>CM035235.1:15128984-15867424 GCA_020226215.1 Sindora glabra | reverse complement strand
TCCAGCCCAGGTGAAGATTCATATCACCTCTTCAAATTTCATGCAATAATGAAAGGCCTCGGGTCAGGTGTGTCATGTATTGGGTAGTAGTGTGATTGCATCCTTTAGTCCATAACCAGATTGAATGGTAGCCACCATTGTGGGGAATTTTTCCGCTGGTTTCTACATCTGTTATATATGATTGCAGTGTTGTGCTAGCTTAGGCAGGTCTCAAAATGGCAACTTGTTCTCCCTCCTTGCACCCCCTCTCTTTGTATCTATATCTATCTATCTATCTATCTCTATATATTTATATAATCTCACATTTTTAGCTTCTTTTTATCTTCTTCCTCTCTCTTCTGTACTTAAACTGATATGTCTGTTTCTGGCTTAAATCAGATCTTGATTCAAATTACTGATCATATTCATGGTTACTATTTGTATAGGTTACCAAGAAGAAGGACTTTTTGCTCGATTTTTACACAAACCTTGATAAAAATGTTGCTTTTGGAGCAAAAGATGCTCAGTCAAGGAAACCAAGGGACGAAGAGGCCAAGTTAAGAAGTCCGGTGACAGATGAGGGAGTGAGTGCTGGTGTGTCAAGTCTTCAGAGCAGTGATACATCAGATGGAGAGCAGCATTCGGATAAGTCAAGTTCACCTTTGAAATTTTCCAAGCCAGAGAGTAGGGATCAAGGGGAAACTCCTTCCAAAAGAAGTATGAACCCCTTGGATATGAAGCCAACCCCAAAGGTTTCTTCCGTAGAAGGAAAAATTCCAGTTGAGGAATCCTCAGCTTCTCAACCAAAACCTGATCATCACAAAAGAAATCAAGATGCTCTTGCCGCAGCCAAAGAACGGTTTTTGGCACGAAAGAGAGCAAAGGAACAGTGAGAATTTTTCCTGCTAGGCACTCCTCAGAAATATGGTCATTTTTATATTACTGTAGTCCGAATGCTGCAGCACTTAGTTGAATGTATCTGATGTTCTGTTTTATATTCAATCCTTGACAGCTGTCGTGGAAGTCATACCCTGAACAGATAGATACATCCTAGTAACTCATTATTGCAGCTATTTATTCTCTGAGCCCTATTAGTATCAACATAAATTTAAAATGTAAAATATTGCGTTAGGTTAAGGTATGAGTCGAGTGATAAGCATGACTGGTGTTAGTCTTTCGTTGTTCGATCTCGGGTTCAGCGCAATTTTTTTGGTGCTGTTGCTGCTAATTGGCTTGGAGTAATTGTGTTGATGTAGAAATCATCACTAGTTCTCTCTAAACTGGTTGCTATTTTTCAAATTATTTTGAATTTTCTTAGATGCTTGTTTATATTTATGTTCTATCTCATTCTACAAATAAAAGAGGTCTGGCATTTCTTAGATCTTAAAATTGAGTAGGATTAATTAGCTTTGCTCTTTCTCGATTTGTTGAATAGTTGGACCAATAACGGAGAGGGATTTCTTTAATATAACGGTAAGAAGCATGTTTCATTCAAAGTATTCTCAATGTTTATGGGTCAGAACTCCCTGAGATTGAAAATCACCATTAGATGAGCCTGGGCAAGAACCAGTTATTATAATTTAAGCTTACTAAAATATGAAAATATCTGATATGTATGACGTATACTAACACATAATTTATGTGTTTAAATCTTATATCTCCCAAGGTCCATTATTCTTTTGTCTTTGATATTAAGTGAAATGAAAAAGAGAGAGAGAGAGAGAGAGTAAGTGATACCGTCCTGCCTTGGAGTTTATCAAAATTATATAGACCACATTTTTAGTTTCAAAATTTACATTGCCCTTTCCTAAATCAGAATAGGCACTACACAGTCAACTTCGTAATGACGCTGTTAACTTTCGTTTAGTCAAAGAATTTTTAATAAATTTGATCATATAATTTTAAAAATACCCTTTTATTTCTATTTTTTTTATAGATTTAGTTCCTTCATAAATTATTTCTAATATAAATTATAAGCAAGAAACACGTATAATCCTTTATAAATTTATTTTCATTTTTTATTCTTTTCTCTCTATCACTTATTTTTCTTTCATTAATAGTTTAATTTAATTGATATCGATTATTTCCAATGTTGACAATGAATATGTATATAAATTTATTTCATTTTTTCTCGTTCTTTTTCTCCATCACTTTTAATTTTATTAATCATTCAATCAACATTAATTAATTTTAATTTATATAATAAATATGTATAACACATCATAAATTTATTTTTATTTTTCATTAATATGAATTTTTGAGACACTATCCCATCCCCACTCCTTCATCTCTCTTTCTCGATAAGATTTTTTCCACTGATTTTCAATTGAGAAGCTATATCTCAAAATTACTGCAATTTAATTGTAAATCTGGTTTTATATCCTTCTTTGTTTCGGGTCAAAATTTGAAATAATAAACAAGCTAGTTGATTTAACTGTGTTGTTGCCGAATGATAAATCAAATCAAGTGAGTCTCTGTTTCGAGTAGATGCTCTGGAGCAATTTGGAATGTTGACCTTACTTGGGATTTCGAAAAATCTTTTGTTGTGAAATAGAGTGAATATGAAAGGAGTTTTCCCATAAATGAATTGAAGGATTGAAGTAGAGCTTACATTCTTAGTGAAAATCGCCACAGATCTCGATTATGGATTGGAAGCATAGTTGCACAACAATGCAAATTGGGTGGCGACCAATTGAGTTTGAAGGATGTTGCTTTCGACGGTGGCGTTGATGGCGATTGGATGGTGGAGCAGCATTACGATGGGGACGGGGTCTAAGTTTCTTCGTCGCGAGAGGTGGCGGTGGTTTAGGCAGGGAAGAATAAGAATCACATAGGTTCCAACTTCCAACAGTCATTTAATAATTAGTTTCTTAAGAAAATTATAATAAAAAATATAAAAGAATCAAAATGGAATATCCTTAATACTTTCTGATATGTAGAATTTAAAATTAAGGAGAAATGTGTAGTTTTGATAAATTATAAGGAAGAATAATATATTTTATTTAAAAAAAAATTACGCGTCACAAAGGATTACAACAAGTGCAATAGTAAGTATTTTTGACACGATTCATAAACACCACTCTAATCTTTTAGAGTTGCAAGTGTGTGAATTTTACATACAATAAATAAATAAATAAATACAATTTCATCATTTAAAACTGCATTAAAAACTTTGCAAATATTGTCTCATTTTTATATAAAAGTTATAGCTTTTAATAAAAACTTCTGAAAAACATAACCCTTAAACGTGTAAAGCCAGAATTCAACAACATAACGTTGTATCAAAATGACACTGAATTGATTGCTCGACAACAAAGTACGCCCCTACATTAAAAATAGATGTGAAAAGTAAATGAAACAATTAAAAAAAGTTTGATAATAATTTTAAAGATTTAAATTTGATACATTTTCAATATGAATTAATTTAATGTTATTATTCATGTATGTGTTATTATGATGATGAAAATATTAAAAACTTCTTTATCATTATTAAAAAAATTTAATTACTATTACTTTTATAATAATATGTCTTCTTTTCATTTACTATTTATTAATAATATAAAATATTTTACATTTATCAAATTTAAATTTGAATTTTGATTCCCTTATATATAAATTATTTGTATACTATCCCTTTAATATTTAAATTGAATCAAATTGAGCCCATAT
This sequence comes from Sindora glabra, assembly GCA_020226215.1. NCBI lineage: Eukaryota > Viridiplantae > Streptophyta > Magnoliopsida > Fabales > Fabaceae > Sindora > Sindora glabra. The sequence goes on along the minus strand of CM035235.1, from coordinate 15,863,776 downwards.
CAATAATTTTTGTCATATTATAAGATGAAAATCATAATTAGGACATAGAACTCCATGAAATAATGAGTGGATTATGCAATATTAATGACTAAATTAGAATATTTATGTGTCATAAGTGAGTTAAATAATTTGTAATTTTCTAACACCATAAAATGAATTTTATTAATTTTTCCCTCCAATAATTGTTAGCTTGTAGTTTTATCAAAATTTTATATTTGAATTTGAATATTTGTCAATAGGTGTACATACTATAAGAAAATTTGCATCTAGTGATAGATTTAAAAATGATTTTTTCACTGATAAATGAGTCTTCAAGAGTCGTAATTGTTTTCTAAATTTAGTGGCTAATTTTTCAATTTATCACTAACATTATTGCTAGTTTTGTTAAATTTCCAAAATTTTGCCACTTAAAATTGTATGTCATTAATTTTACAAGTGAAATTTATTGACAGAGTTAGTGATGGAAAAAAAATTTTAGGTTTCAAATCACTAATGGAATTAGTAATGGATTTTGGCCTAAAAATTAAAATATTTGTATGATAGTTAAGTGAATTTTTCTTGAAAATTAGCAAGGGTATTGTTAATTCCGTTGTTAAGTGAAATGCATCATTTCGTTAAAATTAATTAGCAATGAATTAGTCTATTGCTAATTTCATCGCTAAATTAGATTATATATCAGAACTCAATACAAAACCTCCCATTTTTTTCCTTATCCTTTCTCCTCACCTTTCTTTCTTTTTTGACGTTGCTACCCAGTTATGCTACCTCTAGTTGCTATTTTGAGCTTGTCACCATTGTCTGCTATTGTCATTGCATTCATCTCACCCTATTGAGCATTTTAATTTGTGAGTTTTCTCCATTTTATGATATTTTATTAGTTTTTTAATTTTTTATTTTTTAGGATATAATTATATTTTATGATTATTTTATGTATTATAGTGATTTATTGTATTGTTGAATATTTTTTGTTTTATTGTTATATTGTTAATTATTTTTAAAAAAATAAACTTATAGGAACTTTTTCACTAAAAATTTGTAATTTTTTCCTTTTGGGATTAGTCCAAAAAAATGTTACAGTTCACTAATGTATTGTATTGTTGATCTAAAAAAATTGTGATCATTTTATGTATTATAGTGATATTTGTTATATTGTCGAATATTTTTGTGTTTTGGTATTGTATTGTTGATTATTTTGTTAAAAAAATTAACTTTTAAGAATTTTCCACTAAAAATTACAATTTTTTCCTTCTAGAGTTAGTTTAGAAAATAAAAGGTTTTATCTCACTACTATATTGCACTGTTGATCCAAAAAAAAAAATTGATTCAACCTTGTTGGATCCCATTGTGTTGTGTTTTTCCCTTCTTTTTCCCCCTTTTAATATGATTAACTATAACCATTTGTAGCCTAATAAGATGGCAAAGAAATACTCCCATAAGATCTTGTATTAACAATAAATCACATTTATTCGAAGAAAATATGAATATAAAATTACTAACTATCAAAACATGAAAATTAATCAATAATAACATAATTACTCTAACAATAAGATAATGACATTTTAATTTTGAAAGAGTGATTCATGGGGACATGTGGTTTAGTTTTTAAAAAGTGTTTCTCATTGGCTTTGAGTTTTATATAAAGTGTTATTTTCTTACAAAGTCTCACTTACAAAAAAATACATATCTAATGTAGGTTATATTGTTCTTTATATATAGATTTAATGATGGATGAAAATATAGATTATTATTTTATATGACACCAATACAAATCATTACATCTCTTGTTTATCATAATGTTTTGCATTTTTTTAAAGTGCTCGCTTTAGTGAATGAATCAACATGTAATTTATGAATATTACCACAAGTTTTCATGACATGGAAACTTAGTCATCCTATTGTTTGATCATATTCCTTTCCTCATCTCAATTTCTATGTCCATTTAGGCTAAGAAAATAATTATCAATGAAATTTATTTAGTTTCCATGCTTTGTTCTAGTAGGTGCAAAAATTTTAGGCTTTATTGGGAGTTACTATAATTTGCTAAGTTCAATTTCTTAAGATAAGACATATAACAAACTCCCTACTAATACTAATTCCCTATTCTTATCTACATTTGGTTTCTATTTCAATTTATTCATTGCCAACTTAATGGAGTGAATCTAAGAGTACCATTAGGTATAAAAAGTCCATACTTCAACAAAGATTCACTAATAATAGTCTTAAGAATTAAAATTATTACTATAGATATGAAAGTAAGGAACTATTCAAGGATATTATAGTGTAGGAAAATTTTCATCACTATTCATTTTCTTCATTTACAGCCACCTCTAAATACCTAATTGTTTTGCACCTTTTCTTCAAGTCATGAGATTTATATTAAGCTCTAGGCTGCTTATATTATGAGCATGTAAAAGTGCACCTTCCCCCTTTAATTAGGAAACCATTAAATAATTATAGTGAAATAATTTAAAATATGTGCTAATTTGAAAAAAAAATGTCATATGTACTTATATATATGTAAAAGATCCCTAACTCATAATAGAATCATTTTCCTTTTTCATCTTAAATTTGCTACTTCACATTAAACAATGAGTGACCCTCTTTCACTATTGCTTCCCTTACTCCCTACCTATTGTTAGGAGAAAACATCTCATCAAAATCTAGTATTCCATATCTAATGATATAGGTTCAACATCAATTTAGTTCTTTTAAAAAGAAAGTTGCACCTTTACTAAATTTGGCAATGGTAAAGATACAAGTTAACCTAAAATTCCTTTTAGGTTACTTTTATATTGCCTTCACTTTTTAATAGTGCAAAGCCTTGTACTGTTGGCTACTAAGTGCAATTTGAATGGGCATAAAAAGGATCTTAGGTTAGCTCTCCCCCACCATAATTAAATTTAGTAGAAGTGTGACATCTTTTTTCAAAAGAATCAAATGGGAAAGAACTAAATCTCTAAATGTGGAAATACTAGGTATTGTTAACATAATTTCTCCTAACAAAGGCAAGAGTGAAGAAGTAATAGTGAAGGAGGCCACTTATTGCTTACTATGAAGAAATACATTCAAGTTAAAAATAAAAAGTGACACTTTGTAGGTTAAGATCTTCTGCACTATATATAAGTTATAGATGACATTTTTTTAATTATCATAACACATATTTTAAATTACTTCATATGATTATTTAATAGTTTCCTAATCATGGGAATAGAGTATACTTTTACATGCACATAGCATAAGTTGCTAAAGAGCTTAATATGGGTCTCATGACTTCAAAGAAAGGTGCAAGATAATTGTGTATTTGAAAGTTGTTGCATGTTGCAATAGATGAAATTAATTGTCAAGTGTTCTTATCATCATTGTTCCACCAAATTATGATAAATGAAATTAATTGTCGCTAACTCAATTATTCTATCACTAAATATTTTAATGATAAAAATTTCATAACTAGCGATGGACTTTTCCATTTCTAATTAGTGTTTTTTTAGGGCCTCCATTTAGCTTGTGTAAAATTAATATAAACAGTATGTCCAAACACTATCCTAGCTTGATTGGTTATGGTGGCATCATTAAAGATTGCCAAGGATATTAGGTAAGTGGATTCTTTTGTAATATAGGAATTTATTCTTTTCCTATGACAAAATTATAAGAAGCTTTACATGGACTTTGATTGGCTTAATAATTGAGACTTAAGTAATTAATTATGGAGATAGATTTTATGATGTTGGTTGATATGTTGAGATGTAAAGTTAACAAGCACAAGTCATTTAAAGCCTTGCTACTTCAATGTGACAACTTACTCTTATAGATTTGAAAAGGGTTAATAGTCCATACATACAAGGAAGGTAATAATTGTGCTGACTAACTTACCTCCTATAACCTGAGACATGAATTGGGTTTATAGATTTTGGATAACCCACAAGTGGACTTAAGAATGTTGATTCATGGTGATGTAACACAAATAATTAGATTTTAGTTTGCTTGTTTTATTAGGCCTTAGCCCCATTAGTTTACAAATATATATATATATATATATATATATATATATATATATATATATATATATATATATATATACATTGAATAGGACTTTTCATGTTCAATATGATGAAAATAAGGGTGGACATAATTTTTACATCCATCTCAAATTGGCTAGTGTAAATTAAGAAAGGGCAAAATGAGACAAATTTCAACATAGATACGAACAAAGAAAAAATTAAAATTTTTAAGAAATTTAGCTATCAATCGAAGTCAAATGCACAACATTTGACTCAATGAAACTAAAACTTGATCAATTGGTAATAAAACAATGTTATTCCATTTGGCTCCATGATTTCTCAAAATAAAGCCTATATTCTTGTTTATTTCTAAAAAGTTTTATTTTTTCTAACCTTAATAGAGCCCCTTTTCATCATTCCACCTTGTCATTCAAGTTTTCTTCATTCTTATCTCAAATTTTTAATTTTTTAATTGAAGAATTATTAAGATTGTTGGAGTAATGGTCTGCGAAAGTTAATTTCCTTATGCAATGGTATCAATCAGTAAAAAAGGAAATAAGTATCATAAAAAGGATATATAAAATCCAAGGTGAGATAATTGAAGCTAAAAACATAAAGTCACAAACATTAATTTAAGGCTTGATATGATCATGGCTTTCTCACATTGGTTAAAAAAGTGCAATTCAAATGAGTAGAAATAAGACAACATTAAGAGGTGTTTTGATGGATGAGCATGTAGGTTGGAATCTTGCTATAAACAATGGTCTCGTTATCCTTTGATCTTCAAACATTTGTTATTAAACCTATGTTAGATTTGATGTATATTCAATTGTTGTGTGCTTATTTATTATATCTATGACACTTTATTTATATTTGTACAATTTTATTCTTTTTCCTTCAATAGAGTAATGAATTGACCAAAGTTACATATGATCAATTAGAATTGAAATGATCAGTTTATTTTTAGTTATGCTTACTAATTGGTTGGTGTCTTTTTTTTTTTTTTTTGGCATCAGTTTATCATAGTTGATTGGGCTCCACTTGCTTAACTAGTCAAAACTAATTGATGACCACCCCTAAATAAAAGTTATCAATTTGAATCTAATTAGTTTAAATTTATAAAATAAAAAATTAGAATATATTTTAGAAAATTAATGCAATCAATTTAAATATTAAGAATCCAAAATAGTAATATAAAAAATAGGATCATAAGGAGCATTTTAATAACTTCAAAGGTTTAATTAAATAAAAATTCTACTTCTTTATTGTCATAACCCCACTTAAATTATGACTACCATGGAAAGTTTCCATAGATAACCACCTACTAGCCTTACTAATGTACAATGATATACTTAACTCATTACAATGTTATGCAACTCAATGTAGATTTAACATCAAGCACATAATGTAATAACCTAATCCAACTATCCATGTTACTTACTACGCCTTGTGAATTCTCCTTGTAGGCCCATCTTTTGCTATCTCAAATGAAAATTAGGTACATAAGGTAAAAACCCATAAAAGCATAGGAGAAAAGGAAAGAATGAGTTTACATGAAACTCAGTTGAGTAATAATTCTAAATGAAAAATAGAAAAAAAATAAAGTCACATTGTCCATATTCTTGCTACCAAATTTGGATGGAAATCATCATAAGAATAAGGAGATTTAGTGCCTCTATAAAGGAAAAATTTAATAATCCATACGAAGAGTCAACTTTACCTTTCAGTCTTTCAAGGTTGTCATAAATAGGTGTATATAAACAACAAAATGATTTCTTTGTGACTGAATACCAAAACAAAGTTTCTATCCATTTCATTCACATTTTCATAAATTCAATAATAACATTTTCATAATATTCAATAAAGAAACATGAGAGCAAAAAAGTGTGTAAATTTTCTTGTGGCTCCTTCTATCCTTATTCCTTACAAGCCCATCATTGTGCTTCAAGAATTAGTCTTATCCCTTCATAAATAGGTAGCAAATCTAGTGTATAAATCCATGATATGTATATCATTACCATTAACATCATTACAATTTTTTTAACTAATACTTCAATTACATAGCTATAACAACAATAACATTCATAGTAGTTCATAAGCAATTAAATAACTTTCCTTATTTTTCCATATTTATGGTATAACTAATCTTATATCAAAATCACATGCATGCTTAAGAATTCAATAACTTCTATCCTAATTGGCTTCACAAAGAATATTAATAGAGCTTATTCATTAATTTATCAACTATAATATTAATTTATAAGTTACAACATTGTCATATCTCTTTGCACAACTTCATTATTTTCATTTACTTTCTAGCATAGATACACATACTTATCTTCTTTCTAATTAGTCATGTTAAAATCATTTGCCTTCATATCATACATGTAAAAAGGTATGGTATATTTAAAATCCTTAAAACATACAAGATTTAAGAAAAGAATAAGGTATAATTGATTATATAAGCCCAAAGAGCATATAATTGATTATGTTAGTCTTAAAAGCAAACCTTTGATTATAATTGACTATATATTCGATTATAAAAATCTATAGAGCATGATTATATAAGTCCATAGACTAAATCTCTGATTATAATAAATTATGCAAGCTCAATTATGCTAAGAATTTTTATAGATTTTTCTATAAAAAAAATACTATTCACTTTTAACACTTTAGCCTTAAATCTTGCTCATAACATGATATCTTGCGACTAAACTATCAAAACTTAAAATAAATACTTTAAAATAACAGGATCCATAAGAAAATTTTCAAATTCAAGTCTCATAACACAATTCGATTCAAATTCCTTTAGAAACCTATATATGCTAAATCTTATTAAGATGATAAATTTAAGCTAAAATTTAAGTAGGATATTTCTCATCAATTGAATGAAGAAGATTAGGGGCAAGATTATGCAAAAAAGTTGAGCCATTTTTTTAACAAAAGAAAAAAGATTAGGTTAGGGCACAATAAATTTCCAAAACTTAAAATCCACCTTCCACTCTATTAAATATTCAACAAGTTACATGAGGAGGAAAAGAAATTAGAGGAAGTTATCACACCTAAATTTCTTGAAGATTAGAAATGTTAAAAATCTTCAAATCTTGTGAGAGGAATTACAAATGGAGAACGCTTCAAGTGAAAGGGAGATGGATAAGGGAAAAAATGAGAAGTTGAAAAAGAGTGTTGGAAATAAAAAAGAAGAAAAGAGACAGCCATGGGGCATTTTAGAAAATAATATAAATGTGTGATCTTTACTTGTCCTTAGACAAATTTCCTAATTTTTATTTCTTTAAAATTTTATAGAAAACAAATCTTCTTTCTAGACCTTGCATTGTCCAAAAATTTCCTAACCAATACTATACAGTTAAATTAGTATTTTTGTTCTTTTAAGAAAAATTCCACCTTCACTTCTAAAATTATTATGATATGAGTATATTTCTAAAATTTTCAAGATATTAACTAAATTATATATTTATTGATATTATTATTTTTAAGGTGTAACATTTATCAATCAACTATAAAAAATTAAAGTACTTTTCTATAAAACTTAGAATGGGTTGTAATAATACAAGTATTTATTTAAACATAAATAAATATATTTATTAATTTAAATTTAATTTATTATTTGTGTAAAATATTCTATATTATTAATAATGAATAAAAAGATATATTATTAAAAAAGTAATAGTAGTTAAGAATATTTTAGCAACCTCTTTTTTAGTCAAACCAAAAACTCATTCTTAATTTTAAAAAGCAAAACAATAACAAAGGTAATTTAAATAACTTTAACAACAATACTAAAATTTAGAATTTTTTTAAAATCAACTATACTTATTTCTTTTATTTTCATAATAAATATACTCATTGATATTGGTAATGACAAATTAACATTAATATTTTTTATTATTTTATTATCTTTAAATTAGTAATATGATTTTTTTGTTCAGTTAAAATATAGAAAACTTTATATAAGAGTGTGAATACACACAAACATACATATAACATGAGAACAAGCTCTCAATTATTGTACTAAACTAGCAAAATAGCGTCTATCATGTATGAAGATCGCATATTTACATACTTTTAGAGAAAAATTTTAATAACTTCAAATGTGAGAAAAAAAAAAGATAAGCAAATAAGTAATTATATAAAAATTAGTTAACAATACCATAAGAAATATTTAGTTTAAAGATAAATTCAAATTCCAAAAATCAAATTATAATGATAAAATATTTTAGTTACTTTCAATAGATCGCAAGTGTTAATTTTTAATATAAAAACTGTAGCTAATCAAACTACAAATCAAATAAAATCATAGTATTAAAACTATCAACATCATTATTTATACTAACAATGGACACTAAAAATGCGCTTCAAAAATTCTACAATCACTTGATTAACCAATTTCAAAATCCATTGTATTTAATCAATGGTGGTAATTATATTTTTTATTTTTGGAACTAAATTATTGGTGCAAAATGCTAGTACATCTAACATTTTCCTAAAATTGTTTAAAGACAAAAATATTAGAATTGTACCTTATAAGTTAATTTCATATATACAGTAAGACATTTTTTGTGAAATTTTTTCATTCAATCAATTACTAAAAGGATTTTCATTTTCCTTATTAATCAATTAATTATCTTTTAAATTTGATAAAATACAAAGATCAAAATGACTCATGAAATATGGTTATGCATAGAGATAATGATCATAAAACATATTTCTTACAAGCCTATATCTCAAAACGCTTCTAATCATAAAATTATTAGGAATTGACACTAGTGACTCGAATAAACTAGTAGATATTATAAATGCTTGAGTGGAAGGATATCTTATTTCTTAAAATTTAGGGTTTAGGATACTTTAAGACATAAACAAAGATTTAAAATGTTTTAGATAAAGACAGCCTTGTTACATAGATGTATTCTTGCTTTATAAAGATTATTTCATATTATATTTTTAATTGAAATCAAGTCTTCAAAGTAATAATAACAAAATAAAAAAATAACTTGTGATAAATACTTATATTTTAGAGGTCATAATAGTAATTATTTAATAATTGCCTAACTACTTATTGTACTATTACTATGATTTGAGCATCAGAATCTGCAAGAACCCAACCCTAAAGTGTTTAATTAACATTATGTGTTACTCGTCCACAATTTTCTCAACTAGAAAATAAGCAATTTGCTTTGCATTTTTCACAAGAATCTCCCAGAACCCTATCCTAAAATCTTTCACTAACACTATTTGTTGCTCATCCATAACATTTTCAACTAGAAAATGCTTAGCTCTTTCCACTAAAGAAACAAAAAAATTTGGAACTATGCTATTTTGTTGAATTGAACCCAATCCTCTTAAGAAAAGGACATAATGTTAAACCACCAAAGTCACTAACTTTAATAAATTTATATTCTCATATTTCTTTCTTACTTTTCTAGAAAGTTAATCTTGAAATATGAAATCTTGGGTTGCTTAGATAGTAACATGTTTCGTGAAAAATTTGGAATTGTTTGGAAGAAAGCTAGACCTCTTTAGCTTGACTTAATTTGAACATCATTTGTATCAAACTCCAATAACAAAATTTAGCCCTTTAGTTAAATTAATGTGCTATGCAAATATTTTCATTGTTCAATTTGTTTAACTCAAAAGTAACTTGATGATGATACAGATGATAATGACGATGATTATTATTATTTAAAAAATAATAATTAATATTTGTATTCATAAAAATATTATTTAATTAAAAATTATAATTTTATTATTGTTTAATTAAGTACTATTGCCAAGTTAAGTTAAACTTAAATTAAGCTTGAATCAAGCTTTAAGCTTTATAGAGTTCACAACATTTTTCCTAAATTTTTGTCAAATCAAATTGAGCTAATTTTCAAGCTTCATTTTTGTCAAGTTGGGCTTGAGCCAAAATATTTGCACTAATAAAAAGAAAACAAGTCCAAAAGGCAAATCACTTTCATAAACACTTCAACTCTTTTTCCCTTTCAAATTAAAACTCATTTCAAGTGGTAGTTTCTATAATCTATTAACACTTTTTGTTGAAATTCAGATTTTGATCAAAACCATTTTCATAGAATCCTATATTTGCACTTCTATATCCTAAGGGTCTAAGCAAACTTCAATCATGGTTAACTCCTATGTCAAATCATGCACACTTTTGTATATCATATCATTATTATTCATATTGGTATTAGGCCATTAGCTATATAATCATTATTATTATTATATAATAAATATTTTTACAAATACATACATTGTAAGGTGTTGTCTAGACTTTAACCACATCCTCATTAACTTTAATTTCTAATTCAATCTACCCTAACCCTTTATCACTCCATAATCTCACATCCAAATATCTCTCATATAAAACAATGATCATGTGAAAATTGAAAATTAGGGAAATCATAAAAGAATCAAGAAACTTCATTTCCTAAAAATCTTCCATCCCTTATGATGTGCAAGATATGAAGTCATCATGCATATGGGTGTTAATGTATTTTCTAAAAGGAGGAAAACACTATACAACACACTTCCCCCTCTTTATTTTCTTTTTTCTAATAATCACACCAATGTAGTTCTAATTTCATGGGTTTTCATGCCTTTTTTTCAATTCTACAAAAACAAGAAGAAATATGTGGATTCCTAAATAAAGTTACAATTAAATAAGACAATTACACACTTAAATATTAAAAATTACAAGAAAATAATTGTAAAATTAAGCATTGTCACTAACATTTGTCAAGTTTATTGATAACTTTTCTAAAGCTTAAAAGTAATATTTCCTAATATTGGGTTGTGATTTTCTAAAGGTTTAAGGATTACTTTTTTCAAAGTCTATCAATAAGTTCCCTAAATCCTAAAAGTAAATTTTTAAAACCTTGATAACAATTTCTAAAATATCTACTTGGATGAATGAATATCATCAATAGAGTGTTGTAATTTTCTTTATTGACGTGGAAACTTTTCTAAACCATTGAAGTAACTTTCCTAAAAATGTTCTTCATTCATTTAAGAAAATATATTTTAAAGTAATGGTTATTATAAAGGTTTGTTAAGCTTACTTTCATTATTTGGAAAGTCACCATGATCCTTTAAGAAAGTTACTAACTAATCTTTACAAAATTACTTTAAGTTAGTTACAACATTGCCTTATGAAAATTATTAGATTATACCAATTATGCTCTTCATTCATCTGAAAGAATATTTACAAAGTAAGTTAATTACTACTTGAGTTTACAAAAGTTACTTGCACTGTATGTAGAAGTTACCATATATACTTTTAGGAGAGTTTCTAACTTACTCTAAGATATTTGCTTTAATTTTTAAATAAAGTTGTTTTAAAATTTTTAAGTAATTTTTCCAAATGCTTTAAAAAAATTACTGCATTATATGAAATATACTATTCATTTGCTAAGAGCCTAGGATCATACACGCATGTATAGTGATTTAACTATTCCTATAATTACAAATATATATACACTTTTCATTCATCTAAAAAATACATTTAAAAGCCAAGTTACTACTTAGGTTTAGTGAAGATACATTCCAACTAAAACAATTACTACCTTTAAAAAAATTACAACACCTCACTAAACAAGTTATTCGTTGACCTAAGAAAACATATTTTGAAGTATTGGTTATCATAAAAGTTTATTAATGTTACTTTCATTATTTAGTAAAGTTCATTCATCAAGAAAGCTGCTAGCTAGACTTCAAAATATTATTTCTACATTTTAAGCAAGTTACAACATTTTCCTATGAAAATTATTACACTTTACCAATCATAAGCTTTATTCATATAAGTTGTTACTTTTGTTTTAGAAAGTGACTATCCGAATTTATAAAGGCTATTACCTACCTTTACAAAAATTACAATACCTAGATAAAACAAGTCTTTTCACTCATTATTTTAAAAAATAGTTACTATAATGGTTAAAGAAAATTACTTCCATATGTAAGAAAAGTTATCATTAAACTTTAATAAAGTTACTTTAATGCTTTATAAAAATTAGTACATTTTACTAGTCATACCTTTTGTTTACACGTAAAAATTCGTACATTTTGCTAGTCATACCTTTTCTTTGATGTCAAAAAAATTGCTTGACTTGTTTAAAAACATTACTACCTATAATCAAGTAAATTCACAACATTGCATTGCTTATTCTTGATAAACAATTAATATAAAGGTTTAACAAATTTACTTTTATTTTTTAGGATAGTTACCATCATACCTTATGAAATTTACTAGCATACTTTAACAAAATTATAATCCAAATTAGTACAATAAAAGAAAAGTTCAAGTTATTAAAGATTAGTTACATTGTGAAGAACATACACAGTATATGTTGCTTGCACATTACAATTAAATTATACAAGACATTGGCACCAATATAATCATAAAACTTATTAATGTACAAAATTTTATCTATATTATTCCTTCCTATTTCATGCCTCTTAATGTGTTACATATGCTTAATTTTATAGAATTAACCTTGTTATATGATTTAAGGTTAGTTTTACAATGATTTGAAATTATTTAATTAATGTTAGATTTTTATATTATTTCCAAATTTTGGCTATATTTTGAGCTTTGGATCTCAAATTTAGTTGATCTTTATATCTTTGTAAAGCTTAAAGAAATATCTACAATTCTTATATTTTGGTCAAAGCCCAATTCAGACTTCCAAAAGGTTTCATTTAGCTGAGAATTTAAAGCCCTATTTCTATCCTAGCTGAGATAGTTTCAATTTTTGGATCATATTTAGAGTTCTAGAAGTAATGTAAAACCAATGCCTAAAGTTTTTTAAAACCTAACCTTGCAAATTCATATTTGTAGTTTACCAAAACTACATAGTTTTAGTGGCCTTACATTGGGTGGAATTCAAATCTATGGAATTTCATTATTATAACTTTTAGAGTTTATTGTTTTGTAAAATAGGTTTAAGGCTTCTAAAAATTAGCAAGGCCCTATTTTTGCAACCCTAAGAGATATATGATTCAAGTTCAATAGTATTTTAGGGATTAGTAAGTCAAATATAAAGTTTTGTACCTCCAAAAGTAAAGAGGATTTAGACACTACATAATTCAACAAGATAGTTTTTTTCTCTCTTTCAAATTTGTTATTCTTTAGCCATGAACTGCTAAAACTTCTAGTTAATTCATTGATTTTAAGGCATATTTTTACTTAGGCTATGAGATCCTAATTTTTAATATTGATTTCTTCTAATTGATTTTCTTCTTTCCCTAATTCTTTATCCTAATTGCTTTAAAATTGCATGAGTTGAATGTTCAATTTAGTATAATTGTTGTTAGTTAATCATGGCTTTTTATACGGGGATAAATGGTTAAGAGATTAAATTAGAGATTTTTGGTTTAATCCTTTAATTTAGTTGAATTGTATCTTTAAATTAATTTTAATCTGATTTCTTTACAGATTATGATAGTTGCTTAAATTAACTAATCTTAATTAATCAGACTCTAAATAATCATCTAGCATAGGATTTACAAATTATTGTAGGGAATTTGGATAATTCAAGGTTGAAGGAATAATTAAATATTTTGTGATCTATAATCAATCTATACTAAGAGCTATCAAATCCTTAAATCAATTATTTTACTATCTTAATTTTTTTCTATTTTGCTTCTATATTTTATTTTTTTAATGCCATTGTTTTAATTTTGAATCAAACCTCTCCTTAAGTTAATTTCATCTACATTTTGTTCTATATTTTTTTACATACTAACTAAATTTTGCATTCTGTTACATTTTAATTTCATTTTATTAGCTTAGTAAATTGTTGAAAAGAATAATATCAAGGGGATCACTAGGATATGATTTGGTTTGTTATGTAATATTGCATTATTTTTAGCAAACTAGTAATAATTAATTTTGATGTGTTGCAACTCATATCACTTATCACTATATTAACCAAGTTAAAAAATCTAAAAGTTAATTCCTTGCAAGTCGCTAATAAATTTCTTAACACTTAATAGGCATTCTTAGGTTATGGATATATACCATTCTCCAAAAAAGGATACAATTTCTAATATTTACAATATAATTTAACATTACTTTCAAAAATTTTGATATAATCATTTACTACATGTTTCTCACTCATTAAATACACATACTCAATTACTTTCCATTTCTTTCATGAAAGATGCAAAAATACATGCTATGGTTTTATTTATAAATTCGCAGGTGCAAATTGCTTATCTATCAAACAAGTACATTTTCATCTTGAAATAAACCAATGATTAGTGTAACTAATATAAGTTTCAACTCCATAAATAATAGATATAATAATATATATTATGTTGGTCATATCCTATTTATACCTGCAATTATAGATCATAAACAATAGTCATCAAAATTTTCATTAATTTGTGACTTTTCAAATGCCAATTGTATCAATGACAAATAAAAATTCATTAATAAAAATTTTTAATAAATTGTCTATTGTCGAGACTAAATTGTTGTAACTTAGGTTTCTAACTATTGCATTTAACTTAATGACAAATTGTGTACTCTACAAATATGTATATCCTAAAGTATGACATTAAAAAAATAACAATGTCAAAATAACTAAATCAATAAAATATACAAAAGAATCCTCTAATGAACAAAATTAATCAAAGTTTAAATATGTTAAAGACATAACTTAGTGCATAACTTAGTATGGTTACATACTGATTCTAAACATATACTACTTTCCATTGGTATACTTTTATGTTACACATTCTATTTGTAGAATATGGAATTATTATTACCTGAGAATAATAAACAAATGAATAGTTAACAAACATACAACATCATTACATTTTTTTTCTAATTTTTTCTTTTAACAATTCTATTATAAGTGAATACAGTTTTTTGCACGGTGGCCCGCCTTATCTATAAAACTGGAAAAATATTAAGTATTTAAACATTTGACTCATTAATTTTGCCATAAGGATCTACTTCCATCTTTATTACTTGAGTGCATTTTGTTTGAGAAGTTAACATTGAATTAACTTTGTTCGTAACATTTTGAAGAAAAGAAAAGCACATAAACAATTAACTAACCATAAGCATCATCCTTTTGAACTTTAAACAAGTTACTATGTAGATTCCCCAGTTTAACTTCATGGACTTACTAACATTATCAATAATTGACAAGATAATTACGTGATAATTTACTACCCATGATCATCATCCTCCTATAAATATGTGATATACGAGTTACTATTAGTTTTAAAAAATATATTTGTTATAAGTAAAAGTTATACCAATAGATTTGTATGAGATTACATAAACAATTCACCGACCATAGTTGTCATTCTTGTGAAAATTTATGATAAACAAGTTACTATATTTTTTTTCTAAATTTGCTTCTTATTTTAGTAACCTTATCAATAATTTTGAAGAAAAGTACATGAATGATTCATTAACCATGGTTGAAAGCCATAGATGTGTCAAGTTATAATGTTTTCAGATGGGACATTTCCAAAGAAAAATATAAATACTCCTTATTCTTTTTGGGTACATGCATACATACCCTAGCTTTTGTTTTGGCAACAAGATACTCCTGTTAATATGCATAAAAGGGTAATCAGATTATTTCTAAAATAGATCCATTCTGAAAGTTATTAAAAGAGTGGCTAATTTTTTATCAAACTGGTGCAAATTGCATTTTTTGTCAATTTTAATTTACAAGTAATTGACACTGTAGGGTAATGGTTCATAAATATGATGAACTATAAGAAGTTTTCTTCATCAATTACGCTTTTTAGTATAGGTTTTAGTTTTCCAAATTTAAAATTCCAAACACTAATTTGTTTAAGATTCATGTCATTGGTGCTAAAACTTATTCTTGTCAATATTATTCCACCTTTATCCTTCAATCAAGCATAATTTAGATAATATTGGAAAACAAAATCAATTTGCATAATCATTCAAATTATAGGAACAACTACATTTTATCAATGAATGTACTTAACAAATCATCCAAAGTAATCATCAAATGTCACAAAGGTTGAACTACAATTTATGGCAACAAACTTGTTACTTAATCTTAAATTGTCCCTTGGTAAAATATTAAGCATTGGTAATAGTTACAAAAGGAAATTTTTGGTAAGTCAATAATTAATAATCATCACTTTAACCAATTATAAGCTTCATTATTTGGATGGCCCAAATTAAATCTCACTAAATCGAATGACTTATTTTATGCCTCCTTATGGTATTAATTAGTGCTCACAATTAATTTTGGTGTGATCACCATAGAAAGGGCATAAAATAATCCATAAATAACGATACTTATATTTTAAAATATTTTCAAAAATCAGCTTGTACATTATAGAATACTAGTTTTTCAAATCCTAACAATTATAAGTCCATTTTATTTGAAATTTTAGTACATGCACTACTACAAAAATATAACTAGACATTGATGCATGACTATTGACTAAAAATAAGGCCAATGAACAATCAAAGTTTTCATTTCGTAAAAAATTTTAGACATTGGTTTCCAAAATTAACAACATCTAAAGGAATGGCAATTGAAACTTAAGTGTTAATTGTGTAAGTGATTGTCATTTGAAGATATTGCATAAATCTAATTTGAGAAATGCAAAAAGCTAACACATCAATCTTGTACATGTCTAAAAGCATCAAGCTAATGGAAAAATAAAAAAACTTAAAGACATCAATTTTAGAAGTTATTATTGTCTAAAGGTAATGCAAATGTGTAGTTGAGAAATATAAAAAGTCAGTACATTGGTTTTTTATAGAACCAACATCAAAAGCTATGTTAACCACTAGGTTACTGGGAAAATAAAAAAAATTAAAATGTCTGTTGAGATTTTTCTATTTTCCTTATTTAGTTCTTTCTATGTATATTATGATATGATTAGTTGTACATATCTTATATTAGGATAATTTCATTATTGTTGATTCTTAATCTCTAAAATCAAGGAATTTAATTTGTACAATTATGAATATAAATAAATATGCTAAGAATCAGTTTTCTCTCAAGCAATTCATCAAAATCAAGTTGGTATCAAAGCTCACGTTCAGTGGGCCTGATAATAATTAAAAAAAGGAGGGAGGCCAGAAACAGAGAGGAACCAGTCAGAAACAGAAAGAAATCATCTCAGTCTAGAAGTCCCACCGTCCGATCGGTCATCCCATCGATTGTCATTCAATTCTACCCATCCATGCGCCATCACGCGTGTTCAGCAGCAGAGGCATTCATCAGCGTGTGAAAACCATGCGCCACCTTCCTGATCGCCATTTAACCTCAGGTCGCCATCGGTCATCTCATCAGCGCCTCCTATGTCTATCTCAAGGGTCAATAGCCTAGGTTCCTCACCTTACTTAATCTCCCTTATCCTACCTTGTTTTATCTTTATGGCTTCTACTGCAGACAACTCCAGTACATTCTCCACTAGTTCTGCCTCTGCAAACAAGACTTCTGTGTCCTTTGTCTTCTTTGGTAATCCATCCATAACATCAGAGAAACTCAATGGCAAGAATTATATGGATTGGCAAGCTGCTATAGAAATATGATTTTTGAGATAAGGTCTCTCAGATCATTTAACTGAAAAGGCTGAAGATATTGATGCCACTGAACGAGACTAGTGGAAGAAGGCTGATTACCAGTTGGTTTCTCTCCTATGGTAGTCCATTGATTCAAAACTATTAGTCCATTTTCATACTTATAAAACACGCTATGACATATGGAAAAAGGCTCAGAGTGTCTACTTATATGATGTTCAACGACTTTATGATGTGGTGCATAATTTAGCTACCCTTCAGATGACAAATCATGATCTCTCATCATATTTGAATAAAGCACAGTCCACCGTTGATGAGGTTAAGTTAATCTTGACAGATGACAATCTTCAAAAGGTGCTGACTAAGATTGACAACATGTGCATAGTATTTGTTCTTCATGACTTGCATAAGGATCTTGAATCTGTCCGAAATCAAATTTTGACAAGTTCTACTATCCCTACAAAAAAAAATCTTATTGATCATCTACTTTGTGTTCCTTTTCCAGATACCTTGACTAATTCTGGTTCCTTAACCAAGTTCAGAAATCTTAACATTTCTCTCTAATCTAGCAAGTTGTGGAGGCCAAGGACATAGTTGAGGTGGTGGATGAGGAGGTCATGGCTCTAATAATCACGCACAATGTTCTTATTGCAAACGTATAGGTCACACTCAAGATAAATGTTACTCCTTACATGGATTTCTTGAGAAACCAGCCAATGTGACATATGCTCAATCTTCAGCGTCTGAAAAACAAATTGAACCTGGAAGTGACAATCAAAATATTTTGTCAGATACTAAATACAAGGAGTATTTACAGCTTAAGGCAGTTGAGGCAACTGCTGTAGCTCATACTGGTGATTCCATGATATGTTTCTCTTAATCCTCATCTGTTGGATCCTAGATTTTAGACTCTGGTGCTTCCAATCACATAGCTGGTAATTCCTCTCTTTTCTCAAACTTATCACAGCCCAAAACACCACACCATATCACTCTAGCCGATGATTCCAAAGCTAAAGTCATTGGTACTGGTCAAGCCACATTTCTTCCTTCACTATTTTTAAATTATGTGCTTTTTATACCTAGTTGTCATTTTAATTTGTTAGTTAACTCACTCGCAATGTTAATTGTTCCATAACTTTTACTTCTAATTATTTCTTTATACAGGACTGGAGTATGGGATAGATGATTGGTACAGGATCTGAATCACATGGTTTATATTATCTCCAGCCTCCATCTTCTACTACTTGCACCACTTCAAAGTCACCAAATCTTCTTCATTATCATTTGGGTCATCTAAGTCTTAATAAATTGAAGAAAATGATGCCTCATCTTTCCCACTTGCAATCTTTGGAATGTGAGTCATGTCAGCTTGGTAAGCATGTTCAAGCTTCCTTTCCAAGCACAGTTAACTGTCATGTGAATTCTCCTTTTGATCTTGTCCATTCAGATGTTTGGGGTCCAAGTCGAACTAGTTCTATCTTAGAGTATAGATACTTTGTTACTTTTATTGATGACTTCTCAAGATGTACTTGGATTTTTTAATGAAAGAACATTCAAAGTTATTTACTATTTTCCATAATTTTTACAATGAAATTCAAACCTAATTTGGGCATTCTATTCGTATTTTACATAGTGATAATGCAAAAGAATACTTCTCTACCTCATTTCATCACTTTATGACTTCTCATGGCATAATACATCAATCTACTTGCCCACATACACCTCAACAAAATGGTATTGCTGAAAGGAAACATCATCATATGATTGAAACTGTTCACACTCTTTTATTGCATGCTAATGCACCTTTAAAATTTTAGGGTGATGTTGTACTCACTGCTGGTTTCTTGATAAATCGAATGCCATCCTCTACTTTGAATAATAAAGTCTCTCATTTTCTTTTGTTTCTTGGGGACTAACTCTTCAAAGTTACTCCACGTGTCTTTGGTTCCACTTGTTTTGTGCATAATCTTGCACCAGGTCTTGATAAATTATTTGCCCATGCCATTAAATGTATTTTCCTGGGTTACTCTCGGACACAAAAAGGATATAGATGTTATTCTCCTTCTACTCGTCAGTTTTACATGTCTGTTGATGTCACTTTCTTTGAGGATGCTCCCTATTTTACTTCATCAATATCACCAGATTTTGTTTCCCAAGTATTACCTATACCACCCATTCCACTTGTCATTAATTCTTCAGAGTCCACTCCACCTCCTGTGTCTTCTCCTCCTCATCCTCTTATCACTTATCAACGTCGTCCGCGTCCAGCAATATCAGAAGAAGTTAACATTGATGAGATTGGTGATTCAGCTTCTGCCCCAATTGCTCTACCTTCTCCAGATCCACTTATACCTTCTGATGATTTACCCATTGCTCTTCATAATGGTACACATTCTACTCGTAATCCTTATCCCATCTATAATTTCTTAAGTTATCATCGTCTTTCTCCTTCCTATTGTGTTTTTGTATCTGCTATTTCCTATGTTTCTATTCTAAAAACTATCCAGGAAGCACTATCTCATCCAGGATGGCGACAGGCTATACTTGGACTATTGTTCCATCTCCTTTTGGGAAATCTATAGTTGGTTGTCGATGGGTATTGACCATCAAAGTGGGCCTAGATGGTCAAGTTGATCGGTTGAAAGCTCGCTTAGTAGCCAAGGGTTGCACTCAGATATTTAGGCTTGATTATGGTGATACCTTCTCTCCTGTTGCAAAAATAACCTCTATTCATCTGTTCTTATCTATGGTAATCATGCGTCGTTGGCCTCTCCATTAGTTGGACATTAAAAATGCATTCCTTCATGGTGACTTAGAAGAGAAAATTTATATGGAGCAACCTCTTGGGTTTATTACTCAGGGGGAGTCACGTGGCTTTGTTTGCAAGTTGCATAAGGCTTTATATGGTCTTAAACAGAGTCTTCGGGCATGATTTGGAAGATTCAGTAAAGTCCTTAAAAGTTTTGGTATGATTCGCAGTGAAGCAGACCATTCTGTATTTTACAAATATTTTTCCTCTAATTAATGCATTTACCTTGTTTTCTATGTAGACGATACTGTCATTACAGGAGATGATCATGATGGCATCAAACATCTCAAACAGCACTTATTTCAACACTTTCAAACTAAGGATTTGGGACAATTGCGATATTTGCTTGGAATTGAAGTAACCTAATCAAGAACAGGTGTTGCTATATCTCAAAGGAAGTATGCTCTCAATATTTTGGAAGAGACAAGAATGCTAGATTGCAAACCAATTGACAATCCTATAGATCCCAACATCAAACTTATGCCAGATCAGGGGGGCCCTATTCAGATCCAAGAAGATATCAGATATTAGTAGGAAAGTTAAATTATCTTACTATGACCAGGCCTAACATATCATTTGCTGTAAGTGTTGTGAGCTAATTTCTTAATTTCCCTTGTGATAGTCATTGGGATGCAGTGGTTCGAATCTTGAGGTACATTAAAGATTCCCTTAGAAGAGGGTTGATCTATGAGAATAGAGGTCATACTAATATCGTTGCATACACAGATGCAGATTGGGTTGGTTGTCCAAGTGATAGATGATCAACTTCAAGTTATTGTATCCTTATTGGAAGGAATCTCATTACTTGGAAGAGTAAGAAGCAGAATGTTGTTGCTAGATCAAGTGCGGAAGTAGAATATCGAGTTATAGCCCTCACTATATGCGAGCTTATATGGTTAAAACAACTTCTTTCTGAGTGAAAATTCTATGAAGTAGGACCTATGAGTCTTATTTGTAATAATCAGACAGCTTTACATATCGCCTCTAATCTAATTTTTCATCAAAGAACCAAATATATAGAGATTGATTGTCATTTCATCCGAGAAAAGGTTCTATTTGGGGAAATTGTTACATCATTTGTAAATTTCAATGATCAATTAGCAAACATGCTTACAAAGTCACTATAGGGTCCAAAAATATCATATATTTGTGACAAGCTCGAAGCACATAACATATATGCTCTAACTTGAGGGGAAGTGTTGAGATTATCTTATTTTTCTATTTTCCTTATTTAGTTCTTTCCATGTATATTCTAATATGATTAGCTGTACATATCTTAGATTAAGATAATTTCATTATTGTTGATTCTTAATCCCTAAAATCAAGGGATTTAATTTGTATAATTATGAATATAAATAAACATACTAAGAGTCAGTTTTCTGTCAAGCAATTCATCAAAATCACATATGTCCATTCTTAAAAAAACATAATGTGTTTTTCTCCAAGAAAATTTTCGACATCATTTCTAAAAATAACTAAAATCTAAAGTCATAAGATTGGGGATGTTTTTGAAAATGTGAGAAAACTTTAAATATAAATTTTTTAAAAAAAATAATATTTTTTACTTTTAAAGTCGATTTCTACAAGTGAACTGATATCTAAAGTCTTACATTACAAATAAACTAAATCTTACATTTTTTTCTCATTGTGATTCTCACTCTCCCTTCTATTTATTTCTAAGATCAATCTTCATCCTTATCTACCACCTTTTGTAGACAACCTTACCAAAATTTTACTTCATCCTCTACCATAAGTCGGTGAGCTATTAATACTCTTTCAACTAGTACTAAGTATAAAGCAAATGTCACGTTTCAAGCCATTGGTTCTAAATGTAATAATTGTCTCTCTTGCTTTCAATTCTCCAATTTTTTACACAAGTTCTTTAAGAGACCTTTGTATTTCATTTTCATAACTTTTAGGGTTGAATTTGATTTTTAGATTCCTATTATGTACTTAAAAAATATTGCAACAAAGGTTAAAGTTAATCGAACAGAGATGAGGGAAAAATGCAAAAAAAAATATCCATTAAAATGATCATTTTCTATAATTCTAAGAGGGGCAAACAATCTATAAAGGTTTACATATGGATAAGTATAATATTCCATAAGAGTTTTCTTTAGAAAATACCTTAAGTGAATTAGAAATTTTAAGTAAATATTATATTAGAAAACAACCAAATAAAAAAATTTAATAAGAAAATTAGGTGAAATTTGAGAGAATTATAGGAGTAATTTCAATGTGAGCCCAATTAGATTTTTCATGAAAATTTTATTAAACATCAAAATGGATAAAAATTCAATTAAAAACTCAATAATAAATTTAGAAAAATTTATATAGTAATTAAATGAAATTTCAAAACCCAATAAATTGAAAAAATAAAAAATTAAGCCAAAAATTTATCAAATTAATTTAAAAACCCTTAAGCTGACCTAAATCAATTTTTTTAATATAAAATGCCCACCCATAACCTAGAGGATAAATTCCATAGTCCATTTTAGGGATTGGCAACTTACCTTACCCGTTCAATATGGAAGTCTAAAAATGAATGCCCAAATAAGGCCTAAAAATATCCAAAAGTTTAGGAAAAAATGCAAGAAAATAAAAATTTGGGGCTAATTTATAATAAATTCTTTTTTGTCTTTGTGACTAATTTTTATTAGTATTGGGCTAATTTAGCCTAATTTTTAAAAGCTCAAATATGATTTCTAAGGCCCAAAAATGTGGGCCTAACCTTCTAAAAGAAGGCAAGGGCATAAGTGAAAAAGAAAAGGAAAACTAGGAAACAATTTGTAATAAATTTTTTTATCTTTCAAAGTGGCTAAATTTTATTAGTTGTTAGTGTAATAATTTGTTAAGCTTGAGGGACACATGGACATCCAAATGGGTCAGCCAACTATCCAAAATCATTTTTCAAAAACTAATACATAATGATAAAAAGTTGGAGATTTTTTAAAAAGTAGGGTTAGGCTTTTGTGTGTAAATGGTATTATGCCATTTTAAAGCACATTTTTTGCTTCCTTGGCTAGTTGAACTGTAAGAGGAAAAGAGGAACAAGTGAGAGCTCAAAACTTCATAAACTATCAAAAGGGGAGTGGCAACTATCTTTTTTCTTTAAAATTTCCCTATCAAAAGTGATAAATATAGTGATTAATATTGATATTATTATGATTTCTACACGTGGCCATGTATAAAGACATGATTCCAATCTTCTACCCTTTTGAATGTTGTTTAATGATGTTAGGATGTTATTGGGTTGATAAAATTAGTGGAAGAAGTTTCATCAAAATAGATAATAAGATGATAATAGAAAAGTTTAAAGATAAAATTCTATTAAGGGGTTTATTAACATGTTTCTATTTGCCTTTTTGAAATCAAATTTAAGATTTTTTTAATTACAAATTTTGATGTTTTAATGTCATAAATGATGTTAGGAAATGTGAGCAAAATTTTGGGAATTTTTTAGAAAATCTTAGGAATGTGAAAAGTAAATGTTTATAAGTCTGGGAAGAATGAAGTCAGAACAAAATGCTAGTAAGTTTTACTTCTATTTTTTGGGTATTTGGGCAAACAAATGATTGAGAAAACTTCTGAAAATTTGTGTCATTTCCCTTCCATATGTTGGGAAACTCATGTTCAAATTTGGTGGCATTTAAAGTTTGTTTAATTATTCAACAAAAATTTCAATTTCAAATGCTCTAATGCAATCCTGATTTTAGATAAAATTATTACTACCCCAACCATGAAATTTTTTAGATGTAATTGATGTTCTATGTTATTTTAAGATGTTATATCAAAATTTGGTGATTTATAAAAGTGGTTTGAATATGAAAAAAGCCCCTCCATTACATGACATTCCATGTTCGCCTTATTTTGAGAGTATGCTTTCACCTCTACATGAACAATACCAAGGAACCAAAATTGTGTAAGACAACAGAGCTTTGATGGTTCATAGAGTTAATAAGATGTCAAGAGTCTTAGAAAAATTATTGGTGAAAGTTTGATTTGGTTCGAGTGGTGAAAAGGAAGTTTACTCATGAATACCCCTTTATGGTTTAATAAAACTTTAGGATAGTGAAATAAGTTTTAAATTTATATCATAAACTTTATATTCAAATTGCCATAAGTCTTGAAACATTCATATGACATATTTATTGTTAGAAAATTTTGATAGAATACTTATGGCTAAGTTAGTATTTTGACCATACCTATGTTATGAGATAATGAATCATGATTGATGCCTATGGTATTCCAACATAGTTAATGCCTATGTTGTTCTAACATGATTGGTGCCACAGTGTCCTAACATGGTTTGATGCCTATGATATCCTGTCATTACTCATTGTGAGTATGAGTACTCATCCTGAACATGATTTGTGAAGTAGTAAGGCAATTGGAAATTATTGATGCATGTGATGGCTTGATACTTATTTGTGACATATGGGAAATTTATGTATCTAGGATAGAGGAGTATAAGGTAGGATCGACGTTATAAAGGAAAGGAAGGGTATAAAGCAAGATCAAAGTTACAAGGGAGAAACCTAAGTACCAATTGTAGCAATTTATTTTAACAATTTAAACAAGTATTATTTTAAAAAAATATTAAAAATTTATTTTGTGATGATTGTTTAAATTTATTAATATATATTTAATTTTTTATAATAAAAACTCTTTAAAAAAAGAAAAAAGTAGCTATGCATTGAGTAATCTTTAATATCATGCTCATATGTGTTACTTCTTTTATAGAAACTGATCATGGTCTTAATGAGACAAATTGATATATGTAC
The DNA here is from genome assembly GCA_020226215.1 of Sindora glabra. Taxonomy (NCBI): domain Eukaryota; kingdom Viridiplantae; phylum Streptophyta; class Magnoliopsida; order Fabales; family Fabaceae; genus Sindora; species Sindora glabra. The sequence goes on along the minus strand of CM035235.1, from coordinate 15,838,627 downwards.
TAGATCCTTTTCCCACTTCATGCAAACATGTCAAAGGAATAATTTATGAGATAGTTTGATTTATTTGGCAAGGATTACCCTTCCTCAGAGTGTTATGTATATATTAATAATAGTATATTTTGTATACCTTTTAAACTTTTGTATATATTATCCTTATCATATATGTCAATATAACTTAGTTTTCTCTTACATGTATGTGTTTTAATACTTATATAACCATAAGTATTTTCCCTTCTATATTATAATAAGTAAAAGTGGTGAGAAATTTGTTAGTAGATCTATAATAATTACATATTTTTATGCTAGTCACGATACTTAAAAATTGGATCATGATAATAGGTCTTGAAAGGGTACTTGAAATTATTTTTTTTTAAACAAAAAAAAGCCCCAACAGACAATTAAATGTGAAATTATAGCTGTTCAAAGTTCTAATCTCAAAATATATATTTTTTATGGAATGTTAGGTTTATTCAATTTTTATTATAAATATTTTAATAGAGAACTAAAAAATCAACATTAAAAAAAGTGTGTAATTATTTTATATCAAATTTTTTTACTAAAAATCAACATAAAATGTAAAAATATTATAATATATATAATCATAATATATATAATGTCAAACTTTTGGTAAGAAATCGACATGATAACCAATTTTTTTCATTTCGATTAAAAATAACTGTGAAATGATCTAATATACAATGGCTGTTCTATATACGTTAGTTCTAAACTAATATGATTTTTGTGAAATAATCAACGTGTGATTGCATTTTTCTAGGAGTGAAGGCCATTTATAGGTACTTAATCTTATTTAGTCAATGAATCTTAATCTTTTTTTACACGGATTGTGTTTAGATTATTGTAGTTAATTTGGCGTGGGTCAACATAATTAACTAGCAGTGATGTAAAGAATAAAAGGAAAGGTAAAGTAATATATTTAATTGAAACATTAATTGTGTGCTTGGAAAAGGTAACTGAAAATGGAATTTTAATTTTTCAAATGTCTGAAATCCTAATTTATGAAATACTTTGTGCTAAAAAATAAAAGAGAATTTCAAATTATTGCAATTGTTATCCTTCCCAATTATATTGTGAACTTTAAATTCCATGTAATACATAAAATTTTTAAAATTCTTCAGCTTCTCTCGTGCGGCCTTGGCGTTCCACGCTACTCGTATTGCTAACGCCATTATTGTTTTAGTCTGAGGAATTGTCCCGTTACGTAAGGTGGGGTACCACAATTATATTTAAATTGATATTAATATTAATATTCTAATTAAAGTAGTAATTTTTATCAATTAATTATTACATAAAAATGAAATTAAAAATTAAGGATAGTAATGTATTTGTATTTTTCTTTTCTTTTCAAAGTTCACGAAGTTAAAGGATTGAAAATCTTCTCAACGAAAATATATTATCCAAACAAGCACATCTAAGAAAATCAAAATGAAGTTAATTTAAATTTAAGCATTTTAAATCCCTTTTATTTTTCAAAATTTCTTATCCAAGGACAATGTAAATGCATGAAAATGTACTAAAGTGCACCAAACAAACCTCCGATCTTTTACTATTTCTTATTCCTTTAGATAATATGTTAAATTTCTAAATAATTTTGCCTTCATAATTCATAAATTTTTATGCTATTAAATTGTGTATAAAATACATAATTATTACAACTCATTTGAATTTAATAAATCGAACCAAACAACTTATGAGTTCAGTTTAAATTAAAATCAAACTTCTAGATAATTTGATTCATATCAAACTTGAACTAGTTTAGTCGGTAGAACTTTAAGTTGAGCCAACTTAATATAAACTTGGGGCGGATTGTTAGTTGTGACTTGGGTTAGTCATTTTTAGCACTAACTTAAAATTACCATTAAGCTAAATTAAAAAAACACTATAACTAGAATTATGAATCCTTGAAATTTACTGAAGGATTTTGTGGAATCCTTAACTAAGTAATGAGAACTCACATGTGTTCCAAGCATGTGAACTTGCGGATGTATATGGATCTTGTAAAAGCACAACCAAGATGAGGACATAGTTCCAATTGGTATCTAGAACCAGCTTCTAAATTAACTCTAGGAAGAAGCAAAACAGAAGATAGATTCGCCTCTATTTTTGCTGTAGAAACTCGAAATATTGCTAATATTTTCCTCTTCCCACAGAATGCAAATTGACTAAACACGTGAATTTTCTCAGTTTGATAGAGAAAAAATGTAATTTCTCATCTCACCTTCCAAAATTTCACCCTTATCATTCCCTTATATAGTAATATAGGTTGCTAAATTCATATTTGCCCTTTAATGATTTCTACGAGTTAGAAACCCAAAGGCTTAGCACTTAGTTCCATAATTATTACATAATAATAAGTTGAATCAAGACTCAAAACCGTAAATAAAGAAAATAAATAAGTTTGATTCCTTTTTTATGGCCGTGGAAGAAGAATAACTGATATATTTGATTTCCATTAATAAAATTAAATACAATGCACTTGTACATGAACTTGAAAGAATACCCTTTTATTTCCGACACATTCCTCCCTTTTAAGATATTTATAACTTTCATAATTGCATAAGAGAATACTAAAGGCCACCGCTTTTAATATTCTCACTAATTCAACCCATTAATGAGAAAATCCGCAATATTCCAAAAATCGAAAACTTTTTCTTTCATCCTTTCTTGAATGTGAACATACGAGCATTTCAAATAGCCCAACTTAGTTGGTCATTTTTACATGGTTGCCTGTGACAGCTTAGGTGGCCTTTCATTAGCCCCCAATACAATGCCACATGTTACTTTCCAAAAAGCTATTTCATGATTCCTAATAACCAACCACAATTCATTACTTGTCACCACTTTAAAAGTGCCGAGCGTCATGATCAAAATGGACTAATATTAGTGATGCGGAACAACTTGATGCCACCACCTAAGACATCCATGTCTAGAATCCAAGTACGCATATCTCATATGACACGACACCTTCACCAATGCTATATCTAATCCAAGTTTAATCTTATTTGTAAATTTAAATATTTATGCTCACCAACTCAAATACTTCCTAACAATTAGTTTCATAGAAGATATTTTTTCCTACATGATTCAACGGTTCTACCAATTGTCTAGGTAGATCTTGAAGCAAATGTTACAGCTCATGAAGGGACCAAATAAATTATTCCCTTTTCCTTTCTTTTTAATAATAATACAAGTAATAATTCACTTAATGCATACATAAAACTCAGGCCAAGTGAATTTTTAATGTAATAGAAAGCGGTGAGGATTCAAACCATAAAACCATTAAGTTCCGCCCTATACGGAGATGGCTTTTAATCATGATTTACAGATTGCTTAGGATTAATGATATTTACCATTTTCTCAGCAAAAAAAATAAGTTATAATTAAATCCAGAAACAAAGGATTTCTTCATCCAAGCAGCTCGGTTTTGACACGCCTATATTGCCATTTCAAATTTCAGCCACGTTTGCTTCCAGAATATCATTTTACAAAGCCAGGATTAGACGTTGATCCAGCAAAACACCTTGAAATATGCCGCTATGATCTATACTCCCGCTTCTCGTCTATTTGACAAGATGCTAGATTTCGCCATTTACAACACTCTGCAAGGTACAAAGTGGCAGGCGCAGGATATTTAGTGGATATGAACATTGAATTTGGATCCTATCTTTTTCGTCATGATCTTGTAATATTTAAAAAAAAGACATAAGATTTTGAGCTAGAACATTCCTGATTCAACTGTGGACAAAAATTCTGTATCTCTCTCTCCAATATGACAAGGACACAATCATAAGGAAAACGAGAGAATACAACACGAAGAAAGTGCAGACAAGTAAAAGGAAACTCGATATAATATATTTAACAAGATGAACAAGCAAAGCTTCAAGAAAATTAAGCCATGCTATCAGAATAGAGAACTCAACTCATAAATTTTAAACCAGTCTCTGTTAGTTATTCGGTGATGTAATAGACTGTTTGAACTGTTTGGTTTTTCTGGACTGTCAAATATAAAATAATGAACCCGCACACCTTAAAATAGAAATGGTGACTCTATGTTGGTTTCCTTTTGTATTGCTACTCAGGCCTTCGTTTCTTTTCCTTTTGGCTGTTGTTTGACAATCACACTGAATTTTTAACTCCAAAAAGTTAGTTGTTCCCTTACACATTCTATGGGTTTTGACGCACTAGACTGACATTATTTTAGCCACTCTTCAAGAATATGAAGAAAAAGACCCTAATTAACGAGTTCTAATTTCTTTCACTAGGGATGTTCCTTTCATTTGCTCTAGCATTATCTCTTAAAGTACTTACCATTATACTAGTGATCATAAGAACTGCTTGTCCATTTTCTGAAGAGTTGGCCTTCACAATCATTGTTCATAATATTTTTTTTAATAGAAAAAGAAAACTTTATAGAAAGAAGAAAGCATACAAAAGTGGGGGATAAGGAATCCTAAAAATCACTACAAAATTGCGGCCCAAATTCAATGCAAATGAGAGAAATTCAATCCTCTAAAAAAAATACTTAGCTTTTAGACAAAGAGAAGCAACACACATTTGACTGGGCCTAATTTCCGAAGATTTCAGCATTCCTTTCCTACCAAATGTACCAGATGACTGCAAAACAAGCACAATCCCAAAGAGCCTTCTTATCTTTATTCCCCCTGAAGCTCATGATATTTATAGATAAAAAACAATCCAGATTTTGAGAGAATCACCCAAATGATATTGAATAAGGAAAATAATATGGTCCGAAGCTCCCAGGCCATATCACAATGCAAAAACAAATGATTGTCATCTCTGAATTTCAATAACACATCACATGTATATATTTGGAGATAGTCCCTTATAAGGCCTGCGCACCTGAAACATACCATCAGTATTGATCCTACCTAGAACAATAGCCCAAAAAAAAAAAGACTTTAACCTTAGAAGAAACTTTGATCTTTCAAAAAGACTTAGAAAAAGGCTAACTAAAAGGATTTTTGACAAAAAACTCAAAAGGAGACTTGTACCTGTAAGAACTAGATGATACTAAGGACCATGTGCGCCTACCTGGAAGAGAAGTTGAGGTAATCTAGTAAATTCATCAAGACAAGCAATTCAGTAGCCTCCCTATCATTTGAATTCCTTAAAAAGTGGAAGTTCTGGAGACATTACAACCTTCTCATTGAACAAAAGAAAAGATGACAACATTATGAAGAGTGGATAAATGATAAGGAGGTAGAAATCCATCCAAAAAATGAATCTCTCCCAACGAAGGATCCTCCTAGAATAGGAAACAAGAGTCATCCCCTACATTACATCTAAGTAAAGGAAAGAAAGAAGAATAAGCCTTTGAAATGAATCTCCAAGGGCTGAGTTGCATTTGAAGCAGCCTTAGCATCCCAACCATAGAGGTGTAAACCATGCTTGCTCTTCATCATTTGGTACCATAAGATATCAAGCTCCAACGGAAAATGCCACAACCATTTGCTCACCAAAGCAATGTTTCTAGAGACCAAATTCCCCAGACCCAAACCATCTCCTTCTTTAGGCTTGCAACACATCCCCCAATTCACCAAATGATGTCGTCTATTACCATCAAACCTACCCCATAAAAAATCTCACATGATTCTCTCCATATTATCAGCTACCACTGGAATCTTGAATAATGAGAGATAATAGAAAGGAATGCTCGATAAACAAGATTCAATTAGAGTAACAATCAAACCGTTTTGAGATCTTCCTAATAACTAGATACCAAAAAGTAATCGAATTAGAATTTCCACCTAAGGGAACACCCAAATAAGATAAAGGTCATTCCAAAATAGCATAAGCTACCGTGCAAGCCAAATTATCCAGAAATTCATTCTCAACATTAATACTTGCCAAACCACTCTTGCTGAGGTTAATCTATAGCCCAAAGGCACTCCAAAAAATTTGAAGTAAAGAAAGAACATTAAGAAAATTATCCTTATCTTCAGGCAAAAACAAGATTGTGTTGTCTGCAAATTGCAAATGAGAAACTTCCATAGATTCATGCCCAACAAGAAGCCTCTCGTATATCCCCTTTTCATACCTTATTGGAACATTCTACTAAGCACATCCACAAACAATGTAAATAACAAAAGAGAAAGAGGATTTCCTTGACAAATACCCCAGTGACCCTTAAATCATTCCTTCAAATCTCCATTAACAATGACTAAGAAGGAAGCTATGAAGAGACAACCCCAAATCTATCTTCTCTAAGGAACACCAAATCCCTTATCATAGGCCTTTTTCAAAATTGAGCTTAAAAACCAAACCTTGTCACTTACATTGCCTTACATCTTCCACCGCCTCATTAGCCACTAGAGCTGTATTAATAATCTGCCTTTCATCTACAAAAGTGCTTTGAGAAGAGGAAAGAGTATCACCTAGAACCTGAAACAATCTTGATGACAATAATTTAGTGATAATCTTATATACAATAAAGACCAAGCTAATGGGCCTAAACTCCTTGGATAAAGGATAGAAAGAACCAATAAAATAGAAATCCAGGAAATTCCTTGATCTTGTATTAGGATTCTAGGATTTAAGGGCCCCCAAATGCATAACATTGTTTGATTAAACTTGGGTATATCATCATCCATGCATCATTTTCACTTACTACCAACTATGCTACCATTTTGATATGCCTATCAGTTATCTTGTCCTTAGTGGAATCACCTTCAGACTTCTCCATGATCACAAACTAGTGCTCAAACTGACTCCTATCAAACAAATTTATATAGTTTTGGGGACAGCTATGTTACACAATAAGAATTCAAATCCTCGAGCAAGCAAGAAGTTGCCCAAGTAGTAAAAGTCCACAATGATAGATAGGTCGGTAGCCAAACCAACAAAGTGGTAAAGGATGAGGAGAAATGAGTGTGAAAAGCAAGTAATGCGAGGCATTGAAAGGAGAAGTAGAGGAAATGGTGTTAGCCGCCCAAAGGTTCTACATGATCAAATGTAGAGTAACAATAACAACGTATATCATGTGCTAAAGTGATATCTTGTACAGGATTAGTATACATGTAATGCTGTTGACAATATATGATAATGCACTTCCTTATAATTTCTGTATATGAATTATGCATCATGTATACCAATACCCTTAAAGGCAAATCACAATAACCACCAGTGACATTTAGCCCAATTATGCTCGACATCTCTTCTTTTTTCAAAATTATACACTTTGACCTTCAAAAGCAATTCCCCCGTTATGAAATGCAACAACATTTACCTTTTAACTACAGTCCTTTCTCTTATCTCATCCTTTGTGGCTAGAAAACTATTTCCCTACATTTTTATATAAAAATATTGCAACAATACTATCCATAAAAGAGCAGAGATTGCTCTTATTTTTCAAAGAAGGGGCACATTTGTATTAAAAAAAAATAGGAAAAAGGTCTTCTAGCCACGAGGGACAACATTAAAAAAGGGATTGGTTGCAATTTGCTATGAAACATGATTAGAATTTAGAGGAAGAAAAAATAAAGAGAAGCTAGAGAATTAAGGGGAGAAAATACTAAAATATTATTAAATGAATAAGAAGCTAAATTGTTACATAAGACTCAACCCTAATGCTTAATTTATATAGAACTCCTAAAAAACATAAAAACTCCAATACTCTTAGACTTTGGGTTTAAAAAAAGCAAGCCCAACATAATCTAGAATGTGCCAAATATATAACATTATTCTCCATCTAAGATAACATCCATGATTGTTAGTATCACATTTCAACTCATGGAATTGCATGATTCCACAATAGAAGCTCCTCAAACCATGCCATCACATCATCCAAATTGGAAAGGGATGGGATCACCAATTTGCAAGTGGAGGATCAGTTGATCGCACAATCCCACTGAGTTATTCGATCCTCACATTTTCTAAACTAGATTTGGGTTTGTAGTCTTGGGCTTGAAATTTTTTTCCAAAAAACAAAAGGCCCTTTAAAAAAAAAACTGATTCCCAGCTGTTTGAGTGAGAAATTGCAACTAAGATTTGTAGTCCTAACCCAAAAACTGGAACAAAGTGTCAAATGGAGAAGAGAATATTTGAGATAAGACTCAGAAAAGGGGGGGAGGGGAACTAGCCTTCTACTGCTGTCCCTGCTCGCCGCCAGCGCTGCCAGCTGTCGTCGGAGCTGGGTTGCTGTTGCAGGCACTGAGTAATGATGAAGATGCATGAAGGCTCACAAAATGTTGGGAAAATTATTTTAATTATAAGCAAAAGGCTGTTTGGCTATTGTTGACTTATTGCTTATTTGTTTGACACTTTGACTGTTTGACCTGGGTATTTCATATTTGGTATTGGCTTGTTTGGCTGTTCTGTTTAGGCATTAGTTTGCTACCAGCATTTAGTTTAACTGCTGAAAAAATAAGTATATATTTTTAGTATAGTTGTTTGTTACAACTTGATGACTTATTGTTCTTTTTTAATTTATGACAATGTGTTGTGCTCTTTAATTATAAACAACAACAACAACAACAACAAAGCCTTATCCCACTAAGTGGGATCAGCTACATGGATTGCACGAAGCCATTGGGCTCTATCAAAAGCCAAGTCTTCCGTGATATTATTCACCAAGAGATCCCTTTTTATAACTTCTTTTAATGTCCTCTTTGGCCTCCCTCTACACTTTTTCACAGGGTTAAAGACTATGTGATCAACTCTCCTTACTAGTGTCTCCCATGGCCTTCTTTGTACGTGACCAAATCACCTTAACCGATTTTCTGTCATCTTCTCCTCAATAGGTGTCACGCCAATATGCCCTCGTATACAATCATTTCTTATCTTGTCTTTTCTTGTATGACCACACATCCATCTTAACATTCTCATTTCTGCTACCCCCAGTTTTTGCTCTTATTGTCCCTTTAGAGCCCAGCATTCACTACCATAGAGCATAACTAGTCGTATAGCAGTCCGATAAAGCTTCCCTTTGAGTTTAGTAGGTACTTTATGGTCATAAATCACTCCAGATACCTTTTTCCATTTTAACCATCCAACTTGTATCCCATGTGTGATATCTCCGTTAATTTCCCCATCGCTTTGTAAAAAGGATCCCAAGTACTTAAATTTAAATATATGCGGTATGATGTGATCTCCAATTCTTATCTCTAAATTATTTCTATCTTACTTCTTGTTAAACTTGCAATACATATGCTCCGTCTTACTTCTACTCAAGCGAAAATCTTTTGATTCCAACGCCTGTCTCCAAAGCTCCAATTTATAATTAACCTCTTTCCGTGATTCCTCAATCAAGACTATATCATCTGCAAATAGCATACATTTAGAGATATTCTCCTGTATGTCCCTAGTAAGAACTTCTAAGACTACATTAAACAAGTAAGGACTCAAAGCTGAACCCTGATATATACCTATCCTTATAGTGAAGTCCTTTGTCTCTCCTCCAGGAGTTCTTACACTTATAGTTACTCTATCGTACATGTCCTGTATAGCCCGAATATATGCGATACGGACTCCTTTCTTCTCCAAATCCTTCCACAACACTTCTCTTGGTACCCGATCATAAGCTTTTTCTAGGTCAATGAAAATCATATGTAAATCTCTTTCTTTACTTCGATACCTTTTCATCAACCCTCGTAGAAGATAAATAGCCTCTGTTGTAGACCTTTTTGGCATAAATCCAAATTGATTCTCTGCAATCTTAGTCTCATCTCTTAATTTATGCTCAATCACTTTTTCTCATAACTTCATAGTATGGCTCATAAGTTTTATCCCTCGACAGTTTGCACAATTCTGAATATCTCTTTTGTTCTTGTATATAGGCACCAAAATACTCTTCCTCCACTCATTCAGCATTTTTTTAGACCTCTAAATCTCATTAAATAACTTGGTGAGCCAAAAAATACCTTGCTCTCCTATACATTTCCAAACTTCAATAAGAATACCATCCGGACTAATGACTTTACCATTATCCATCCTACTAATAGCTTCTTTTACCTCCTCAACTCGAATCCTACAATAATAAGCTAAATTTTGTTCGTCCTCTTGGGTTTTTAATCCTCCCACATCCCTAGTCACTCGTTGCTCGTCATTAAAAAGCTTATAAAAGTACTTCTCTCATCTTTCTTTGATATCTTCATCTGTGAGTAGAACTCGTCCTTCTTCATCCTTAATACACCTTACTTGATCCAAGTCTCTTGATTTTCTTTCCCTATTTTTGGCAAGCTTGTAAATCTTTCGTTCTCCATTCTTTGTCCCTAAATCTCGATAGAACTCCTCAAAAGCTTTAGATCGTGCCTTGCTCACTGCCTTTTTGGTCTCCTTCCTAGCCATCCGATACCTTTCCCAATTCTCCGCATTGTCACACATGCAAAGCCTTAAAACATTCCCTTTTGGTTTTGACCTTTTCCTGCACACTTTCATTCCACCACCAAGATTCTTTATCTCTCGGTCCAAAACCTTTTGATTCACCCAAAATTGTCTTAGCAACCATCCTAACCCTCCTAACCATCGCATCCCAAATATGATTAGCACTTGTACTACCCAATTACCTTCCTCCAATAATATTCTCTTAAAAGTCCTCTGTTTCTCATCTTTGAGTTGCCACCACTTAATCCTTAGATTTATAACTTGTTGTCTCTTCTTGTTACAAAATTTAAAAAGGACATCGAGGACCAAGATCCTATGCTATGTAGTAAGGCTCTCCCCCAGAATCACTTTGCAATCCTTACAGACTCTTCTATTTGGGCTCTTTACCAAAAAGAAATCAATTTGTGACCTTAAAGTTCCACTTTTGTACGTGATTAAATGCTCCTCTCGCTTCTTAAAACAAGTGTTTGCAATCTTAAAATCATATGCCATAAAAAAATCAAGAATGGATTGCCCCTCCTCATTTAGCTCTCCATAACCAAAACCTCCATGCGCTCCCGAAAAATGCCTTGCCTCACTACCAACATGTCCATTTAAATCTCCTCCAATGAAAATCTTTTCTTCTTGTGGAAATCCTTGAACCAAACCTTCTAGGTCTTCCCAAAATTTCTTCTTCAAATGTGTCTCCGATCCTATTTGTGGTGCATAGGCACTAATAATATTGATAGTCTCCCGTGCAACTATTAATCTTAAAGATAAGATCTTATCCCCGTCCTTTTTACATCCACCACATTCTTCTTCCAATTCTTATTTACAATAATACTAACTCCATTCTTTCCTCTAAATTTCCATGTGTACCATAGTTTAAAACCTGTAGTGTCTAGCTCCTTGACTTTTTCTCCAACCCATTTAGTTTCTTGAAGACACATAATGTTAATCCTTCTCCAAATCATGGTGTCTACAACCTCCAAAGATTTACCTGTTAGCGTGCCGATATTCCAAGTACCAAACCTAATTATGTTCTCGTGGACTAGCTTCTTTACCCACATCCGTCCATAAAAATGTGAGGACCCTTGCTCATTTAACACTACATCCGAGCGCTGATGCAGCAGCTCTAGCTTATTTGACACTGCACTTGAGCCATACAGCGCGCTACTTCTGGGTAACGACCTAACATTAACACCAATAAATCGTCGTGTGTAATCCATATAAGAGATTTCAACAAAGTTTTTACGTTGGCTATCGAGGCCTAACACAACCCCTTGGGAGATAAATGCCCCCACTTGGGTTACAAGCTGGCACTACCCAACTCGGCCAAAATAAATAAATATATATATAACCAAAAATACAAGAAGAAGAAGGAGGAGCAGGAGGTGGGGGACAAAAGAGAGAGGGAGAGAGGCAAAAAAAAAAAAGATATCTGATCCATCATACTTGAGGTAGGATCTTACAATCTTATTACAATCGTACGACTTACGATCCCATCTTCCCCTTCTGATTCTTGACAGGATCTATATTGACAACCTTGATAATATCCCAATATATTCTAACACTCCCCCTCAAACTAAAGCTTGCAAAGCTTAAACTTATTACATAAACTTGAACTCCCAAAATAAAAAATAAATAAATAAATCCTAAAAAAAAATTCATGGGATTTATTTTATAAAATTATTACTATTTTGTTAATATTTATAAAATTTGAATTAATATCCAAACCCTAAACCCAAAACCTTAGTAGAAATACCAACAACTTTTAGAAGTCTTTTATTATTTTCTCTTGAGCTACTCCGTCAACTTCCAAGCCAAGAGCCCCAACATTTGTGGTTGGACACAACTTCCAAAAGTCTCCTCAACATCTAAGCCAAAAGAAATACTAACATTTGAGGTTGGACACAACTTCCAAATTCTCCTCGACTTCCTAACCAAAAGCACCAACACTTTAACACAATTGGCTCCTCAGCTAACCTCTCAACCATATGTAACAAGCACAAACTATGCACGAACCAATCCAATATTAAGCAGGCAAAACTAGTGGTCTACACCACCTTAAGTATACCTCTCCAAATCAGACATGTACAAAAGCTACCAAACAGTGCTCTAAATCAAATGAAGACACCAAAACTAGTGGTCTAAACCATCAAAGCCAAATGTGCATAGCACCAACCAACACAATTTTGTCCACAACAAAATTGCAAGAATTAAAGCTACACATCACTTTTTCACAATTGAAACCATTACCACTAAAACAATGCCAAAAACACTACTCATAGTAACTCATCAAGTCACATCTCCACCAGCCCAAAATTGAACTCCACATCAAACTTCAATGTCAACACACTGGAAAAATACATAATCATGGCACCACTCAATGCCAAGCAGCCATGTCATATCCAAAATACAACATAACAATTGAACACCACAAAAACACCAAAAAACTGTCAAACAATCTAGAATTTATGATCACACTTTTGGGGGGGGGGGGGGGGGGGGGAATAGACACCACAAATATACTTAAAAAAAGAACAGCCTAGATGCAAATAGTACCAAATCATTCAAATTCTGTAGGAAAGCCACCAAAACTACCTCATAATAACAAGTCCCAATCTCCACAAACTACAGCCAGCCTTGGTTAAAAATATGCAACTTGAGACACGAGTAACACTACCCCCTATTAAAGTCCCTTAAAAACGCACTAATATGGTGTGGAATCAATCAAAATCAATGAAACTTTTTAGCAACAAAAGACACAGCAACTTAAAAATCAGCAAAACCGCACCTTTTTGTTATGCAATTGGTATTGGGATCAAAGTTCTGGTCACCACCTCCACCACTAACCACCACTGAAACATTAGGCTGCATTACAAACCTCCAATCTTTAGAAAAACTTCAAAACACAAAACCAAGACTTCTAAAAAGACACAAAAACAGTCCACATGGCACAATAGCACCACAAATAACAAGTCTGAACCTTCGTCATCAGTCAAAATTAGTCGAAAAGGTACAAACCAAAGACTAAATAAAAAGAGCTGAATTGAACAACAGTGAGAAATATCCACCACCGATCCATCTCCAGTCACCATGGTCACTGCCAGATTTGAATGCGGTTTAAAAACTTTCTGGGTTGCTAAATCAAGCATTTGTAACTCAAACCAGGATCCAACTTCTCACTGCACACTATCTGTCAAATTCGAAGTATTCAAAGTCCACTGGTTGCAACTGGTTACCATAATGCAGCAGCACCTTCATTCACCACTCTCCACCCAAGTCCCTGTCTCACTTCTCGAATCAAGGCTTACATGAAATATGAGCAACAGATTCCCAGTGTTGAGAAAGAGAAACAAAGGGAGGATTCATCAGGAAACCTTGTCATCATTCTTGCATCTGATTATTACCTCTCTTACCTTCGCTACTTCCTTCAATGTTGTCTCTCTTACAATCAGTCACTGGACTTCTGGCCAAAAGCGTTCACTAATCGCAGCCAATCAACACAACCACCACCTTCCTAGCCACACACATGCACCAAACCTTGCCTTTTCCCTTTTTAAGTTTTTTCATCAGGGTAGAAAATAATTACAGCAACAGCTTAACCCCTCTCAAGTTAAAAAATAATAACTAAGAAGAAAATAAACCTACCAGCAACTCAGAACTACATATTTATATTTTCCTTCCAACATATTTTTTCTTTCTTTTCATCAAAATCTCAAAAAACCCAATGAAAAATAACTAAAAATAAATAAACTTAGAAAACAACTTTACACTTTCTTTTTGCTTTCTCTTTTTATCACTAAAACTCAACAATAAATTAAATAAACCTAAATTCTACATTGTTGGTAGTCTAACCTCTTTGAGGTTGCCGGCAGCAGTATAACCCACATGCTCATAGCGGATGACATCACTTTGATATCATATTAAGAAACATGGTTAGGATTAAGGGAGAGAGTAGGGAGAAACTAGAGAAGTAAGGGAAGAAAATACTATAATATTATTGAATAAATAAGAAGCTAATTTGTTACATAAAACTCAACCCTAATACTCTATTTATATAAAATTCCTAAGAAACATAAAGACTCTGATACCCTTAAACTTTGAGTACAAGACAAGTAAGCCCATAACTTAATCTAGAATCTAGATAATTAATCTAAATATTGCCAAATATAACATTATTCTCAATCTAAGATAATTTTCAAATATATTCTAACATAGTATAAAGGTTAATGCTATTGTATTTCATAATGGTGGGAAGTGCTCCAAGGGTGACAGTGTATAATTTTGAAAATGGTGTGTTGGTGTAACTAGAATAAACCTCAAGAGAGGTCGATGTAATTTGCCCTATCCTCAAATATCATTTAGGATTACCTATATGACTTGCAATGCTTGAGTACATAACATTTTATAGGCAAGTCTAAAAGAAAAAAGACTTAGCATTGGAATCAATAAATGAAAAATCTAGTCATGCTTAACCAAAAATAAAGAACAAGGAAGAAAGACAAGAAACTCCAAATGTTGAAAAATGGAAGCATCAACAAAGACTAAGAGCTTCAATAAGTACTAAAAATTTCTTGTAAAATAAGATTTTTTTTTCATGATATAGATTAGAGCAAACCTACAACCTACCAAACCTGACCTTCTTGACTCGAATGAATGAAGAAAAAAATTAGATTTGGCCTAAAAATAGGCCCAAATAATATTTAGGATTTTTTTAAAGCTAGATTCAAATATAATTGGCCTAACTTAGCCCAAACCAAGTGTATGTGTTTGTCTATACACACATACACACATATATATGTATGTATATATGTATACACATAATAAATTTAACATAAAATACATATAAATTATTCTATTCAACATAATTAATAATTATAAATGTATAAATATCATTTAATTAAAATATATTTTTATGCAAAAAGTTATTTTAATTATTTTTAAAACTAAATATAAAATAAAATTAAAAAAAAATTAAAGAGATTCAAGCCTTGGGCCATGAAGAATAAAATTTGGGCTAGGTTGGGTCAATTTTCATTTTTTTAAAAGAAATTAAAGATAAGCTCGGGCTCGGGCCAATAGATAATATACAATCTTAAGCAAGAAGTACCTGTTAGCCCAAGACCCAGTCCATGATCAACTCTAATATAGGGCTCAAATATGATTTCAAAATCTTCGCTATATCAAAATATTTGGGGAAAAAAAAAAAAACCCACAATCATATTTTCACAAAATAGCTTAGGTGACATTTTGAAAACAAAAGGAATATGAGTTTTGGTCATTTTAGCTTTGACCTTCAGTCACTCTTCTAATCATATCTCACTATATATAGGTGTCAATTATAAAATTTGTTGAATATGAAAGTAAACTTAGAGAGCTTTCCATGAACAACTCATGAGTTATGCCCTAAAGTAAAACCAAATTTAACAATTTTTTTAAGATACCTCCTATGTTTTCCCTCTCCTTTCTTTATTATTTGAGCCTCTAGGAACACTTACTCTCTGGGCCTAAACAATCACTCATTTTATTGCATTAGTGTCAGCTTCTACACCCAAAGACCCGTTATCATATTCAAGCGTGCACCAGCTCATTATGCAATGAATGTAGATGTAGAGGTAAGCTTCTGACGTACCATTCATCTTTAAGTCTGATGAAAAGGAGAAGGTGCAAAGTCCATCATCCCCATTTTGCTAACTATCCCAACTACAATTCCAGATCACATTCATAGTTGCATTGCCCTCCACCAACTCTCACGGAACTGTACTGTCAATATACAGAGAAAACTCCAGCTTCTAGACAATTTAAGTTATCCACCCCCACCCCGAAAGAAAAAACAAGGAAGAAATACCCAAACAAGGTTCAAACCCTAGCTTTCTAACGTTATGTTCATCCCAGAGGTTCAGATCCATGATGTCAAAATACAATGATTTCTGTTGTATTTAAGGACTAAATCATGCATTATATTTGAAAGATAGTGAATAATAAACAAAAATACTGCAAAGGAAAATGTTAATTACCAAAGGCTGCTACTCAGAATCTTCATCTTCAGAAGTGGGAATTCTACGGAATCGAGCCAAGTATCGCAAATATGAATGTCCATCTTTATTCGGCATTACAGATCTTTTTTGCTTCACTGAAAAACCTTTCCCAGTAATTGAATCATATAAGCAACCCATATCTGTTTCTTTTCTATTGCCAGCACTTTCATCCAGTTCACTGCAAAGGAATCCACCATTTAATATCAATATAACTACAAATAGTAATTACATGCTTTCCATGGTATAATTTAAAATGTGCTAGAACAAAATATACAAGCGCTTATAATTTCCTTCTTCATCCTAATGTTAGCTAGGAACATGGTCTAGCTTATTTTTTAAAGAACCATTAGAGATGTAATAAAACCATTCCCGTATCTTCTTTATGCAGCTTAAGCTTTTGAGATCAATTGACACTTGACAATAACAATACAATTTAAATATAAATCATGAAGCAACCAGCTGTCCAACCCCATTACATGTATTATGGACTTGGACATTAGTGAAAGGAACACCAAATAGATTTTTCAGCAGGCAGGGGCGTCTTTGTCTTTCCCTTAATATTTGAGCAACTAATTCCCCAGTAAAAAGGCGGGAAAATGAAACAGTTTGTGATATCTAACGAACTGGAGAAAGATTATTCGCAATCAAGAGCAGTCTTACCGTTGGCAAATAATCTGGAAAGCTTCTTTTGTTGCATATGGCAGCCCAGTCTTTGGATCCCTGTACCTACATTTTTCCAATGACAATTTCTTGAGAATATAATACTAGTAAGGATAATTCCCAATAGCATGTACTAATAAAGAATAACAATAAAAGTGAAATTGGTTATAGTATGAGACCATGCTATTGCATTTGAAAATTTAATTGGAACCAAGTAGAGTTTTGCATTGTTGCTACTTTTCTCTCCAATTAATTCTGGTTTCTCTTATATATTTCCAATTCTTTAATTCTCATGGCAAGGCCATCAAAAGTAAAAAATGAGAGCCACACAAATACTTCTTATTGTTATCATTATTATTTTGGATAAAAGCTTAAAAATTATGTCTAAATATTGATTTTCAGCAGCACAAATAAGTATGAAGAAAAGGAAATGTATTATTTGGCGCCGTTGACATCTACAGATATAATCTTCCATGGTTATTCAATCGAAGAGAGTAGAGAATCAGGTTCAAATGAGGTCTATGGAGAAATACAGTGGAACAGAAAAATAAAGGAATGGATTTGATGAAACAGTTAACAGGTTCTTTGTTGAGCCAAAAAAACAGAGTAGCAGATAGCTGGAGCTTTTTTTTTTTTTTTTTTTTTTGGGGGGGGGGGGGGGGGGACACTAAGGTAAGATTAATTTTTTATTTTCCAGAGAGGAGAGGATGCAGAGATGGAATGCAAGTTATGCTCATCAAGTAAATGAACTAGCAAAACAGTGCAGAGGCAGAGGGAGCACACACATATAAATATCCATAGGCTCAGCAACATATTGAGGCCAAAAAGAGAACCCAATCCTAAAGCAAGAGAAAAGACATATGCTTCTTATTCATACAGGCATGCTCAAACCAAAGACACAAAAAACCTGCAAAAAAGGAAAAATAAATAACAGGACAGGACTCTAACGGACGTTCACACACACTATTGTGGACATATCCACACTCTATCCACATTCAACAAGCATCTGCTGCTACTAAATCATCAAAAGCTCTACCAGTGCTTACAGCAACACCCATGTGCTTCTTTTGATCCAGTAGCAGACAATACGAATCACAGGGCCATCAAAGGGAAAAGCTACCCTGGATTTCATGGCTTAACCCAAAAAGCTACAAGCATGGTTGGTGCAACTGTGCAAGAAATACAAACTAGGGGTCTGTTTGTTTATTGTTTTCTAAAAACAATTTTCTTTTTTTTTTTTTTGTTTTTAAAAACAGAAAACCTGCTTGGAAACCTGTTTTCAGAATTTATTTTTCAAAATTATAACTCCAAATGTGTAACTTCAAAACAGAAAAACAGAGACAACTTTTAGTTATTTTTTTAACTTATTCTCTTGTTCTTGATGTTAATTTTGTAATTAAATGAAATATTTCCTTATTTGCAAAACCAACCACCCTTTATTATTTGTTTTTCTTCAATCCGAATATAATTTTTGAAAACAAAAAAAACAATTTTTAAAAATAGTTTCTGAAAACAAAGAAATAAACATATCCAAACGTGCCCAGATTACTAACTTTGATAGTGCACCGCTTTGAATGTTTGACATAAGTTAACCACTGTCAAACGCCCCACATTTCTTAGTCAACCCTATTGACAAAATAAACAAATAAAGATCTTGTCCTAAACAAGGCCACAATGGTATCTTGCCACTAAATACCAAATTCCAACTGAAACTTTCAAACTCTAAATCTACTAACCAATTCTTCACACTAGGTGTATTTAGAAGCACAAATCACATACAAAAGATGCTAAACCAAAATCCATCTGTTAATTAGATGTACTGGGGGAAACTATCAATCAACTGCAAACAGCATATTGCACTCCTCCCTTGTCTCATCCAGGAAGGTAATAGAATAAAGAAATAAGCACCAACATGGTAAATTAGAACTTACTTGGCAGGCAATCCTGTAATTGCACAAACAGGTTGCTCAGGATCTGAAAAGAAGTATCCATCAGGGCATGCAAGTGCAAACACAAGAGTAAGAAAAATGGTTGCTATGTAAAACTTTGCTCTTGGTTAAACATGCAATTAATTGAAGCTGTTTCATCATTGGACAGAACTAAACGTGTACATGGGCCGGGCCGGGCCATTTGGGCCAAATCAAAAAATTGATGGCCCGAACCCGGCCCGGCCCGTTTATGTTTAAAAAATTTTGGCCCGGCCCGAATTTTTAATTAAAAGGCCCAAAAGCCCAAAATATAATTTTTTTAATTTTTTAATAAAAAATATATATATTTAAAGAGATAATATGATATTTAAATATATAAAATATTTAATATGTTAAATTAATATTTTTTATATTAAAAATAATTAGATATAATTATATTTTCTAATATATAATTATATTATTAAAAATAAATTATTATAATCAGGCCGGGCCTATCGGGCTTTTTTGCCTTGGCTCGAGCCTAGCCCAATTATTAATCGGGCCATAAAAAAAAGTCCCATCAGGCCTATCGGATTCTGGGTCGGGCTCATCAGGCCGGGCAGGTCGCCCAGCCCATGTACACCTCTAGACAGAACTATGTTAATGTAATGTAAATTAGAAAGAAAAGGAGAGCATAACACTTCTTTACAACCAAATGTACCAAACAACAACAAAACAAGCACAATCCCAAAGAGCCCTATAATCTGTATTACCCCTTAAATTCCTGAATTTAATAGATAAAAATAATGTAGATTTAATGGGCAAACCCAGATAACATCAAACAATAATAATAATAATAATAATAATTCAGACCAAAGCTGCCAAGTCATATCACAATGCAGAAACAAATGATTGTTGGTCTCCCAAGCCATGACTCTATCGTCGTGCTTTTAATTTTCTCTCCAACAATCAGGTCTTTATTTCAAATTCATTATCAGAGAGATTATCGAGAGATAAGTCAAAATGAATACATAAAATTTCTAGAAAACCTCAGTATTTATCTTTTTCATAAGATCAAGGAACTCCTATATTTTTATGAAAGAAAGAACTCATCAAAAGAATATAGGGAACTACGAGAGAGAGAGGGGGAGAGAGAGAGAGAGAGAGATCCTCTAAGGACAAACCCTAAACAGACAAAACAAAGAAAAGGAAAGGAAAACAAGAACATTAACCCCCTTAGGGACTGTAAGCTGGAAACAATATAGGAGCCGACAAGTCCCGGGTAAGAAGCAAGAAATCTCTGACTAAATGCCCCAACATTTCACTTAAAAAATAACAGAAGACAATTCAAATAATGGAATTTATGCATGTCATAATTAATATTAGATTCAGTTTAATGGGAAGAAGTATCGACTAAAAGACCCAGGAAGCTTGTGACAAAAGCATGCTATAAGCAGCTTCTTTCCAAAGACCTGGGAATTTAATTTCACATATCCAGAACAGCACATATCAACATATTTTAAACTAAAAACCTGCCAACATTGTCAGTGTCATTTAGACTGCCTCTAGGAACTGGGAAGACAAGATGGACTCACATTTTACATCTCTTGTGCAAATTTCTGACTGAAATGACACACCCTTGCTGAACTCTAACAATGTACAACCTGCAAAATTTATAGATTTTCATGAGTAAATTAAAACCAATCAATGCCACCAATTGTGCAAAGACAATAGATTGTGCACTAAAAATCCTTGCCATCTTTTGAAATGTATCGTGTCTGTGGACCATCATAAACAGCTTTATGCACAATGGCTCTTCTCTTAACTTCTTCCTCTCTAGCTAAGACACGCTCCAGATTTCGCAAATTCATAATTTCTGCAAATTCAGAATTAATGCAATTGAAAGTATAAGAAATTCTCCCAAGTTAAAAAATGAAACAATAACAACAACAACAAGCAATAGATAGATTTTAGTCCTATAATATAGACCTGTTTGAGCAGCTTCCAGAAGCATCTCCTCTTGTGTCATTCTCTTCTCTTCACCTTCTTTTTTCCTTTTGATTGGCTGACAAAAAACGCACCCGGTCAAGAAAGTGACCACAAACTAGTAAGAGGACAGAATAAAAGAAAAAAACCTTATTTACTTAAAAGTGTCTAAAAGCAAATTGTGGTCAAAACAAATTTACTACTAGGCATCTAGTATCAAAAATAAAAAGCAGAGTTTCATCTTCATTGGCCCAAATAAAAAACAGAAGGCATTTCCTTATTTACTCAATTCTTCCAGAAATTCCTACCAGCTCCCTAATCAAAGGTGACAACCAACATGATGGCATCTAATCTGACGAAGAACAGTATAATTATTTAATCTGAGGAGTTAGAGCTCATACATTTGTTTGTCCCTTAAAAGAGTCACAGATCTATGTACTAAGTTATTAAATTGAGGACAGAACACCCAAACCTCAAGTTAGAGGACTGATGGTGATATGTGTAACCAAAAGTACCTAAAGAATCAGTCAGAAGTAATTTATTTGCTTGCTTAATGTATTTATAATTCTAGATATTTTAGATCTACAACTTTCAATCTGCTTAATTTATTTGCTTACTTAATGGTATTGCTATTGGTAATTCTAGATATTTTAGATATATAACTTTCAATGTGCTTTTCAGCATGTTGGTAAATAAGTTAATTATGGGCTGGGATAGCTTAGTGAACCATAGGCCGTAGACCTGCCTATTGTAACCCTGCTTGATGTACATACTTCATTATAAATAGATGTTGCCTATCTCAGTTTAGGGTATGGCCTCACAATTCCCTCCTCTCTTTCTTAACATTGTATCTAGAACCCTCCTAAAGCAAGTACCATTTTCTACCCCTTTTTTTTCCTTCTCTTTCTCTATGCATGACTAGGTCACACCAACACTGACAGTCACTTAGAGTTGCATTTTTTCAAATACCTAGGTCTAGTTTGGGCTGTGTAAAAGAAAGCAACAGTGCTGTTTGTTGTGATTGACAGGGAATTAGAGGTCCAATTGGAGATCTGGATTGATAGGTGGCTTTATCGGCTGCTGACAATCACCTCTAGGTGGCACATGCAATACACATGCACTTCTTCCAATGACGTGTAAGCACCACACACAATGCACTTGACTAGCATGTGAAGCACTTTCCAGTAACACACCTCCTACTATGGTGTCCTTGGTGTGAACTGCACCTGCCTATATGGTTGAGTTTGTGATCCGTACACTCCAGTTGTAGTTTTTTTAATTTTCTAATATTTATTGGTGCTATTTTCAATTAATTTTTTGTTGTAATGGTGGATCCTATTGATTTAGGTTCTGATTGAAAAGTACCCTGAATAATGAAAGCAAATTAGATTTTATACCTCTCTTCTCAAATTTGATCCCTGCTACGGGAAAAATTGCTGATCAGAAACTTGATACCAGAGGTTGGAAATATCTTGCTTGGAAGAATGCTGTTGAATATTTCATTGATGGTGTTGGCAAATTTGATCACTTGACTGCTAATCCACCAATTGACAACATAAGGGCTTGAGGGATTGTGGAGTATCAGCAACTATTTGTTCCAATAAGAGAAAAGTAATACTTTGGAGAAAGAAGTTGAGAAAAATTGTGTACATTGCAAAACAGTCAAAGAATTGTCAGCATTCCTTAGCTCTCTTTATTCTAGCACTATAAATCGCATCTATGACTTATGTGTGTCTTTGTTTTAGCCAGTATGGAGAGCAAAAACTATGCCACAAATTTACACTAGTTTTAACTGTCTTTGAACAATGGGACAGCCTTCTTTCCATTACTAATGATGTTAAAACAATGCACACCTAAGAGAGTAAAAAGGTGCTCTATGTTTTCTACTAGCTTTACCTCCCAAACTTAATCCTACTCATCAACAAATCTTATTTAGTTCTAAACCATTCACTCGATAGTCTGCTTTCACTCAAGCACTTCAAGCAACCCAAGAGTTATCTATTCCTCCAACCACTTCTCCAATTGAATCTTCTACCTTAGTTGGTCCTAGTACTTGAGAGGCTCATGATGGCAGAGGCAATAGAGGTAAAGGTCATGAGTCAAGCAACATTTGTTATTACTCTAAGGAACCTGGCCATATGAAGAGAACCTATCCCAAAATGATTGTACGAAAGACACCACCATCTCAATTTGCACATACTACTACTAGTACTTATGCATTAAAATCTCAGCCCCCTCAAGACATCACCTTGACTAAAAATGAGTATAATCGATTAATTTAGCTCCAACCTTCACAACAACCACCATCCACCCACTCCATTGCTACTCTGCTTTAGAATGGTAATCCAACTGCATGCCTTTCCCATTCCAAAATTAGGTGAGTAATTGATTCTACGGCCACTAACCATATGTCAAGTAATACAAGTATCTTTTCTTCTTTTAAAACATCATTTGTCACTATAGCCAATGGGTCTACTACTTTTGTTGCAGGAAGGAGTACAACCAATGTTACTTCTAATATTTCTCCAACCAATATTTCGTATTTTCCAAAATTCTCATTCAATTTACTTCCAATTAGCCAAATTATTCATATTTATAATTATGATGTTTTCATTTTTTTTTCCCTAGTTATTATGTTTTTTAGAATCTTTTGACAAAGATTTCTAGTAAAGGATATAAATCTAGTGGACTATATGTGCTTGATGAAAACATTTATCAACTTATTGCTACTACTATTACCATCACTCTATAGCAGTTGCACCGCCGTTTGGGTCATTCTTCATTGCATCCTTAAAGAAACTATGTCCTAATTTGAGTTCAATTTCGTATTTTAATTGTGAGTCATGCCAATTTGCTAAACAACATCATTAGTTCTTTGCTCCTAGAGTCAATATTCCCCCTAAAAGGTCCCTCTTCTTTGACTCCGAGTCTTGAAGTTCCTACTGTCCACTACAAATGTATTCATAGTTGCACTTAAAACGGTAGCCGCACTATTCCTTATCCTATATCTACCTTTGTGTCATATTCCTCCTTACATGCTTCTTCCCAATCTTTTATCACTTCTCTAGATTATATTATTGTCCTGTGAAATGTTACAGAGGCTATATCTCATAAAGGGTGTTTGGTTCGCAGAATGTTTTCCACATTCTCAGGAATATTTCATGGGGAAATATTTCACGGGAATATTATATTTCCATATTTGATTCAAATTTTTAAAAAATTTATCTCAAAATATAACATTCTCAGAAATATTTTAGAACTCAACTTTTTCCCCAAATATTCCTATAGGGGGAGGTGAAATTTCTCAGATTCCCATCTTGCGAGAATGTTGATAGTAAAGCGAAAAGATAATTTTACCCCCATTTTTCTATACCCTTGTTTGTTCTAAAAATTTTTTATTTTCATTTTTTAATCTTAACTTATATTTCTCATTTTTAATTTTTTTTTATGATAATAAGTATAATTACACTAAATAAGTAAAAAAATAGTAATTTCTATATTCAAATTCTAATTTTTTGAATTTCATTTTTATTTTTATTTTCATTTTTAACTTATATTTTTTATTTTTATTTTTTTATCATAATAAAGATAATTATATTAAATAAGTAAATAAATAAATTCTAAATTCCAACTTTCAAAAGTATGAATAATTCGTGTTACAATTTTTACAAATAAATTTCTATAATTTTATATTTAAAGTTTCATAATTTTTATATTTAATTTATAAAAAATTATAATATCTTAAATCAAAGTTATTAAAAAATAATTAACCTAATCAATATTTTAACTCATGCCCCATATGGGTATTTATTAATTTTTTTATTATTAATATAAAAACAACTTATATATAATAAAAGAAAAAGTTACAAGGGGTTAGAATTTAACTTTTTGTATTTATTTTAAAATTATTCATTTAATTGTATAAAGAATAATTTTTTAATATTCTAGATATTAGAAGTGAGTTATAGAGCATTAACCAAATTTTGATTTATATATATTTAATTTAAAATACAATCCTTAAATTTTAATATCAAATAAATAAATTTTAATTTTTAAATAATTTTATAAAAATATAATATAATTAGTTCAATTAAAATTTTATATTAAAATGATAACTTATTTAAAATATTTATATATATAATTTAATTTGAAATGTAACATTGAAAATTAATAATAATTAGATATAAGTATGAAATCATATTTTATATAGATTTTAGTTGAAATTATACGAATTCATATTATAAGCAAATTAATTCATATAATTTGAATAATTAATAGATTAGATTATAATTAATTTAAAATGTTGATTTCCTAACTTATTTAAGAATTAAAAATTAAAATTTACTTTTTTCTATTTTCAAATTTTTAGATATTATTTTTTAATCATTAATATAAATAATATATCATCCCTTTATAAATATATATATATAAATAATAATATTTTTTATAAAAAATATTTATTGATGAAATAAATGAACGCTTAATTTCTTCTCTAATTTGAATGAAAAAAAAATGAAAAAAGAACATTTAAAGATAAAATATGTGATTATTATATTTTAATTATTTAAAAATTAATAATTTTTAATTTTTTTAATTTAAATTTAAAAAATATTATTTATCTTCCTTCTCTCTTATTTTTTTAAGGGAAAAATACATAAAACCCCTCTAAAGTTTGCACTAGTATCAAACTTAATACATAAACTTTGTTTTGCAACAAATCACCCCCCCCCGAACTTTAAGAAAACAAGAAAACATTCCCTTTCGTCAATACTTAACAGCACTAGCACATGAGATATGCATGCATTCTTCTGTCTTCGCGCTGGATGCTATTTCACACAGAATGCTTTGGGTGAGAACCAAGTAAGTGAGATACCAAACTTGATCTTTGGCACCCGTTCAATCATTCTATGTATGCTTGCAAAAATACGTTAATTGATCAACAGTGCAACATCCCAATATCTATCCTAACAACAAAAACTACTAATTAATTGATTTATTCTTCATCGAAAGCACTGGTTTCATGCTATTTTCTTGGCCGCAATGCCTACAAGTTGGCATAATTGGATTATTCCATTCATTGGGAACCCTATCAAACATGTTACCCTTGTTTTCAAAGATAAATGTCCTAACTTGGTCGAATTTTTCTCTCAAATCAAATCCCATTTCGTATTGTCTCTCGCATCTCTTGCATTGAACTTCTCGGTGATCGTCAAAATTTGCCGTTGCAATAAGTACTTCAGACTATGAACTATTGCTATATAATTTGTTGCCCATGGAAATGGTGCTGGGATTGTTTCGCTCCCTTTGCTTTGTGGCACCTTACGTCGAATACACACAAACTGTGACAATGAAGATTTAAGAGCAATCTCACCATTGAAAACAGAAACTTTTTGCATTTTTTTGGGAGGGAGATTGCTGCATTGAAACATAAATAGGGTGAGATGACGACAATTGAAGGGGTTTCTGCGGCGGTGGAGCCTCACACATCAATTTTTGCATAAGGGGCAAAAAGTATGGATTCACTGAGATTGACATTTAGCATAGCTGTGATGGCAGGATCAATGGTGGTGGCATTATTAAGGATAGAGGAGTTAGAGGTAGGGCTATTTTAGGCTGTTTAGTAGGGGAAGAGGAATGTTTAGGTTTCATTGGATGCAAGCAGAGTGTAAGAATGAGAAAATCATCATCTTCTTCTAATTCTTCTTTTGGTTGAGGAAAATTACAGGGAATTTGGCAGTTTTGATTGATCTTTCTTTCTCATTATATCTTGATTGTCTAGCTTCCTCATTGAGAGAGCAAAGGTTTAGAATTTGGGTATCGAAACGGAATAATGTAAAGATGCAATTTTGGATAAAACAAAAATAGGGATAGATACTTATAGGAGAATCAGAAAATGGATTAGGTTAAAATTGCATTTGACAATTGAAATTGGGAAGCAAAGCCACCATTCAAATTCTCAAAAAATGAATGATTTTGTTCTGTTGTTCCTGCTCCAGCAACAAATCAGACTAAGGCATGCATATCTCATGTGCTAGTGGTGCTGTTGTGCTGTTGCTGTTAAGTATTGACGGGAGGGAACGTTTTCATATTTTCTTAAAGTTCAGGGGGTGATTTGTTACAAAACAAAGTTTATGTAGCGAGTTTGATACTAGTGCAAACTTCAGGGGGGTTTTGTGTATTTTCCCCTTTTTTTAAAGAAAACACGAGTTTCATGTCAATAATGGAGAAATTACTTATTATTTTATATAATTAATTATATAAAAATTCAAATTCAAATTCTTAAAAATTTTAATATTTTATATATTAAATTATTTATTATATTTTAATTGAATAAAATTTAAATTATTAATTTATTAAGTCTTCAAAAGTCTTTATTCATATATTTTTAATTAAATCTATAATTTCGTATAATTTATAACAAAAAATTGATAAGGGTATTTTTTAAAAAAATATTAAGATTCCTAGGAATATAAAGTGTGAATTAAACATAGGTATATAATATGTCTGAGAATATGAAAAAATATTTCCGGAAATATGAAAAAATATATATTGAACCAAACATAAAAATCTTACATTCTTAGAAATTACAAGCCTGGAAATCACATTCTTGGAAATATACACTTTCTTAAGAATATCAGATTTCATGAACCAAATGTTATCATAGTGAGTGGCATGTTGCTACGAAGGAAGAAATGATAACTCTTGAAGCTAATAATACTTAGGATATTATACCCTTGCTAAGTGACAAAAAGTCTATTAAGTGCAAGTAGGTGTATATAGTCATAGTCAATCCTAATGGTTCAACTACTTGGTTGAAAGCTTGTTTAGTGGCTAAGGATTACACACAAACCTATGGTATTATTACTCTAAGACTTTTTCCCCACTGCTAAAATTACATCCGTTCACCTATTTATCTCATTTGGTGCCTCTTAGCACTAGACTCTTCATCAACTTGCTATTTAATTTCAACGCAAATCTAAAAAACTCAAACCCCCACCAAAAAAAAAAGGTTAACTTTCAATCAAATAGAGGTTATAGATAAAATCTTGTCTCACAATAGAACACCTAACTAGGCCTAGTTTCTAAAACTTCTAACACTTCTTTCCAACCAAATGATAGCAAAATGAGCACATCTTTTCTTTACTATGCCCAAAATTTATGAAATTAGTAGATAAAAAAATCTCAAATTTTCTAAGCAAAACCTATAACATCAAATAGAGAATATAATTTGGTCCAAAGCTCCCAAGCCATATCATAGGGCAAAAATCATGCCCATAGTAAAAATACCTTATAAGGCCTAGGGACCTGAAGCACATCATTATTGTTGAATGGTTTATGATCATATTAAGAATGGCAGCCCAAATAAAGAACTTAACCTTAGAAGGAACCTTAACCTTCCATAGACCATGATATTTACTATGCGTCTAGTATTGGCTTTAATGCTTTGGGCACTTTTTCCTTTCATTACAAAATCAGACAGGTACAAGTAAATTTATTCCAGATACTACATCTTAGATAAGTCTTCCTTTTTTATAGGAACACCAGGCATAAATCTAACATCAATTGGCCTTTCATGTGAAGTTCAGAAATAGAATTATAGGAAAACTTTAGACTTCACCAACTTCTTAATATTCAAACTTCTACTTCTTTATTTAAAGATCTGCATAAAAGATTTTGAAATTTGAATGCTCCTCAAATTTTCTCTAGAAATCATTATTTTTACTTCTTCTCCCTTTCCGAAGTTGCTTGTACCCTTTGGCTACTTCCTTTCAAATATGCTAAGAGATATAATAAAACCACTCCTATGCCTTCTAACAAAATAAGGTTTTTCAGGATTTTTAATCTTTTTTCTTTCTTCTTCTCTCTAATAAAGGCTATGCTTAAAGCCCAAAGGACGTTCTCCTGAATGGCCAAGTTAAAGATATATATAAATCATTCATGGGCCTACTTTTGACAGCTCAAGTTTCTGGGACTAATTGCCACTTGGAGAAAATCAAATGTTCCCTCTGTAGGATTAACATAAAAAATATCTAAAGCCTCATCAATTGATATTTGGGTTACTTACAAGCTTCAAAGTTTGGAAACAAATAAACTGCCTCCATGTAAAGTATATCCTTTGAATTCATAATTTTGGTTTTTAATATTATATCATTGCCCCCCTCTACATCACCATCCAGTAATATATATATATATATAATATATATATATATATATTTTACTTTTCTTTGCAACAGTCTCTTGTAGCTGGCAATTAATATTATAAATCTCAACAAAGAGACCGATTTGGAATCCCTTCTTGTTTTGTTTGAACATATCCCTCTGTCTTCATTAGTTGATAGAACTTAGAAGTATTGAGACCTAGACTCATTTCGGGCTAACTCTTGCCAAGTATTTTTTCCATTTCTTTTCTTTGAATGGGAACAATTTTCCTCCTGCTAACCCAAGTTGGATATCCAAAGACCTCAAATATTGCCTCTAACCTAATATTTGTTTGACAGAATTCTGAATCTGGTATTACCAACCAGTTATGCTTACATTAACCATCCAGATAGTTTGAAGCTCTTCTTGGTATGTCACTTGAGAGATATTTGGAGGGATAGAAGGTGAAGCACACTGGCTATGTACAATTTATGTTGTTTTTGGTGCTTATGATTGTATAGAAATTCTAAAATAGAGATAAATCTTTGCTAAAGCATCTTCAATGCAAGAAAGTAGTTTTCTTCGGCTCTTATGTTGTTCAAGCTATGGATAATTTTCAGAGGAGTCCCAGCTGTGGATATGCAAAGAGGCTGGTGACTTTTGCTTAGCTGATTCCTTTTTTTCTTGTAAATTTTGATTGTTCACACTTTTTTTCTTTTAAGAGGATACTTAACCCCTACCTATGTATCTCCATATCTTTCTTCTAATATAACATTTTTTTCTCTCTTCACAAGGACATATTTTAAGTATTTTCAGTGAGCAGTGAATTTGAAGAATCTTTTGCATATAAAAGTTCCAAGGTTTGAAAGAAAAAAGGAGGGAAGAGAATTGCAGATTTATGCATAGTAATAGTATGAACAATAGTAATTCATAATCTATTAATTTCTTCACTAGAAACAATAGCAATGCATAATCTATTCATTTTTTCACTTCATTTGTAAAAGTAAATTTCTTATCACATTTTGGTTTTTCACCCGTTCTCATAACTATACATAGGAAATTCATTTTGGAAAGTTAATACATAGCATAGGAACAATAGTTAGCCTAAAACTTACAATTCTATAATTAATAATTATATTAGTTATCATACTAAGTGCACCTAAACGGTATTCAAAGACGTCACTCCTAGGAAATGCAATTACAATTACACCTCCAAAGAGCCAACACCTACATAGCAAGCCTATCAAAATTTTATTAACATTTCTGCCGAATGTACCAGCTTCCCAACTCACTTAAATTGCCTTTCAGCAGAATTTGTAGTTAGGTAATCAACAGGATAGATAAAATTTAGGCTAAGAAAACTAAGAGACATGCCAAATATGAAACCTTGAGACATGGAAATTTTAAAGAGAAGAGATATGACAAGGAAAAGAGACAATGAAACACAAGTAGAAAAATACAGTAGATCTGCCCTTCAAATAGGGAGAAAAATGGCATATGCATCGGTGGTCCTAGGTATATTCAATCATTAGAACTAGGACTGACCTTCATTGTTGCCTGCACAGCAGCACGAATTGCATCTCTCTCAGCTTGCCTAACAATGACTGATGTTCTTGTGGATTTTCTTACCATTCTCTCCCCTGCATCATCTGGTACATCATGTTGCTCCTCATGCTCTTCCTCTCCCATAGAATGTTGAGCTGATTTATCATCCTTCAGAGAACTTTCCAATTTAGATACAGTTTTCTTCTTCTTTTTCTTCTTTGGCAATGTCTTCCCAGGAAATATAAGCCGTTTCTTTTTTGGAATCCTACAATAAAACTCAAATTCCACATATAATACCACCAAAGTATGACCAAAAATTATTAAAATTTAACTTGAGGAAAAAGAAATTATTCTTACTTTTCTTCAACATCATTCACAGCTTCTTCGTCAGGCTCAGATTCCTAAAAACAAGAAAATTCAATAATAACATATGAAACACATAAAGCAATTGAAACAAAAATACCAGCTTAGAGCAGGGAACTGCACGAATTCTTTCTTTCAATGTTATATAATCTTTGAAAACAAGCCAAGCACGGACAAAATAGTCAAAGTAACTCACATCTTCATCAAAGTCACTGTCAAATTCATCAGCAACCTCTGGCTCCTCTTCGTAGTTATCATCATTCTCTTCCTGCAAAGGAAAAGTTTATATAGTCCTTGTCTGAGTTCAACTACGAATATCAGTCAGATACTACACAATGAGTATCTTACAGAGAATTTCTCCACTTATACCTAACTCACTTGAGGTATTTAGTCAACTTGAAAAGTAGAAGCCTAATCAAAAACTAAATAGAAAATTCCCAAAGGCCCAACGTCATAGATTTTATCCCTACGCCTTCCATCTTCTAAGGTCACGCCACAAGAAATTTTCCTGTGAATCCCTTGGCCAGCCAACCCTGGCTAGACACCACCTGACCATCACACTCAAAAAAAGGCCAGTAAATTTGAAAATGATAAGCAATGCAGAGGATACCTCTTTGAGAGCATCCTGATTCCAAAACAACTCATCCTCTTCAATTTCTCCATCAAGCAACTTTGTCATCCTTCATCAAAAACAGCCCAAAAAATTTTATGAATGCGCCATGGATTTCAGATAAAAATATCAAAACGAATGGCATATAGTAATAGTAATCAAAGAAAAAAAAATAAAACTAGGAACAGAATTAGCACTGACCTTTTCCCTCTTGTGGCTCGAGATGCTCGATCAAGAAAAATTTGTGCCTCATCTTTATTAGAGGTCCCTGTCTCCATGGCAGGGATTAGAAATGGCGCACTTAGAATCAAAATTGAGAACTCTGTATCCACCAGAAACTGGACTTAGCTGAAGCGAGTGGGGTGCGAACGGCGAATTCTGGAAAATCTACCAAGTTCGAGAAGCAGGTACAGCAACGGTTGGCTCCAGGCTGCAAGGGGTCCGGCAATTAGTGGAGGGTTTGCAGTGTACCAGTGCGAAACCGAGCGAAGCTTAAAATACAAAGGGCCGTTTGGATCGACCAGAGAAGGAAAATGAATAAAGAAAAAAAAAATATAGAGAAAAAGAATAAATATTTCATAATTAAACAAAAAACAAAATCGAGTTCTTTTCATTTAATTTATTTGTTATATAAATTTATTCTAAATTATTTTCCTAATAATGATTACAGTAAAAAAATAATTTTTAATTATTTAAAAATAAAAATAATAACTCTAATAATTTTTTAATTATTAGAGTTATTATTATTTTTTTATGATTATTTAATATTAATTATTAATATAATTTTCATTATTACTTATATTATTTATTTTAATATTATTACTATTTTTTCATTTTTATTATTATATTATTATATAATTATTTATTTTATTTAATTAATATTACAATCATTTTAATTTTAATTATTATAATAATAATTTAATATTAATTATTATTGTTATTACTATTATTATTATAATAATAATATTATTATTAACAATAATAAACTAAAAATAAGGGATTCAAATCCGAAAATACAAAAAAAGGCTTTTATTTAATCAAATATATATATGGTGGATCAAACTAGTAAGGAATACAGGGGATAAAAAATATAAAAGGTACAATAAGGTATGGGGTTAATTAGTGTTTTATAGTAATAATGGTGGTGGTAGCGCTCCTAGAAAGCAATTGAGAGTATTATGTCAGGATCAAATTCTATCAATCATCTATTGAGTATGATGACCCTTTCATTTATCCAATCTAAAAGGCGTATGGTTAATAAAGGTTAAGCATGATATGCCCACCCCTTTAATGGATCATAGCAAAACTTTTATTCCAATCCTTACAATCCAAAGACTCCAAGTATCCTTGATAAGATTATGGGAAAAAGTTACTCTTTTTTATGGTCAAAGCAATCCTTGCACTTGAATTAGATGATTGTTAGCTATCTTTTTACCCTGTTCATTCAAACCCCATAATACAAATGGTGCTAAGGGCAAAGTAAACAACATTTTTTTTCTTAGCTTAAGTATAGGTGAGGAAGGAAACAATTACTATAAATTCGTTTATGTGTCCAATAATATAAGGTCTTTTGACCTTATGTGGACCTCTTTTAAGGTGTTTTCCATAGAAATTTAGGCCCTTTTAGTGACTTAATTAGCCTTTTGAATTTTTTATTTTCAAATAATTTCTTGATATTTGGCCTTGCAACCTTAGGTATTAATATTAGGCCTCCTGCACACAAACTATCATGATGAGAAAAAAGCATCATAGGCATGGATTCTCACCATAAGGCTTTAAGCACTTTTGCAAAGGGTGTAATGGTCTTTATAGGCATTTATGCCTTTTTGGATAAGTTTATTTAAGGATAAATTCTATAAAGTGATCCAATGTCATGTTTGACATTTTCTAGGAAGAAAATGTAATTTAAGCTATATGATTAGATTGACCCAAAGTGTTGCAGATCAAAGTGCTTGAAATTATTTCTTAATGAACCACTATAATCCTTTAATCATTGTATTAACTAGGCTATTATATCAGCCAAATTCATCCATATTTCACTTTACTTTACTATTTCTAGCACTTGAGCACTTTTTGAAATCCTAGTTTTCTTTACTTCTAAGTTTTAGCCATTTTCTTGCTTTTTGCAATCGCCTTAAAAGATTAAAGAGACATTAAGATTCTATGACAATCGACATTGTAATTATAAAAGCCTTGGTGTTTGTTTTTGCTCCAAATGAGTTAGTCTCTTTTTTTTTGCTTCTGGTGAAAGGAGGCAATCAATAGAAAACTACAATCACAATAAGAAATTTAACACTATTGTTAAGAAGTTTGAGGATATGGAACAATTAAAGGTTATGATTATTAATCACAATAATATAAGGTATTGTTATGCTAGAAAGTGATGCAGTTAACATGGTGGACTATGCTAGCCACATGTTGTTTTCCAGGTTGGTTGGCCACAATGTATCATTCAATATAATAAGATTTCTTTCCACATATTCCTTTATTAAAGTTTTTCATGCTTGGATATAGGAGATCATAAAGGATAAAAAGTACATGAGGCTATTAAAGAAGGCGGGAACCTTAGATGCAATGAAAGTTTCTACCAACTCCATATGAAAAGGCACATAGATATGTTATCTTCTTAAGAGATAGGTAAGTGGAACCTATGTTTTTATGACTAAATAGGAAGAGTTTACCCTTACTTTGGAAAATGTTTTGCTCTATGTTAACTTCCTATTTTGAAGAGCTTAACATGATGTAACTCTTTTAAGAAGGTGGTGAGTTTAGGATTACATCTTGATTGAAAAGTTATCTTACTACTTATAGTGAGCAACAAGACTTTATGAATGATAAGTCCACCTTTGTGAAGTGGTTGAGGTACATTTTTAGAAGACCTAGGAAGAAGATCAATAAAAATAAAAAGGAGTGTCTTCTTGTTTTATCTTCCTAAATGTTAATAACTCCATAATAAGGAGAAATAATTAATGTTGTTAATTTTCCATACATCAAAACGATTAGCTAAAGCATCTATTCTTTTCGTTAATAGCAATGATATCATTCCCTTTAGCATATACCATGAAACACAGTATATTTCACCATTCATTCACTATTACGATAATGATGAGAGCTCCTCTAAGGGTTCCAATTGGTGGGGTGACCCGAAAATGAATTTTTAACATACTCGAAGAACTTATAACATGCTGGGAGTGTGTCTACTACTATTGACAAAAAGTGAAGAGGCATCCATTGATTTTGGTTTAGACTTCTAATATCATCTATCCTTAAGTTATTAGTAGGAACAGATATGGAACGAATGTTACCTTTTCGCTTAGGTTCCTATAATGCCACTCATGACTTGGTTTTCATAATGGACATCCTTGTCTATTTTTCTATGCATTACCAAGATGCCCCATCCATTTAAACTTTATCATTAAGGTGAAAAGATACCACAATGGTCTTAATAAGGGGTTCATTTTAACTAATAAGTAACACTCTTGCTCCAATAGGGTATCATATAAAGCCGATCAATATTATTTTATAGAATACCAAGGGAATGACTTACCTAAATTTCCTTCATTTGGTAGGTAAGATAATAATGTGGTACTAGGTATAATCATTAATTATTATCAAGATGCGACAAGGAGGCTTCGATTCTATAACTTCCATAAATAACCTCTTTTTCATTAACCTAGAAGAAATAAAGACTAAGAGGTATGTAAGAGGCGATTAAGTTTTGTGGAACTAAAGAGAGGTTCCCATCAACCACCTTAAGTGGGATTATTACTCTTTGGAAGGGACAATCATGCTACAATGGACTTAATTTTCACTTTTCCTTTTGTTTTATTTGTAAATTACAAATTGTACTAATGAATGAAGCCTTTCTTCCATTAACTTTTAGTTTTCACACTAACAATTATACTTTAAAGGTTCTTTTTACTAATTCACTATCTTGTAAAAAAAGATATACTTCAATGCCATCCATTTTGACTTCATGAAGACATAATACTTTGATAACAAAACATGTTCACAAGTATCATAATGCTTAAGAAATAGCTATCACATCACATATAAAATGTTAAAATCCTTACTTGATTGCTCACTTCATAACTTAGGCATATTTATGCTTTTCCTATGTAAAGTATTCTCAAGTAAACTTTTTCTTTGCTTCCTTTAATCTTACTATAAAAGTATTTAGTGTGGGTTTAAACTTTTCTAGTGCAAAAGCTATTAACCTTGCTGAAGATGTTACTAAAAGAGTACTAACTTGGGAATTTTTTTAAGGTTAATAATTTATGTTTTTCAATGATAATCAATTTGCTAACATTGAAAGGGACCCACAATGGGGTTACAGGCAAATATATCATTATGGTAAGGACCTACTATGGAACATCTACTCCTTTAACCATTACATTATAATTAGGGTGATAACCTTATTGATTCATTATCATGAGGTTAAGCTATTGCCTCATTTTTGAAATCATTTCGATGATCTTCCAAATTAAGAGCAATTGAAGGCATGCCTTCCTTTGCTTATAGAAAGACAAGTTACCCCAAATGACTATACTTTGAATTCATTCCAACTACCATTTTCCAATATTAGTGAAATGATATGCGAATAAAGCGACTCAATTTTAGAAATCACAAGCTAGATTTCGATAAGGAGTCCCTTTACTTTTCACTCTATAAGATTCTTTTCCATTTAGGGTTCTTTAAAGTGGTAGAAAGATATGATTCTGACCTTTGTGTATGTCAATGCCAAATACAAATTTGCTTTCAATAGTAATTGATTAATCCTAAGCATCATAGATAGGTTTCCAATATGATCAATATGGGTATTTGGAATGTTAAAGGTGTAGTGCACCCAAGTTTCCAGTGCCTTGCAAAGAAAATGATTATTCACCATCAATTCTTAGCACTAATTATAATTAAAACTCTTGTTAAGGGCACTACACTAAAACTATCATAAGGAGGCTCTCTTATTCAAATGTGGAAAGGTTTGAATCAATGTTATTTTTAGATGAAGTCTAGATCTTATAAAGTGGAATTATGATGACTTTAGACTACAAGTAGTAGGGTTCCAATTTCTTTAATAAGATTATTATTCGTTAACATGACTAGTTTTCTTTTTTTTATACATATGCACTTTTTTGTACTATTTTTTATCTTTATATATATAAATGATAGTACCTTTATTTAGAAATTTTTTATCCTTTTGTGTATGTTACTAGCTATTTTCTTATGCTTCATGTTGTTGGGATCGGGAACCAAATAGTTACAGTAAAATTTAATCGATCCTAGCTAAGGATCCATATAAAATGATTAAATCAAGATAAGGATTTAGTCATTATCTTCTGCAGATAATTCAAAGACTAAATCATTGATCACTTTTTTTTCTTAATTTTAATAAAAAAC
Source organism: Sindora glabra (assembly GCA_020226215.1). Taxonomy (NCBI): domain Eukaryota; kingdom Viridiplantae; phylum Streptophyta; class Magnoliopsida; order Fabales; family Fabaceae; genus Sindora; species Sindora glabra. Next base: position 15,801,638 of record CM035235.1, on the reverse strand, counting down.
TTTGAGGTATCTATACAAACTTGTGAATTACTAGTGAACGTCCTATAGCTACTGACCGAAATTCTCCTTATTTGCCTTGCAATACTAGCTACACCCCTTTTATAATTATGGTTAAGGAGAGCTGCTAGGGTTTTCAATATAATTGGGATGCGTGAATAATAATACATGAATTAACACTCAACACACTTATTTAAATAAGTGCACAAAAAACCCTAACTAATTAGACTATGTTCTATGTATAATTATGGGCTTATAATTGAGCTTTATAATTATAACATAAAATTCCTATATACTAGGCCTAAATAATTTAGTCCATTAATTCCCAATTCGCTAAATTCTAAGTGTGCAACCCTATAAGCTTTCATTACATGGATAATAATAATAAATCATATTAAAGATTATAAACAATAAGCAATGTATAGTAACACATTATTGTTACCTAAGTAATGAGAAAGCCGGTAATTCGACTGAACCTATACATGTGGTCATCATTTATAACCTTTTGTCCTAGACATCTAAATTGAGTACGGAACATGGACCAAGTCATTCTCATATAGCTTAATTCAAAGGTTTCTTGATTCCTAAGTAAGGTAACTAAAGTAGATATAATTAACATCTTATGTCAATTCATCTGAGCATAACCATGCATTTTTCTCGGTCTTACTTCATTAAGGGGCTCACAGATGTCACTCTTGTAATATAGGAAGGACAAATTCCATCTTGATCACACAAATCCCTCCACATGATATATGACACATATAATAACTACCCTTACATTCACTTAACCATGAGTAACATAGAGTAGTATCAAGATGTGGAACTTACATATAGGGAACCTTAACGATCTCAGGTTAAAAGACCATGTTAATGATGATTATTAAGAATCACTTATGACACTCATATAACAATTTATGTAGTATTCTTAGGGTGGGTTGGTCTAGTACATAAGTTCTCCAACTTGTATTCATGTGTAAACTTAATATCTCATATAAGTTACCACACATACTAGTTTTAACATATCAATGTAACCTAATCCATAATGATACATGACTAGGGACATTTAAGAATATAATTATTTAGGGTTATTATCATAATTAAATATACTACGTAAAAAATATATGTATAAATATGATAATTGGAATTACCTTTAAAATAACATGATTCAAATTTACAATCATTTATATGATTGATTTTAGAGCATATACACCATCACATGTAATTGTCTTTCATGCCTTTAAATCATTTCTTTTCTTTTCTACTTTTATGTTATTTCTTTCTCCAATCATTTTCTATGTGCTATACTCCATTATGGGTGCAAGTAACTTAAGCAGCCCATTAGGGGTCTATGACTTAACCTACTTAGGATCTAGTTTAGCTTAACCTATTTATCTAAATAAGCCAAGCTAAAGCTAATAAATTAGCATATTTAGATAAATAAGCCAAACCTTTTTTCTTTAAATTCGATTTATCGGCCTATTAAGTTAGCCTATTTAATTATTAATATATTTATAAATAATATAAGATAACATGTATTATACATAAAAGCAATATAAATACTTTAATATACATATGTATATAGGCCTAATTAGGCTATTGGACAATTTCAAGCCTTAAGAAGGCTTTAATCTATTAGTAAATTTAAAAGCCTATTTATACAAGTAAGCTTTTAAATAGGATAACAAGCCAAGTCAGGCTTCTTTAATAAGCTAGACTGAGCCTGAATTTTGGCCTTATACAAGCTAATAGGCCAGGCTTAGGCTAATGATTTAAAAAGTAAGGTTAACTTATTTAGTGTAAAGCTGAACTCGACCTAACCTATTTATACCCCTGTAAACTAATATAGAGCAAGTATATGACCTAATAAACAGAGCCTAATTCCAACTATAAAATGGGCTTTCTTTATTGCTTTTGGATCACACCTCAATCCTTCATTACATGCCTTTTCTATTTTCAAAGCTTCTTCTCAGCCATATATGCCATTGATAACTTTTATTCTCCACTATTAAAAGGAAAAGAAAATCCTTTTCCTACTTTCATTTAGGGATTTTATAAGGGGAGGAACTTTGTTAACCTTACTAAAACTATTCTTTACCATATTCATGAGGATTTAATAACTACTGACTACTAACTTAAACTAAGAGAAGATCCATCCTTTTGTGCAATATTAAGGGAATCTTACATTGTATTCTCTAACTTCATACATAAAGGTAGATATCATTCCTCTCATTATTTGTCACACTAAGGATACTCCTAATTGGGAGACCTCAAGGTTCCATGAGCCTTCCTAACAAGAGGTTCATGATAACTACACATACTGACCCTACCCATGCTACTAACTAGATGAAATAGGCTTGTCATATGCAAATTCAATGGTGGTTTGTGTTCTAGATGTCCACTTACTATTCCATATGCTAGAGGTACCCTAACACTATTATCTAAAGCTTTAAAATTCCTACACCTAATTTTCCTTTTGTATAGGTAATTCTAAAGTCATTGAAATGGGCTAAAGTCTACAAGCCAACTTATTAGCTTACAAACTTTAAAGGACTTTAGCTTCCAAAATAAAGGCCTTAAAAATCACAAGCCATAATCAGTTTAATTTGCAAAAGCCTGTAACATAAGCTAAATGGCTTGCAAATTTTTTCTTTACATTTTGAAATTTTATATAGGCTTATATTTTAATCCATACAAAATTATACTCTTATTTTTCATTTTAATTATATAAGATTATGTTATAAATAATTTATAGATAATATTTTTATTTTGTAAGTATTTTATGACCTATATATATAATATGTAACTCATAGTTTACGCAAGCCAAATAGCTTGCAACTTTTTTCTTTACACTTTGAAATTTTATATAAGCTTATATTTTAATACATACAAATTTATACTCATGTTTTTCATTTTTAATTATGTAAAATTGTGTTATAAATAATTTATAGATAATATTTTTATTTTGTAAGTATTTAATGACTCATATTTTATATATATAATATTTTTTATGATCATATATAAATTTAAAATATACTATAATTAATTTATAAATAAATATGATGCTTTAAATAATTTTAATTTTTATTATTTAAAATTTAAAATTTTTATTTAAAAAATTAAAAATTAAAAAAGCCCACAGGCTAGCCCGAGTCTGCAAGGACTAAACTAGGGCTTCCATGTTAAAAGCTTATAAGAAAAATCAAATGAGTCCAGTCTGACCTATTTAATAGCCAACCCTGTATAGCCCAGCCTAGCCAGTCCTTTCCCCCCTCTAGGTAATTCTCTATTTGATCGAGGTTGATGAAGGTAAGTTATCCAGAAAGCATTAGTTTTCCCATTAAGTTTGCTATTTTTTAGCAATGTATAGATCCTCCTTCATTTAAAATTACCATATAGAATATTAGAGGAGTGCCTAACCTAAATTTTAACTACTTTGTAAAGTTTCTAAGACTTGAAGAAATATCTATGCTACTATTAATGGTGACTCGCTCCATGGGGTCATGTGCTAATGTTATTGCTTTTATGCTCCCTTTTACTATTAAGGATATAACCTTGACTATAAGTGTTATAGGTAGAATATAAGTCCTCTAGAATAGAAAGGTCACTTAAGTAAGCATGGTTCAGAGAGGAGATTACCATCTTAAAATGCTTGTCACCATTTTCCACTCCCGCTAGCTAGGTCATTTGCTTTAAATAACCTTTTTGTAATCATTATAACTTTTTGCATCTTTTCTTTTCTATTTTGCATCTACACACACACACACACACACACACACACACACACACACATATACTTTTATGCAATTATAATTTGCTTTCAGATTAAGAATACTCTTTTATAAGACTAAACTTGTGTATTCTTTTCATTTTTTTATTGATACATAACTTTTATTTACCCTTCTTATAGGTAATACTATTTGATATACTTAAAATTGAGTTGTCATGTTTCTAACCCAATCCATAGGTTAAATAGGACACAATAACCACTAGCATAAACCCTGCTAACTACATATAAGCCTTCCTATTTGGTGGTGAACTTCAAAGCATGTAGCCCTTTTGGAATATGCTCATTAGCATAAAAAACTTTCTTTTCTTCTTTGAAGAATTGGGGCTCCATTATTCTTCAATAGACTTTAGTCATATAGTTGACATAGATAGCATAAGCATCCTATGTTTTCATTCTCATTTCTTTAACCACATCGAATCTTGATTTTAGATCATCCTTTAGGTTTTTTTTTCAAGGATAATCTTTGAATTTTTGAAAAGTTGTTAAACAAGTATCACTGTATTCATCCCATAAGTTAATAAGAAAGGCATTGCTTAAGTATAAGCATGTAAAATAGGATCAAAAGCCACAAGCACTAGGGATAGCCTGTAATCACAGGGTAGGCTAGGCTCTTTATTTGAAACCTGCATTTTTGTAAGCTAATACAAGCAAGCCCATACGATCTTGCCTACAACTTTTTTTTACATTAAGATTTTTTGTAATCCTTTAAACATTTAAGGTCTTTTTTAGTCAAACTTAATTCCTAATCCAATATCTAATAGGTTAATATAATTTTTTTAGCCTTACTTAACTAACTCATTACATAAAACGAAAAAATTAATTACTTAATTATAATTTATAAAAAAATAATTTTTTTAAATTTAATCTAATCTAATATTCATTGAAGTTGTCTTCTTTTCTCTACATTTAGGGTTCAATCTCTTATTCTTGCATGTGTATATTTAGCAATTTAATTACTTATAATAGTTAAAAAAATTAATATGATTTACTTGTGGGCACCTATGAGCTCAACAATTTTTCTTTGCATTTTTTATAGGCTTATGTGAGCAATGATTACCCTGCCTACCTCATTTTACACCTCTATTTGAATAAGTCCATTCTTAGCAATCTAATATGCCTACAAGGTAAAAGGCAAATGGTTTGTCCAAGCTTTAGATTAGTCATGCACCATCCAATTAAGAATCTTTAATAATATATTGTTTATAGCCTTAGTTTAGCTAATCCTTTATGGATAATAACAGTTGAACCTATTATTGCTTGATTTTGTACTTTTCCACTAGCATCACAACTAACTTTTTCACAAAAGGTGTATCATTGTCTAAAATTATTAGATTTAGGATACTAAAATGGCATATAATGTTTTCCTTGATGAAATTCATGATAGTTTCCTAATGGCCATTTCTCAAAGCGGTAACTTCTACCTATTTTTGTGATCAACCTTGTTGCTATCAAAATCTATATCTTTCTTTTCAAACCTAAATGGATTGGTCTAACCAAATAAAACACCCAATTGTCAAATAGTTAGGATATAGTTAGCACCTTGTAATTCCATCATCAAAGCATGGATAATATTTCCATGTAGTTAGCAAAGTTGATAGAGTTGCACAAATGCTATAATGTCTAATTTCATATTTAGCTAGTAGTATACTAAGCATAAAAGTTTTTGATGAAGTTTTCTTTCACCCTAATATTCTCTACATTCTCCTTAATGGACTTCTTTTAACACAATTTCTTATTTTTCTTTGCTCAAGCACCTCCTTGTTGTATTGTCCTTTTTTTTCTTGTAAAAAATTCCATCTTTGAGAACATAGCAATTAGCTAGTTCTTTAACTTTCCTAGAATTTTTTGAATTAGTACAAAGCATACCATTTTATAAATATTGGATCATATTCTTCCTCTAGTTTCCTTCCTTTATTATGCCCATTTCTATCTTTATTCCTACATAATCCCAATAATTGACCTATAACTAGTTGTATTCTTTTTCTATTATTAGCTAATAAAGCCCTTAATGCTATAGCTTCCTATACAAAAATGACCCTCCTTCATTGCAAGTTTCTTTATGTGTTTTTGTCATCAGAATCCTTCCTTTTTCTTCAAAGACACACCTTATCAATAGACTACCTACTTTTTTTATTTGAAATTCCTTTAGTGTTCTAATTGAGGCCATAATAGGGTTAAAAAGCTTTCAAACCTAAAAATATCACTAATCATTCTCTTTTAGCTAACAGAGCTAAAAGTCTACTATCATGCTTGATTGTTAGTATATTTTTAAAGTGATATATAAAAGATCCTCTTCTCTTATTGAAAGTTTAGCTTTAAAGTGGCTAGTGCATCTTTTTAATGATTCTTTCCTCTTTAAATGAGATGGCAAGTTATTGTATGAAACTTCATAACCTAACTTTATACAACTTTTCTATAAGCTACTAGCATAGGTTCTTTCATGCCAAAATTTGTTGTTATTTATTGGATAATAAGCATTGAATCTCCCTATATAGAGAGTTTTAGCTCCCAAATCTATTGCCATCACCATGTTAAAGATCAAAGCTTTGTACTTAACTTCAGTTATTAGTGCATATAAATTTAGCTTTTAATATATAAAGTGTGACTATCTTGTAAGGCCTTTGAACATGATTCCTACCCCCTTTTTAGAGTTCATAAAAACTTATCAATGTACAAGGTGCAAGGCCATTCTATAATGTAAATTACATATACGTCACCTATAAAGAATTCCCTTAGTATGTCTTCAAATGCTAGCTTGTACTCTCTAGAAGGAAATTATGCTAAAATATTAGTGAAAGATTAACTTTTCATTCCCTAAAGACTTATATAGTGATGTCAAATTCATTAAAGAGCAACATCCATCTAGTTATCCTTTTCGTTAACATGGATCTTTTAAGCAAGAACTTAATAAGGTCAAATCAAGTCACTAATTAAATAGAATACACTAAACATTATATGAATAAAGGTGAGGTAATTTTTCTTTATTAAAGAATAATTTAACTCCAGGCCCCTCGAGTAATCTACTCAAGTAATATATTGGCTTATCCATACCATCTTTTTCTTAAGGTAGCAAAGCTTTAATAAACTTTATCATGAAAGTCAAGTATAATATAAGTGATGATTTACATTGTAAGGCTATCATGGTGTGATGGAGCTAAAAGTGCTTAGTATCCTTTGAAAGGCTTATTAGTGTCCTTTAGTCCAATGAAAAGGTTTCTTTTGTTTAAACAATGACTTGAAAGGACACACGAGCTCCAATAATGAAGGTATGAATCTTTAAATGTAAGAAACTTTTTCCTAAAAATCCTTCTAGTGTCTTAAGATTGGTTAATCGTGGCATTTTCCATATTACTTCCATGTTTCCATTATCCACTTCAATTCCTTTTTTGTGCACTTTGCATTTTAGAAATTTTCCTGAATAAATACTAAAAGCACATTTCCATAAGTTGACCTTTAAACGATATTTCTTACATCTTTTAAACACTTTTCTCAGATAATTTAGTGATTTTCCTTCTTTTTTTATTTAACTATGATGTCATCCATATGGTCTTCCATAAAGTCATGCAATATATCATGAGATATGGCAGTTATTGTATACTATGAGGTAACTCCTGCATTCTTAAGACTAAATAAGATCACTATGTAATGGAAATTTTTCATAAGGGTTCAAAATGCAATCTTCATAGCATCCTAAATGTACATTAGAATCTAGTTCTAGCTAACTATTGAATCAACCAAAGTATCAATATAAGATAAAGGGAATTTATCTTTAAGACAAGTTTTGTTTAAATTCCTGAAGTCCACATAAATGTGAATCTAACTATTCATTTTCTTTATTAGGATAATGTTAGCTAACTAGATTAGATGTTTAATTAACTTGATGAACCTAGCCTTCAAGAGCATTTTAACCTCTTTTTATCTTAATTTCAATATCGGGAAGGAATAGTTAAGGCAGTTACTTTATTGGCTTCCTATTTAGGTAGGGCATTTAGATGATGGGATACTGGGGCTTGGCATTTTATGATACTCCCATGTAAAAATGTATTTAAATTCTTTAAATAGCATAAAAAGTTGGTCTTATTCTTTCATTGCAAAGGCTGCACTAATGAAGGCTAACCTAATTTTCACCTTTTTTTTATAAATTTATTACTTCAAGTTCTTTATCAAGGATAACAAGGAACTTTAGGACATCTTGCAATGTGGGACGTGCTTGTTCTAACCCCTCTTCTAATGATAATAAGTTTTTCTCTTTATCCTTCTTTAGTCAAGGTCTAAGAGGCTCATATCTTAGTTCAATCGCAATTCTTCTTAAGTCCTTAAGGACTTTTATCCTATAAAAAATGATAAATAACTTTTCCACCTATATTCTGAATATAATAAATAACTAAAAATTTTAGCTTTAATTACTTAGTGGGTGGTTCTGCTTCTTTAGTCTTGGTGGGAGTAGGGGCTACTGGTGTTTTTGCAAAATGGGTTTCTCAGTTTGCATATGGATGGATTATCATTTTTATATTGGCGAGCTAGTTCTATCACAACAACATTTCTTCTCTGTCCCTACTTGAATTAATATAAACACCTTGAGGCTTGGTGACCATATTCAATCCTGGTTTAGATAACTCATTAAAGTAAATTATGTTTATAAAATGAGTCTCATCCTCATCAGATGGTGTCTTGGCAATATAAAGCTCTATATCTTTCCCTACGAGGTTTGTCTTATCACATTGATGCTATGTAAAAGTTACACAATTATAAGTGTGTAACCATGGACAACCTAACATGATATAGTAGCTTGGCACTTCTTTACTAACATAGAACTTGTTAGCTATCTTAATAAGCCATACTCCAAAAGTAAGTTAGACATACCTAATGATCTCAATGAAGCTTCCTTAAAAGGTATTTAGCATTATTAGTGCACTTTTCATGCGATTTTCTAGAAAACCAATTACCTTAAGTAAAGGCCTAAGGACTGACCTTTAAGCCATTATCTACTAAAACTTGAGTGACCCTAATTCCTTCAACCGTGGCCTCTAAATACAAAGGCTAATTATGGTTTGTGTAAGCAACTTATTGTCAGCTTCTTTAAATATAATGGCATTGTTATGAGCTTGAACCACTTTCCTCAGGTTACTACTTACAATGTAACAACTGCCATCTTGATCTTGTGAGGTCTTGATGATTGCAAATGAATCTTTGAATTCAACAAAGTAGAAGAATTGACAAAATTTGGGCAATTTAATCAAAGCTTTGGCTAAATAATCATTAGAAACCTTTAGTAATTATTACTTTTCTATAAAACTTTCCTCAAGCATTTCAACGATAGGATTGGAAAAGCAGGCAATAGTGTTGATATTATGATTGATGAAAAGTTAGCAATTATCCTCATCCTCATTAATATAAATATATAATGAAATTAGCAACTATTATGAAACCTTAAAAAGGAAAGGCTAAAACATAAGTAAAGTAAAAAAGATTAAAACTTAATAAATTCAACTTTTCTTATTTGTTCTTTTAAGCTTATCAATTATGGGACTAGGATTAGCAAAATATTTTTCCTAAAAATAATGTCTTTTTTTTTCTTAAAATGAGATGTATGTATTTATAAAAACCTTAAACTAAATATGAAATAAGAATATAAATTTTAATGAGTAATGATAATAATTAAGTTCAAAAATAGTATTCCTCTGTTAAAAAAATATATTATTACATGAGCTCTTGTACCCTCATATCTCTTCACATCACTTGTTTTTTTTATTATTTTGTATACTGAATCTATTAATATATTAATCCTTAATTTTAATGTGTAACCAATACCAAACCATATAAATTGACTTTCTAATTCAATAATTAGTGAAACAAATCCATATCTTTCTTTCAGTGCTTTATAATAATATATGCATATAAGGTTTTTACTTAAAAAGTTATAATTATGAAGAATTTATTTTTAATATTTTAACTTATCCATTAATAATAATTATCATGGTAAAGATAAATAAGTTACTTGTTCTTATTTGAATGTTTTACCATATTATTTATTCTAATTATTTTATAGTAATTTAGCTTATTATAAGACAAAAAAAATCTATATATTGAATATATTTAAATTACATTTATTTAGATTTTATGTTTGTTTATTAGTTTGAACCACTTATGAATATTATAAAAAATTATGCCGTTATATATTATATATTATACATCAATGTAAATTTAATGAAATTAACAATTATTATAGAACCTTTTCAAATAGGTAAAAATATAAGTACAATGAATCCTTATTTTCCCCTTGGTGCTTCTTAATAATAATACATTATTAACTGAGCTTGTAACTTTCCATATCACTTGCTTTTCTTTATTTATTTTGTATATTGAATCTATTGATATATTAATTCTCAGTTCAAACATGTAACCAATATAAAATTGTACAAATTGGTTTTGTACTCTAACAATTAGTGCAACAAATTCATTTTTTCCTTTCAATATTAATAATAATATATGTTCATTTATGTAAATGTAAGTAAGAAAAATATATTACTAAATAACTTTTGATTAAATGTAATGATTTATTTGTTAAAATTCATTTTGGATATACACTTACTATTATAGGTGTGGTCCCTAATTTCTTGTTGATATTGATTTTTATTGATATACAATTATTTACTGCAATTGAATCTAATCATATTAGTTTTATTACTTTAATTAATTTGTTACAAGTTAACTAAAAAATATAATATTATTACTCTTTTATTATATATTATCAATAATCAATCATTATAAAAATATGTAAACTTCATTTTCTTTTTTAGTCATCACAAATACAAATTTTAAAAATTAATACTATGTACTATATTTATTATTAACCCTTAGATTTAAATTTAATTTCTTATTAGTGTCAAAATTTATAGTATAAAGAGCACTACATGTTTAGTGGGTCGAATATAAATTGTAATCTTAATAATTAACAAATAATTTTCAATTATGTTTATTAGTAATTATATTATATATTTTAATAAATGACTTTAATTTAGAGTAAAAAAATGTCAACCATTATGTTATCATTGAAAAATATTTTGTATAAATCATATAGAATAAATTTGTTATTTTATACTATATTTAAATTTGATTATAATTATATATTATTTATTATAGTGAGAAGTTATAAAAGTACAATTCAAATAGGTGAACATATCAAATTAAGTTAGGAAATGTTATAATTATTAAAGTAGTTTGTTTAATGGTATTTAATTATGATTTTGAGAAAGAGTTTATTAGTTCGATTTAGGTGAAAAGGACATAATTTTTTTTAATATTGTAGAGTTAAAATAGGAAGGATGATATTATAATTTTTTGACACCATGCAATAAAGCTATACTTTAGGACTACAGGTGGTAAGGACTAAAACATTGTTTTAATAATAATAATAATAATAATAATAATAATAATAATAATAAATAGAATTCTCTTTAAAATACTCAAATTAACAATTATATCCTTTCAAAATGGATTCTTTAGAAACACTCAAATTTTAAAATACTTAAATTTTAACTTGTGTACGAATCTCAAGACAATTGAAAAGACTCACTGGTTATAAGCATTTGAATGCTTAACAAATTATGAGGTAAATTTATAATTATTTTTTCTATAACTATCTTATACTTTTGAGGATATGATTACTTTATATTTATTTCGTTACTATCTTTTGACTACATAATTCACTTTATAATTAAAACTTTAATGAAATAAATTATAATTATTTTTTATAGAGTCTTTTATATTTGTGAAAGGATTCTACATATTTGTTTTAGTATAATAAAAATAAAATTGAGAACTTAAATAATTGTCCTAGAGACAGTGTAAACCAGGTAGATGATTCCCTAAGGAATGTTTGGAGGTAATTAAAGGGAAAGGTAGACTATGAAATATTTCGTAAATGATAGGGCTTAATCCCTTTCTTTAAAAAGGTTTTTATTATGTGTCTTTTTAATTTATTTGTTTCATTAGTCTTGAAATGCAAATATTTTTGCATGTCATAGAGGATGCAAGTGCAATGAATGTTCCTGTTAAAGTAGGAAACAAACATGGAAGTTTGCAATGTATATATTATAAAATTATAAAAATCAAATAGTTCAAATATAATATAAGGCAATGTGCTTTTTAAATATGTTTATCTTTATCTTTGTCTCTTTTTCTCTCTATTTGTGCTTACCATCCATTAGTTTCACATTTTATATTACGGACATTTACATTTGTGCTTGTTTCAACTAAAAAATTCACACTGTGTTCAACTTTGTTGCAAGCAATAGGTTCAACCTAATTCATTGGCAGAATTCTAAATTGAAGAATGTTAATATAAGGAAAAGCAATTAATAACCTAACAACATCATAAAAATAAATAACAAAAAGGCATAGTCTATGTAATTATTCAATTAAAATACATCAAATTAGCCATAAATAGCAATTCAAGTGTAATTCAATATTAAACTTTTGCAAAATCCTTCAAAGGATAAATACATCCACATATGTAAATAAAATCTACAATAATAGAGTGGCAGATGGATTTAGAAAAAGGCCTTAATATGCTTACACTCAAAGATTTAAAAGAAAAATAATTATAATGAGTTGTGAATGAAGAAGTAAAAGATAAAATGGGTAATAGAGCACTGCAATTTGTAATGTAGCATGCATTGATGTTTGTCTTGTATGAAATTGGCCAAAAAAGATCCTTTTAAAATCTTTCTCTAGTTATTTATGGTTTTTTTATTAACAAGGAGTAGTTATTTGGCAATTTCCAATTTCTTGGAATGATCCATAAACATCCGTGTGGCTTACATATGGCATGTTTTTACTACCATACTAGTTATTGATTCTATTGTGACATAACCATTTTCTTAGCTTAGTAATGTTTTTGGCTGAAAAGGCCATATTCATAAAGTTTACACATGCTAGCTGAAAACTTTAAATCTAGCCAAAACATCTATTTTTAGGACAAGTAGTGGTTTTGTTGTTACCTTATATATGATCCTTTATATGTTGTCAACTCTTTTTTGTAGAATGCCTCTAACTTGATCACAGTTTAACATAACAAACAAGATTTTAAGTGATATCTTTGAAAGAATTGATGGATATATGCCACATGTAAGTACATTGTGAGCTAAATCCTATAATTTCACTTATAACTAATGCATTGAAGCACTTGAATAAAATAATGTAATCTAACTTTTCATTTAATAATGATTATGTAACGTTTGCTTTAGTTGACACATTAAATGGGACTCACATCTTAGAAAGTCTCAAAATTGACATGGTAATGCACCTTCCTAATTGTAATCTTACTATTTTTAAAATTATGATGTTATTTTATAACATATAAAAAAATAATTTAACTACTTTAAATAAGGAAGAGAAACAAAGGATATGGATGCATGAATAGAATAAGGAAAGAATTATCCAGTGGCTTGGTTATTTTATTTGATGATTAGATCTTAAAGTAATTGTTATTAATATGTTTTGCTTTTATTCATAAGATAGTTCCTTTTATAAACAATAGCCAATAAGGTTAAAGTTCATATCTCTATAAAGAAATTCTTTATAGACATGCTTATTACTAATTCTTCAAAGGCTATGAGCTTGTGGCTTTGAATTATTTTCTAAGAATTAGAATATGAACAATGTAACAATAATGTCATTTCTATTCAAGTAGGGATTTATTTAAATTTGCTTTCCTAACATCTTATTCTATTTTCTTTTACCTAGATAGCCCTTTCATATATGTTTTTTAAAAAGAATTCTACATATAATATCACTTGGTTATAGGTTGGAATTATTGAATGGAATAATGATAACTAAAAGGAAAAGGTAGAAAGTAATGTAGCTTATAGATCATACCATTTAAGTTATAGCTATAATTTGGCATTTTGTTATTACCCAAGAAAGGACCAAAACTATATTATTTTTCATTCTGGCTTTATTGGCAAAACTTAAGGTAACATCCAACAAAAATTTCACTTAATTGGAATTATTTAAAGTAATTAGAAGTACAATTAATAGTAAGCAAGCAAAAGAAAAGTCCATAAAAATATTAAAGGAAAGGCCATTGGTAGTATTTTTGAAAACCCATGCAAAAAAATTTTAAAAATAAAAAAATGTGAAAGGTTGCTACATGGAAAATCATGCTACAACCACTTCATGAAAGAATGTTTTGATTAGCCAATAAAGGAACTAATTAAATTTTACATGTGCTTGAAACAAAATCATTTACTAAGTAAAGTCTCTAGCTCTTATCTTCTTCCATTTATCACACATACACTTCTTGTAATATTTTACTCTATTATGAAAGTCAAATTTATAAGGAAGTGGAAAAATGTGGCTCTCATGGGTATACCATGGTACAAAGCAGTTGAAAGTATTTAAGAGACTGTGAGGAAGCTTTTTAATCTTCATCTGATTTCTAATTTACATTATATTTAAGACTTTTTAATTTTTTTAAAATCATAAACGCATAAAAAAATTCGAGGAAAATATACTTTGGAATGCAAATTTTAAAAGGAAATTTTTATGCCAAAATTATAATTTTTTGACTTCATTTCATATACAATGTTTAAAAATATGATATAAAGTTATAAGTAAAATAGGTGAATTTCATGAAATTGAAAATATTTTTAGGGTCAAAATTTTTTTTATTCTTATGTATAATAAAATCATTTTTATTTGTAACCTAGTATTAAAAAAATTTACTAAAGATTAAAAAATGGAGGAAAGTAAATATTATTGTACAAATTCCATGTGATGATACGTGGTTAAGTACATCTCTCTTTCTCTCCCTTATTATTTCCTTATTTGACCTTTTAAATATAATTTAAAAAATTAACAATGATTTTTTCAATAAATAGTAAAGAAACCTTATACATGTGCATATGACAACCCATCTTAACACTTTCAAAGCTTTCTTTCTTTTGCAAATGGCACTTCACCTATTTACCGAAAAACATTTGTCATTTTTTTTTATCATCTCTAAAGAACCCCAATTTCTTATTTTAGCAAAGCAAAGCTCAATTTTATTCCATTATCTTAAGGTAAAATTTTTTTCCTTTTTAGTTCCTTTTTTTAAAAAATGTTATACTCATATTCATTTATATAAATAAATATGATTTTTGATGTCTTTAGGTGCTTTTTCAAGCTTTCTATACAAATTCAATGAATAGAAACTTTCCTCTTTTCTTTTTTATTTTTTTATGAGAAATGTGTATATTTAAAATATATTATTATATCTTCTTTTGGTATAAATGATGTTATTGTAATATATATATATATATATATATATATATTAGAATCTTTCAAAAAAATGGATAATATTACTAGAGAATAGCCTATGATTTTGTGACCCTCCCTAGTTTATTTTAAGAAAAAAGAAACAAAGTGAAGGGTGGATCACAAAACAATCTTTCTTTTTAAATATATACACATATTATATATATAATATGCTTATAAAGAAAAATATATATAAACTTAATAAATATGCTAACTAAGAAAAGTAGAAAATAAAAATATACATAGGGTGTTTTGAATAGGTTCAAAAAGGAAATATTTTTATCTATGCAAAGAAGGATAAGTCTTTATTTGGGGAAATAATTTTGCCTCAAAACTTTTCATAGGCCCTACTTATTATGGAAAAGTTGGATTATTATATTAGGAAGAAACGAAGTGAAATCCAAGCTAGGCATGGCATAACTATGGCCTTCTTCTTTATTTCCATACTTATTGGCTTTTAGAAAGTCATTGAGGATCATAAGAAGAGGCATTCTTTGTTATGTTTTTATGAATCAAAACTCGAAGGAAATTATAATGAGATCTCATAGGTAACTATATTACAAACTGTGAGTCTCACATTTTTTTTCTCTACTAAAATTAAGGCTTAAAACTCTAATATAAAAATATGTATATAAGGTGGATTTTTCTTAAATAAATAATTATAGTATATTCGAATCATTTGAGCCCACTTAAATGTTAAATGGATTAACTTAAGTTAATATGCTACAAATTGAAATTACATTATTTAAATGATAACTATCACAAAAATATAGTATTTTGACCCTATCCTAAAATGAAAGCTTATGATGATTAGTCTAATAATTCAAATAATGTCTAAAGCTTATATGCATGTATTTATTATGATTGCCTGAAGAGGCAAATATCATTTTATAATGAATAAAGGAAGCTTATAGCCTAACACCTTTTTATATTGGTCGGTGGTTGTGGATGAAAGGATAAGGATGATAACGAAATAGGATAAGGATTATAAGAGTAACAAGAAGGTAACCTACATACTTCCTACCATATAATTTGTATTAAAATGAAAAATAATATAGATAAATATCTATGAGTTTAGGGGCCGTTTGATTCAAACTTGAGAAAGGGAATACGATCAGCAAAGAGAATTAAAAGAAAAGGAAAGAAATGACTCTTAATTATCCTAATCTGTTTAGTTTCAAATAGGAAAGGGAATCAAGTATTTTTAATTTATTTTATTAATAATTATTACACTAAAAAATAATTTACTTATAATTATTATTAAAATAATTATTATAATTATTATCTTATTATTTTTATTTTATTTACTAATATTATAATTTTTATACTTATTTAATATTAATTATTAGTATCATATTAATATTATTTTTATTATTACTCTTATTATTTCAACTATTATTAATATATTAATAATAATTAATATTATCATAATGATATTAATTATTTTTTATTTAATTATTATTTTTAATAATTATTATTTTATTAATATTATCATAAATAATATTTATTATTATTTTTTTAATATTATTAATTATTTTTATGTTATTAAATATTATATATTTACTAATATTACTAATTTGATAATTATTTAATTTTAATTATTAATATTTTATTATTTTTATTATTATTATTTCAATTATCACTATATTATTTATTTATTATTTTTTTGTAACAATGATAGTTATTATTTTATTATGAATATTTATTATTTTATTATTATGATTAAATTATTAATATTTTATTAATATTATTAATTTATATTATAATAATTTATTATATTTATTATATGATTATTTATTTTTATTTAATTAATTTAATTATATTTTATTTTTTATTATAAACTATTATTGAATAATTATTTTTATTTTTAATTATATTATTATTTTATAATAATAAACTATTATTATTATCATTATTATCATCATATTAAAGATGATAAACTCAAAACATATAATGAAGGAATGGGATTTTCTAAGGATTTGGGAGGCATCACCATTCCCTTATTTTGAGTAATCCTATTAAGGAAAATAAGAAAATGAAATAATTTTTTTCTGAACTAAACAAAAATAAAAGGAATGAAACATTGCAATTCCCTTTCCCTTTCCTGATTACAACCAACTAAATGACCCCTTAGTTTTACAACATGATGCTAAAAACTTCTATTTTAGGGAACATCTATTTTTTAATATATGATTTCATAGCTAAAACCTATTAGAATAGAGATTTTCTTCACATACCCCGCCCCCTGATGGATGCCTTTTTATTCAATACTAATTATTGGTGAAAGCCATATGTATCACTATATGATGTTTACTGCATGGAGTTCTATTTCACCAAATGCATAACCCAAAATGGGTTAACTCTATTTCATAATTTGAATGTGGTTTCAGTTAGTCCATTCCTAATGATTCCTGATATATATTATATTAACCAATTTTATATAGAGACCAAGAATCCTTTTGATGACCTATACATATTTTATGAAGCCTTTATTACCTTAATCACACAATTCATGCTAGGTTAGCCACCTACATATGTTCCTCTCCTTCCACCATACAAACCTCTACAAGTTTTTCAACAGCCTCTTCCATAGCATTAACTTCCCTTTGGCTAAAACTCATATAATCATGATTAATAATAATTTGATCACATGTTGTCGTGTTTATCTTTGTATGTTTTATATTTTCCTATGTATAAATAATTGGCATTTGTAATTAAACCTAATATTTTTTAAACTTGGATTGTCATAAAGCCATACTATATACGCTCTATTCTAGATATTTACATATTTCATTTCTATCATATTTATGATGTTTGTCTTATATGATTTTTCTTATTAGTTCATTTGCATAAATTTATATTTAAAGTTTTAGTACTCTTATATTTTTATTAACAATAAAAATAAATATTTTATAATATATATATATATATATATATGATCATAGGTACCACAGGAAGTGAGGAAAGAATGTTATGTGAAAACTTTAAATTTTTACAACAAAGATTTTACAAACTCCTTCAATTTGTTATTATAAAATTCTTCATTGAAGATTGCTAATTCTCTCTCTTTTGGTAGTATCTTTCAAAAGAAAAATATTAGAGGAATCATTTTTCATAAATCATAATCCTACTCTTTAAAAATGATGATCTAATTTCAAATAATTATCTTTAAATTTCTTGATTTTTACTAACTTGATCCTATTATATTACATCTATTTTATAGTAAGAATTACTTTCTAGAAGTTAGAAAAGTCAATCATCTCTCTTCCTTTTAATTTATGTTTATTTCCAATAAATCAACTTTTCATCTATTTTACTAAATTTTTTTTTTGAAGATTATAAAAATCAGTAATATTTTCCTTTGAGTGATCCAAGCTTATAGTTTTTCTCAAAAAGTAGAAACTTCACAATATTGATTTTCATTTAATATCAAAATGAAGTACTATCACCTATTTTTGGAAAAGACCTTTGTTACTCTTGTTATCATACTTTTCAAGGAAAAGATGTTTCACCTCTAATTTCAAAAATATCTCCATTGCCAAATTAATCTTCTTCAAAGAGATTAAAAACACACTCACTAGTTTTCTATCAAATATTACTCTTGTGAAGTTTTCATCCACCACAATATCTTATAGAAAGGTTTTCAAACTAATGATTTCTTAAGTCTAGTTGCCAATATGGTTTTTAAACCTAGTTAATTCTTAGAAGTTTTTCTCTTGCGAGTTACTTGTAAGTAAATCAAGTTTTCTGAAGTTATTAAAAAAATTTATTGATAGAAAACCTTTTCAAGTCTTGAAAATATCAAAAGTTTTTAAAGAAGGATTAATAAGGCTTATAAGGATGTTTGCACAATGTCTTCACACTACTCATAATTGATCAAAAAATAGATCATGATAGAGTTAATATTAGAGCATAGTCTAGGTAATTATGGAAAAGGTTTAACAGAGGAAAGGTGGAACTAGTAAAAATTGATAGTTAGTAATGAAGACAACGAGAGCATTAAGGATGGCAAATATCTTTTATTTGAAAGAAATTTTGTTTACTAACCTAAGTTACTCTATAGATGCCATAACCTACTTAAGCTATGATCGATGTAGAACTTGTTTCTTGGTTTTCAATTGCCTAACCTAGTTATATAATTTGGTATCATCATAGAAAAACTATTAACATAAATATATTTTATGATTATTAACAAAATATTCAAAGATAGTTATTTTCATTGTTTTATCTTTAATAAATACCCTATAAAGCCTAAAAGTGGTTTTATTTACAAATATCATACAACTATGGTTGCTCTAAACATATTAGACCTCAAACAATTCACCTTTGTGGTACTAGTGGTAGAGGAAAAGCTCCTGTAAGGATATTTGTAAAAGGAAATAATTGAAATAGTGAGTCATTGGCTTGGTTGGTAAATAATTCGCTTATTAAAATATAGAAATATTTATGCATTTAAAAGATACCATAATACCCATTCTCCATAGTACTAGTTTATATTCAACTAATTAAAAAATAATAACAAATGTCATAAGTAAATAAGGAAAGTATTAAACATCGACTCTTAGTTAAACTTATTTCTTCATAAACTCAACCTTGTTCCTCTGTAGTCAACTTTATCCATTTACAAACATTTTCCCATATCCAATTCTATATATCATAATCATAATATATCATTTTCCTTAATCATGTTTCCAATTATAATCACATCCCAATCAGGATTTTAATATCAAAATCATCATTAAACTTATCTATAGGCTGAATATATCCACATATGAACTACATATTTATTATCATCATACAATTTCAACATAAATATTTAATAAGGCATATGGTAAGGATGCTTGACAATAATAGTTAATTATGAAGCTCTAAAAAAAATTAGAGTACATAATTGACTAGAGTATTTAGATATTTCTATCCAAATGCCATAGTTTTTATGTTTATTGATTATACTAGTTGATTATAGGTTCCAGTTGAACAACTCTTAAGGCCAAAATTAATTACTACAGCTAAATATTGACTTCCAAAGATGAGCTCTTTAGGAATATTTATCCATGGTAGTCGATTATAGGCCTATTAGTAATAACTCCTAGGCTATGATCAATCATTATAGTTGATTACTTGTTAGATTTTCTAACTCTTTTACAAGCCTTACTATACAAATGGTTAGTTTATATCAAATAAATTATCAATCATGTATACAAACTTAGAAGTACATCATAAGTTATCACCTATACATATGCTTGAAAGTATAATAGCAAGTGTATCATTTAACAACAAATTTCCATATTAAATTATTAAGTTCCCTAATTTTCACTACTTTATCAATTATAATTCAAAGTCATAGAAAATAAAATGAATTGAGTAGGTTATCTACTTATTTATACATTGAGGAGATAGAAAGAGGTTAGAAGAATAGCTAATTATCCTAACTAACACAAAATTAAAAGAAAAATTAGCTTAAGTCTTTAACTTGCAAATTCTTCTTTTATAAACAAGCCTTAAGAAATTATAAACTAAAACCTTTACATTAAATAGAATTACTTTACTTAAAATGTAGTTGCTACTAATCACTTGGTGTTATTTTAAACTATTATTAAGATTTAAGATGAGAAGTTGATAAAGGGGAGAAGGGAGGTTAGTAAGTTAAATAGCTAAATGAGGAAAATTTTGGTTGAGGAAGTTATAAGGTGTTTGATATTTTAGGTGCATTTTGGTAATTTAAAAGGACCTTAAGGGTAAAAAGGAAAAATAGTTCCTAAATCTCTTTTATACATAGCTACTTAATTCTAGTTCCACACTAACCTTCATATAAACTGTTTCCTCTTATTCACATCATAAAACTTTATTATTTTACAAATAAACTCTCACTTTAATATCAATCATGATAATTGAATAAATATTTTCCATGCATAAAAATATTTTTAATTATTCCTAAATTTCCTAAGAAATGTAATAGCGGGATATTGTTAGGGGAATAAAATGCATTAAGGCACATCCTGTAGTTAGGGATGCAAACAAGTCATGTCGAGCCGAGCCGAGCCGAACATCTACATATTTGAGCTCGAGTTTGGCAATATTAAATGAGCTCGAGCTCATCAAACTTGAAAAGGTTGAGGTTAAGCTCGAGCTTGAGCTTGATTAAAAAAATGAGCTCAATTAAACTTATTTGAACTTAAACGAGCTTTAGATTTCTTACATCAAATTCATAATTGAGTCTAAATATTCAAACTTAAACTCAAACTCGAGCTCAAGTTATATTTAATCTTAAATAAGTTTAAACAAACCTAAATAAGCTTATACAAGCCTTTATCAATTTAGTAAAATTTTTATTTATATTATATATAATATAAAAAATAAAAATATATTTTATACTAAGCTCAATTAGGCTTGTGAACAACTCAAGCTAAGTAATAAAAAGCTCAGGCTTCACTCATTTAGTAAATGAGTTTGGTTCATTTAAGTCCAACTCATTAAAATTCGAGCTTGAACCAAACTTTTTGTAAATCAATCTCAAATTGTTCACAAATAGCTTAACTTATTTGCACCACTACCTATAATGTTTAAACATGAAGGATTTGCAGCATCACTTATGAGAAATAGGGATAAAGATAGACAACCATTACCTTTTCATGTACTTTTTAAAAATAGGCTTTAAACTGCCTATGAATTTCTAAAATTGAAGCCCCTAGGTATGATAGCATTTATCCCATGGTAAATTCATATTAGTTATTTGATTAAGTTAAAAAGATTTGTATAATATTAAGATACAATGACACCATGGTTATAGAATTGGTAGGTTATCAATTTGATGATGTAGCATATTATTGGTATGTTCAAAACATAAAACCTTAAAGTGTAGCTATTGTTCTAATTACTTATGAACAATTTCAAGCTGAACTAGTGGACCAATTTCTACCATCAAGCATTAAAGAATCTAGAGTTTGAGAGTTCGAGCAATTAACTTAAGGAATGATGATGGTTCTATAACATGATGTTTAATTTATATGAGTTTCCTGTTATGCTAAACATTTATACCAAATAAGAGAGTGAGAATACAGAGGTTTGCAAATGGGTTACGTGATTATTTCTTCATTTAAGTCACTATTTCTAATGATACTAAATACTAGTAGGTTTTGAATCAAGTTATATGATCAAAGTTATATTCAAAAGAATGACAAGAAAGAGAGGCAAGCTCTGAAAGGAAGTAGATATGGTTTGAAAGAAGAAGCAGTAAAAAGCTAGTAAAAGCTACCATTATACGAAATGTATTAATGAGAGGAACAATTGAACGATTTAGTAAAAAAGGTTTTAAGGACAAAAAATTTTCCATAGTACTAACTAAAATTTTATATTAGAATCCATGATGAAAGCTCTTAATCAAGCTTAGATGGCATTAAATCAATCAAACAGACTATTCTACTGCAATCAGTGTAAATTTAATCATTTCAAACCCTATAAGCATGAATCTAAAGCTTGTTTCAGATGTGGATAATTAAGCCATAAAGCTTGTGACTATATAGCAAGTTAATACAAGAACAATGTTATAATCCTAAGCATGTAAATTACCTAGAACATTGTTTTTGTTAGGTTATCGGCAATGCCTAATTGAAGGATAGGAAGGAATTAAAGGAAGAAAACAACAGGATCTCAAGCTCAAGTTTGTGTCATAACATGCCAAAAAGCTTAAAATTCAAAATGATGGTAACATGCACATTTCTTTAATTAGTTAATAATTATTGTCTTTAACTTGAGTAATGTTTGAGAGAAAAGCTAATGCATAAATACATTACCATAATTAATTGTTACAAGTTGTTGTGGAAAGAAGGGCACCAAATGTAGATTTTTATTCTTAATTACAAAATTACTTATTTATTTTATATTAAAATTTTCCAAGATTAATTTATAATTACTTGATGACATGGTGTAAGATAAAGGAAGCATAAAAAATAGGCAGGGATTTTTTTTGAAGTGATAAGATTATTTCAAGAAAATGGATTGAAAGCAACGCTGAGAAATTAACTGGGGTAAGATGCTTGCTAATGTTTTCTATCTAATAACTATGATTGGTTAGTTATCTTGTTAACCTAAAATCATGGAATCTATGATGTTACATTTGGTATAATATAATGAAATGACTATTCTATAATTATATTTAGTATGATAAATATTATCAAAATGGAATAGGAAAAAAGGATTTTAATGATAATAATATCCTTATAAATAAAAAGAAAGTGTAAAATTGAAACTATATTTATATGAAAGATATTATTATCAAATTTTTTATATATAATTTTTTATAATTAAATATATATATATATATATATATATATAATTTACAATCTAGTATGTATATCAAATAGTAAAATAGTATCATATGTTAAATAAATAAATATATGATATTATCAGTAATAAAAAATTACTATATTTTAAATTTAATTATCAAAATTATAATTAAAAAATAATTTTTATAATAAAAGCATAAAAATTTATTTTGTCAAAAGACATTAAATAATTTTTATAAAGAATATAAGGATATTTTATTTTAAATTTTATAATTAAAAGTATAATTACCAAAATATTTGAATATGAAAATATTAAAAATTGATATTATTTTATTATTTATTAATAAATAATAATATTAGAATATATGAAAAATAGAAGGGATGGGAGTATAAAAAAGTTATTCTATAAATGATGAAATGATCATTCTAGCATTTTTATTATGGAAAAGGGATATTACCATTTGATAGAATGATCGTTCCATAGGGAATCTGCATTTCAATTTTATAATCCCTACCAAAAATTTTTTAATTCCATTTATTTTATCATACTAAATATAAGGAGATAAGATAATTGGGTATAACAATCTAATAGTGAAGGAATTGCCGTCAATATATGATGATTCCGAAAATGCTTAATCTATCAAAGGTTGTTGAACCAGTTAACAACCTCAACAAGGAGCAAAGGTTAAATATATATAGTAGAGAGGGGTCTACTAAGCACGCTTCGATGCCTAAATTAGTATTTGTGTAGCCAAATGGAATACAAAAAATGTCTTAGTTATGATAACATACTTGAGGCCTTTTATAAGATTTAAAGCATTTATAAAAATGCTAGAGTTTAGGCTAAACCTAAGCTCTTAATTATTGTACTTATAATTATGCTTAATAACAAGTATTAAAGCTCAAGTTAAGCTGATAAAGTTGATAACCTAGTCATAACTCTCAAGATTGGTGAGATAGGTTCCCCTATTCGGAACTTACTTAAAAGGAGAATTTTGTTCACGCGATCATAAAGTCGACTAAGTATGGTTTGGTTGACCATTTTGGTGTTTACCACTTTTTTCTTTTTAATTTAAGATTTTTTTTTCAATTAGAGCTAGAAATGTCTCTTTATTAGTGGGCATGAATCCCTAGTTTGAGTTTGAAAAAACTTTGTACTTGGGTTACAATCTTAATTATTTATTCTTTTATCTTTCAATTGTTAAATGGAGAAAGTCATTCCTCTTCCACCTTCTTAGATTGAGATTCCTACCACTCATCTTTATTTTCTCATTCGTAGGATAAAGAATACTGTTTAACTTCCAAGATCTTAAACTTTTGCTTACTTAGCTATTAGATCATTCAATATTTTTCTTTAAGACAAATCTTAACTATTTAAAAAAGATGGATTTATACCTTCTCTCCATTACCCTTTCTCATTTTTTGAATTTTTGCTTAAGTAAGTTTTTCAAGACTCAAGTTTTTGTAACTTGTTAGTTTTTACAAATCTATTTTAATTTTCTCCCTCAAGGTATGTCTTTTATTATTGTGATGTTGCTTTCTTTTTCTTTTATCTTTTTTATGATTGTAAATTTCTTGTTTCTTCAGTTGTATCTTGCTTGAAAATTATTTGCATGCTTTATATGAGATATTTCTTGGACTTCCGAAGGGCTAAAGGTGCAAAGCTCACTTAAGCTTCCAAAAGGTCGAAGGTGTAGGACTTACTTAAGCTTCTAAAGAGCCAAAGGTGCTAGATTGGCTTAGGCTTCCAAAGGGTAGGGGTGCAAGACTCATTTTGGCTTTTAAATTTTACTTGATTGTATTCTTTAAACATTCATCTTTATTCATATTAAATTTTCACAATCTTATTCGATCTGCTTGGATTTCATTACTTTATAAAGTATTGCCTAAGGTGAGTATTATTCCAAGTTCGAGGGATTAGAACTCCCTTTATTATTTCTAGCCTATATGCCTTATCTCCTAACTATTCTTTTAATGGTCCTTTCCGGTTTATGACTAGTTTTCCTTATTAAGTTTTTCTATGAACTTCCCACCCATCTTAAGTATGAACGATCCTTTAGGGTAGCTTACCCTTTTAACTTTTTTTGTTGAAATAGTTTGCTATTCTTTTCTTATATTTCTTGACTTGGATTTAAGCTATCTTTTGGACTTTAGGTAACAACTCCATCTCTTGGCTTTAGCAAATTTGGTTTTCCTTTTTGTTATATCATTTATAATGCTTGCTAGGCTTTTTAATTTCGATTGGCAATATTGCTTTCAAGCTATATGTTAACTTGAAAAGAGTCTTACTTATAAATGATTAAGATGTCATTCGGTATAATCATAGGATGCTTAGTAATTATTTTACCTATCTTCCTTTAGTTTTGTCCGGCCTTTTTTTAAAGCCTTCAAGAATGATCTTGTTGGTCAGCTTTGCTTGTTTGTTCGCTTAGGGGCGTTGTACCAATGTAAACTTTTATTTGATTCCTAATCTATTATGAAGATCATTCAAGTTGTGAGATGTTCATATAAGAATATATTTTAAATAAAGTCTAGCATATTTACCCTTAGCAAAAGGTTATGAAGCTATCCATTATGAATTGGGTTCTATAGTTAGATACTACTTATATGTTTACTAATCTAAACCTGCGTATGACATGGCTAGCATAATGTAAGAATTATCTAAATGTATTACGTTTAATGTAATATCCCTAAGAGACTTTTCCCAAGAACTACTCTTAAAGTATCAAAGTAAATTAGCACTTCCTGATTAAACATGCTTAGCTTAGGAAAATTTTAAGGATGGGACACCTTTTGGGAAGCTTTTCTAGACTTTTTGTTTGAAACATTGATAGAGATAAAAATTTAAGTTAAAATATTATTAGAAATATGCCTAAAAGATTAGAGAAATTTTGATAGAGCCTAACTCAATTTCAGGGGTTCGGGTAAGCTAAAATTCTGTAAAATAGGCCGAAATTATAATAATTTAATTTCATTTCTTAAAATTCTTTTTGAACTAATTAAAAAACATTTACTAAGGCCCAAATGTGTTTCTAATAAACCCAAATTGAATCCAAGGATTAAATTGAGAATCATCCAAGAATTTTTGGGCAAAAGTGAAATTTTAAAAAGATTTGGGATCGAAATATAATTTTTCAAAAACTTGAATTTTGGCCCATTCTTTTTATATTAATTCTGGAAAATTTTGGGCTGAGGAGAGCCTAGAAAATTTTGTCCTTAGCTACTATAAAACAATAAGAAAAGTATAAAAAAATTTCATAGATTTTGGGCTAAATTACAAAAAGGGCCCATTTTCTAAAAAGTTGTAGAAAACCTTAGAAACCTTGAGAAAACTCCATTCAGCTCTTCTTCCCCCTTATTTGCACGAAATTGCAGCTGCCATAGGAGATTTCTTCAAGCTTTTAACACAACTAAATACAAAAATAAGACCAATCAACCATAAAATTTCAAGTTCTTACTACTTGCTTGCTTGAATTACTAAGAGAAATCATCCAAAACTTTGAGATATCATCCCTTTTCTCTTCAAATCATAAACTTTCTCTTTCAAGAGGGAATTTGAAGCTTTGAAATATACAAGTTTAGAGATGAGTAGCAACTCACTTGGTTTCTCGTTGAATTTTGATTACAAAAGTGTCAATATTACTTTCTAGAATTGTGATTTCATGGAACTAGGTGTGTGGCCATGCAATGAAGGCATGGTACTAAAAACTTGTGTTCTTAAGTTGTATTTGAAGATATTAGAACAATATTAGCATGAATGAATGATTAGATTACCATTTGTTAACCCTTGAGTGCAGATGGAGTAGAAAGAGCTTAGAAATTGTTATGCTGATTTTGCTTCTGGAATTCTTGAAAGCCTAGAATTAAACCACGAATTTTATGGGCATACTAAAGCTTCTTAAAAATTAAAAACTACCTATTTTACAGTCTTTTATGATGTTAGGATACACGTAGAATTTATTAGGAATTTTTAAAATTTTTTAGAAACCTAAACAAGGGATATTTCCACACAAAGGTGCAGCTCACCCAAAAATAGGATGTGAATAATTTCACTTCTGTTCTTGAATTAATTGGGGTATTAAATGATGAGTAAAAATTCTACAAAAATTTGTAAATATGTTTCCATATGTTAGTTAAAACATAGTAAATTTTCGTGATATTTGAAGCTCAATTTCCTAATGAATAAATTCATACAATTTCAGAACTCCAGTGCTGCCAAAGATTGAAACTATTTTGGAAAAGCATGATTCACGAATTTTCTGGACAGATTCTTTTAATCAATTATGAAATATAAGGACTCATATTTGTCAATTAACATGTTAAGAATATCATATAATTATTTGAGAAATTTTAAAAATGTTTTAGAGGTCATAAAATGTTTCTTATTGTAACATATCCTCTACTGCCCTGTTTTGGAATCTGAATATGAATAGTATTGTTGAATGGATATTTGTGAAATACATTAAGTATTTGATGGTTAGAAATACATTGTGATGATATTAGAATATTATTGGAACAATGTGTTGGATTATTGTAATTATTTGAATGTTCCTTAAGGGCATAAAATATAGTGATAGATTAGATTGAGTTGTAGAATGTTAAAAGTATTGAAATTGTGATACATTATAAGAATATGCCATGATTTCCACTCTTTAATGTTAATTGTGAAATCTGTACTTGTTACATGGATCAAGAAAAATAAATTAGGATGCTAATGGCTAGTTAGTATTGACAATCTCTTGTTTTATTGGATTGACATGATTTTGCCTTAATTGGCACGAAAAGCCTACAAAGGCTCATTTGTGTTACTTGATATATGTGGGGGAGATTGGCCAAATGGCTTGCAGCATCCTTCTAAATGAAGGAGAGGGGTGGCAAGAAGTAGAGGGAAAAGGTTGGAGACAAGCTGGATAAGGATGGCCTAAAAAAATAAGGAGAAAATCTGTATATTATACTAGCCATTTCTATTAATGTAATGCTTATAAGTAATGCATGAGATAGACAACAGTCAGTAGATGCGAACAAAGCTAAGTATATGGAAATTTATCCAATCTTTCTAATTTTGTATCAAAGAAAACTAATTATGAAAAACCATAGGAATAAAGATCGAGTAGCTACTTACTGAGTATTTTATATACTCACTCCTCTTCGGTGTTGTTTTATTTTACAGATAAAGAATAAGGAGTTCCAGCGAAGGACTGATATATTGCATAAAATTTTCTAATCTCCATGGGTCATAGTGTAACAAAAGATTAATATATTTCAATTGTCCTCTGTACAATTGAAGTCTATGTATGTGATAAATAGTTTTATTATGCTATTGTATATTAATATCATGTATTAACTTTTTTATTGCATGTGCAATGCAATTTACTTTACTTATATTATTTAACACTATCATGTATTTCCTTTTTATTATAAAATAGTCAGATATAGTTTCCTACAAGCTTGTAAAGATGTCTAATTAGTTGGATACTAACTAAATGTCTTTACGTCGATCACGATACCTGAAATTAGGGTCATGACATTTAATGATCTTACCTACATATGATGGATTTCCAAAAGAACTTTTGTACAATTTTTATTATAATTAATGCTATAAACTTGGCCTTTACCTGTTTGGTGAAATAGTCTACAACCACAATCAAGAATTTAAATATATGGGGTGATAGGCAGTGGTCCTTATAAATCTATACCCTATTTTGCAAAAAGGCAAGAAAAAATAATGGATCCCATTATGGTTAATGATTGCCTTTGTATGTTAACAGATTTTAGGCACTTTTAACATCTTTAGGCTATTTTCATAGCTTTTCTCTTCATTTCAAGCTAATAATATCCTAAATGAATGGCTTTTAAGGATAAAGCCATACTTACTAAGTGGTTTTCACATATCCGTTCATGAAATTCTTATAACACATAGTCAACTTCTTGGTCAGAGGCATTGAAGCATAGATAGAGTAGAAATATGCTTGTACAATTATCTATTATTAACAAACAAGTGAGATACTTGCCTTTAAACCCTTCGTGCTTCATTTCTTTCTCTAGGTAACTCTTCTTTCTTAAGGCAGATTATGATATGGATGATCTAGTAATTCATCTGATTGATATATAGTACATCTCTCTCTTTTATGCTTGACATTCTTACCAATTCTTGAATAATCATTCAATTATTAATTGTAGCTTTAATGTTGGCCAATTATGCTAAAGTATTTACTTTTTTATTTTCTAATTGAGGTATCTTTAATGACTTATGTTCAAAGTCATTCACCAATTTTTTTACTTTTTCCATATATAGGTTCTTCACTTTATATTCTTCCATTAGTTGGGTGACTTCCAAGTTAGAGTTGATATAGATTTGGATAGTTTTAATCCTTACTTCTTTAACTTACTTCATATCAATTATGATTACTTTGTACTTAGCTTGATTGTTTATAGCCTTAAACTTTATCAAGTACTTTAGAACTATTCCATCTTTGCTTTCCAGGATCACTTTTGCCCCACTTTCGTACTTATTTGAGGATCCATCTACATATATAATCCATTTAAATGGATTGGTTTTGTCATCTTTAGTCATTTCTACCATAAAATTGGATAAAAATTAGGATTTAATTGTTATTTTTGTTTCACAAACTGATCTTATACTTTGAGAGCTTTATTGACCACGTTACTGGTCGTCTAGCTAAATTAGGTTTATATAAGACTTACTTTATAAGTGCATTCCATTAAACTATTATCTAATGGCCTTGAAAGAAAAGCTTGAGCTTTTTTAATGTAACTAACAAAGGAAAGGTGAGTTTTTTGATCTTTTGCTACTTGGCTTCTACTTCATAAAGGATTTTATTTACAAAGTACATTGGTTTTTTTAACTTTTCATCTTCTCTAAACAAAACAAAGCCAACAACCACTTCCAATGTTACTAAATATAAAAATAGGGTGCCTATTAATTTTGATCGACATAATATAATTAGGTTTGCAAAATATTCCATTAGTTTAACAAACATATCTTCATATTCATTGCTTCACTTAAAATCCCTTGTGCCTTTTAATAGATTATAAAAATGAGAGCCCACTAATTTGGATAAAAATCTTAATATTGTTACTACTTTGCTATTAAGGGCTTACGCTTCTTTAATAGTTAATAGGTTCTTCATTTGTATGCTCACTGATACGTAAAATATTTACATACTTATTTTCCCTTGCATGATACATTTTTGGATGTTATCTTGTTAAATTAAATAAATTTAGTTGCATTTGGTGAATGGATCTTGAATTTGAGATGAAAACAAATATTTTAGATAATGCTGTAATCCAATACTGTTTTAGGTTTTAGGCCATATCTGGAGTTCTGGATGTCCGATTGGGCTGTTCTTTATATGGATGGAAAGCTAAGAAGAAGCCCTAAAACTTTCATGTTTTAAGAAAAGCCCAGTTCGGGACCTAAGGATCTCAAATTCTGCTTGGAAGATGAAACAGTGATTCTGACGGAATCTGACTTATGGCTACTAATCTAATCACAACTTGAGCTAGAAACGTCCAAATTAGGAGTTATTTATATGAAAATTGAAGAAAATATTCATCCCTACAACTCCTATGTTGACATAAAGATGTAAATCAGCCATTCCGGTGGTCAAAAGTTGCCAACAAAGTGAAACAAATTGTGCTGCAAAAATAAAAAATGTTGGCTGCGTGTGATTGGTAGCAACTTGTCAAATTGGATGGCTTGTAGCTGGTTCATTCACCTATAAATAGGTAGAAGTAGAGAGCATTCAGGATTCCAAGCATTGAATCATTCATTCATGCATCTTAGATAGTAGTTTAGTTCATGCAATTTTAAGTTCTTGTATGCCTCCTACATGGAAGGCTAGGTTCTCCTCCTACATGGATGGTTCTACCTCCTAATGGATGGATAGTATTTTCATTTTCATGCATTTGTAATTGTATCCTTATGTTCTCCTCCTACATGGATGGTTCTACCTCCTAATGGATGGATAATATTTTTATTTTCATGCATTTGTAATTATAATCTTGTGTTCATGAATGTGATGATGTTTTTATTCTATGTTTGTGTTTAATTTCATTATGTTCTAATTTCATCTTCCTAGGGTGATGACGTAACTTGATAATAATGGATTGAATTCTAATCTATTGAAACTAATTTCATTTTTACTTCCTAGATTGAGTTTTAATTATTGCTCTTAATGCTTTCAATTGATTGGCCACCTTTTGAATGAACTCAATATGTGTGTTGAGACCGGAAGGAGATACATGTGTATGGAACCTATAATTAAAACCGTAAATTGCATATGAAATAGGAATATATTCATATGGTTTATGTAGTCTTAATGAGTTCCATAAATCCTAATGCATGATTAATTGTTTTAATTCACATAGGAATATAGTGGATTAGCAATTAATTATAGAATTACTTGACCTTGGAAGAGGCTAGTAATTAATTTAGGGAAACTCGACTATCAATTAAGGGAGTTAAAATTGGATTAGTGTAGATAGATGATTCAATCCAAAGTTGTCAAGTGAAGTCTGATCCCTAGGTCTTTTAATCATCTTCATCCTTACTCGAATTGCATTCATATTTATTTTAAGCATTTTTTGCATCAATCTTTATTTACTTGCTTCAATTCCAACTTATCAATTTGTCAAATAGTGTTAGGATTATTAATTTTGGTACTTAGTGAAACAATCCTCGTGGGAACGATACTTTCTCATCACTTTATTACTTGTTTACGATAGTGTGCACTTGCGCTAATTGATAAATCATTTCACACATAACACTCACTCAGCATTTCATAAAGTTTACTTTAATACCTCTCTTAGTGGACATAAAGCCTAAAAATTTTCTTACTTCAACTTTGAACATACATTTCTTTAGATTAAGTTTCATTTGATACTTTTTCAAAACTTCAAATGCCTCAATAATGTTTTTTCCAATGTTACTCCTTTGTTATTGATTTTATGATCATGTCATCTACATGTTCCTTTATATTTTTTCCTATCTACTTAGGGAAGACTTGGTTTATCATGTGTTAATATGGTGCTTTTGTGTTTTTAAGGCTAAAGGACATCACTTTGTACTAGAAAATTCCTCAATAAGTTATTAAGGCTATTTTATCTTTATCATTAGGGTACATTCTCATCTAATTATATCCTAAAAAGGCATAATTGAAGCTAAGGACTTTAAATTTTGATGAGTTGTTAACTAATCAATCAATATTCAATAAAGGATAAGATCCTTTAAACAAGTTTTATTCAAATATGTGTAATCCATGTATATTTTCCAAGTTCCATTTGCTTTTTTAACTAATACAACATTTGCTAGCTAGGTAATGTAAGAAACCTCTATGATAAATCCTACCTTTAGTAGTTTCTTTATTTCCTCTTTTATTATTACTTGCTTTTCTCCTTCTATCTTTCTTTTCTTTTACTGCATAAGTTTCACTTATGGGTTTGTAAACAATTTATAGTAGGCTACCGATGGATCAATGCCAAGCATGTTGTTAGGAACCATATGAACATAATGCTATTATACTTTAATAATTGACTTAAAACATGCTTGTTTTATTTTTCTAAATTAACACCAATCTTCATTATTCTATTATCATCATCATTAAATTTGATTTCTTTGAGTTCTACTTTAAGTCTTAGTCTTATAATATTATCCTACTAGACATCTAGAAGTGTTGAATTAATCATTTGGCAATCTTTTAGTGAATTATTTACCTTTGATGGCCTTTATGGCCTTTTTCCTTTTAAACTAACCATGTATAACTGACATGCCATTTTCTGATCACCCTTCACTTGCTTTATACCTTTTAGAGTATTAAACTTTATTAACAAATAGGAATCGAGATAATGGTTTATACTAGATTTAAATATGGAAAACTTAATATAGCATTGTACATGTTGTTCAAGGTTAAGGCTACCGAAAAATTAATTTTGATGTCTTTCAATCTATGATCAAAACCTAAAGTGACTTTTAATGTTATTGTTTCTTTAACTTGCACTTAACTTCCTCTAAACTTAATAAGCACCCTATTATAGGGTTTGTACATGTTTGTTGTGATTTCCATGCTCTTTTCTATTTTGGAATATAGGACATCCATCGAGCTTCCTTAATCAATCAAGATCCTTTTCATGGGATAATTATTAACAATTGCTATACTAACCATTGGATCATCATAGTTTTGATCAATGTTTCCAAAGTCTTCTTTTATGAAACTAATTAGTTTAAATTCTTCTTTATGATGCTTTTACCAATCATGAAGATTTATTTTGCATGTTTTTAGCCCTATTTGAGCTTCCTCCTTTTTTGAATCTGCTTATTATTATTTTTTATAACTCATATCACTTTTTAATCATTTAATAGCTATGTTTTGAGTGATTCTCTTTATCTGTCCACTTAACTTCCTTCTCTCTTTAATGTTGGTTGTTAAGCCTACACTTTTTGAGAGACATCCCTTCCTAATCAAGTTTTTTATCTCATTTTTTAGTGCAATATACTCATTTGTGTCATGATTGTAATCTTTGTAAAACTTGCAATACTTATTTTGATTGTTTAAAGAGTGCTTTTTTTCTCTAGCTCTAAGAATTTCATCAATTCAACTACTTTCATATCATGTAGCATTTTACTTAAAGGGCAATTAGAGGCTCATAATTGTTACATCAGCCTAGTGAAACTATATAATCACAATCTCTTGATCTTATATTCCAATTGGCTTTTGCTTGTACCTATTCATGTTATTGTTGGTTCAAATTTTCATTTTTAGCATTGATGAATTTTTTTGCTCGAATAGTAACTCTTTCAAGTTAGGGGTAAGTCCCTTGGTTAAAGATAAAGCAAAATGTCCAAGTCCCAACCTTGCTATTATATGATCAATAGCATGCTTTCATTGAGGTCCTTAATTTTCAACATTGATGAATTAAATCAAGCAAGATATCCCTATATGGTCTTTTGCCACCTCTATTAAAAATTCACTAGGGTTATAGATGTTTTCTAAGATGGTTGACTTATTGCAAAGTGTGCTTGAAATGAATCAGCAAGCTATTTAAAATTTGAGAAGGATTAGCTTA
The DNA here is from genome assembly GCA_020226215.1 of Sindora glabra. Classification (NCBI taxonomy): domain Eukaryota; kingdom Viridiplantae; phylum Streptophyta; class Magnoliopsida; order Fabales; family Fabaceae; genus Sindora; species Sindora glabra. The sequence continues at coordinate 15,767,183 of CM035235.1, read as the reverse complement.
GCAACAAGGTAAACCATCATAATCTTACTTTTTGAAGAATTATGGAAAAAACATAACATGTAATTGTATTTGATACATTGGATAGCAACATTGATGTTTATAATACCTTTAAATGTTTGAACAAACTTAAGGTGCCATTGTGTGTGCTTAAGTGTGTTTAATTTGGATTGGGCAATTATGATTTCTGTAATAAAAGGATGATTCTCTCTAATTAAAAGAAGAAAATTTTTGAAGAGCCAATAGAAGTGTCATTGATGGAAGGGAATAATGGATCATACTTTTCATATCAGAAGAGATAAGTTAAAGGTTGCCTTTAAATAGTCTCAAGGCTAAAAGGTAAGGAAAATAATTGTATTATATTGTTTGTTACTAGTGGGAGATTAGTAGGTTTTGACAAAGGAATGTATCCTAATTACTAGTGGTGAAGGTGGTTAAAAGGATCTTTAGTGGAAAATAACGAGTTCGATCATTTTAGATGGAATACTTATATGTATGCTTTATAAGGTTTCTAACTAGAAGGGTGGTACAGGTGGAACAATTCCAATAGATTAGTTTAAGGTGTTCATTTAGTATGGTAAGGTTATTTGGGTTTAGCCTTTTGAATGACAAAACATTTATTTCTATTTTTAACTCTTAAATTTGTTATGCTAGAGCATCACGCTCAATCTCCATAAATTCTCTTTAAGCTTTTTTGCTAATGAATACATCATAAACATCTAATATTAGACTCCTATGTCATGATAAAGAGTGGACATCATGCTTATAAGATTGTCGAGAGGTGTTTTAGCTCTAAGAGTAAGCAATGGTTTCATTTGTACATGAATAATTGTTGTTTAACATAGTAGTTGGGTAACCCATGAATAGTGCTAAGTGATGATTCCAAAAATGCCTGATCCTTTAAGGATGGTTAAATCAAGCTAATGGCTTGCACAATGAGCAAAGGTTAGACAATATAGTAAATAGGGGTCCACTAAGTATGCTTTAATGCCTAAGTTAGTATTTAGGAAACCAAATGGAATACAAAAAGTTTCTTCATTCTGATGACATACCTAAGCCCTTTTATAGGGACTTAGAGCATTTATAAGAATGCTAAAGTTTAGGCTAAACTTAGGCTCTTGATGATTATGCTCATAATTGTGCCTAATGGTGAGTATCAATGCTCTAATTAAGCTAATATAGCTAATATCCAACTCATGGCTAATTGTATTGGTAGGATCTTAGGTAAGATTGGTTCCTCTATTGAGAACTTACTTGGAAAGTGGATTTTGGTCACCCTGACTATTGGTTCAACTGGGTATGGTCTAATTAGCCATTTTAGTGTTTATCAATGTATCATGAGAAGGGACAAAATTTGTTGAAATATTATCTTTTTGACAAAGTATCATTTCGATTTCTTTTCTTTCTTTTAAGTTTGATTTTTATTTCTAATTTTATATCTTTATGTTGACTAGCATATGGCATTTCCAAAATGTACTTTGACTTTATCCTCTTGTTTAGCTTAACTAAAAATAAGATTTTATTTCATTTTCAAATGAATTTCTTTTTAAAATGGTATTTAGTTTTAAGTAAAAAAAATGATTTCGTTTCATTTTATTTATAATTCTTATTTTAATTACATTTGTACCATTATAAAATTTATCAAATTTAATAATGATTTCACTAGAATTCATTTCATTTGACATAAAATACATATTATATGAAAAAATTCATTATTTTTTAATATTGTATTTACCTCGATACCATTAAATTTACATTCAAATTAATTTTCATGCATTTTTTAATACATTCTAAATGAAAGAATTCATTTGGAAATGAATTGAAATTATTATTTTTGATAAAATTTTCAAATAATAGAATTAATTAGTAAATAAATTAAAATCATTTCTATTAAAATGAAATGAAATCAATTTCAAAAAACTTTGATGCTAAAAAAATCATATATGTTCTAATTGAATTTGAATTCTATATATTCATAGTTATTTATATTGATTAAAAATATTATGAGTAACTTTTTCATTTCTTTTGTTAACTTTGTACTTTACATTATTTTTTTGTAATAAAATTGAAATTAATTATACCATGAAGTTTTTTCATAGAATATAGAATTATAGATTAAAAATATAAAAATATGTTCATATATTCATTTATAATAAATTACATTTTTTTATTTTATCTAAAAATACATAATAATCAATGTTTTTGGATTTTATTATTTAGATAGCGTAGGGTAAAGACTAGTATTAGAAAAACACAAGAGACCTTTATTTTAAATAGGAAGAAGTTGGACACCTTTTTATAATGAAGGTTTCTATGATAATTATGGTAATTTTCAAAGCATTTAATACTTCATAGTAATTTTCAAGTCATTTTGTCCATTACTTTAGAGAAAGCAAATAGGGATAATGACAACCAAGGCATTAGATATACTAGGTTTGCTCCTCAAATATATCATCTTGCATATGTAAATAACTTGATGCTATTTTTTGGAGCTAACCTTAGCTTTTATATTGCTATTAAACAAATCTTCACTAGTTTGGTATTTTATTTGGGCTTTTCTAAATCTTACCAAGTTCGTTATTAAATTCAACACTAACATTCCAACAAGATTTTAAAATATCCTTAGCAACATCATTAGGGTGAAGCAAGGTAAAATGATTAAGGAGTATCTAAAGATTTATATTGATGGCCCTTAAGATAGGAAGATCATTGAATAGGAATTCATTGCTAAACTAAATTTCAAGGTTGGAAAGTCATCCTAAATGAATAAATTAGCTCTTTGCATATAAGTGCTTTCTTTCTTCCCTTTTTATCATATGTCTACCACTTAGCTCTCTAAGACCTATCATGGGAAAATTGATTCCATTATCAATAAGTTCTGAGCTTATAGCAACTCAAATAATAGAAAAATGCACCTTATATCTTGGAACCATTTCACCAAAACTAAAGTTGATGGAGGTGTGGAGTTAAGAAAAAGCTTAGACTTTAACACAACCCTTGCATGCAAACAATTTTGGAATAATCTTTATAGACCCTTTTCTTTACTCAGTAAAGTTATGGTTAACAAATATGACAAAGGTAATGTGGAATCTATGTTTTATGCTAATTAAAGAGCTTTTTAGAGATAGTAGAAGACGATCAAGCTTCCCCTATTCTACTGGACAATTTGAAGTGGTAAATAAAGAATAAGGAACTCACTAATCTTAGGAGTAAATTCGAGTGGCCTTTGATAGGGCCACTTATATATGGTTGAATAGCATTTAAAGATCTTATCCTTTAGACATCCTCTTTATAATATTTTAAGAAAGTCTTAGCTAACTATAATGAGCAAGTTGCTTATAAAATCATCAACACACTTCTATCCGTCATAAATTGGATTGCTTCGATTAAAACCCCAAGTAGGTGTTATTCAGTGAAAAGAGGTTATGCTTAGCTTATCCAATCTCAACCTAACTTAACTACTAGTTAATTTCCATAAGAGAAGTTTTGGAAGCTTAAAGTACCTCTAAGAATTTTTAATTTTCTATGGAAGCTCTGCAACCATTCCCTACCTACATTAGATTTGCTAAAATATCGTAATATAAAAGTCCCTTAAACTTGTTAGTTATGCTTGATAGTTGATTAAATTGAGTAGCTCCTTTTCTTGCTATGTGATTTTACTTGTATGATTTAGTATGGTTCAAACTTCTCTATTAAACCTCAATTTTTCCATCTATAAGACATTGTCCAATAGATCAAAATTTATCTAAAAAATGGTGCTTAGCATAGCCATGTTCATAACGATCTCACAATCCTTATAGCCATGTTCTTATACGTCATATGATGGTTTCATAACATGGCATTATTCCAAAATAAGCTCCTTAATCTATAAGAAGCTCTCCAAACTCATAATAATGTAATCACACAAAACTCATCAAGGTTGGAATTTCATCATTAGATATAGCAACACCATTTACTTAGGCCTGAACATATTAGACATAATGATGCACCAGCAGAATGGACAATCATGATGCAAGAAAAATAGGGGAAGAAAATATATAACCATCTTAGTTAGTATGGATGGTCCTTATGATTGGCATGTTGTAGTTAACATTTTAAGCAAAATCATATTCAAAAAAACTCTTGTATCTTGTTAGCTCTCTAATTGTTTTTATAAATCCTTTGGTAGCAAGGCTGGGCTTAATCAATTCAAATTTGATGTCCATGCAAATGAATCATCAATTTGGTGCATATGAATCATAAACTTAAAATAGAGGAGAAGGTGTTGGTGTGGGATATTATTAAGTTAATGGAAAACTTTCATACAATTATCCTAAAGTTTCTCAATAATAACCATATAGATATCTAGTACAACAAGGATAGTTAAAGTGATTTAATAATCTATTAGTTAATGTTAGCTTTAGAGTTTAGCACTTTAGATAGCTTTTCTTTTCCTTTATTATATTGTTTAATGTGTATCATAAAAAAATACTTTAAAGTTTGAATACAACAAAATCATGACAATTAACAAGTGTATTAATTATTCTTTTACAACAAATTATTATAAATTAGTAATTTAAGTATTAAAGATGAAATTAGAAAAATATTATTTTAACGAAGTGCATTTTACCACAAAAACATTATTGCAAACCTAATAATGCCTTTAATTTTTAGTTACAAATCCAGGAGTCATTTTATTAACAAAGGAAGTAAATTCTTATGAGAAGTCAAACTTTTTAAGAAATAAATTCTTTGGTGAATTTCTTAGGAAATGTTTAAAGTTGTTTGACACTTCTTAAGAATTGACATACTATATTTTATTTAGTTTAACTTTAAATTTCTTAAGAAGTGTTAATAAAATTATTATTATAACCTATTGTAAATAGGCTCGTATTTCAAAAGGCTTAGTCCCACTTTAACTAAGTTAAACCTCCTGTGAAGGTTTAAATAGAGGGCTTATCATATAAGTAAATTAACAAGTAAAGGAAGTGGTGGACTCATAAATATAAGGCGGGCTAAAGCAAGTGTAAATGATGGATTTACCTTTATGCTTGAATAACATAGAAGGCTGGTCCAAGTCCATTTTGAGAAAATCAATAATTTATTTTTCTAACATTTTACAATAACTAAGGCTTATTTGAAAATTAAGATATTTGGTTCGTTAAAATTAAAAAATGTGTGCCTTAATTTTTCTACAATGTTATTTTACAATCATCAATCTTATCTTTTAAATCATTCCAGCATCATCAATGTTATCCTTCACATCTTTCTAACGTTATTAATCTTATTTTCCCTAATGTCATTTACTAGAACATTCCTTTGGTTGCTTATAGATACTATAACCTACCTATCATTTCTTCACTAAACAATTACTAAGCTCTCATCTATTTTTTATTTCTTCTAAACACCTCTTCTTTGTTAGGTTTTATGCTTTCTTATTATCTATTCTTATTTTGATCATGCAATTTAAACAAAAGAGTTTGTTGAATCTTAGAGGATTATTACAGAAAACTTTGCATAAATGTGAAATAATCCTTAAGGATAGTAAACTTACATGCTTTAAACTCCGAATTTTACAATACTTTCAAGGATTATTCAGAATTTACATTACTTTAAGGATTACTATTTACATAGATAAGTTTCTTTTATCTTTTTGTTCTATAATAATATTTTTACTTTGTTCATATTTGACGAACGATTTTCTCAGTTGAAAACTATCACAATATTAATTTTATTTTTAGTGTATTTAGAACAAAATTTTAATTTAATGGAAAAGAAGAGATTGATGCAGTAATGAAGCCTATAATTAGATATTGCACATTAATGTGTAAACTTAGTTTTGGCATTTTCTCTTTATATTTTATTCAAACATCAACTCTATATTAGTTCATTAATTGTATGATGTCATTTGGTTTGCAACAATAGTATAAGAAGTTCTAGTTCCCAACAAATAGAATAGTGGGTTATTTGGTTAGCCATTACCTAATAAATTAAAAGAAATCGGACTTTTTAAGAAGTTCTACTTTCTATAAAGTATAAAAAGTTGCTTGCCCACCTTACTTTAAGTAAGTTCTACTTTCTATATTATTTAAGAACACAAAAAGAAAATTATCCTTATTAAAATTAATTAATAATAACTAAAATTATTAATTTGTATTATAATAAAATTGAGGATATAATAGTAACTTTGTTAACACTTTCTAGGAAATTCAAGGTTGAACCAAATAAAATATAGGAAGTTAGTTCTTGATAAATGTCATTTTCTTATTGTTAATCAAATAACTTTAAGCACTTCTTAGAAGTTTACATAGAAAGTTACATCTTAAAGAGTTTAATTTCCTGAGGGAAGTAACTTTCCTTAAAAAGTTTAGAAATTATTTCAATTATTTATCTAGTAAATTTATACATGTATCAATAATTAGAAGAGTTATAAGGAGTTTTAAGATAGGTGTTTAACTATGGAAAATGTGTTTTTAATATTTAACATATCATAAGGATGTGTGAAATTGGAATTAAAATAGGATGCATTGAGGAGATTTAAGGTCATCATTTCTTAAAGTATCCCCATAAATTTTTAAAATACCTAAAATACCCCTAATATCAAATAAAGCTATTAAAAGCCCCTTTTCCTTTCTATTTTTACTACTAAAAGCTTCAGTCCTTCCTCCCCCTTCAAGATTCCAACTTCATTTCAACAATAATCTTAGTTCTAGTGCTTCAACTCTAAGAATTTTTTATTTCACTTCCATTTGAATAGGGTAGTCACCTTTAAGATAAGTTATTAAGCTAATTTTTTAAGAAAGATTAGATGCTAAAGGCATAAATTAGGGATTTGAGTAGATTTTAGGTGTTAGTGTGTTTAAGATCAAGTCTACTTCAACCCTATTTCGCATTTTCTTTTATTCTTTTAACTTGATAGAAGTAGATAATCTGCTTACTTGATGAAATATACAAACTATGGTTTATATGAATTTACTTTACTTGTGCTTAATTTGATATTATGAAAGTAATAGATTAAGAAAAAGGGATAATATGAGATGTTAAATGGGTGTATTAATGATTGTATTAAGGTTTAGTATGTAATAAGTGTATTTAGAAGGCATTTAACGTTAGGTGAATAATGAAACTTTCACAAAAAAAATAAGTATTTCATATGTGAATTAATTATAAAATCAATTCCCTTTAATCTAAAAGTAAATCTTAGCACAAGAATCAAGTGTACAATCAATTTTCCTTATGCAAATGCGAATTCAAGCAAGTGAATTGGGCACAATCGATTCATCCTTCTTAGAATTTTATATTAACTTTGAAAAGGCATAACATTTTCATCTTGTGTCCTTTTTAATAAACCATATATCTTTAGAAAGGTAATTGAGTCTACTTTCTAATGGAATTAGTTTCACACTAAAATATTATATATATTTTTTAGATATCATCAAATTAGTGAGCAAAGGTCAAGAATGTTAATTACAATCAAGAATACCTAAAATAGTTAGTGAAAAATTAAAATTTTGAATTCCACTTATGCATATCATAATTATTTCATATTTTATCCATTCCTTAATAAATAACCATTTCATGTATAGGATACATTGCATAACCATTATATTTATAACCTTTTAATTAATAGTAAAACATTATTTGAGGTCAAGGTAAATTAGAGTATTGCAAATGGAAGATGATTATATAGATCGTAGTAATGGAATTTGATATCATAACATTAAGACAATATGAAATTGTGATTGTATGGGCATTTGCTCTATCACATAAAACTATTGTAATTTATAATTTGACATAGTACTAGATTGCATTGGTTTATCATCCATTATAGTATTAGACTATATTAGTTTATGATGTTAGACTATAGTAGTCTATATATTATTGTAGTATTAGATTATAATAGCTTATGTTCCATTATGAAAATGAAGTATTATTCCCCTATATGTTATTATAGAATTAAATTATATTACCTTATATTCTACTATAGTTTTGAACTCTATTATCTTACACTTTATAATAATATCGAACTATACTATCTTATATTTTATTATAATATTAAATTATATTATCTTATATTTTACTATAGTATGCAATTATAATGTGTTGTTATTGTAATATTGAATTATATTAAGTTATAATTTACTATAGAGTTGAAATATATCACCTTATATTCAATTACAATATCATATCATGTTGTCTTATATTCTATTATAGTGATAAACTACATTACCCCCATATTTTACAATAATATGAATTTCTATTGTGTTATATTTTATTATAGTATTGAACCATATTACTTAATGTTTCAGTATGGTACTAAATCATCTTAGGAGCATATCCTATAGTAGTATCTAATTATTGTGACATATATTTCATTATTATAATAAACTTCTTTATCATATATTGGTTATTATAAAAGATTTTATAAGTAGGCTTATTTGATTATTATAATGGATTATATAGTCTTATATTTAAGTATTGTAATAGCTTATATATATATATATATATATATATATATATAGTATATATATGGAAGATATATATATATATATATATATATTAGGAATATTAGTATATAATATATATATATATATATATATTAGAATATTATAGGTGAATATTAATGAAATCCATATTTTTCGGATAGTAGCAATCAATTATCATGGTTAAACATGAGTTCTAGGCATTCACCTTTGAGACTTCAGACTTGACCAAGTGTAGTTAAGTACCTATATTTAATCCCTTCAAGTTATGTATTATTGTATATTGAATGCTTATGAGATTAATATGATGCTTGAATGTGATTAATGGATTGGCTAATAGTATTGCTTGATTAAATATCTAGACTTTAGAGTAATTGAATGGCTTAGTATTATTTTATATAATGAATAGTTGTGATGGTGTGAACTACTATAATGCATGATGATACTTTTATAATCTTGGAAAGTGATTATAAGTGTGTGTATTGGTGTTGATATTTCAAATGGAGTTAAATGGAATAAGAGAACGAGAAATTATGAAATGATTACCAAAATGAAAATGATTAAGAAAATGGAGAATAAAGTGACTATTATTTTATCGATTTATGCATGTGTAGTACTAAAATATAAAATTTCTTTATATAGGTATAAAAAATCAAATCTTGAAATTTTTTGTGTAAACAGTGTTGAACCATGACTTTTTACCTAAAGGGTCTATCTTGTAAGAGATGAAATCACTATAATAAATTAACACTTGTGTCATGAAAATTAAAAAATGATGGCAATTTTATATGTTGCTATAGAAATTAAAAATTTCAAATAAATGTATAAAAAGCTAAAAAATTTATGTCTCAAAAATTTTATCTATATCAAAATATTACTTGTTCCACGAATTAAGTTATAGAAATACATTCTCCATGGCAATGTCATTTGTGTTATGTAAATATTTCACTCATGACAAAACATCACTTGTACTATAAACTACATTATAAGAACACATTTCTCATGAGAAAGTATCACTTATGCCACATTATAAGTCTAAAAACTTTACTTATGGTGAATTATTACTTGTGTTATGAATTTATTTTATAGATAAAATCACAGCTAAATGTATCTTTCTTATAGTATATATAACTACCAAATTGATTGAGTTTTCTTCTTAAAATTTGAAAGAATGAAATAAATTTTGAAAGGATAAATGTATACTATTTATAAGGGCCTATTTGGTGAACTTAGTGAGGCAAATGCATTATAGTCAAATCAATTAAATCGGTAGCCAAACAAGTAATATTATTATATATTTATATTAAAAATGTATTATAATAAGGGAAAAATGCAAAAATCCCCTCTTCAACTATAGGGTAATTGGATTTTACCTTCTTGAACTATAAAAACTTGGATTTCACCCTCTACAACTTTATGAAACTTGAATTTTACCCCTATTATCGAGAAAACCACTACTATATTTGCTAGTTTACGACGGTTTATAAACTGCCGCTAAATGATGGGATATGCCATTAATTTTAACCGCTGCTAAGTGCACAAAACCGCCACTAAGTGTTATAGTTGTTATTTTCCTCATAGTTAGGGGTAAAATCTAAGTTTTTTAAAGTTTCAGGAGGTAAAATTCAAGTTTTCATAGTGTAATGAGATAAAATCCAACTACCCCATAGTTAAAAGGGTTTTTTGCATTTTTTTCCTTATAATAATATTAAATTATTATGTAATAATAAGTTTTACATTCATGATTGTAATATTAAGAAAATTTTCATTAAAAATTCAAAACAATAATTATTTAAAATTATATATAATTTAATAATAATTAAATTATTATGTTAAAACATATTTAAGTCAATTATATTTAAGAACATGGTATATATAAAGTAGTCTAAAACCCTATTTTGATCCCTCATTAATTTCACTTCATCCATTTTGTTCCTTATAGATTTTTTACATCAAATTCATCATTTATAAATAATAATTTGATTGATTTAATCAATCCATTATTATTTTTATTAATGGGTTAACAACTTGATAGATATAAATAAAAATGGTTATTATAAATAAAAAATTAAAAGTAAATAAATATACAATAATTTAAATATTAATTTATAATTAAAATTTAAATAGCATGATAGTTTAAAGTTATGATTTATATTGGTATTTATTTTATATAATTCAAATTTTATTGAAGATTTTTTAGAAAATAATAAAAATTGCTTGAAAGATCTAAAAAAATTAGTTTTATATTGCAATAACTTAATTAATAATAATTAATTAAAAATATATTATTTTGGAATTGATTTATGTTGTAATAATTTAATTATGTATATTATAATTATAAAATTTTAAAAAAATTATATACAAGTATGATTTGCAAGTTTGTATGTGTGTATAAAATTTTTAATAACTAATTATAAATTCAAATATTTTATTTGTAGCATAATATACTTCAAAATACATATTTAAAGTTTATTAAAAATTAATATAAATTGTTGTTAATTAATTTTTAAAATTTTTATTTTTAATACAAATGTAAGTTATGTCAATTTGGTACCTCAAACAATTTCAATATCAATTTCATTGATTATATATATTTATTTTTTATTTTTCTATAGTGATTAACTTATTAAAAAAAATAATAACAGAGGGATAAAATTAATTAAGTTATTATTTGTAAGAGATAAAATAGATACATAATATTTATAAGGGATAAATTTTATGCAAGGAAAATTAATAACATTACAAATGAATTTTAATCTATAAAAATAATTTTTAAAATAAAGTTATAAAGATTTTTTTGTATGAGCATATTTTTATTGCGTGCATTTATATAATATTTTATTATTATATAATTTGTGTCGCATGAATGTATTTTTATTTGTAAGGTCAACTAATTAACTAAAATTTTGTATAAAATATATTATATTATAATATTAAAGAAGCAAACAGATATGATGGTAAGGCATCATTCCTTAGTTTAGAAATTTAGGTTTGATTCCCTATGAATGCAATTTGCATTTTCTAAACAGACAGAATTTTGACAATTTACATTATTTTGATATAGGTTAAAAGTATTAACGGGGTTATGCAAATGTGCAAACCAGATGACAAGCTACACTTGATTGAATTGGTTGATTAATTAATTCAATTTGGATGTATAAAAATTATTTTGACTAGCTATATTAGTTTTTTAACAAATTTATTTTATTTTATTTTTTTGCCATGATTATGTTCATGACAATATAAGTTACTAGCCACAAATGTATTTTTCTTGCCACATTTGTACTCATGAGTAAAAGGATCCATTGGCCATGGGTAAACTCATAACAAAGAAAAAAATCATTTATGTAATGACACCCTTTTTTTTATGGCAATTCCCTTACCACACTCACTTGTACCATGGTTCCATGTGGTCAATATTTATATAGCTAAGTAGTATAGCCACAAAATTTTAATCTTGTGTCATGATTAAGTAGTATAGCCACCAAAATTTTAATCTTGTGCCATGATTAAAATATGATTAAAATTGTGGCATAAGTGATGATTTATTATAATGAATGATTTTTGTAAGTATTAGAGGTTGTCATCTCATATCTCATAATTAAGTGCTCACATCATATTAAATGCCATATTCTACCTAGATGCTACTAGGGAGTAAAGGGAATGGTAGGTAGATTAACTAAGTAAGTAGGATGAAAGCAAACCTTGACATTAGAGTTAATTAATTTTACCTTTATTATCTATCCATTTATTTTATAATTATGATTTGTATTTGTTACTTGTTATTAGTGAGAATATTTTGCTGTGTTATGATATAATTATGTATGATGCCTATGATAATAAAAATTAAACAATATAGCTCATATGTGTGATAGTTTGTATCTCCTGATTAAACATTGCATGTTATTCATAATGGTTTATAGCATTGCGAAACATCTAATTTAGAATGGTAGATATGATTATGATTTGCTATGATTGTATGTATGAAGAATATAAAATAAATATAAATATGATTGATTAGGTGTAATAAGTAGGTTATTTATTTATTGAGTCTATAACTTACTCGTATCTGTTTAAACTCTTTTATAGATGTATTTGTAGTAGTTCTTAGACCACCACAATTAGCTTAAGAGAAAAAATCTCCTAAATTACCTTTGAAAGTAACAATAATCTTATTAGAAGATAGTTAGAAACTAGGTTGGTTTTATGTAAATAATTTAGTATTAGTCCTAACATGAACTTATCTATAAATATTTGTTTTATAATATAAAAGTGAAATAAATTAATATTTTTTCTAGTTAGTAGTAACCATGTGATGATATCATATAAGATTAAAAGGGTTTATGGAACTAGGAATATAGGTTTCGTGCTCGTCACAGCCAGACAGGTTATTATAGAACCAAACGACTCCATGTTATTCAAGTTGATGAATTTAAGCAAGGGCTAATAATAATTAAAATATTGAGTTCACAAAAAAATTCCTAAATAAGTTTTGGAAGCTTAAATGGATCTGTATAATTGAATAGAGTTTTCAACTTAATTGATGAATAATTTATAGTATTTTATTAGGGAAATCTTAAAGCATGTTATTTTTTTTCCAAGATAATAATAAGCATTATCATATAATGCATTTGTTACAAAATATTATTTTCATGCATATTGAGAATGTATTATAAGGGAGTAATGAGCGTATTTTAGGAAGTAGAAGTATTGGAAAGGTGAATGTAAAGAAATAAATATCATTAAAAGTTACTTTATTATGGCTTTAAAAAGTAATTTTTTATGATATTTCATTAACTTTTATTTAGTAATTAGTGTTATAAAAGTAAATTTAAATTTATAATAATGATCATCATAACTATAATTATTTACCTCTTTTGAATCAATATTTGCCTAGTGATTATCAAGTTATGATGAATTTAGATGTTCTTATGAATCAATACATTAAAATTTTAACATAGTATTCAATACATTAAAATTTTAACATAGTATTAAAATATTTATTGTCGTATGTATTTCTATTTCCTCATTAAATCTAATATTTTGGTGAAATTTTGACTTTATATTTAGTTTTATGATTCTATATAGCTAGCAAGTGCCTTTATTTTTTTGAACTATAATCGTTATATTTATAATTTTAATAATTATGTTTGGAATAATAATTATTAAGAAAATGATGTTAACTATGTTTTGATTAATTTTATGATGATGATAATTATTAAGAATAGCATATAACCGTGCCTATTTTAGTGTAGAATATCACTATCATGTGAAAAATTAAATTTTAATTATATTTGAACTATTATGGAATTGATTACATATTTTGCACATGATGAAATATGCTAGTAATATAAAAGCATTTAGCAGTTATTGTTATTTATCACTTTTAATCTTTAGGAATATAAGAGCATTTTATTATAATTTAATGGGTTTTAAATATCTTTAGAATCTTAAATTTGACATGGTGCCTTTATTACATTTGATTAGTTATGAATTGTTGCACTTAAATAGTAATAAATGTCACAAAGGCTAATTTATATGTCTTTTTATTTTAGTTTAAAAGACTTTGAAGTTGATGATTTTGAAGGATAAAAATTGAAAAGTGTCTAATAGGTAAATATCTTAATGAGATAAAATATCATTATATGACATATTTATTGTCCATAATTCTTGAATATAATTACATTTATATTGAATTGTTATTCTTGAATATAAAAATATGGATTCCTTTTGTTTAAAACAAAAATTAATTAAAGTTGGTTTCTATTTTAGTAGCATAATATTTATATCACTGTTTTTAGTGAAATTGTGAGAGATAAATTTCATAGTATGTTTTACTAATATATAAATGTGTATTCAAAAAACCAGATAATAAGATTATATACTTATGGTTAGCGAAAATTGTTTTGAAGGTCTGGTTTTTAGTATCGCTTGATTAGAATATGACATTTTATTGTTAATTTTTGGAAATTGGCTAAGAAATAAGTGTAAGTCTCCATCATTGAAAATCCTTTTCTTTGGGGAAAAAAGAGTCAATTTCAAAGCCATGATAGTTATTATTTTTTTTAGCCTTATAGTCATAATGCTTGGTGTATGTCATTTTAATATGTTCTAAATCACATGATTGTTACTGATAACTCATGACTTTAGTTACATTAATTATTTATGCATTTTAATTATTCTAAAGCATTTTTATATTTATTGAAATATGAATTTCTTTATATATATATATATATATACATATATATATATATATATATATATATATATATATATATATATATATATATATATGAATATGAAAATACTTATTTTTTTATTTTGAGGTAAATACCTAAACTTAAGTGTTTGAAATTGAAAAGGTATTTATCAAAAGTTATATTATGAGAGAAAAGAAAATTTTTGAAAAAAAGTCCCACTTATATATTTTACAAAATTATATATATATATATATATATATATATATATATATATATATATATATATATATATTGTAGAATATTTTTAAATATATTTGTGGGAAGAGAATTCAATTTATGATTTGTGGATTACCTATGAGTAAGACTTCTACAAAATTTTAACCTAAAAAACTTGTGAGAAGAAAAATGGTTTGTGAAAATATTGAGTTTATAAACAAATAAATATTACCGTGAAACTTTATGATTTTAATATGCCTCAATTATGACTATTTGTAAATATATTGGATTCAAAAATAAATAAAATTTTATGAAATGTTATGGTTTAAAAGGGTATTTTTGAAATAAATGTCTTTTGTAACGTAAGAGTTGATAAAATTTTTATAAAAGGCGGAGCTCATATTTAGTGAGTTTTTCAAATAAAGATGTGAAATTTTAAAAGTCTATTTATGAGATTATTTGGCAAAATGATTTTCATGATGTGTAACATGAAACATGGTTTTAAGAAAATATTCGAGTACCAAGAATCTCGTATTTATGAGATGAATGGTTTTATATGAGATAATCTAAAACCTCTTGTGCACAATTTTATGTGAATTTAGTTTGTATTATTTTATAATAAATTCTAGATTTCCTTAGCTTCAAGAAATGAAAGGAAAAGTTACGATGATATAGTGTTGTTATAAGAGTATGTGTATTCTTTGTGAGTTTGGCACCATAAGGTAATACTTATATGTATTATCCGTTTATTAAAAAATATTTTTTACTAATTAGTTTTGTGCTTAAACTTTTGATAAGTTTGATGCATAAAATATAAATATTAGGTATAATAAATCAAATTAATAAAATTTTGTGAGAAGACATCATGAATAATGATATCTTATAATGGATTAGTCGTTGTATTAAAAGTATACAAAGGATAATTGAATCTTTGATTCAAGTGAGATAAATCCACTAGTGATCTTGTGTGCATCATTAGTGATGGATGTAGGTACTTAGAAATTGTACAAGAAAATTTCACTATAAATTAAGGTGGAATTTAGAGATTGTTGCGAATGAGGTTAAGTGGTTAATAAACCTCTCAGTAAATATATTAGTGAGTATGAAGTCAATGCCTTAAATATATGTGTTATAGTAGTCCTATGTGTCAATAATCATAAAGAATAAAACTTTTAATTGTGAAAATAAAAAAATCGATTGATCAAAATGCATTATTTCCTTTAAAATGAATTTGGACAATTCATTTTTGAGAAGAAAACAAATAAATAAACATCAAAAGGAATGGAACATGATAAAGCTAACAAGAAATTAACATTGATGATAATCCAACCTATATGATTGGTGATCCTATAAAGCAAGTTCATATGGGTAATAAGTCAATGTTAGTTGTAAAAGCACTATAACTTTATGAGTCCTTCCTATGATGCATATGATTAGTGCTTTAAAATTACAAACTATAAGTGAGAATAAGCTTTACTCTCAATGAATACCATAGCCTTTATGGATTGTGCATTTAATTGCATTATACATTTGATAGAATCACTTATATAAAAGTGGAGTGGGGCCGCTCTTATGAGATCCTAGCAGAATCTCTAGAGCACTTTATGAACTTCTAAGTATATGCATGGCTTATAAGTGTAAAACCACATTGTATAGGAAAGTGTTTTACAAATATAAAGTGATTGGTGAGATTGCTAACTTACAACAAGAGATTATCGATTCATAAAAGCTATATGATTCATCAATGTCTTTATAGATTATGTCTCACTCTTTCTAAATTTGGTTCATAGTCCATAATACACCAAATTAATGATTTTATATTTAATTAAGAACCCAACAAAATAATCTTTCTTTCTATCTTGGTTTTCTTTCAAAGCTTTTTGAAATATGTAATAGATTGTTGTAAATAGGCTAATATTTCAAAAGGCTTAGTCTCACATTGACTAAGGCCTTTTATAAAAGTTTGAATATAAGGCTTATCACATAAATAAATTAACAAGTAAAGAAAGTGTTAGGCTTCTATACATAAGGTGGGCCAAAGTAAGTGTAATTGATAGATTTATTCCTTATGCTTGAATAACACAAGAGGCTTGTCCCAAATCCATTTTTGAGAAAACCAGTAATTTATTTATTTTTTGATATTTTATAATAACTGGGGTTTATTTGACAATTAGGATATTTGGTTTATTAAAACTAAAAAACATGTGTACTGGTTTTTTTTCCCAACATTATCTTACTGTTATCAACCTTATCTTCTAAATCATTCTAGCATCATCAACCTTATCCTCTATATATTTCCAACATCATTAACCTTATGTTCCCTAACGTCTTTAGAATATTTCTTTAGTTTCCTATAAATACTGCACCTTGCCTACCATATTTTCATTAAATAATTTAAGAGCTCTTATATGCTTTTTGCTTTTTCTAAGAACTTCTTCTTTGCTAAGTTTTATGCTTTCCTATTTCCTACTTTTATTTTGATCATTCAATTAAAATATAAAAATTTATTGAATTTTGAGGGATTGTCCTCGGAAACTCTGTATGGAGAAGTGGAATAATCCTTGAGTATAGTAAACTTACAAGCTTTAAACTCTAATTATTACAATATACCCTTATAATTATAATACCAAAAAATTAAAAATATTAATTAATTTCAATTATTTTTTAATTTTTCTTTGAAGTGATGTGTCACCTTTTGTATTATAATTTTTTTAAACTTGTAATTTTTTATTTTTTATAAAAATTAAAATTAACTTAATGAATTATATATAAAATATTAAAATAATTTATCTTTTATATTTTTCTTTTAAAATTCATGGTGATTATCTAAAACACATATACTTATAACAATACTGACTTACCAAGGGTCTATTATGTAATTATAAAAATATTCTATAATAGAAAAGATGGTTAGTGTATGTCTATACAAACCCTTATATTGTATGATCTTCATTTTCATAATCATTATAAAAAGTATTATCAGTTAATTCTCATGGGAGCTAGCCTTCACGTTGGTTAAAGAATATAGGTTGTATATATATTTAGAAAACAAATAGTACATGATCAATAACATGTTCATCATAGGAATATTGATGGAAATCATCTAATATAATAATATAATATATTAGTTGCATGCTTAGTTTAATGGCATGGGCGGTTAATGTCTCTATCCAACTTTATTTGAAAACTTAGTTAAAATTAGTAAATAAAAAGGTAGGTTGTTATTAGTTAAAATTAGTAAAACTATTTTTGTAATTGTTTTCATAAAAGATACAAAAAGTCTAACTTACTAAATGGGAGTGGGTAAAGCTACTTCCTACATTTTGGGGGAAGTAAGATTTTGTAAGAAGTCCTATTTTCTTCATTTTGGCACATGATAACCCACCCCAACTTTATTTTTGAAAAGTTATACTTCCTAAAGAATTTCTTGTCAATCAAGTGACTCCTTAATTCTTCTTCTTTATGGTTAAAATTAAAAAGGGTCTTATTTGTGCACAAATCTAATTGATTTTTCTCATAAGATGAAAAATTTAAATTACTTCCATTTTGATTCAACAAATTAATGTAATTTTTGTATAGTCTTGTCAACCTCACCTTTACATTTAAATCTTGACTGTATTAATGATTTTCAATGATTCTTCACTTTCTCACAATTAACCTTAAAAATCATGGAGAAGAGCTTTAAGCACTACTATTTCTATTTTATATTTGAATTTCATAAGACTATAAATGGCAATATCTAAAGGGTTTCTTATCAGGCATTTGAAAAGTTAAAAACCTTATCCAAAGCAACTATTCAAATTAAACATAACTTAAAAAAAAGTACAATCTTAATTTGCATCTACACAACTAATCCACAAACCAAATTAAAACTATCTTATCTTGAACTCTAAAATCATAAAGCCCTTTATTAACCCAATGATTTTTAAATTCCACTTAAAAAGCACACTTTTCTAAGTCAATCCTAGAATGGCTAAAAGAATTAGACTAAATTGAATTTCGTTATATGAATATGAAGTCTAGCTTTGAAAATTAATAAAATTAGCTTTAAAATCTAAATCCACAAACCAAATTAAGCCTAATTCATCCTAAACTCTAAAATTGTGAAGCCCTTTATTAACCCAATGATTCTTAAATGCCACTTATAATGCACACTTCTCTAAATCAAGCCTACAATGGCCAAGAGAATTAGACTAGATTAAATTTCATTATGTGAATATTAAGTCTAGCTTTGAAATTTAATAAAATTAGGGTATTTAATGAAAAACACATAAGCAATAAATAAAATAGATTATTAGCTAAAATATAGGAACATTTGAGATTGCATCTATGAATTAATGCAGAATAAGATTCTGCCATGTAACTTATAGCATTATATACTCAAGCTTTTATCCTTAGCATTATAGAATTACACATTGTTGTTATTATTATTATTATTATAAAATCACTCACTGTTGCACAATTAAATAAAGTTCATAATTTTAAACTTCACTCATATTAAAATTTTATGAGTTTTGCATTTAAGAATAATTTTGTTAAATGGAAAAATAGTGATTTTACTTCTTATAATTTTATTACATTTGCATGATTTCATTCTTCTAGTTTTGATTTGTATAATTAAGTCCCATAATTTCAAATAATTTGTAATTAATTTCTTCCCCTCAATTGGTGTTAAATTTAACTAATAGAATCTTATTTATCATTCCATTTATCAATTAAATTTTACATAGTGGCATTTTATCTTTGCATAATGATCAAAATTTATCTACTCCTATCAAAATCATAGTTGTTTCCCTTTAGTTAATGGTATTATTCGATCAATTAATACAAAAAAATTGTTAATTATTTATGAATTATATTTGTTCGTATATGTATATTTTTATTTCTAATTATATTGTATATTTTATATTAACTTATAATTTTTTAATTATATATATATATTAATCTCATATTTGAAAAAAATGAATATATGCAATGCATGAGAATTGAGCTAGTTAATAAAAAAAGACCTCTTGTATGATTTAAATTCTCCAATTGACTTGAGAATAAGTTAAGTATTTTTTTTTCCACTTGAAAAAGGTGTTTAAGAGGAAAGTTCTTTATAACAATAGTAACTCGGTCCTCATCTGAGTTTATCATATCTAAAAAATAAAGTTCCAAAATTAGATTAATATATGAGATATAGTGTTGCTTTTCTTTTATTATTTTTCTTTGTAATATATTAATTAAATGTAATTTAATTTTAAAAATTTTCTTCTCTCTTAATAAATAAATATTTAAGGTGGTGTTTGGTTTGTAGAAACTTTCCCATATTTTAGAGAATGATTTAAAAGAATGTAAGTTTTTTGTATTTAGTTTATATTTTAAAAAATATTCTTAGGAATATTATTAACTCAATATTTTTTTAAATATTTGTATGGATGAGGTGGATATCCTACATTTGTATAAAATGAAAATATTTCAAAATAATAAATAAGCTATTTTGTCCATCATTTCATTAAGACCCTCCCACTATTAATATCTTATTTCAACTCTATTAATCATAATTGACCATCACTGTCTACTGCCTACTACCATCTACTATCATTAATAATTGATCATTATCCATTATTACCTATCACTGATTACCACATTTATCACCATTCATGATTGGTGGCCATCATTAACTACTATTTATCTCAGTGATTATTGTTACCATTATCTATTGCTGGTAACTTTCATTAGTCATCACTTATTGTCAATGACTATTGTTAGTCACTACTCATTATAAGTGACCAAAATTGTTAACATCATCAATATCCATCACTGGTAATCTCTATCAATGATTTCCCATCATTATCGATTAGTTTGCACCACTATCTGTGTTATAACCCTAAGAATTTAAAATTTTGCATTCATATAATTAATTAATCTAATGACATGTTTTGAATTATGAGTGACATATTTGAATTTTATTGATGAATTATTTAAAATAATAATATTTAATATTTTAGTAAGTGGTGAAATGAGAATTTTATGATAATTAGATGAGAAAAAATAAGTACAATAGTAAGGATTAAGATTTTAAGTTATTATGAGTGAGTATGCTAGATAACTAGAGAGTATTTTCAATAATACCCCTAGCATTATTCTTTATTTTTATGGCCACTCCTTATTTTCCCCTTTCATTTGTCCTAAGTCAGATAAACCTTCCCCTACTTTTCATTCTCTCTTCTTCCTCCTCTTTTCTTCATCATCAAATCAAAGCAAGAAAGCATCAAATTCTTCATCTAATTAGGCATGTAAAATGGGCCTCATAACTATAGGGTAATGTGGGCACCTTATTATAAGGCCCGCATTTAATATGATTTATATGAGCAAGCCTACATAGGCTTTGCATGGTCAAGGGCTTGACTGTGGGCTTGTGGGTAAAAAATAATTTTTTAATTATTTTTTCTCCCTACATATAAGTCCAATCCATGAAAAAAATTTAACCTAATTAATTCTTAATAAATTCAATCTAATTTCTATATTTTAATTCAAATTTTTTTAACTAAATAATTTAAAATAAAAATTAAAATATTAAAATATAATTTATAAATTATAAAATAAAATAATTAATAAAAAATATAAAAAATACAAGTTGCTAACAGGCATGTTCACATCGCATATAGGATAATGCGAGAAATTTTTTATTGGTAGCTTTTATATGTGGGTTTGTGTAGGTAAGTTCATATGGCTAAAAGCCTGTACGAGCTAGGCCCGTATAAGCCTACCTTATCTATTTTACATATCTACATCTAATCAAGGTAAAAATATTATCATTATTGGAATTCCTCTTTATCACCTTTTAATTTGATGATGATTAGGGCTATTTAGTTTCAAAGGAAAATTTAGAACCCTAACCAAAGAACTCTTGATTTTGATGTGATTAGAATTAAAGAACATAAAATTCAATCCCCTAATATCCTTCTTTATACTAGTTAAGTATATATTTTAGCTTAAAACTATTAATTTTGTTGAGAAATTATTTTTTTCTATGTTTTATGGTTAGTATGATTTTATTAAAATACATTGATATGTAAAGTTTAAATTGAATTTAATGTTAAAGAATGCTTGCATGGAATGCTAGATATTCATATTAATGAATGAATGATGATTTGGTAAGTAACAAATGAGTTATAAATGCATTAAATATTGGGTGAATAGTGAATTTTGGAAGAAAAATGCAAAACATTCATACATGAATCAATTCCAAAATCAATTCAACATGCTCAGAAGTGAAACTTCATGCATAATTTAATTTTTCCTTTTCTAGGATTGTGATTCATACATGAATCAGGTCTAGAATCAATTCACCTCTTTTAGAATTGAAAATTTTACCTTGAATTAGTTCCAAAATTGATTTATCCTTTTCATAATTGAAAAACTTACCCTAAATCAATTTTAAAATTAATTCATTACTTTTAGAATTGAAAATTTCACTTTGAAATGCTTCCCCTGCCCTAGTTCATGTTTTAACAATCTAACTAACTATAATTGATCTTTTAGTGTGTATTTAACCATTAAATTAATGTATAAACATATTGTTAAGGATTTTTAGCACTTGCAAGCATAATTATGACTAATATATCATGATATGCATTGAGAATGTAATTTTTATGTTGCCTATAGAATGACATTGAATATGCTTACACCATTATGAATTGAGATGAATTATGTGTGGCTATGCAAAGAGGCATAGTAGTGTTGCTATTAATAAATCATGAATTAAAATGTAATGATATAATAAAATCAATGATGTTATAATGTGAATTATGCCATTACAGGCAATAAGATGTGTTAGGGTTGAATGATTCTATAATGTGAACATATGCATTAGGACTTGTGTGTAAAGTTTATGAGGGGATAAAGTTAACTCGGGAAGCATAAAGTGGGAACTTGTTTAACATATGTGTTATTGAAATTATTATTTGATGATTTGAGAATCTTTTGTGCTTACATGTGATAGGTGAGACCTTCAAAGGGTAATTAGACATTGCAATAATCATAGTGATGGTAAATGGCAAAGTATCCCATGTTCAAAGTTCCTTGTAACATATATAATAGTTTTTTTTAACTTTTTCATTAAATCTTTCTAAATTATATTATATAGGTTGTTAGGTAGAATATTCCTTATTAAGTTTTATACTTACTATTAGGGATACAAATGAGCATAGCTGAGTTAAGCTAAACATCTGCATGTTCAAGCTCGACCTTAATAATATTAAATGAGCTTGATAATAAACATCTGCATGTTCAAGCTCGAGCTTGAGCTTGAGTTTAATTCGAACATGAGTTTAATCAAACTTATTTGAGTTTAAACGAGTTTTAGATTCCTTATTCCAAATTTCTAATTGAGCTTAAGTATTCAAACTCGAGCTCAAGCTTAGGTTATATTCGATCTTAAATAAGTTTAACGGGCTTATAGGAGCCTATAATAGTTTAGTGAATTTTTTATATTTGTATTATATATAATATAAAAATAAAAATATATTTTATACTAAGCTTGTTTAGGTTAGTGAACAACTTAGGTTAAGTAATAAAAAGCTTAGGCTTGACTCGTTTAGTAAACAAGCTTAGCTTGTTTAAGCTTGAACTTAAATTGAATTTTTTACTAATCAATCTCGAACTGCTCACGAATAGCTCAACTTATTTACACCCCTACTTACTATTTTATAGGTTTAATATTTAGATATATAATAACACTTTCCTCCTATACTACCATAGTAAGAAGGACACCCTTTTTCAAAGGTATAGACATCCTGTTAGTGTGTGTCCTAAGAGTCAATCATAGAGATGATTGCAATATTAGACAATATATTACATTTCATTTTGGCAATATAATTATTATATTTTATTTTATTTTATTTTGCATAAATTATAATTTAAATATAATAATTATCCTTGGAATAGCTTTGCTATTTCTAAAATGCCCTTAGTTAAGTATTATTACAAAAAGGATAGTAATAATACATTGAGACTAGCATGTATAGTGATTGATGATTATGATCATGGATATGTGATATCAAGTCAATACATGAGTACATTATTAGTGAACAATGTACTAGACTGACAGACTATGAGAATATTGCATGGATAGATGTGTCATAAGTTATTCTCATATGATCATAAATGCACATAATCCTTTGACCTGAAGTCACTACAATTCCCTACATGAGGAATTACTCACTTTAATATTGTCCTATGTCACCTTTAATTAGGATGACGAATAGGGCATTGATTGGGTGTGTCACGAATCATGCAGAAAGAAGTGAGTGATGTAGATGAGATTTTGTTACTCTTGTATAAAAGAGAAATATCCTTAGGCTCCTTGATTGAAGGAGACTTAGAAATGCATAACCATGCTCAATTGGATTAATATATGATATTAATAATTTATTTTAAGTCTACTCAATAGCAAGAAATATAAATTAAACATTGACGAGGATGACACACTCCATGTCCCCAGTTCAAATTGGATATTATTACAAAAAGAATTGTGATGCAAAGCGTTGATCATATATTAGGTAAATGTTGAATTATAGACATTCTTACTACTTGAGTGGTAATGATGTATTGTTAGATACTGCTCACTGTCTATAGCCCAAAATGAGTCATTATTAATGTAATAAAAACCTAAAGGGTCACACAAAAAGAATAGGAATAAGATAATTTTAATTGGGCTTTAGTTAGGCTAAAATCTAATTAATTGAGCTTATTTTCGTGCATATATATTATTATTAAGATAATAATAATTTCTCACGTAATATATATTTATATATAATATTATGTGATATTATTTGATATTAAAGTAATATCAGATAATTATGTTATTAGATATTAGATAATTATATTATGAAATAATGCAATTATCTAATATTAGATAATAATAGATAAGTCCTATCTCTCCTCACTTTTTCTAGGATAAGGATAAAGTGATAGTTATTTAGTGTGATTAGAATTTTTTGAAGCATTATCTTAGTAGGACAAGGATTATGACATGCTTTAGTTTTACAAAAAGGATTTGAAGGCAGCACATAAGAGACACACTCATAAGCTTCATCAAACTCTAAAATCACTTTAGAAAACGTCCAATCTCAATCCTAGTGAGAAAAACGAACCCCAACAGCTTCATCGAGAGGAGAGGTCGTTGTTCACTCTGTGCAGATACCGTAAAGACGCTGTACATTGGAACAACGTTTGATTCGTGAATTAGTCTCTCAAAAGAAAGAACACAAATACAAACAAGGTAAAACCCTAACCTTAATTTATGCCTTTTGCATGGATCCTAGGTAGATTGGGATTAAAATTTAAAAATTTCGCTGCGTATGTTGATCCGTAACCTAACACATCCTTCTTTTAATGGATTAGTAGCAAGTATAAAATTAGTATACTTATACATGTGAGATAGTGGATTTAAACTGCATAGATGGTTAAATCATTTTTGTAATTGGTACATGGACAATATGTTATGGCTTACTTAGTTAGGTTAACTTATGCTCCACACTTAAAGTGCCTAAGTTAACCAATTTATTCTTTTAATGAACTTCCTACTATGTAATGAATTCTTGAAGATGAATGTATGATAGATGTTCTTAATGAATAAGTATAAGATATGATAAGATACTTTCTGATGTTTACCAATATATGTAATTGAGATAGACTAATAGAATTATTAGGAGAATAATCTTATGCTGGTCATGTCATGACTGAAAACTAAAGACTGTGACCAGTGCATGACTCTAAGGGGAAAAATACAACCATATAAGCCATGTAAGCCTAAAATATTACAGGATAACTTGTAACCTATTTCAAACTTAAGAAGGCATATAGTCATTACACATTCACTAATATTCACATGCATATAGTCTCATATGGACTTTCTCATTTTTCAACATTCACCTATTAATCCATATATTAACAAAATATCTATATCATTTTGTAACCAGACAATCCTCCATAATTTATAACAAAATATATATGCGTATATATCAATAGAAGCATGCTATGCCTGTGGGTTCAATGGAGCATATCCAAGAGTACTTAAATTTTACAACTTTCAAAATATATAGAAGTTTCACATTAAGTCTACATAAACAAAGTGTAAAGCTCACTATAAAAGAATGCTCCTCTCTCTCTAGGTGGTTGTAGACGATGGACCAGAAGCTAAATCTTTATCTAAAAAACAATACAACAAATGAAGCGAGTAATTGATTCAATGAATAGATAATATGAATTTCCAATGGAAATAGGACAAGTTATGGCACGAGTCTTTCCTTAGAAAGAAAATAAATAAGCTTTTCAATACAAAATAATATCATAAGAGTTATACAATCATATTTGATAAAATACTAATTAGAATGTTTATTAGAAGTAGAATATTAAAACATAAGTTTCAAGCCTCAAACATAAATAGTAGATTCTTTAAACATAACATAGGAAATCATCATGAATGTGGATTTATGGTAAGAATTTCAATACAATATATTCATCATAAATAGATAATCAAAATCAAAAGTTAATAAATTTAAAAATACATAAATTATAAAAAAATAAACTTTTTGGGTGAGAGATTTCCAATCATGATTAATAAATATGAGCATTCCACTCATAAATTAATAACCTCAAGAGAGCTTTCAAGTTTAATGTAACTTATTAGGCTACTATAAACTAATCCATTTGTGTTAACTGACATATGGGGTTAGCAACTCCTTTACTAATTGGGGTTTGAACTAAGGTGTACTAAGGCTAACGTCATCACTACTATTAACTATAAATTCTAACTAATCTTTTCCTAAAGCAAGTTTACAAAAAAAAACAATAGAACATCATACATATAATAACAGTTATATAAGAAAGTCATTGGAAATAAATAGTTTCATATATTAATGGTTTAAATCAATCTCAATCCATACTCTTTTTCACTATAAATAGCTTATGAAAGCTTCCAACCATGGTAATCAATATTTCCAATATCAAATCATTCCAAACTCATTAAAAATTAATTTTTACAAGCATACATGAAAACCGATACATCATTATTTCATTCACAAAAACCTTTCAAAGAACATTATATAATAAAGTTCTAGCTACACACTATTATAGAATAAATCATATAAATTAATTTCATCATCATAGTATCATTCTAATACCATTCTATATTACTATAACTTAAAGGGAATTTTTAAGGTGCTTGTCAGGGAATTTTTAAGGTGCTTGTCCCAAGAGTACCTAGTGCTTTAACATATATATGGGATTAAAATGCATAGAAAATAAAATTAATTAATAAATTAATAAAATTAATAATTTAAAAGTATAGAAAAGGTTGGAAAATATATAAAAATGTGGGAATATATATTATTCACTTATAAAACAGCCAATATGCTTGGGTTCAACTTTTTCCTATTTCACGAACCACTAGTGCCACTTGAAAGTGTTTTTTAACCTTGTGCAAGCAATTAAATAACAATTCAAACATAAATTAATAGTAATTTTGCAACATTGAATTCCTTATTATAAAAATTCCAAAACTTACATTCTAAGCATAACTTAAGAACAAGTTAATCATTGTTACTCTCTATCTAATTTAAACCAATCTAACTCCTAAACAAGAGAATAAAGCTTGAGATTACCTTATTGGGAAAAAGAAGGGAGCTTTCAGAGCTTATTGCCCTAAAATCTCTAAAATTTTGAACTGACTAGAAACAATAACGAGAACAGTGAGAAAGTGGAAGAAAATGCTTGAAAATATGAAGAAAAGGAGTTGTCTTGAGTGAGTAGAAGTAGAAGAGGAAGAAGAAGAAAATGAGAGCCAAAAAGAGAGGGTTTTGGCATGGTTGGTGTGGTTTTGGTTCTATTTCTATTTCGGGATACTATGATTTTCTAAGTCTATTTTAGGTTAGGGTTCTCTGGGTCACAGTTTACTGGGTTTAGGTCATGGTTCAATACCTTATTTATATTTTTGTCATTTATGTAAATAAGGATATTTACTTAAGACATAAATGTAAATAAGGAAATATCCCTATTTGGATTAAAAAAAATTCAAAACTCCAAAGAATAAAAATCTAAATTTTGGATTTTAGTTTAAAATATTGAATTTTGGAAAATTTTAAAAATAATGATTTCTCAAAATGATCATTTTAGATTTTAAAAAATTCATTAAAAATTATTTTTTGATGTAAAATTATAAGAAGAACTAATATTGAGATTTTCATTTTTGAAATAATACATATTTCATATAACTCTCCAAGAGAGGTACCCCAAACTTAGAAAAAAATTTCGAATTCTGATAGACTCAACTTTATTTATGGAATTAAGCTAAATAATAATATAAAACAAATTAGATTCTTTCAATAAGTTAGAAAAGAAATGGTTTAAGGCCATTTGAAATAATACAAATTGAAATTTGACAGACTTAACTTTATTTATGAAATTAAGCTAAATAATAGTATAAATCAAATTAAATTCTTTTAATAAGTTTTCAATAAGTTAGAAAAGAAATGATTTAAGCCCATTTGAGATAATCCCAAGTTTATATCAAAATTATCTAACTGTATATTACACTATAACAATCCTATGTTATCTATTAGTGACGGAGCCATTATGTCTAAGTCAAGTCATAACAATCTGTTGTCATTGGTCGCTCAATTTTTAATGAGAGTATATTTAATATTTAAATTTTTTTTTGAAAATAAACACATTAATTAAAACATAATGTTATAACATTTTTAAGAAATTTTTTAAATGAACTAAATATAGTAATGCCACGTTTCTAATAATATTAAGATTCTTAAATATATAATTTTGTAAACCAAACGTTATATAAAAGTATTAAGATTCTTAAATATATAATTTTGTAAACCAAACGTTATATAAAAGGTAAGATTTCAGGAGATGATAGTATTTTTCATATGAATATAGATTCTCTCTTGGAAAAAGGATGAATCATTTTGGGACAAAAATTTGTTTTTTTTTTTAAATTGTGGATTCCAATAAAGAAAATAGAAAACTAATAGAAGGAGAATGAGAGAATTTTGGGATATGTTTGAATATATTTTTAAAAACTTTTTTGAAAATTATTTTTTAATTTTTAAAAATTATTTTGAGATTGAAAGAAAATAAAGAATAAAGGATGGTAGGTAAACCCTAAATAAAGAAATATTGCATTTAATTACAACATTAACATTAAAAGTAAGAAAATAAATTCAAAAAATATTTAAAAAATATTTTTATTTTTAAATTATATATTTAAAATTATAATTTTTAAAAATAGATTTTGAAAATAATTTTCAAATAGAATTTTTTATTTTTAAAAATAGAAAAACAAACCACAAACAGATCCTAGACTTTTCCCTTTTTTTTGTGTGTATATTTCCCGAAATTAGTCCATTTTTCTTGTATAAAAATCAAGTACTCAGTTTGAACGCCTCAATATGCAAGTAAATATATCTTCGATACCGTAGCTCGGTGCTGAGAAAATGATCTAATTCCGAGCCCAATTCTGCTATCCTTGAACAAAGCAATGCTGCTCGGACAAGCTCCTCCTGTAAACTTCATCCCCAGATACAATCGCTTCGAACTGGCATATCAAAGCCATGGTCGTTTCTTCTCCTTCAATCGGGCTTGTTTCTGCGACACCCCAAATTCCGGAAAATTGACCAGAAGTGCCAAAACTCTGTTATTGGTTAGAGCTGGGTATGCACCCACTTCCAAGGACGTCATATCTCGCAACCCAACCAATCCCAACAACGGGAAGTACCAGAATTTGGAGAATGTTTCAGAGAGCAGCTCAAATGAAACAGACATTGAAGGTTCTCATACTGGGTCCAGCTTATATTTGGTTTCTACTACTAACTGTTTTTCACTTTGATACCTTCAAAGAGAGGGGGTTTTGAGTCGATTTTTTGTTTCTTTTTGGTAGTATTATACGTATACAATACAATATTAAACTGGGTTGCTTTTAGTACAGTTTAGTTTCTGTACTGTAGAACCTCGCTATGTCTTGTTTACGTTCAAGTTTCTAGCTACTTTTTATTTTTATTGCTTCGATGAGAGGAAGTTGTGAGTATAAATTGTGTTATTGTAATATAAATTGAATTGGGTGATGCAGTTTGTAAAGTTTTAGTTTTTGGAATTTAGAATTTATGTGTCCTGTTTATGTTTGAATTTCTATGTACTTTTAGTTTTATTGCTTCAACATGAGGGACTTCTCAGTAGAAACAGTGTTCATGTATTAGCTATATAGCTGGGTTATACTCGTTGTCCGATCTAGGTTTTATACTTTAAAATTCTCTGGTTCATTTGGCTCAATATTGATTCTGTTAAATTTAGAGCAGGGAAGTTTGCTGCCTTTGGTCAGTTTGGTGATAAATAGAGAAAGGAAAATGAAATGAGAAAATCGGCAGTTTAGAATAAAATGCATCCCTGCATGCATTGCACATTTTTTTATTCATCCCAAGGTTTTAAACTAATCAAGAATTTAATGCACTCTTCATTTGGTCATTCCTGAATTTGTTTTCAGCTTGTCAGTTATTAGAGTTCTCTTTTTTATTTATTCTGATTCAACCATTTTGTAACGTGTAAGAAGTGGCTTATCAATCAAATGATGTAAATGATATTATCAAGCTACAACAGGTCTGGGCCTGTGATTACCGGATTTTGAATGAACAAGTTACAATGAAGGTTTAGTAATAGATTTTCTTGATTAAGTGCATTTATTAGAATATGTTGCTGTTAAACTACTGACTAGCATTTCATAATTTCACGTCTATTGCAAAAGACAGGCACATCCCCCCTCTGATTCTTTTAGGCTGTCAGAATGTTCTGCTTACTAATTTCATATATTAGTTAGTTACTTAACCATGCATTTTCATATACCTGGTACTTACATGGGCTTTTGGACTTTGATAGGTATTGCACTTGTGCCAGTTGTTACAGATAGTGATTCTTTGGTGAACACCAAGAGGAGATTGCCTGGAAGTTTTGGAAGACTGAAAACACAGAAAGTGAAGGCTCTCATCCGCAGAACTTCCCAGGTGAAGCAAGGGAGAAATGGAGATGAGGATATTGCAGCATTTAAGGGTAAAGTGTTGGAAATAGAAGACCAAGACTTGGAACAGTCTGAAAATGCTGTAAGTTTTGCTTCATATTCACGCAGTGGCTTTAAGAAGACACCTGCCAAATCTCAAAATTCTGATGCCAATATAGCCAGTTCAGGTATGTCAGTGGCAAACTATCCTGCCTCTAATTTAAGAGGATGGGATAGTGGAAGACCTGGGCGTACTTTTAAGTCTGAATCACCTAAATATTGGAAGGAACAGATAAAATCATTAACTGACAATGACTTTTTCAGCCGAAAGTCCTTTAAAGATCTAGGGTACAGTGAATATGTGATTGAATCTTTGAAGAAGCAGTTTTTTCTGCGGCCGTCACATATACAGGTAAATGTTTTTATTTGTTACTTCTGAAGAGAAAGATATATAAATCTTATATGTATAGGCACTTGCCTGTTTGATGTAGACTCCAATTATTATACAGAACCAAAAAGTACTTGGTTTTAGGAAAGTTGTTTCAATGGTAGATGTTTTTCTGGGCAAACACTATCAGAGAATGACTAATGATATGTCTATTTGTATAACTTTTTGGGTGTTTGACTTGGTGTTGAAAACTAACTTCCACTTCATAATTGGGTAATTTGTCTCCACATCTTAACCTTAAAGGTATAGTCTTATAATGTTGACTGCCAAACAAACAGTTGGAAAGTACCTGTTGTGCAAATTGGTGCACTGCATCTTGGTAAATGCTGAAAAGGCATTCATCATGTTAGTGTTTGTAATAAATGAAGTCATTATCATGCTTTGAAGAAACAATTTAGTTCAAAATCTTAAATTCTTAATATTAAGGCCTAGGAGTGATTTTATTCATCTCTAACATGCTCTGTTACATGAAAGCCCTTTGGGCTTTTAGTGTGGACCGTTTACAGGACAGTCCCACATTGACCTTTTTCTGAACAGAAACAACTGCTAAACCTTGTCTCATTAGATGGGTTGGCACCATTGTGTTGTGCCTTATCAAAGATCACTCAACAAAACCACTTACAGTGAGATCCATCCTGTAAGAGCTATCCTGAAGTTTTTGTAGGTCTTCCCCTACCTCTTCTAAACTGACTATGATCCAATAAATCAATTTCTCTTACTGAAGCATCCATTGGTCTTTTTCTTACCTGTTCAAACCACCACCTAAGCATCCTCATCTCCCCCACACCTCTAGCTTATGTCGGCTGCCCAACACTTGCTGCTATAGAGCATTGTTAGTCTTAAGGTAGTCCAATAGAATTTTCCCTTAAGTTTGATGGGTATTTTGTGAACTTGTATTGAAGTTGAGTAAAGAGGATGGCAGTGGTAAACATGAACTTCTGACTATGGAATCAAAGATGCTCTAACAGCATGTCAAGAACCAATTCATTTGGGAGGCTCAAACTTCTGGGGGACAGCACATGAATGATTTTATTATTATAATTTCTAGCACATACAAATTGTGTAACCCCTGTATCACCTTTATATTAATTTTGCTATATGGACTTTTTTAAGATATATATTTCTTATTCTACCAGTGGGTCAAACTTAGCTAGCCCTAACTTTTCACTTGCTCTTTCTTGATCTAATATATAATTTTTTTGTTTGTGTATACTTATGCATGGATATTTCTCCTCACATTCTCCATTTTTGGTGGATCTGGATCCCTTTTATCCAAGACTTTCTTTCTAGCAGGGGCAGTTTATGTTATTTTCTTGTATGGAGATTGAAGTTGTCTTGTCATCTCATAAATTAATCTTTTTTTCCCCCTATTTCCATGACTATATTTATTGTTGCCAGGCTGGCTAGATGGCTTTGATTTCTAGACACTTTGGATTAAGCAAATATGATGATACTGAAGATATTTTTCTGCAAAAATTTCTTTCCACTGACTTTTCATGGGATAGAATTATATTCTTTGCCTCTTATGGATTTACAGAGATTGGGAAGCTATCTTGACTTAGGGATTTTAGTTCTTTATTCTCGATTTTCTCTCTAGGTCGGTCTTGTCTCCCCACCCCCCTTTTTTATATATGTAATTATGCTCTTTCTTAATTATATCTATCTGGTCTCAACTATGTCATCTTCTTTTCTATTAAAAAAAAAAAAGATTTGTGCTGAAGAGAAAGGCATAATTTAATATGAAAATTTGGAATGAAAAAGTATAAAATGTGCATAATAATTTTATTTTTTTGGTTAATCATGTTAACAAAATAGGATGATATGTATTAACAACACTGATTGAAGCTGTTACTTGGTCAAGCTAAAACTCTGACCCAAACTGTATAGCTGTTATTGAGTCAAATAAAGAGATTGGTCTGGTTACTAATTTAATCAATTTTGCACATGCATTACTTCTTGTGCTGATATGCTCAACGCATTAATGTTTTGGCATCAATTCAGAATAGTATAGGAAATAAAGTAATTGAAGAGCTTCTAGCTTGTTTTAAAGTTTCTTTTCAATATTATCAATAGTCAGATCCTTACTATTAATTCTTTATTCTTACTAGTAAGCAGAAGATTTTTGGTTGTTAATAAGCATTCTTTATCTCTTTTTTTTTTAGTTTTTATTTTTTTTAGTTTCCCTCCTTTTGTATTTCTTTTCCTTTCTTTAATAATATTTATTTCTCTTAAAAAAAAAAGCATTCTTTATCTAGGTTTAATTGTGTTAAGAGAAAGGAATTCTTGAAGCCATACTTCTACTAGAAGCTAGTATATCTATTTATAATAAAAATAAAGTTATAAGAGATAGGTCTATGGCCCATATATCTTAATAAATAAGAAATTAACAAATCTAATCTTTAATTCACTAACGCTCCTCTTCGAGTTGGAGCATAAATATCAAACATGCCCAACTTGTTATAAATATCATCAATTCATTTTCCTGAAAGGGTTTTAGTAAACAAATCAACCAATTAATCCCTTGTTTTAATGTGTCTCAAATCAATAATCCCTTCCTGAAGTTTTTCTCTAACAAAATGATAATCAACTTCTATATGTTTTGTACGTTCATGAAAAATCGGATTTGTAGCAATATGTGTAGCTGTTCGATTATTAGACTATAACTACATAATTTTGTAAGGCTCAATTTTAAGTTGATGAAGAAGGTAGGTAATCCACACAAGCTCTGAAGTGGCATGAGCTATAGCTCAATACTCAGATTTTGCACTTGAACGCGATACCACTGCTTGTTTTTTATTTTTTCAAAACATAAGATTTCCATCAACAAACACATAATACCTAAAGGTGAACCTTCTATCCATAGGACCTCCAGTCCAATTTGTATCAAAGAAGTTTTCTACTCTAAAATGACCATGATTTTTATACAAAATTCGACAATTAGGTGCCTTTTTGAGATATTTCAGAATGTGCATGATTGCATTCCAATGAGAAGTTCTTGGAGAGTTCATAAATTGACTTATTACACTTACCAGAAAGACAATATATGATTGTGAGGAGACAGGTAGTGAGGAATAGGACACGTGTGTAGAAACGGGATAGGGATGATTAATTTTACCTTTCTAAGTGCAACTACGAATATCTTTTCGGTGGGCTATAGGAATATTAAGATCTAAGGGTAATGGAGGAGGATCTGATGACGAAGTAGTTGATAGAGGAGATGAAGCTAGTGATGATTCAATAGTTGGTGTTGTATTGGATGTTTTGACATTGTCAGATGAAGGTGTTACAGTTGGTAACTGAACTTTGTGATAATAAACATGCTTAATAGGAGGACGGACCCAATTTTTCTTTGGGAGAGCCTAAGAATCTGGAAAGGTAGAATGCACAAGAAAATATTTGTCTAAGGAATCAGATCCAGGTATGGTGGAGAAAGATTCAGAAGAGCCAAAATATGATGTGGATTCAAAGAATGTAACATTAGAAGATACAAAATAATGATTCAAATCAGGAGAATAATATCGATACCCTTTTTGTGTTCGAGAATAACCAAGGAAGACACATTTTAAAGACCGTGGGTCGAGTTTGGAGATTTGAGGACGATGATCCTGAACAAAACAAGTACAACCAAAGATGCTTTGATACCATGTTAAGAGAAAGGAATTCTTGAAGCCATACTCCTATTAGAGGCTAGCATATTTATTTATAATATATAGGATTGCAAGAGATTGACCCATGGCTCATATATCTTAGTAAATAAGAAATTAACAAATCTAGTCCTTAATTCACTAACAAATTCGATAGACCACTTGAAATATGGAAGTCTGTGTATGTGAAGATACCTGATCATCTTTTCTCTCGGGGAAAGGGTTTCAGCAGCTTTCGCATCAACTTTTTGGAATGTCAAGTATTAAGCAGTGGACAGTATTTTAGGTGAATCTGGGGTCATTAAGACTTTTACTTTTGGGTTGAATACTCCCCCTTGTTTTGGAAGATATACTCACTTGAATGTGTATTTTATGCTCGATTCTGTTAAGTACTGCTTATTTCATTAAAGCAACTCTGCTCCAAGGTAAACATTTTGATTAAATGCAGGCCATGGCATTTAAACCTGTTATTGGTGGAAAGACATGTGTCATAGCTGATCAAAGTGGTTCAGGAAAGACATTAGCGTATCTTGCTCCAATAATCCAGCGTCTTAGACAGGAAGAACTAGAAGGACATTCCAAATCCTCTCCACAAGCTCCTCGAGTGGTTATTTTGGCACCAACAGCTGAGTTAGCTTCTCAGGTCAGTTGCTGCTTGTTTGCTCTCCTATTTTTCTTCATATTCTTCTCCATCGGGTTCCAAGGAATTGATCTTTTCTTATATATAAGTTCATATATATATATATATATTTTAAGAGAAGAAAATTTTATAGAAAGAAGAAATAGTACAATAGGGGAAGATAAGGAATCCTCATAAATTAATACAAACTTGATGCCCAATTTCTCTGCAAATCATACACACTCAACCCTCTACAAAAGCCATTAGCTTTCAACCAAAGAGAACCAACAAATAGAATCCTATCGCATAAAAAATTGTTTGACTGAGTTTGATTTCTGAACATTTTAACATTTCTTTCCAACCAAATGCACCAGATAATTGCAAAATGAGCACACTTGTGCTTGCATAATAAACATCTTTTTTATTACAAAAGGCTTTCTCATAAATCTTGTGCTTACATTTGTTTTCAAGAAGGTACAAGATAAGAACAGATTAAATAATTGCATAACTAATTTGAGGTCTTCACCTAAAGCTTTTGACCAATGTTGATTGGTTTTGTCGAGAAATATATTACATTTACTCTTAAAAAATGATCATAAGCATCTTTTTATATACTGCATAGCATCAAGGGTTGAAATTCACCTTTAATATGCCAGTTCAAATTTTTTTAGGCTTGCCAGCCATGCTAAATTGTAAGTCTTAACTATGTGGTAATCAACCCAGCAAAATGAAAATTAGTTGGTGTTGCAGATTTATTAGATACTGAGGTTGATGAAAGGAACATGAAATGTATGCCTACAGTTTGGAGAATTAAGAATTATTCCTGCATCTAACTTGGTGGATAAACTTACCTGTAAAGGACTCAATCAATGTGTGTGAGCTATGGCAACAGCCAAGACAATAGTAAGGGCAAGCATTCTTAAGTTTCTGTATTTCAGCATGTTAGGACTTTATTGATTATTGCTGAAAGCTCACTTTTTGTAGTCGTGTGGCATTGAGAGGCTAGATATGTGGAAATGCTGCATAATACGAGATACACAGCTAAACAGTTTAAACGTTTTCAGTCATTGGTAATGACCCCTCATGGAATTTCTCATCAGTTGATTCAGTTATCTTTATTCTGTGAATAAGATCTTCTATTTTTCATAAAATATAATAGTAATAAAAAAGAATGTTAATATGTAACCTGTTAAGCCTTGCACCATAATAATTATTTAATTTCTATCATTGCTTGTTTCATGGCCTTTGGAAAACAGAACTTTTCTACATTTTTTGCTACATTTCCATCCAGACACAACAACCAAGCTTTATTCCAATTGATGGGGTTGGCTACATGGATCTTTTGATGCCATTGTGTTCTATCAAATACCCTGTTGACTATGCTGACACTAGAAATAAAACTTCTTTTGAAAAAATGGATTATCGTTGCCATAGCCCTGCCCTAACAACTGATAACTGATGGTGTAAAGAACCTTACCCACTCAGTCAACTATCTGACTGGAAAGTCTAGTTCAGAAAATCATGTATAATTTCAATTTTTTGGAGACTGATAGATCATTACATCCATCATTTGCAGGTCTTAGATAATTGCCGATCCATATCAAAATCTGGGGTGCCATTCAAATCTATGGTTGTCACAGGTGGCTTTCGACAGAGAACTCAACGGGAAAATTTACAGCAGGGTGTTGATGTTTTAATAGCAACTCCTGGCCGTTTCATGTTCCTGATTGAGGAAGGTTTCTTGCAATTTACAAATCTCAGATGGTAGGCCTGGTCTCTTCATGGTTTCATGACAATTAGGGCCTCACAAGTCTAGACACTGATGTGCTGTTACTTTGCTTTACTCTGCAATAGATGTCTTCTGATGATAGAATCTTCCATATCCTAAATAATTAAGCTAACAGTATGACCTACTAGGAAAGGGTGCCGTGGATGGCATAATTCAAAAATTGAAAAAAAATAAAAAAAATAAAAAACCAAGGAGATTTGTAATTATTAATTCCTATTAAGGTTTATTTGGAGCATAAGACCTGCTTTTGAAAAAGAATTGTAAACCTGCCTCTAAAAGGTTATCTAATCCCTGAAAATAGGTGACACTGTCAGGAATACCTTATTGTAATCAACAAGAAAATAAACAACAGCTCCGAACAGGCTAATATGATTACTGCCAATTGGTCCTTGTGGTTGCATATTCAACTAGCTAGGCTGCCGGTGTCATTATATCTGTTAAATATATAATAAACCATTTTTGGGACCTTAAAACTAAAGCTTTAGGAATGAATTGGCATATGATATCAGAGCCTCCTCGTCCAAAGTGTCAAGTATTCAATTCATTTTGCACTACTCTTGAAATTTGAATTTCAACACAAGGTAAGGTGAGCATGGGCTATCTCAACACTTCCATTCACACATGGGTATGTTAGAGATATAATGAAACCATTCCCGAGCTTTCTCATGAGAACTCAAGATTTCTGGATGAATTCACACATGACATTATCCTTATTAGCCACATATTTTAAACACTTTAGAATTATGATGTGACTAAGAACATACTAAGTTATGTAGCACATGAAGCTTTAATGTAGATCTGGATCAGCATGCAGCAACGATGATTGTCTCTTATGATAGGTGTGTAAATATGATTGGATTGCATAAAGGATGCAAAATATGGCATCTGTAATGCATTGATATTTGAGCTGCAGTTTGCAATCATGTCAGAAATAATGTTAGCTTGAAAATTTTCTGACTTGCTGCTTTTAGTGGCTGCTTGCAAGGAGTATGATTAATAAAATCAGAAATCACTAAAATTAAATTACACCAGTTTTTTGGGATTGATTAATGTATGTAAATATCAAGGAGTCGGCTCAGTGTATTACACTAAGTATGTATAATATTTTTTTTTCTTAAGATGCTTAGGAAATCGTAATTCTGGAGTCCAAAGCTAGCCTCTTAAAAGGATATCTAAGACACTGATCATTTGCAGTTTAGGTCTGAGTTGTAATTTGTTTTATGATCAACATGTGGTGGACCTTCATTTGTATCTTTGCCATAGATTTGATCATATTTATCTAAAAGCGATCCTGATTTTTTGTTAGACTAGATTAAAAAACAGATGTTTCTCAGCTTTGATAGTTTACCATATTCTTTTCAAATGACGTAGTATATAATAGGTGCCTTTCCTACCTTTACTATGCCCATTTATGTGTGCGCATCCACAAGTACTGTAGATATCTATTTAAAGAAAAATAATTTATGTTGCAGTGCTGTGCTGGATGAGGTAGACATACTCCTTGGTGATGCGGATTTTGAAGAGGCACTTCAAAGCTTAATTAATTCTTCACCTGTTGCAACACAATATCTATTTGTGACTGCTACTTTACCAGTGGACATTTACAATAAACTAGTTGAAGTTTTTCCGGATTGTGAAATGATTATGGGACCTGGTATGCACCGGATAAGTGCTCGCCTTGAAGAGGTTTGTCTTTGAGTTGAAAACTTGTAAAAATAGAAAGAAATTGGAATCTATAAAATTTTTGCATAGTGATTTGGGTTCTTTCTCCTGTTTATCCTTCTTGGACTGGAAATAGCATATCTGAAGATAAGAAATATAGTATCTGTATTTTCTGATATCTTTTTACTGCTATGTCTCCTATATAGTTTAAAGTTAAATTGTGAATTGTTATCTAGTTTACCAAGTTTGTGTACCATCCAGTGTGGCATGCTGCTTGTAATGCAAAACTGTTATGTCAGACATGGAGTACTGATGTTGTAGACTGCTAAATGTTTTGGTGGGTGGTACTGATGTAGGGAACCAGAACAGAAATAAAGAAGAGGAACGAAGAACCAGAGAAAGAAAATACAAATGTTTTTTATTTTTTAGTCTAAACTGATACAAAAATTGACTGTCAAGTCTGCAGTGAGGGCCATATGTAAGGAGCCAAGGATGATTGAAATCAAAATAACATAAAAATGTAAATTCATAAATTGGAGACAAATTTTTTGTGCTATGTAACAGATCTTCTAGTGACAACCAGATGTACTAGCAATCACTGATTTCCAACTCAAATGCTTGTTAGTTGAGATAATCCAATTCTATTATATCACCTTCTCGGTACATTTATATGATGGTTACTTATCTGTTTCGCTCTACATTCAGATTTTAGTAGATTGCAGTGGAGATGAGGGACAAGAGAAAAATCCTGATACAGCATTTTTGAACAAAAAGTCTGCTCTTCTACAGATTGCAGAGGGAAGCCCTGTCCCAAAAACTATTGTCTTTTGTAACAAAGTATGGTCAGACTTTTATGTTTTGTAGTTACTCTGTATATTTTTCAAAATAACATAAGAAGAAGCACTTTATCTTTTTATTGCATATATGGCAGATTGAAACATGCAGAAAAGTTGAGAATGTATTGAAACGTTTTGATAGAAAGGGAACCCGTATACAAGTTCTTCCTTTCCATGATGCCTTGACAAAAGAATCAAAGCTTGCTAATATGGAAGAGTTTGCACGCCGTCCATCAACTGAAGTTTGCCAGTTTTTGGTTTGCACGGATAGGTACAGTATCTGTATTACATGGCTCCTTCCAAAGTTTACTTGGATCATATGGAAACAAAGAATCATTACTTGTACTATCTTTTATTCTATAGTTTTCCTTGTACAGAAGTCTCGCTGTGAAGAAATTAAATTTATGTGACTTGTTGCAGAGCATCGCGAGGAATTGATTTTGCTGGAGTGGATCATGTCATACTATTTGACTATCCTCGTGATCCAAGCGAATATGTCCGCCGTGTTGGAAGGACAGCCAGAGGAGCTAGTGGAAAGGGCAAGGCATTCATATTTGCAGTTGGCCGGCAAGTATCTCTTGCACGCAGAATAATGGAAAGAAATCAGAAGGGTCACCCGCTGCATGATGTACCATCTGCCTATGAGCTGATGAAGTAGAAAGCTGTATGTTTCGACAAACTCTTCCTCGAACATTCTGTTGTTTCAACAAACTATGGGCTGGCTGGATGCTGCCAGCATGGGTTGTGCAGAGCAGAGCTTAATCCTGGAGCCTGCATGAGATTTAGCACCTGAACAACCCTGCCGTAATCTCCAAGATATACCCTGCCTCTGGCTTGGCATTTCGTGTATAGTTCTGCTGTTAAAATGTTGTTGCTGCTGCTGCTTTCCATTTTTTTGAGAAAAATTGTACTCTAGATTCGAAGGCATTGCTTGTATATCCAAACTTACTGTGGTTTTAACAAAATATTACCCCCCCTTTTTTTGTATCCGTATAATTTATTTTGTGCAAATAACTTTACATATTAAATGATATGGAACATAAAAGTTTTTTTAATTTCGGTGATAGTAGATGTAGTAAGTTGCTTTAACATATGTACTTTATAGTAAGAGAATTGTTTACTCTAGTAAGAGATATATAGATTTATGAAAATGCAGGAGGCTTCATATTTATAAAACTTATATACTTTTATTTTTTAAATTGTGTCTACTCTTTCTCTTGAATAAGAAAAAACAGTAAGATAGAATTCCTCCTATTCATGTCTATATTTAATAATTCATTTCACAAATGAGATTTCAAATCAAACAAATGATCAAAGAAATGTCAAAATGAGACAAAAATAATATTAGAAGCTAAGCTTTTATCAATTAAATAATTTTCAAGCATTAATCAGAGCAAAGTAGATTAATATTGCAATTCCATATAACGCTTCCCAAATTCACGTATCCAAATGAATGTACCTCAAATTGGCACAAAAAATCCACAACATTTTCACAAAACATTGTTCATGAGAGCTAATCAGAATCATAATATAATTCGATTGCCATCAGCCGGAAATAATTCTTTCTAAACATAAAACTTAAGATCATATAGACAAAGAAGTTGATATATCGTTGAAACAAAATAAAATACCTGAAGCAACATTGGCAACTTGAGCAACGTAAATCTTCCTTTTAACATGTTTCAAAATTGACATGGATTTGTCG
This sequence comes from Sindora glabra, assembly GCA_020226215.1. Classification (NCBI taxonomy): domain Eukaryota; kingdom Viridiplantae; phylum Streptophyta; class Magnoliopsida; order Fabales; family Fabaceae; genus Sindora; species Sindora glabra. The sequence continues at coordinate 15,725,557 of CM035235.1, read as the reverse complement.
GCTTAGTTTGGAGCAAGAGAAAAGCCCTCTGCTGGTGACTTTGCCAGAATAGAAGACAAAGCACCACTATGTCTAACTAGGTATACAATGAATCCTACCCATGCAATCGCGCAAAAGCAGACAAGAAAACCAAACATCATTCCTTTCACTTCAGAGAGGAGGAAGTCCAGTAACATATATCCATAAACCATTATTACCAACACAGCCACAGTCCAAGCCATTCTCTGCAAATTCACAGAATAATAGAAACCCATTAAAATGATATTTATCAACTAGAAGTTAGATAACATCAACAATCAGAATAAGAACTGCTACTTAGGCCTAATACCCGATTCTCCTCGCCGAAAGAAAAAATGAAGGGGGAAAAGAAAACTGAAGAATAGACATCAATGAAGTTTATTGTAATATATAAGCTGGTTATTCTACTCTACAAGCAAGCTAACTGAAGCACATATATTCAGAAGAGCACTGTCAAAAGACCAGCCTAACTAGTGGAAATATTCCTACTTCTAATGTAGATTCTCAGTAATAGGATTTGCTCAACTTTGATATCAAAATAGCTAATTTGTTAAAATACAAGAGGCAATAGCATTGAAACCTTAGTGCTATGTTAGGATTAGAAATATTTCCCTAATATCTATTTGACTTTGCAAAAGCTGAATTAATTCATAGTAGAGTCAAAACTTAGAGCAGTCAGTGATATATATGATCCTATTACATTTTTTCACTCAAAATCTTATCAAAGTTGAAGCTTAATAAGTCTAGCATCAGAAAATAAACAGGTTAGCAAGTTGGATTCATATTAAGGTAAAGGGAAAAATAGGCCGTTCAACCATTTATCTTGCTTAATTTAACTACACAAGAACATTCTTGTATCAATTGTTACAAGCCAAGATGATATAATAATGACTAAACCACAATTTTAGCCTCAGAAGATGGATTCATATCAATTTGGTTTTATTTAGTTTGACTCCTCAATTTCATTCTCCATAGATTCAAGTTCCTTACCCTAGAGGTAATTTGTCATTAGAATAGTCGACGGAAGCATTCTCTTCGCTACCTAGCATCATTTTTGTCTATAATAGAACTTCCTTTAAGACATGGATACACGTCCACATCCCAAATTGGTCTAAACAGTGTCATTCTATCAAAATCCTAACACAATGTTTCTTTTTGGAACACCATTGGGACCAAGGTTCTTGTTAGAACGTGTCTCTATAGCCAAAAAGATGTTTCATTTAGGCATAAAGGGTATCAGGGCAAGTTAGAAAAATGATTCACATCAATGATTTTATCAACTGGGCTAACAACAAATGGCCCTAAAGATCACTACATTAATGGAAATTTAATAGGGATGAATTGAGAAAATCAATTAAATCCAAACTAAAGCGATAGTAACTCTACTTTTTAGGGATCAAAATAGTTGTCAAGTCTAATAATAATTCCACAACTCTCAGTCTTTCCAGCTAAGCAAGTATGTTTAAAGAACTTAAGATCATGATACCATTCGTACTTGGTCAATCTATTCGATAAAAGAATTGAAACCTTTTCAAGCATTAGCAGTAACAACTTATCAAATTTAACACCAGAAAATGACAATAGATATCAAACAACTAGAGAAATAACTTACCTCTACAACAGGCCCAATTCTAAAGGATCCCATAACCTCCTCTTTAGAAACCAAAGTAAGAAGTGGAATAAGTGCAAAAGGAATCTGTATTGACTGCACCACATTAAGCCACTCATTCAACACATCCAATGAACCTTCTGATGTATTAAAAACAATGGCTACAATCATAGTTGGCACAATTGCACAGCTTCTTGTTATCAATGCCCTCAGCCATTTCTTCAAGTTTAGCTCCAGAAAACCCTCTGTTATAAACTGCCCAGCATATGTGCCCGTAATGGTGCTGCTTTGCCCAGCTGCTAATAAACCAATACCCCATATATACAAAATAGGGAAAAATCCGCCTCCATACTTCTCCTGCAAAAAGTGGCCTGCATTTACAAGTCCTATGGTTTTGGCCTGCTCTGTATTATAGAACACCTTAGCAAAAACAGTTATCACGCATAGATTGATAAAGAATGTGATCAAAAGTGCAACTGACGACTCAATTGAGTAGTAGTTGAGAGCCTCTTGAACTTGGCCTTTGTTTTTTGTGTCAATGTCCCTTGATTGAACTAGTGCAGAATGGAGGAAGACATTATGTGGTGTTATAACACATCCCACCATTTCCACTGCTTGACGGAGTGTTTTTGAACCAAGTCTTGGGACCAAAATACCTGAAGAGGTGCATCAAGTACTCTCAGAAGGTAAGAAAAAATTCACTTCATTTTAATTCATTTATTCTCACTCATTGCAGCTAGTTTGTGATTTTGGTTGTGTTTTGATGAATGCAATTGCACACAGATGCTAATATTAGAGAACAAGTTGTGATTGCAGACCACAATGTGAAATTATATTTGTTGTGTATTTGGCAACATGGTTTTAAATTGTAATTCACAACCATAATATTGTTTTTGTGTTAGGCTCTATAATGACAATATTTTCTCACAGTGGTTGCATTTTTCGGTATTTGTCCAAAATTTTGCTCTTCCCAATGCAATAGCAACTACCACAACCGGAATTTAGGGCCATGTTTTACAGAATATGAATACGGGAAGCAAGAGAATAAATAGAGCTAATTTAAGTCAGATGCTGCTAAGCATGCACTGAGTGAAGCGGAGTAAGTCAAAATGAGTTTAGATAGAATCACCGGAACAAAATGGAAATATGCCAAAATGCAAAATTAGCATATTTAGATTATGCAATCAGATGAATGTTTGTTCTTAATCCATGTCAATAGATGAGTTTATACCCGTAAGAAGTTCTTTCCCTCTTGGTTTTGTGTCATAGAACATCCAGGCAAAAGAAAGGGCCATTGTTCCAATGAAAACTGCAAAAACGCCTTCCAATTTCCTCACTCCATAGTTCTCAAGAAATAGAAAGACGAAGCTGTTCAACGAGAGAAAAGAAGATATAAATTTGATTAAACACCATATTGAATGATGAAACAGGAAAAAAATTCAAGAAAACAAATATGGTAAATGTCATAAACAGAGTTATTAATCAGAAAAAAATTATGACAGAAATATTATTATTGCATTTTCTTACTTTTATGCTTTCTTAAATATTGACAGGAAAAATGAATTAAAAGCGAAAAGAATCCTAAAAAAGATACACAATTGTACATCGGAAGTATGCTAATTAATTATTTCTACGAGAATAAACCTTCAATAAAGTATTTGTGTTGCAAATGACATTTTTAACCTAATTCTTTTAATTATCCAATTAATTTGATTTTCGAACTACAATAGTTAATTGAGCTTAAATTTTGCATTTTAGGTTGATAACATTAATTTGTAAATAATATGGTAAGAACCTTTATTCTATAACAAAAATTTCTGTCAATGATTCATGAAGGAAAAAAATCATGCAAAATAATTTTATTTATTAACCGATAAGATTTGTTTAAGACTATTTTTTTACTGAATCAATATACACCAACTTTCCAATATGTATTCTATCCTCTTGTCCTCTGAACGTCATTTTCCCCCTAAAAATTGTCCATCAACTTAACAATTCATTTATACAAGTTACATATCATTTTAAGATGAAATTTAATGAAAGAAGGAAATTTACCATTGATATTTATTATTTAGAAAAGTGCATAATACAACCTTTTAGTAGTTGCATAGCACATTTTCCCTAATTAATTATTAAATGAAGAGTAATATTTCAATAAGTACTAACAAACTCCGTCAATTTTTATTTAAGTTTAAAAGGAAAGTCATAAAAATTATATTTTTTATAGAATTTCATTATTGCTTAAAAAATTGCAATATATGAATTTTACATAAAACGAGTATATAAAAAGTTGTGATTTCATCACTCAAAATTGTATAAAAAATTTGAAAAATTTCTTGTTTCAAATAAAAATTGTAACTTTTAATAAAAGTTGACAAAATATAAATTTTTTTACAAAAATTCAAAGAATATGTATGGGTGCATTCTTTTAAGTACATAGCCAAGCATAACCTACAATAATGCATTAGTGTATGTTAAACAATTTTACTATATTTTTATAAAAGATTAACATAAAATTCATTCAAATTGCAAATTATATACAAATTAATTCATAAAACTGCAAAAAATTAATAATGCGTTTACACTTTTATCCATAAAACGTTTATTAAAAGCATTTTATGTTTAATCAGCTAATAGTAAAACGTGTAAAATCTTGATGTTCGCTCCCACCAAAAAAAATGAAAAAAGGTGTAAAATCTTACCTATCCAATGCCGTAATAATCACTCCCGCCCAAATAGGCAAAATCCCATGACTAAGTATTTGAATAGCAATAGCACTTCCTATAACCTCCTGTATGTCGGCGGCGATCAACGCCAGCTCCGCCAGGAACCACAGCACCAATCTTGCCCAATTTGAATACTCCTCCCGGCAGAGCTCTGCTAGGTGCCGCCCGGTCGCCACCCCAAGCCTCGCCGACAGAAGCTGTAACAGCAATCCCATTATTGTTGTCCACGTCAACAGCCAAAGAAGCGAGTATCCAGCAATTGCACCCGCTTGAAGATCACCTTCCAAATTTCCCGGGTCCAAAAACGCCACGCTCATCAACAACCCGGGACCGGTGAACAACCACAGCTTCTTCCAAGAGAATGGCGGCACCGCCGTGGAGTTGGCAGCCCCGGCCAACTCCACATCGAATATTTGGACCTTATCTGTGGCTGCATATGCAAAATGATCATCTTTTTCATGGACAGAAGGCGGGGAGAACGCCGACGGGTCTGGTGATAGTGGTATTGTCTCATTTTGAGATCGTAACAAGTTGTTTTCTTCTTCTTGTTTGTCATATTTCCTTTGTTGGTGAGTTTGAGATTTCATTTTGAATGTGGAATATTATTGGTCAGCATAACATCATCCTTCAAGCTCAACTTCTTGTTGATTTGATTTTCTTGTTTACAAAAAAAAATTTTTTTTTTGGCTGATTTTGAGAAGAGATGGAGTAAATTGAGAAAAACTTTGTGGCTATGCAAGGGAGAAGAGAATAGAGGGTTTTGCAAGAATATAGACCCCATGCTATATTTGTAGCATTCTACAAGCTAGCTAAATGCAAGAGAGCTATATTTATACAAAGAATGGATTTAGGAAAGTTACAATTATAATAAAGAAATTGTAACTCTTTAGATTTTTGCATAAATTTTATACTAGATTTTGTTGCTTGTTTTTGAAGAATTTTGTATTGTTAGGAAGATTATGCGAGATTTTGCCACTTAATCAGTGAAGTTTGCAACAAAAAAGAATAACTTCTTATAGATAGGATATATATAACAAAACAAAAATGTACTAGCTAACTTCAACTAGAACTTATAACTATAGTCATACAAATTTCTTAGCACATGTATGGAAGCATTACTTAAATATTTGACAAAATATACAATGCATTCTTCATTAATTTCTGTGAAAAATTTTAATATTTTTCCATTGAAAGTTGTAACTTCTGTGTAAAAATGAAAAAAATTAAAATAATTTTTTATTCAACTTTGAATTATGAGATTGTAATTTTGGTTTTTACTTGTTTCATGCAAAATCCATACACGCTTCCAACTTATATGAAATTTAGCGAGTTAGTAAGAAAGTCTAATACAAAAATAATAAAATCCGCAGCCTCTTATGTAAAATTTTATAAATTTTCACAAAAAATTACAAATTTATATAAATTTTTTATGCAACAAGTATGCAAAAAACTACAGCTCCATCATTTAAAGTGACATAATAAGTTTTGAAAAAAAATACTTTTATCATTATATAGGTAGTGTTTGGAAAATAGCTGTTGGATTGGCTTTTGGCTGATTGATCAAATTTGGCTAGTTGACAGTTAAATAAGCTGTTTGGTAACCAGCTTTTTGAAATGTCTGGTGGCGGTGAAAAAGCCAATTTCCGAAAAGCTACTGGATGTGGCGTTTACAAACAGCTGCTTTGTAAAAAATTTTCAATTGACAGAAATATCTTTAATAATTTTTTGTATTTCCCAATTTGTCCTTATTAAGAAACTCATCAGCTTGCCCCGTTGTTCCTCCATTCTGTGCTCTTCGTCCATTTCTAGGGTTGACAGCCATCTTTAGAGTAATTGCAGCAACTGTCAAATTGATAATTTCTTTTTGTCCCTACAACAATTGCAACTAACCCTAAGCTCAACCAGTGAGTTCCGATTTTAGTCTTCCTGCATTTTTCTCTTTGTCTGTTTCCTTTCATTTTAATTTCACTGTCGCACCTAGTATAGCTTTTGGTAATGGGAGAAATTCCAATATGTGAATATTACAATTAACTATCCAAAAAACTAACATGTTAAGACTTGCTTGAGAAATCCTCTTAATTCATGACTTTTACCCTTTCTCTATTGGCCTCTTATTCTTCTTCACTTAAAAAATTAGAATAATACCGATTTGTTGCATAAGTTGGTGGCCAGTTACTGAGGTGTAGGCTAAGTTAAACAGGTGAGCCATGCCTTAGACCGATAATTTTGAGCTATTCTCTCTATTAAGAAATTCAATCTCTCCTAAGATCAGTAATAAATTCAATCCTCTTAATAATTTTGAGCTATTCTTTTCATTTCTTCTACTATTAACATTCCTAAATTTATAATATTTATTTTTACACAAAAATTAAAAAATTATAGTTATCAATTTTTTAATGGTTAATTTACTTACTAAAAATATTATATTAATTTAATTTTAAAGAAATATTTTTATATAATAAATTATAATGATATATTATTTATAAAAAATTTAATTTACTAAATAACATATAAGATTTAAAATATTAAAATAAAATAATAATCAAATAATTTATAAAATATATTAATATCCTATATGTCATTTTATGCACAAACAGCTAATTTTAAATAGTTAATTTTACCAAACACTTATATTCAAACAGCTAATACAATCAACTGGTCAAATCAGCTAATTCAATTAACTATCAGTTAACAGCTAATTGAATCAGCTAATTGCTAAACAAGGCCGATAATACTTTTAATAAAATAAGTCACAAAAAAATTCACAAACTTTATATATATATATATATGTATGTATGTATGTATGTATGTATGTATGTATGTATGTATGTATGTATGTATGTATATGTATATGGATTTGAGTTTTCAAAAATACGTTTCCAAACAAAACTTTTTTTTATATCTTTCCCATGAACTAGATAGAGTTTTTCAATAAGCACGGTTAAATCTTGGCCGTCGGTTGTAGCCGTTGGCTTTAAGGATCTCAAGCCCACAATTTTTAAGCCGAAGGAAAATTAATGGATCTCAAATTAAACAATTTCCTTGATGTACCAAATTGATGGATTTCAAACCAAACAATTTTTAGAACCTCAGTTTCTAAAAGAAAGACCAAATTGATGTGTTTTATAATTATAAAATTAACAATCTCAATTTCATTCAAGATACATGAGATTTGACAAAAAATACATCAATTAATAATTGATTTTACATAATTTATTCTTGTTTGAATAATATATAAAAAATTTTTAATATTAAATTACCTAAAAATATAATCAAGGGAGGGAGAGCAATAGAAGTTTTAATATCCCCTCTGAAATAAACACAATAAGTTAATTTTATAACATTAGTCATTCATGAATTGTTACATCATTAAAAATATGTAAAAACTTTATCATTAACATATCTTCTTTTTATTCACTAATGATATAAAAATTCTCATTAACATATATTCTTCTTCTTATAGAAGGTCAGGTCCTTTCATTTTCTTTTTGATTATTTTTTTATCATGATAAGAGATAAATATTCGGATCTCTCAATTATTTTATTTTATTTTCGATAATGATTGAGAAAGATAGATATAAAATTTTATTTTTAGTTTCATTATACATAAAATTGGATTCTAAATCTTATTGCATATAAGTATTTTGTGGGTATCTCTATTCAACATAATAAATAAATGACTGAAAGGAAAAGCAAAGAATTAAAATTTCAATAATAAAACAGTTATCAACAAGTTCTATTTTTACTTAAATACTAAATACTTGATGCACGATACAAAAGATGGAAACAATCAACACAAGCATACACAAAATACAATAATAAAAATCATCACCTATTGTACAAACTCAAATGTAAATATAAAAAAAATGTTATGTCTAGTTCAAAACCAACCATTAACGTGAAACCTAGAAGATAAAGGAAAATTATCAAAATATTCAAACCATTAGCCATAGGAGATAGTTGACTGGGAGTATAATTTGAAATTTCTCAAAGTTAGGCTTGAGATATGCCAAAAATTCTACCAAATCAGAGTTTTATTGTAGAGGAGAGCAGTAATGGTAGTGAGAAGGCATTAGAGTGCCATGAAAAGAAACTAGAATTTTAAAATATATTAAATTTTAAATTCTCTAGTTCATGATATTCATGATATAAAAATACCTGATTAAAATTCTAAGTATTCTCACAATTCTCATGATAAATATCTAAACAAAAGTATATGGCTCTTTGTTATTTAAATATGTTATAAAATTAGAATTCTTCCTTAATATTCCTATTCAAACACATTCTAAGAGATATCTTGGGCATTTTTCTTTTTGTGCAACAACAAAGAAATTCTAAACTATTTACAAGTTTTATCAAAATTTCAAACCAATGGCTCAATTAACTTAGTTGCAAAAACCACACTTCTATTCTTTGGAATATTTAAAACAAACACATTTTCCTCCCAGATCAGGGACAAGTTCAACAAAATCATTCCTAGATTGACTGACTATCATAGTGAGAACATAATGCCATGGCAACACTAGTGTTTTGCTCTAAATTACCCACAATTAATGGAAATCAAAGAACATGAAATTTATCTTTCCTTTTTGGTTTAATTTTAAATAGAATACACTTATATTTCCTATCCTTTCCCTTCATTTTCCTTTGTCCAAACACTAATAATAAAATTGTAACCAATAATAAGTCAACCCATTGTTGAAGAGCTACCCATTACCATGAATTAAGTCTAAGTATCAGGTGGGCCTAACTAAATTATTACCTTTTTTTAGGATAAACACTCTAACATTTTAATTTAACTTACTAAATTATTAGGTCAAAAATAAATTTATGCTAATAATCTCCCCCTTGAATCATATAATTAAGCAATAGTGGCCACTTTATTAAAATGCTAAAGTAAATCATGACAGTTTTATACCTATAGGTCTAATTTAAGATCATAAGTACCCAATAGTGTATAATATAGTATTTGAGAGGAAAATCAATATTATACACACTATGCATTAACACTTCCCTGACCAAATAGAATATAATATTTGATAGGAATATTAATAAGATATATAATAAGATTTACAAAATAACAAAATGTGACTATATGTAGATCTTCACACAAGATTATAATATCCACCTAAGATACTTAATAAGAATAATTATTCTTAACATAATAATTGAAATAGACTCTAAATATCTCTATTAACATGCTATATCTATCAAATGTGCAGTATTAACAATGTATGATAAAATATGAATATTTTATTGATGTACATCTTAAGATAAATAATTACATCAAAATACTGCCACTAACCTCAAACATTAAAAGACTTAGTCAAACCTATATTAATTACATGATCATAATACATTCCTATTGCTAAGCCTTTAGTTAGTGGATTTGTAAGAATACGATTTGTGAAAATATGCTTAATACAAGTAATATGCTCACATATTTTCTCTTTCATAAATTAGTAGTTTACATCAAAGTACTTTATATTGGCATAACTTTTGTTATTTGAGAGAAATTCATAGTAGTAGCCGTATTGCAATAGATGGTTAAGGGCTTTGAAAAACTCTCAATAATGTGAAAACCAATTATAAAGTTCATTAACTACATCATTTCTTGAGTAGTTTCATAACATGTAACATACTTTATTTCCATAGTAGATGTTGCTTTAAGAGATTGCTTAACACTTTTTCATAACATAACTTCTCTTACCATCATAAAGATGTACCCAAGCATTACTTTATGATCATTTAAACAATTGAAAAAGCAATCTAAATCTAAGTAACTTGTAATTGTGAGATCTTTTAATCTTTTATAGGTCTATATGGAATTCTTTATATTTATAGGCACCTCATGACTCTTTTATCTATAGTTTAATATCTTTAACTAGGATCATTTGGATATCTCTTCAATACACCAATAGCATAATCTATGTTAGGAAGTATATATACCTCAGTATACATCTAGCTACCTAGATTAACTCATATGGGGCATTTTTTATTTTCTCTTTTTATCATTATTCCAAGGATATTCAAACTTTGAGACAAGATTAACCTTTAAAATAAGTGTTGAAACTTGAAAGCACGTAGCCATGTTGAACCTCTTTAGTACATTTTCAATGTACATCTGCTAAGATAAATCAAGTAAACCTTAAGACTTGACATGACAAATCTTTATGCCTAAAACATATGAGGCATTAGCAAGATCTTTCATATCAAATTATTTTGATAACATTTATTTTATCTCAGTTAGCATGTTTGTATCTTTGCTAGCAAGGAAAATGCCATCCATGTATAGTACCAATATTATAAAACTTTTAATAATCATTAGCATATAGATACACTGATCTACATCATTCTCTTTAAACCTAAAAAAAAAGTCATTAGATCATCAAATTTGAGGTACCATTATATAGATGCTTGTTTTAAGCCATACATGGACTTTCTAGGCTTACATAAAAGGTGTTCTTTACCTTTCTTTTAGAAACTACCTAACTAGTTCATATAAATAGTTTCTAATAGGTCACTATTTAAGAAGGTTATTTTGATATCCATTTGATATAATTTTAAATCAAAATGAACCACCATTGTCATGACAACTCAAAATAATATTTAGTTGAAACTAATAAAATTTTTTATGTAGAGTTTGTACTTTCCTTTTAAGTGTAGCCCTTGGTTACTAATATGGCCTAATATCTCTTAATTTCACTTGTAGCATCTCTTTCCATCCTAAAGGCTTATTTGCATCAATTGGCTTGCATCTTGCAAGTAATTTAATCAAATTCCACACTCCATTCTTATTAATTGAAGCCAATTCATCCTTTATAGCCCTTAACCATTTAGAAGAATTTGAATTAGAAATTATCTATAAAAATGTTGTGGGATTGATATTATTATTGAAGTTGTACTCATGCTTCTATAGGTATACTAAATAATTATTAGAAATCACTGATCTACGAGCTTTATGAGATGCCCTCAAAAGAATCTCTTCTACTATATTATTTTGTCTAACATCTTCTGCTATAATTGCACTAGATTATCTTATCACACTATAGAAGATAACTCTTCTAATAGTGGAACAATTTTACTTTCTTTAGTGAAGTCTATGATATAAGGTACTTGGCTCCCATTGTCTAACTTATCTTCAAAGAAAATAATCTATTTTGATTCAATTACTCTAGTTGTATAAGTAAAACAGTAACATCTATTGTCTTTGGAGCCATTATAAGACCCAATAAAGAATTTGCTAATTGTTTTTAAATTAAGCTTCCTTATTAAGGGACATATGACTCCACTTTAACTTTATAATCTTAAACCGAAAGTGCCTTAGACTAGGGCTTTTGCTATACAATAACTTGTAAGGGGTTTTAGGAATTAACTTACTAGGAAATTAATTTAGAATATATGCAACAATTTTTAATGCATTATCCCACTAAAACTTTGGCAATGAAGTAAAGGCTAATTGAAATACTTAATAAAAACCCAAAAGATAAAAATAGTTAGAATTAAATCAAATAGTGTATTTATTATAAATGATAGATAGAAAATCCATTAGAAGTTATTTAGAGAAATTTAAGAAAAATTAGGAGTATTTAAGATTTAAGGTTAATAAATCTTAGAAGTAACATAGTATTTTACTCGATGAAATTTTAAAATTGATCTAAGGTGGCAAAAATATAATTTTAAATTTATCTAGAAAGGGGTAGACAGCTATAAGGGGAGGAAGGAGGAATTTAGCATAACTTAAGGACCTTAAGGTAATATGACTTGATTTTGGAACACTAAAGTAATTTTCAATTAGTTTAAGGTTTATTAGCAATTAAAGAATTAATAAAGGATTTAATAGGAAAATTTGCAAAAAAAATAATGGAATATGCTAAGAATAAGAATATCCCTTAAGATAATGCAAGCATGATGCTAGCATACTTGGAAGTTACTACAAGTTCTCTTATAAATAGCCAAGTAAAACATAAATTTCCTCACATTAACAAGGAGGCCCCTATGGGTAGAAAGAGAGAGAAGAGAAGAGAAGGAAAAAGTGATTTTTTTTTGTACTTTTGCTATTTTCTAGTGAGTTTCTATTAGTTCTTCGAGTGTTTTTAAAATTTGATTAAAGTTAGAAGCATTCTTGATCTTTTGGTAATGGTAAAAGCCTATAAATTTTCATAAATTCATCCTTTTTTCATAGTTCTTTTTTTAGATTTTTTTATTAATTTTATATTATTTTGGATGCTACACTTTAAATTCTAAGCAAAGAGAATTAAGTTTCTCAAGCTTTCTTAAATGAATAGAGATCCGCTCATTTTCATTTTAGTTTTCCTTAAAAGGAATGTTATATATGAGATGCATTTGTGGTTGACTATTGATTGATGTGCTAAAGCCATGATTATGCATGGTGGGTTATCTGTTATTCTATTTCTGTAGTTCATGGTATGTTAAAATATAATTAATCATAGTGGATTATCTATTATATTTGTGCTTTATGATTAATGATATGTTGAAGCTATGACTATCATAGTGGATTAATTTGAAAAGTTCTATGATGAAAAGATGAAAGAGTTAGTTTTGAAGATGATTTCTATAAAATAATGAAGTTTTGGAAACATGATTTTAAATGAGAATGGAAGAAAATTTTAATGAGAAAATAAGAAGGAATTTTCAAGTCCTTATCCTTAAATAGGAAAAAAAACTCATTTTTATATCATAAAAGTTATTATGTTATGTTTTAAATTAATTTACTGATGATAAGATACTTGAATATCAAGTTTTGAAACAAAAATGGTTAGCTTTTGCTTGAGATGGCTCTTGGGTTTCTCTTGTTTTCATGGGAAAAAATTCAATTTTTCATGAAAAAATTAGGAAAACACTAAACTGCACTTCTATATGAATGTTTTAGAATAGTTTCATCAAAGGTTTTCAAATAAAAAACCACTTGAATTAAATTTTATAAACTTTTGGATTCCTTGTTATTTTCTTTGAAGAATTCTATTTTGTGAGAAAAATTTGCTACACTACATTTAAAATTATTCTAGTAATGATTAAAAATGATTATATGAAAAGTGTGTAGCTAGAATATTTATGAAAATATATTTGAAAGCTTATAGAATAGTGCAGAAAAATTATTTTTAAAATTTTATTTTCAAATAATGAAATTCTACTACAAACTATTTGAAATGGTAATTATTTTAGGTGACTTTTATAACTTGTTTTGAGTGTAAAAATGATATTTTATGACTCATTATTAATTCTAAAAAATTTTATTAAATTTTATTGAAGTTTGATATTTTTAAAGGAATTTTAAAGTTAAGAATGCTAATTTTAAGTAGTTTTGATAGTTGAATGCAAGGGTAACTTGTGTGACTTTTGGAAAAAGTTTAAAAATAATGCTTAAATCTTAATTTTCAAAGTTGGAAATTTTCATAAAAATTTAATGAATTTTGATATTTTAATTGAAAATTTCAAGTTAGAGATACTTGTTGAAACCTAGTAAGGATTGGTGTTTGCTTTCTTCACTAGTTAATAGTAATAAATAGTGATTTTAGCTAATTTTTATACTATTAGGCAGCACCTAAATTTCCTTGGATAATTGAATAAAAATAATTTTCTTATTTAATAGAATGATATATAAAGTATTATATTAAAATTGCTTAAAATTGGAAGTTTATGGAATTTGTAAAATCTAAGTCGTATTCTCTACAATTTTTGCTATGAAAATCGTGAGGAATATGGTGACTTAGATTGATATTTTGATTGCTTAATAGAATATTAATGTGTTATATTAATGGCTTATAGAATACTTGAATGATAATATGAAAAAAATGGACATTGTTCCTTAAGCTACATAGTCGAGCCATAAGCCTATTATATGATTAATGCATGAAATTGTGGCATGAATTAATATGTGAGTTTTATAAGCACCAATATGTTTATATGAAAACATTTGTGAATAAGGATCATAAAAATGACTAAATGTCAATGAGCTCTTAATAAAATAGTTATATAGTAATCTAGCTTATAAAATGGAAGCACTAATGTTTGTTGTGGACATTAGAGAAGTGATAAAATAACTGTAAAATATTTCTTGCTACATTATAATCTTGTTATATATTGATTATGGTTAAAGGATGACATTTTAGCCTTATCCTATTTTGTACTATATGGGATGGAAAGTGCCTGATATAAAAAAAAATTGGCTAATGAGTGCCTTATGCAAAAATTAGGCTAGTAAGTGCTTATGCCATGCCTATGTGATCTTGAGACTTGAACACCTATGTGACAATGTGACAATTTGGCATGATATGTGCTATGAGACCTTGTGGAGGTGATGGAAGTTTTGGCTTAGTGTCTTGTATTCTAAGTCACATTAAATAACATTAGGTAAGGTGAAGGGGATAACGTTAGGATATGTGTGGTTATGGTTGGTTCGGAGTAATAAAGAAGAACCTTTTTATGCCACCTTTCCATTTAATTGTTAATCAAATAATTATATTATGCTTATAAATGATCTATATGTAAAATCATATTGTACAGTATTATTAATGTAAAATATTTTTTTGGTAAGAAAATTTTTTAATATATGTGTTGTATTTTAATGAATTTCTTGATTAAAATTAATTAGGAAACTTATGTGATAACTATCTCACTAGATAATTTACTACTCACTTTACTGTGAATATACTTCTTTTAAATACCTTGGCTTTAGATGATACCTATTGAGATCTCCAAGCATATGATGGCACTTGGAGGAAACTACATTTGGTTAGTATAAGTTTAAGTTTTGTAATGGCCTTGGATCCTGCAACAACTATAGCAATAGCAACAACTACACTACTAGCAATAGTTCTTAAGGAATCGCCACCACTCTTTTCAACCTTTAGATTTCTAATTCTAATATGCATATAACTAATAGTTAATTTAGATTGATAACTGTTATATTTACCTATTTTTTAAACTTTATGCTATAAAATTATGGTTTAACAATTTTTTTGTAAAATTATTTTGAGACTTTACAACTGGGTTATTGTATGGCCTAGGTACCTTTCTCTACAACTAATATATATGTGTAATGCATATTTTTGTACATATATAGTTTATAATATTATTTTGATTACCATATAATTACTATAAAATGATTTTGTGATGAATAGTGACTTGGCCGCATGATTTTTGTCCAAAGAAAAATTGATTTCCATTTCAATCAAAGATAAATACAAATATCTTCTAAGAAATCTTCTAAATATTTCCTTAAATAGCATCTATCAATTCTTAAATCAAATCTATTTTATGAATTTGATGTTATCTCTAAAGTATTTTAAATCAAAATAAGAATTTCTAATTTTTTGAATTTTTCTAACCTAATCCTATTATATTGTGTTCATTTTATGATTTGAACTTTTGAAGTAAATCCTTACATAGTATTCAAAGAGTTCTCTTTAAAGATATCGTTCTAGTTTCTTAAGGAATATTTTCAAGAAAATGTTATTTAGATAAGTCTAACAAGTTTGCTTTTTCCTGGTAATCTTGTTTGACAATTCGTCTCTTCTAATAGTAGTTCTTACAAAATTATCTATTCAAGAATCTATTGTAAGTAATGACCTTTCAATGAATAGAAATTATTTTAAAATTACTTGAATAGTATTCCTTATTTTTCTGATAACATTATATTTCAATTATTTCTTAATCAAAAAAGAAAATTTTTTTCTATTGTCTTGATTTTGATTCCAAGTTTGATTGTTGAAATTTCCTTAGAAAAGGATTTTTTAACATATTTGATTTGATTTGATTTGATTTCCATCTATTTTTAGAAGAAGAAAGAGTTTTGAAAAAGAATTTACAAAAAAAATAAAAAATCTAACGTGTTTCTACATTATGCTTATTTTTAAGAAAATAATTAGTGTTGTAAAGTAGTTTAGTTTGGAAAGGTTTGTAAAGATATTCAGTTAATATCTTTACACCAGTCACAATGGTGCAAAAATTAGGTACCATGTACATAAGTGTTTAGATCTTTCTTTCAACAATTTCATTTTGCTTCAATATCCACAGCATAGTATAACTAGCTTTAATTCTATACTCTTGTAGGCATCTTGCAAAAAGGTTAGGATTTCTTCTAATTTTATTACACCTATCATACTACTCATCACCTTTATCAGAGCTGACACACTTTATTTTCTTTCCTAGTTTTAGCTCAATTGCTATCTTAAATGACTTAAAGGCTTCCAATGATTTTGACTTCTAACTGAGCAATTCCACCCAATCATATTTGGGATAATCATTGAGAAAGGTGATGAAGTATCTATATCCACCCATAATAATAGCTATCATAGTCCTCAATATTATTGTGGACCAATTTCAAGATACTTTTTTTTTTGCTTCTTTTCCTATTTCTAGATCTAGCAAGAAGTTTCCCTTTAATCCAATTAACACATGTTTCATAATTTGAAAAATCCAGATCATGCAATGATTCCTTCTTTATGACTCTTTGTACCCTTTCTTAAGAAATATGCTCTAGTCATTTATGCAAGAGCATTGAAAAGCTCTCATCAATTCTTCAATCCTATGACCAATGTCACACTCTTCATTACCTTTTAAAGGTGCTTCAGTAAGAACTATACTTGAACAAGGCACATCCCATTAAAAAAAAAAACTCATACTTATCTTCCTTATATGTATAGAATACTCTTTAAAGGTTTTTCTCCTTCAAACACTCTAATAACAATTTTTTCACACTTCCAAAAGTGATTTGGCATCCCTAATCTTAAACCCCCATTAGAAGAAAGTATTTTTTGTACAAATAAATAAAATATTATTTTTTTATACAAATACAATTCTAGAGAAATAATTTTTTTATTACAAATAGAATCCTTTAACATAATATATTAGGAATAATTTTGCTAAAAAAAATCAAAATCTTTCAACATTATGTACAATAGAGAATTTTCTCTTTGAAATCAAAATCATTTGTTACAAAAAAATCCAAGAACTCAACTGATTTCATTACTTTCAAAAAGGTTGGGTTTGGGATTTAAAAAATTAATAGAAATTTAAAAAAATTTAGTAGAACTCAAATTAAAAATCCCAACCAATAACTTAAGTTAATTTTCTCAAAATTTGGAGTAGAAAAAAGTAGATTTACACACTGTAAAAAGAAAAATATCACATTTTTTTACAATGAAACAAAAATAAATACTATTCTTTAAAGTTTCAAAATGCTTCCAAGTCTTCCTTTTGACTGTTAAAACAAGGAGATAAGGAAAGTAAAAGTCTTTAAAGCTTTCTTTTGAATCACGTAAATGGCTTTAAGCCTTTTATTTCTTCTAAGTAAGCTAATGGTTTTATTTTTCATTTAATATTTTTAAGGTTATCTAAAAAATTGTAAAGGGCATAAATGCATTTTAAAAAAAGGATAAATTACACTAACCTTTCTTGAGGTTTAGGCTAATTACACTTTCATCTCATTGCTTTTCAATTTTGGCACTAAGACTCCTTACTAGTTTCGTTATTAATGCAATTCCTTCCTCTTGAATTGATTTTCAATCAAAGAAAGTAATGGAAGTTATGGTTAACATTGAACTAATGTGGGCCTTTCAATTTTATGATAATTTTGCCCCTAAATCATGACTCTTGAGCTTTAAAAGGGGCCATTTATAGACAAAAACAATTTAAAATGAACTTATTTTTCTTGATATTTATTGAATTAAGATAAGAGGGGACCATAAAACTAGATTGCATTCAATATATGTAATTAAATCATCTTCATAAATAATGAAATCCTTATAATTAGTAATAACATTAAACATATGCATTATTGAATACCCATTACATACTTTTGGAATTAAAGTTTAATTTTACAAATGATCATAAATTGGTTTAGACACATTACATGTGCAAGTGGACCAAGATGAAAAGAGATATTACATTAAGCTAAAAATTATCTTCAATGAGTTACTTGCCTATAGAGCATAAAACCAAGTAGATAGGTTGTTTCTTGATTATGTGCCCTAAAATGAATGAAAATAGAATTCCATAGAGTTGATGTAAAATCATAAGTTGTACTACATGTGAGGATTTTAGGTCTTGTCCTACATCACACTTCAAAAATTCTAGTAACAATTTTGGAATTACAAAATGAAGAATGCCTAGACTTACTAGAAGCTGCAGAATTATTGCTTTGAAGGAGAAATGCACATGGTGAAAATGACATCAATGCTAAATAACTCAACTCCAACTAATAGAATATTTAACTTAATTTCAATTAGGTGAAAGGTAAAATGAACCAAAATATTTGAACACTCAGGGAAAAGTCACAAATAGAAGCAATTTCAATTCTACAATCTTTTATTATTAAGATAAACCTTCATAAACTTTCAAACCTTACAAATAACCCTTTGAATTTTTGTATGAAAAGGCTAGGAAAATAGACAAAATAATTTAGTGAGAGTTATAAAACCACTGCAATCACATTCATGTATTTAGTGATAGTTTTAAACCACTAAATTACTGGTAAGTGAAAAAAGTTTCAAAATTTGAAAATTATAGTGAAGGTTTTTAACCACCAATAATGAAATATGATAGCAGTGGTTTTGAACTTTTTCATGTTTTGGAATTAGTTTAGGAGAATTATTTGTAAGGTTTAAAAGTTTAGATGGGTTATTTGATAGAAACTCATACTTTAGGGGTTTATGTGTATTTTTTCCTTTAATTTAATTACATCTAGACCCCCTAATTTCAAGAAATTAATCTGACCCCTTAATTATGTCACAAAAATTGCACCTACCCCTCGGGAGTTGTTTGCTTTTCGTAAAAAAGATCATGGTTAGATAAAGAATTATCCATTATTTTTTGAGCTATTTTACCCTCTCCTTTTTTCTTTTTATGAATATGCAAATGTGTTAATGAACACAACATTTGTCTTATTAAAAAATTAAATTTATAATTTACCAAAAGCTTATAATGAAAGAAATAATTAGGGATAATCATAGAAAATTAATTTGCGGTTGACTTAAGAATAGAGATAATGATATGAATTTAATTTTAAGATAGTAATTTGTTCAAACAATTTTTCTTATCTTTTATTTTTCATTGATCCCTTTATAACTTGAATGAAATTATAAGAAAATATTTTATATATAATTGCCTTTCCAATAAACACTTAAGTTTGTGTATTCAGCTTGTAAAATATATTTTAAAAGAAGCTAGTGCATGTGTTTGTTTCGAAATTTCATTTTCTTAATTTGCTTTTTAAATATTTTAACATATTAATAATTTTATCTGTTTTAATAGAAATTTTGGAAAATAAATATTTTTTATGTCATAATTTTTATTAAATGATGTTGAAAAATTAGATTCTAAAATTTATAATATCATATTGGAACTCTAGAGTACATACTCAACATGTATTGAATAAAGAGCTTAAATTGGACCACTATAAATGTAATATGTATTTCACTATTAGAGAAAAAAATGATATATTATTAAAATAATAATAATAACTATAATTATTTTTTCCAATAATAAAAAAAATTTTAGTACTTTTTGTTGGTCAAGCGAATATAGATGGATGATAATAAAAAATTAATTTATATTAACAGTAAATTAAATTTAAATCCTTAAATAAAATGTAGTTTAGGTGAAAGAAACTCTATAACTTATGTTTAATTATACCACTTGATTCATTTAAATCATTGAAATGTTGAGAAAATTAAGGAAGAATAATGTTTTTTATGTGAAGATGGAAAATTTTAATTTCTTCTCTTACATCGATATATGTTTAAACAATAAATAGTTAAAACAGTTGCAACCTGCAATCATAATGTCATCTTGAGACTTTACTTAATTACAGTATTTTAATGTCGAACTCAAATGCTACGTGTGTTAATTCCCTACCCACATTATTTTTCCTAAAGAAAACCTTACTTCCTATTCTAACTAATGTATTATGTACTGTATGAAACTAACTATAATTGACATGAATATTAATTAATTTATTATATTTAAATAATGTTATATTTTATGCATTTTCCAGTGGGGTGAATCAAATAAATTTGATTGTAATTTTAAAATATTTTATTAAAAAAAATATTTTATGTAGTTAATTTAATTTATATTTTCTATATTCAACATTAACTTACATTAAAATATTTTCATAAAAAAAGAAAATATTTGTATTATATACATTACGTAGTTCAATTTTATAAATTATGTTTAACATGTTGGTCTAAAAACATTTACATGAAAGCGTGATTAATTTTGTGATTTTTAACTTTAAATATAACAATTGAACTATCTAATAATAATCATATAGAAATTTAACGTAATTCAAATTGAAGTTTTAACCAAAAGGAATATTGGTTTCAAAATTTTTATTTCTAAAATGGTGCTTAGTTCATCACAATTTAAATGGCTTTTCAAATTGTAAAGAAGACAATTTTTCATCACAATTTTATATATAATGTTTATCAACAAGGGTTAAGGGCAATTGTTGAAGAGAGTTAACCTTTATTTACCTAAACTTGTATTCAATCATAGTTAATTATATGTTATTGTATCCAAGATTGAAAGTAAAAAAAGATTAAAGATCTTAATTTATGACAAAGAGAATAAAAATTTAAATATTATAACTAATATTATATTTAAGTAAGTTTGTTTTAGAATTTGTGAGAAGACGTAAATCAATTAAAAAATTCTTCGCTTTTCAGAAATTGTAATTTGGTCTTATTTGATGTGATTTTTTTTCATTAAGATGTAATGTTTATTTGTTACTTTTAGGGAATATAATTTATTAATTAAGATGACTGCTTAATGAATACATTTACAGTCCCTGCATCATACGAGCTGTATTCTACTTATTAACAAGTAATAAATTCACTCCTAGCTTAGTTTAATAAAAGAAAGGAAACAAATGTAGGGGAGCAAATTTTGAGAAATTGGACGGAAATAATGTTAATTATGTTAAGTTAAAATTCTTTAGATGCTGTCATTTTTTTACGATGTCACTTCAATTTTATTTATGACGAGCTCAAATCACAGACTAATAAATTTAGATGTTACAATTTATTTGTCCTTATTTTTATCTTCTTTAATATTTTAAAAATTAAGGGACAAAAATTAAAGTAGCGAATCCTGATTAATTTTTCTTCGTTACTACTATCTCTAACTTAAGTTTTTTAATTTTGGCTTTAACTTTTTATTTTATTATTTATTCCTTATTTTTTCTTTTAACATTTAAAAATTAAGTGTAAAAAAATTAAAAAAATATTAATATATTTAAAATTAACTGAGTTATTATTAAAGAAATAGATTCTTATCCACTTATCCTATTAATGTTTGAGTTAGTATATTAGCTTTGTATTTATAATGTACTATTTCTATTTTAAATCATTATGTATACTTTATTGTCAAAAATATTTTTAATACAATTCTATAATATAAGATGTAAAATAAATTGTATAAGATGTTGGCTTGACATTGCAAATTAAGAATCAACTGGAGAGGCAACTTAGTAATTTTATATTTAACATCATCAACTTCCGTTACTTATTGGAGGTTTCAAGTGAATTTTTCAAAATCAAGATGTTTATAATTAAACCTAATTCTAAGGGAGTTTGAAATAATTTGCCCTTAAAATAAAAGGAAGGAAAGGTGAGTCTAAAACACTAAACCATCAGCAAGGATGAAGAGTTCCTAATGTCTAAAAACCAATATTCCTTCTTTGTCAGGATGCCACTTGTTTCCTCAAACAATTCAACAAATAACGGCACAGATACAAAACAAATTAAACTCAGTTCGAGGTATTGTGCATCACAACTTTGTCATTACAAAAGAAATAAATGTTTGATAATAATTTATACAAATTCAACATTAAGATACATATAACCTTGATAGGAACTAAAATACCTCACCTAATAATTTTATAACCCTCAAATCAACAAGGACAAGCTTTTTACTTTCTTATTCTCATCATTCTCGAAGAGAGGTCTTCGTAGTCACTGGAATAATGCATCTAATTGATGGCTTGTGCAAATCAGGAAGAGTGTCTTGCATAAGGCAGTACAAGACATTCTTCCTGTTTTGCACTTGTCATCAAGAAGAGAAATGCAATTTTGCTTCATCCATGTTTTCAATCTGCTGTTCATTTTTATTGTTGCTTTTATTTTATTTCAAACTTTCATGATATTTTCTTCTTTACATAATGATTACTCAATGAAAAAAATTGAGACTTATGTAAAAGTAATTTAAAATAGAGAAAATAATTTTTATCATTTATTTTTTATTTAAATTAAAATTTTGTTAAATAATTATTATAATTATAGTAAGATCAATATTTATTTATTATTTTAGAAATATAATAATAAAATACATATATATATAATAAATAATTTATTATATATAAAAATATGATAACCAGTTCAATCACTCAGTTTGATCAGTTAAATTGATTTTATTTTGACTCACCTATGTTGCCAAATTAGATTTCAAAATATTGGTTTGACCAATTTAATTAACTTATTTGAGTGTTTAACAAAATTATTTTGATTAGTTTATTAGTCCTTAAATAATTATTTTGAAAAAGTTAAAAATAATAACCTTTTGAAATAACAAATTTACATTTAGTATATGAAAATACATTCTTGCCCATAAAAATAAGTTTTTTTACACTTCAATCCTTAATAAATAAGAAAAATATTAAATCTTATTTATTTATTTTTTGAGAAAAATTTAATGCATATAATAAATTATAATTATTTATTTATTAATAAAAATGAAATAAATATAATAAATTACATTAAAATATTTACATAATAATAAAAATATTATATGAATATAAAAATATCTTTTCTATTAAAATTTATAAAAAAGATAATATATATTTCATTTTATATTGAGAAAATTATTAATCTTTTATTAAATAATATTTTTTGAACTAAAGAACAATACATATCAAGGGAAAAAATAATGTGATGATACTACTTGTGAAAGATATATTTTTATATTTAAAATATATAATTCATTAATATTTTTAATGAAAAATATATGGGTTTTGAATTTAATATTAAAAATAGTTATAAAATAAATTTTAATAGTTATTGTATCTACCAAAATATCATAAGTATTTATTAATTAAAAAGTAAATTTTCATACCTTTTAATAGAGGGTGTGAGATTTAAAGTAAAGCTTAATTTTTTTTATGAGAGGATGTGGTTTCTAGGAAAAGTATAAAAGCATAAAAGTAATATATCTAAAGTTTTACTTTATCTTTAAAAAGGGCAAAAATTTATGATACATCAGTGATACAATTATGTATCAATACACTATCAGATTTTATTATTAATATGTCATCATGTTTGATGTGTGAGATCAAACTCTAAAAAAAAGTAAATTTAATGTATAGTCAAATTTGATAGTATATTAGCATATCATTATATTAGTGGTATACCAAATTCTCTTTCTTAAAAAAAATGGGAAAGACCTTAATATAATACTAACATAGTGGTGGATCGGCACACCACTATATTTAATTGCATATCATATTTTTTTTAAGATATCTTACACATTATATAATAATATATTAATGGTTAAATCTAGTAGTATACTAGTATGCTACTGTATCAGTAGTATACTATATGAATTGCATTACAAGTTTCTTATTTTCTTTTTTTTTACTTTACTTATTTTTTCCCTAATCTTATCTCTATCATGTGCCTAATAGTATTGGAATTTTGATATGTTAACTTTATCAATAATTATAAAAATTTATTAATAATTAGAAAAGTTGTGAGTAAGCTTAGGGTAATAATTAAATTAAAAAAATACGGCTTTATTTTAAAAATAGATGGAATATAATTATTACCTTTAAATAATGGAGATATTAATTAAGAAAAATAAGGTTTTATTTATTGGTAATAAGGAAAGTTATGAGTAGGCTTGGTTTATCTATTATTCTATTTTTGTGGTTAATGGTATGTAAAACTCATGATTAATCATAACGGATTATTTGTTATTTTATGTTTTGTGATTAATAATGTGCTAAAGTCATGATTATCATAGTGGATTAATTTGAAAAGTTTTCTTGAAAAGTACTAGGATGAAAAGATGAAAGAGTTAACTTTGAAGATGATTATGGTAAAATAGTGAAGTTTTGGAAATATGATTTTATACAAAAATGGAAGAAAATTTTGATAAGAAAACATGAAAGAATTTTTGGATCCTTGTCTTTAAATAGATAAAAAAATTCTATTTTTATATCATAAACATTGTTACACTGTATTTTAAATTAATTTAGTGATGACAAGATATCTAACAATCAAGTTTTAAGACAAAAATGATTAGATTTTGCCTGAGATAGGTTTATTTTGTTTTCATGGGGAAAAATTCTATCTTTCATGAAAAAATTAGGCAAACACTAAACTACACTTGTATATGAATGTCTTACAATGGTTTCATCAAAGGTTTTTAAAACAAAAATCACTTGAATCAAATTTTATAATTTTTTATGTTCCTTGTAGCTTTCTTTAGAAAATTCTATTTTTGTGAGAAAAATTAGTTACATACTATAAATAACTATATGAAGAGCTTTAACTAGAATATGTTTGAAAATATGTTTAAAGGCTTATGAAATAGTGTAGAAAAACTATTTTTAAAATTATATTTTTATGTAGTGAAATTCTCTTATAAACTATTTGGAATGCTAATTGTTTTGGGCGAATTTTGCAACTTGTTTTGAGTGTAAAAAATGATTAAAAATTGATATTTAATGACCTATTATTAATTCTAAATTTTTTTATTAGATTTGATATTTTTAAAAGAATCTTAAAGTTAAGACTGTTGATTTTAAGCAGTTTTGATAGTTAAAAATAAGGGTGGCTTGTGTGACTTTTTTTAGCATTGGAAAAGTTCAAAAATGATGTTAAATCTTAATTCTCAAATACAAAATTTTTCATAAAAATTTAATGAAGTTTGATATTTTATTGAAAATTTTCGATTTAGAGATACTTATTGAAACCTAGTAAGGATTAGTGTTTCTTTTCTTAACTAGTTAATACTAATAAATGGTGGTTTTAGGCAATTTTCATAGTGCTAGGTAGCACCTAAATTTCCTTGAATAAATGAAGAAAAATAGTTTTCTAATTTGAATGATATATAAAGTATTAGATTAAAACTATTTAAAATTAGAAGTTAGAATTTGGAAAAATCCAAATTATATTCTTGACAATTTTTACTAGTAAAAAAATTGTATGGAATTTGGTGATTTAGATTGATATTTTGATTTTTTTAATAACATAATGGTTTATAATATTCTTGAATGATAACAGACATTCTATAGAAAAAATGGACATTGCTCTATAGGTTACACAGTTGAGCCATAAGCTTACTATATGATTAGTGTATAAAATTATGACATGAATTATTATGTAGCTAGTATATGCACTAATATGTCTCCATGAAAACATTTGTGAATAAGGCTCATGAAAATGAATAAATGTCAATGAGCCTTTTAAAAAAAAGGTGGTACAATAATCTAGTATGCAGAGTGGAAGCATTGATATTTGTTGTAATCATTGGATAAGTGACAAGATAGCTGTAAAATTTTTCTTGCTAGATTATACTCTTGTAATATTTTGGTTATGGCTAAAGGATGACATTTTAACCTTACCATGTTTTGTACCATATGAATTTGAAAGTGCCTAATGTGGGGGAGAGGAAGATCGATGAGTACCATATGCAAAAATTAGGCCGGTGAGTGCTCTATGCCATGCTTACGTGATTTTCACACTTAATTGACTATATGGTGATGTGATAATTTAGCATAATATATGATATGAGAGTTCATGGAAGTGATAGAAGTTTTGGCTCAACATCTTGTATTTCAAGTCTTATAGAATGACACAGAGTAAAGAGAGGGGGAATAAAGATGGGATAGCATGGTTTTGGTTAGATTAGAGAAAAATGGAGGAACCTTTTTATGCTACCTTGCCATATATCAAATGATTATATTATGCTTATAATTAATCTATTTGATTGAATCATATTATGCACTATACAAAATTACTAACGTAAAATATTTTCTAGTAACAAAATGTTTTAATATATGCCTTCTATCTTAATGATTTTCTTGATTAAAACTAATTAGAAAAATTATGTGATAACTATTTTGCTAAGTAATTTACTATTCACTCTACCTATAGATATACTTTTTCAAATACCTTGGTCTTAGATGGCACCTACTAAAATCTCCAAGCATTTGATGACACCGAAAGGAAACTACATCTAGTTAGTATAAGTTTAAGTTTTGTAATAGCCCAAGATCCTATAATAACTATACCAATAGCAACAATTACACCATAGCAATAGTTCTTTAAGAATTGTCACCACTTTCCCTAGCCTTAAGTTTTTCGATTCTAATATACATACAACTAATCGTTAATCTTTATACATAATTTTCATGTTTATTTATTTTTAAAAACTTTACATTGTATAATTATTATTTGACTATCTTTTTTTGTATAATTATTTTGAGACTTTACCAATTGGTTATTGTAACTAATATATATGTATAATACATGTTTTTGTATATATATAGTTTCTGATATTATTTTGATTAGCTTATGGTTACTACAAAATTATTTTGTAATCAATAGCAAGTTGGTCACACAATTTCTCTCTAAAGAAAAAATGATTTCCATTTCTATCAAAGGTAAATAGAAATCTCTTCCAAGGAATCTTTTAAGTATTTTCTTAAATAACATCCATCTAGTCTTTAACTAAATTTATTTCTAATATGTTTCATGAATTTGATGTTATCTCCAAAGTATCTTAAATTAAAATAGGATTTTCTAATTTTAAAAAATTTTCTAATATGATCCTATTCTATTATGTTCATTTCATAATTTGAACTTTTGAAGTCAATTCTTTACTTAGTATTCAAAAATATCTTTCTAATTTCTTAAGAAATATTCTCAATAAAATGTTATTTAGATAAGTTTAATAAGTATGCTTTGTCCCTATAATCTTTTCTAACAAATCATCCTTTTTGAAAATAGCTACTTGAGAATCTGGTGCAAGTAATGACTTTTTGATGAATAGATTTTTTTTTTTGAAATCATTTCACTAGTATTCCTTATTTTTCGAAGGTATTATATTTCAAGTATTTTCTAATAAAAAAAAGAAATCTTCTTCTATTTTTCTTGCATTTTGATTCCAAGTTTGATTGTAAAAATTCCCTTAAAAATGAAAAAGATTTTTTAAAAAATAGTCAATTTGATTTCCATATTTTTTAAAAGAAGAAAATTTTGGAAAGAGATTTGCAAAGAAATAAAAAAGTCTAACTTGTGTTTCTACATCATGCTTATTTTTGAGAAAATAATTGTGTCATTAAGTAGTTTAATTTGAAAGGACTTATAAAGATATGCTATTGATACCTTTACACCAGTCATGATGGTCCAAAAATTAGGTTACAATGCAAACATAAAGCTAACCATGTCCATAAGTGTTTGGATCTTTCTTTCAGCAATTTCATGTTGCTCTAGTGCTCCAAGCATGATGCAACTATCTTCAATTATATACTCTTATAGGTATCTCACAAAAAGGCCAGAATTTCTTCTAGTTTTATCATACTTATCATATTACTCATGACCTTTGTCAAAGTTGACATATTTATTTTCTTTCCTAATTTTAGTTTAAATGTTGCCTTGAATAACTTAAATGCTTCTAATGATTTTGACTTCTAATTGAGCAATTCCACACAACCATATCTAGAGTAATCATTCATGAAAGTGATGAAGTATCTATATCCACCTATAGTAAAATATCAATGTGGATTAGTTTTAGGCTATTTTTTTTTTTTGCTTGTTTTACCAATCCTAGCTTTAGCAAGAGATTTCCCTTTAATGCAATTAACATATGTTCTATAATTTGAAAAATACAAATCATGCAATACTCCCTCTTTTATGAGTCTTTTTATCCTTTCTTGAGAAATACACTTTAATTATCTATGCTAGAACATTGAAGAGTTCTCATTAGTTCTATTTGTTTTCATTCTGACAATGGCATTAATAAAATTAGCAAAAATGGGATTGATATCAATACCTTATAATCCATCACATAATGAATTGATCTAATAATTAAATATTTATAAAACAATTCAAAACTTTTCATTTTCAAAATGATAAGAATATCCAATGTGGTTAAAGCTACTACAAAAATCAAATTTCTTCTCATAGAAGACACTTAAACTATGTTAATTAAAATCAACTCATGTTCAAACTTTAGACTCAATATGATTAATTCAACATGCTCCATTTCTACTATATCTGCATTTCTAAGCTACACAATTAGCTCTTTTTTACTTGACTTCCTCAAGTTTGTCAATACTTGAAAATAATTCATAATATAAATGGTAGCATCAATGTCTAAACACTAAGTGTTTGATGACACATCAACTACATTGGGCTTAAAACATACTAGAGCTAGATGGGTATTTTTCTTTTTCTTGTTAACTTATTTCTTATACTTATTGTTATCTAACTTTTTATGCCTATACTTCTTACAGGATTTGTAGTTACCTTTGAACTAGGCTTTCGTAGGCTTATGATGCTATCCATTAGTCTTAACCTTCTCACTTTCCTTCTTTTCATGGGTATACTGAACTTTGTGATATTTTTTATTAGTCTTCATACTCTGTTCTAAAGTTAAACCATAAGTAGTATTGTCGAGTAAAGGATATAGCATAAAGCAAATTTCATTATTAATGCAATTATTCATAAGTTACAATAAGGTCATGTTATATCCTTTTCAAAATTTTAAAATATTTTATGAATGAATAATGATTTATTAAAATCTAAATTAAGAATTTTATGTGAAATAATTGAAAAAAGGAAGCAATTTAAATATTTAACAGTTAAGTATAGTTAGAAGTAAGGATATAAGTATAAAGGAGATTCAAACTGCCTTTCCAATTTTACCTTTGGCTACTTATTCTTTATTTCCCCAAATTTCCTCAACCTCTTTCTCTATTTCTCAAACATAAACACCCTAAAGCCCTATCACTCTCTTTTTCATCTTTTTTCTTTTTTTTTCCTCTCATTGTCTAATCAAGACATAAATTATCATCAATAACATGCACTTTTCATCCTAAGCTAGGTAAGGCTCCCCAAACTTGAATCTTTACTAAGCTCTTCCTTTATTTCATTTTTTATTGGATGGATCTAGACTTTAAGCTTAAAGGGAGTGTGAGCCCTAATTTGGATCTTCGAAGGCTTTCGATAAATAGAATTAGACAAATCACAAATTGTTCCACCTAGCTACTTCTTCATAAAATATGAGTAGCATTTTACCTTAACCTTAGCTTATATTCACCATCTTATTTAAGATATGCTATCTATAGTATTTAGGGGTGATTATGTACAAGGTATGAATTAATACCTTAAAAATCCGCATTATATGTTAAGCTTTGTTGATTAAAAGTAGTATTTTGATGTTTTGAAAGTATAATTATGGAATGATATGATGGAAATATGATATGAGAGATGTTAATGGCAGATAAATAGTGAAATTGTAAAAAAAAGTATACAATTAGAGATGTGATAATTGACTATATAATCAACTATACTCAGTAAATTTGTACTTTAGACTAATGTAGTTGACTATATAATCAATTATGACTAGTTAACTACAACTATCAAATGTTGACCTTTGTTTACCATAATTAACTACATAGTCGATTATTAGCAGGTAGAGTTACTTTTAGGCTTGAAGTAATTAACTACATAGTCAATTATCAATAGGCAAAGTTACTTTCTAACTAGTTGTGGTCGACTACATAATTGACTAAGTTAACTACATAGTCAACTATTAGTGCTAGAGTTCATCTTTGGATACCTACACATAGTTGATTATTACCTTGTTATCACAATATCATATGCTATGTGCAAATAAACAATGTTATACTAAATTATATAAGTAGAAATCAATATAAATGACTTCAAAAATGAATAATGGTTTGTGAAATATTAAATAAACCATGTTTACACATAAAAAGTGAATAAAGCAACATAAATTAGCCTTACATACCTTGAAACTTTGGAAATCTAATTCCTTAGTTTGTTTGAGAGAATAATTCACTTGTGATTGTATATATATGCATGTATATAAGCATAAATACTTGAATTGTGTATATGAAAATTGAAATGTTAGATAGAATAACTTTATTGTATTTTAATTTGTGAGAATTTATAAAAATGATAATATAGATATGTTATTACTCATGTTGCTACTTATGCATCGAATCCAAGTGTTCAATTATAAAAGAATAAAGTTGATCTTGGAGGGACAAAGTTAAGTTTATAAAAGAATAAAAATGATCAGAAGTTATAAAGAGATTTACTTTCTTTCTTTCTCTCATAAATATGTTATGATCAAGTTATCATATCATAAAGTTTAATGAACAGTGTAACAATATTACTTGTGGATGTCATAAAATGATAAATAAGTTTAAATTGCTCGAATTTGTAATAAAAAACCTAGGCACTCTCCACAGGGGACATATTATAAACTCTATATTACCATCCATATATATATTCATGCAACATGTATACTTATATTGATATGTTTTTAACAATATTATATTAAATTCGAACTACTCATTGAGTTTCTAAAGAAACTCACTCTCTTTTTGTTTCTTTTTTTATTAATAATTAATCTCCTTAGGTACTTAACTGTTATCAAATAAGTTAGAAGTAGGCCTGCTTAAAGATTTTAGCACATAAGTAAGTCATGGGATAATTGGTTTAGATATGCATGTTGCTAATTGATGCATACACATTTGAATATAAATATGATATTTTTTTTGTCAGCTACATATATTCGCATGTTCAACATTGCATTGAGCATATATGGAAAAGGTTAGTAAGCAATCGCATTTAGTAAATTCCTATATTGGTCCCATGCCTTTAGAATAGATCGTGACATGTCATTATTGCCTATAATTTTCATGTAAAATCTTACAAGTTTTTCATACAAAGTCACAACAAACTAAAGGCACTATGATTTACCCATTTTAAGCATCTCATTGTAACTTTTTATAAGGGTAAATTACTTCCACCTCCCTTAAGGTTTGAGTTAATTATATTTTATTCCCCCTTGTTTAAGAAATTAATCTTACCTCCTTTGTGACAAATAAATATAAATGGTGTTAATATTTTTTCATTTGCCACTTATACTCTTATATAGTTAAGAGTACAAAGAGTACATAATCCAACCAAGGCTCTTTGTTTGCTTTCTATTCCAAACTATTCCTCCTTTGCCAAATAAAGCTCTTTGTAGGCATCAACTAAAAATTAGAGCTTAACTTGGCTAGTTAATAAAGTAAGGTTTGTTAATGGATATTTAGCTTTATCTTTTATTTCTTTTCATTGTCATTCATTCACCTATTTGCATTTTTGTTGATTTTTTACTTTTTTTTCATTTTGTTATTAAAGTTATAAATTTTTCCTCTGGGTTTTATGGTATTTGCTTGCTTAAGACTTTCGTTTCTTCCTCCTTTTCTTTTTCATAACTTAGTTTAAATTTGTGGATTTTCTAATTTTGATTACAATATATTTCAAAACCATAGATTCAATATTAGAGGCATTTTCACAACATTTAGTTCTTTTTTAGACTAATTTAAAGTAGTGGTAAATATTGAAAAACTTTGCTAATGGAAGACATGAATGAAAGAACAAATGACAATGGCATGTGCAAATAGAATTTCATGTTCTTATGTAGCTACTAAAGTAGGAAGAACATTGAAAACATCTATTTGAAGAGCCTTAAGATTTACAACTTTAAATTAAACTTAATGTAACCCAATTGATCTAATTAGATTCATTGAAAAGAAGGGAAAAGCACTAAACAATAATTCGTAAAATAACCAAGGAATGGAAATAAAATAAACATACAAATAAAAATTAAAAAAAAATAGAAACTTAAAATTAAAATTAAAATATTTTTATATATTCATAAAAATTTATTTCTTATATGTTTTTTGTTATTTCTATTTAAATTTATAAATAAAATTATAAAAAATTAAATTAAAAAAAGGAGATATGAAAAATGAAAAGGAAGTATTTTAAGGAAAAAGAAAGAAAAGAAAAGTAATTAAACGAAAATAAAATTTATATTATTTTATTAATAAAATTGATATTTTATTTTAAAAAACGTATTCATATTTTAATGATATTTAATATAGATGAAAATATTTGCATAACTATTATATTTATTTGTAATCATTGGAAGCAAAATATTATCTTTATAATTTTAAGTAGAATTAGCTACAAGTTTTTTATTTTTATGGTAAGCATAAATTTGATTTGTGTTTATCTTTCAACATCGGATTATATTGCCTACAAATTTTACTTCTAATTTGAAATAGTTTAAGTGATATTATTTTTACACTTTGATTTATATTTATATAATGAACTATCATTCAATTAAAGTAATATTCATCATTTCTAATCACTAATGATCTTGAACTAGTGCAAAATAGATATATAAGTTAATAAAAAATATATTTATTTTTTATTTGCAATTGAGATGTTTTAAATACTTCAAATAAAATAACTATAACATTTTTTTTCAAAGAGCCTTCTCTAAATGTATTATAAGAGTATAACTATCCAAAATACTTTGTCAAAATTTTTAACCAATGGTGAGGTCCACAATTTTCAAATTTTTTTCAACATTTCTATAAAAAATATTGATAGACATAAGGCTTCAAGGGATAAAGCATAATGTGTATGCATTAAGTAAAGGAGATGAGATTAATATCTTAAACAAAAGGAAAATAAAAAGTAATTAGGCTAAATCTCAAGGGAGGTCATGCTAATTTACCTTTTTTTTATAAATACTTAAAAGTTCTTTCATTAATATTGCAACTATTTTCATTAAAATTGCAACTTAAAATAGTAAAACCATCATATCAGTCATTGTTAAACCAAAAATATAAGATAACTTTCATTTTTCTACCTTGAAATTTGGACATAAATCATTCACTTTCCTTTTATTTTGATAAATTCCATAAATCCCCTTAGTAGGTGACTTGATCTAACTCCACTTGTAATTAGGGGTGGAAATAAATTAAGTTGTTCATAAGTAGCCTTTGGTTTACCTTGTTAAAGACATGACTTTCTAGTTTATTTAATTAAACAAATCAAGTTTAAACTAATATATTGACCTATTTATTAAACATGCTTAATCTATTTATTTTTAAGCTTAGCTAGTTGGCCCACTATACTAACTTATTTAACTAATATGCTATCTTAATCTAGTTTACTTAAGTTAATCGACTAATTACATTATAATTATTACTATTTTTTCATCATTGTACCTTATTTTCCTTTTCAATTTAATCATAGTACAAAATTTTGTCAAATGCCTTATTTATTTAACAAAATTGTTATTCTTTTTTTTATTAAGGAAACTATTTATTATTATTATTATTATTATATATATATATATATATATATATATATATATATAAATATCTAAGTTTATAAATTTATTTACATTTTAATAGTTGGGCATAAATAAGCTAATAAGTTAGGTCAAATTTCTTAAATTTTATAAATAAGCTAAGACAAACTAAGCTAAAATTTTAGCTTACAAACAGGTCATATATCAAGCCTAGACTAGCAAATTTTGAAACAAGCTTGGTTTACTTATGTTAAGGCATGGTTTGACTTGACTTGTTTCCATTCTTACTTGTGATGATTTTATTTTATCAATTTTGCCCTTTTCAAGGAGTATGTAGAATACAAAAAAGCTACAATATTTGATTATAACAATTCTTTCATTTTCTTCCATTCCATGTTTATCCCAAAAGCTTAAAATTTAAAATCTTGTGAATTATGGTTGGTTAGTATTTCAACCCATTAAAAACAAATCTAACCATTATGAATTTTAAAATTGAAATCAACACTTCCATTCTATCAAAAGTTAAAAGTTAACTGATTAAATAAGTAGGATTTTACTTAAGAAAGTATTTCAACAAAAGCACTATTCCATTGCTAAATTTGAAATTTTACATTCATATTATAGTCCACTATTTTCTAATCTCATTACTTTAACAAAAGTACAACAAAAAAATCATAAAAACAAACACTAAACCAATAGAAATTGAAGTTAAGATAATCCAATGGTAATGTCAAACTTAAAATAACCTTTTTTCATTTTTTCTATTTCCTTTTTCAATTCTTCAATCCTGTGATTGGTGTCATACTCTTCATTACCCTTTGAAGGTGCTTTAGCAAGAACCATACTTGAACAAGGCATATCCCATGCAAAAAAACTCACACTTATCTTCCTCATAAGTATAGAATACTTTTTAAAGGTTTTTCTTCTTTAAAAACTATAATAGCAATTCTTTTTCCACATATGCAAAAATAATTT
The DNA here is from genome assembly GCA_020226215.1 of Sindora glabra. Lineage (NCBI taxonomy): Eukaryota > Viridiplantae > Streptophyta > Magnoliopsida > Fabales > Fabaceae > Sindora > Sindora glabra. The sequence continues at coordinate 15,690,790 of CM035235.1, read as the reverse complement.
GGCATTCTCGATCTTAAGTCTCCACTAGAAAAGGCATTTTTTATACAAATAAATAAAAAATTAATTTTCTATATAAATACAATATTGGAGAAATAATTTTTCATTAAAAATAAAATCCTTTAACATAATACATTAAGAATAATTTTTCTAAAAAAATCAATATCTTTTAATGTATAACAAGGAATTTTCTTTTTAAAATAAAAATCATTTATTAAAAAAAAATCCAAGTACTTAACTAATTTCATTACTTTTAGAAAGAGTGGATTTGGGATTTGAAAAATTAACAAATTTTTCTAAAAAAATTAGTAAAACTCAAATTAAAAATCTCATCAAACAATTTTAAGTTTTTTTTTTAGAATTTGTAGTAGAAAAGAGTAGATTTACATGCTATAAAAAGAAAAATATCATAATTTTTTACAATGAAATAAAAACAAATACTATTCTTTGAAGTTTCATATTATTTCCAAGTCTTCCTTCCAGCTATTAAAACTAGAAAAGAAGGAAAGTGAAAATCTTTAAAGCTTTCCTTTGAATCACATAAATGGCTTCAAGCCTTTTACTTCTTCTAAGTGAGTTAATGGTTTTATTTTTACCTTTATATTTTCAAGGCTATCAAAAAAATTATAAAAAGAAAAAGTACCTTTAAAAAGGGTAAATTATCCTGACCTCCCCTAAGGTTTGAGTTAATTACACTCCTATCCCTTTGGTTTTTCAATTTTGGCATTAGGCCTCCCTATTATTTTCATTATTAATACACTTCTTTCTCTTAGCATTGATTTTTCATCAGAAAAAGTGATGGAAGTTATAGTCAATATTGAAAAAATGTGGGCCTTACTTTTTATGATAATTTTACCCCTATATTATGACTTTAGAGCTTTAAAAGAGGCTTTTTGCAAACAAAAATAATTTAAAATGAACTTATTTTTGTTAATATTTGCTAAATGGTAAATAATGAGAGGCGATCGCAAAATGAGATTACATTGAGCAGATGTAATTAAATCATTTTCATAAATAATAGAATCCTCATATTTAGTAATACCCATCATGTACTTTTGGAATTAAAGCTTAATTTTACAAATGATCATAAATTAGTTAAGACACATTATGGATACAAGTGGACCAAGATGAAAGGAGATATTACATTAGTGTAATATCCTAAATTAAAATTTAAAGTTTTATAAATTTTAATGCTTGTTGATAATTATTTATTTATTTAGTTAATATTTAATTTTAAATTTATTTTTTGTATTAAATATTTTGGAATATTAAAAATGACACTGACAATATTTGAAATATTTTTATTTTCATTTTTGCTATTATATGGCCATTTTTCCAAAGAATTTCCTATGTGCTAAAAATAATTTTAGTGAGTATGGATGGAAAGATTTATGAAGTAATTTATTTATGTTTAATAAATTATTTTTAGAAATCAACATATTTATTTTAGGATTTTAAATTTATCAATAAATATACATCTATATGTATATATTAGAGAAGAATTGAAAATACATGAGATAGAATTTTAAATAAAATAAGTTTTATAGAAAGTAAGTTTTTATTTGAATGAAGGGCCAGGATTAATCCTTATGAAATAATGGTTAAGATTAAAAGAAAGATAAGCTTATGATAGGGGTGAGAAGTATGGCATCAAAGCCTATAACTCATATTTTTAATATTTTCTCTCTCTCTTTCCTACCTAGTTCTCCCTCTCTCTTCCCACATTCCACCAACTTACTCTTCTTTATTTTTGTTTTTTTTTTCTAACTGGTATAGCAACCTTTTCTCTCTACCACTACCTCTCTCCTCTTTTTTCTTTTACTTAGGTTCAGGTTACTCTGTCTTTATTTTTGAATTTTTTCTCTCTCACTCAATTAAGTTCCTTCTCTCCCTCCTCTTTTTTTTTCTTTTCTCCATTTTTCTCCTTCCTCTCTGTCGACATCAAGTTAGCTTCTTCAAGCTATAGAGCAGCCAACGATCACTGTGTCACCTTCGAGCACACCATTCGCAATTAGCAAGGGCAAGATAGTGGCAATAGAAGCTATCATTTATAAGGGAACTAAAGTTATGTTATGCTACTAGCCCCTATCTTTTGCCTATGTTCTTTTAGCCCTTATCGCTAGCCCCTATCTTTTGGCTACATTCTTTATGCCCTTATTGCCAACTAAGTTCCTGGTAACTTTTTGAGGTAGAATGTATACCCATTACGTGTGCCTTAACACGGGATTGCTGCTTGTTGGTATTGTAGAGGAGAACCTAAGCACGGTTAAACAATAACATAAGGCCATTTGGCCCTTCTCCTTGCCAATGTTTTGTTATGCCTTTGTTGCCAATGGAGTTTCGATAAGGTGAGTACATTGTCAAACTTTATTGCTTTTATTATTATGAAGTTAACTTAAAGAAAACCCATTCAGGAGTATTTTGAAATAATTGATCATGCCTTAAAGTATATATATATATATATATATATATATATATATATATATATATATATATATATATATATATATATGTAATAAGTAATTTATTTTTGTAAAATGTTAAAATAAAATGAATATAATCATTCTAGAATCTATCCTAATATTTCCAATTGCAAAGGTATGATTTAAGAAACCCACCCCATGTATATGTTGGGTATCTATTAATACTTTTGAAAAATGAGGTTTTTTATACCATAGAAAGATATAATAATATACTTAAAGCATTTCTAGGAAAGTACATTCCAATATTTTAGCAAAGATAAGTTCAAATTTGGAAAACCCTATTTGCATAGTTTTTGAAATGTTAGATGAAGCATGTGAAAAATATGATTTCTAGATATAAAGTGCTAGAATGGCATGATTGAACCTACTTTGTATTATCAATTAGTATATTTTCAATATATGTTGATTTAAAAGACTTTTAAATGTAACTTAACACTTTTATTTGAATGAAAGCAAGATATAAAGAGACAAATGTGTAATTGTATAAAATAAGATAGTCTCTTTGGATTAAAAATCTGAATATGAGGTTTGATGATTTCATGGAAATAGAGTTAATAATGAAAGAAAGAAAGAGTATGTAATTACTAAATAATTTGATTAGAGTAACATATATTGGTATAAAATTACAAATATTAAGGAGTAATCGTTTGATTTCATGAAGTAATGTGATTAGAATGCTTTTGATTTGAAAAAGCTATCATATATGAAAATTTCTAATTTTTAATGATAAATTTGAAAATAAAGGAAGTAAGGATATAAGATAATTAATTGGCATAGTTGGATTATCAATTAATATTGAAAAATATAAGAAATGAATGCTACAGAATACTATTATATTATGATCGAGATTCGTAATATATGAAAAGAAAATAATCAATATTCATATAATTATAATTCATCTTTATAAATGGTGATACTAGAAGGAAAATGTGAAAAGATAATTATGGATGCTTCGCAACTTCTAAGGGTGGATTAACATTACCAGATAAAAATATATCTTACTACAGATTTCTATCTTAATAAAAGATAACTTAAATATTATGAATTATATTTTTCTTATTGATAGTATAAATTTCGTATGTGTATGTGTGTGTGTGTGTATGTAAACTTAGTTCTATGGTATAAGTGCAATTAGTTGTTTAAAGGAATATTAACTAATCAGAGTATGTAGTGAAAGCATGATAGTGGTGTTTCTAACATTGATAGATTATGATGATTAAGTTCAATAATGTCTGTATGTTATCGTCATATAGGAGAACATAACAACATTATTGTACATTCATGCATATACTGTTATGTCCTTGGTATTGTCCAGCAATGAATTTAATTACCTTGCAATAAGATTTTATAAACAGTTAGGATATGAGAGTTAAGCTCTTATGTGTATATTATTTACAAATTCTGCCAAGGATGGTAGTGGAAATTATGAACTACGCTAGAGCAATGATAATGGTAATTGTGATGCTTTAAAAGTTAGATAGAAAATTTCTGGCGAATAGTTAAGAAAAATATAGGATTGACCTAGAAATTAAAAAGCAGTTACACATATATTTATTATAACTGGATATGTGATAAGATGTGTTATTGAAAATTATCTATGATTGGATATTGCTATTGGTGTGATTGAGATAATTTATTTGTGTTTAAGCCTTAATGGTTATTTGTAATTATGATGTCTACTTGAAATGGATAGTGATATGATAATGATGTTATGTGATATTAGATAGTTGAGATTATTATGATCTATGATGAAAAGTATAGAATTTAAGTAGTGTACAGGTGAATATTTCATTCAAGGCTTGGTTTTACACATAAAAAACTCAGAGGGTCAGGGTTAAATTTATTTCTCTAATGAAACTTTTAACTAGCATGTGACCATTTAATATAAATAAATCAAGGTTTAGTAATAATAGATATATGCTCACTAAATTCTTGTAATCCACTTTATGTTATTTCCAATGTTTTCAAGTTAGGATTCAAGCTTTATAGTATCTATGGAGAAACAAAGACCGCCTAGATTAAAAGATTTAATAGTTAGGATTAGAATTAGCATTGAAGATAGAGATGTTGTTAATTTAGCAATAAATGTGTTGATTTATTCATCTGTGAATAAGTTTGAGTTTGTATAGTATTATATGAATGATTGATACTATCATATTTAAAAATATATATAGGTTTTACATTTTAGGGCATATGGCTTTTGGAAGATGTCTAAAAATAAGGAAAATTTCATCCATTTTTTTATAAAATATTCTTTTAAAAATGAAAGAAAAATAAAGGAGTCGATAGTATTAGTAAGGCTTGTAAGGTTACTTAGTTAGTACAATAGTAATAGTTATGTATCTTTACATTGGCTATGATGTTTGAAAAATGAGTTGTGATAATTAGGCTAAGAATTATCTTCAGGAAGTTACTTGCTTATAAAGCATAAAACTAAACAAATAATGATGAACACGTTGCAATGCACCAAAATTAGAATAAACTAGTGTGTTAAAAATATAATGTTGTATAGTGGCATAATCAGGTCCTAATGATCCTTTAATTTTACCTTTTCTAAATTAATTTCTAACAATACCTACACAAATTTTGAATTATTTATGCAGTGAAAATGAAAAGAACTAATGCAAACAGAATGTAATGCAATGAAACAGAATATTATGACAAAAACAGAATATAATATATATGTTGTATGCTGTATATATATAATTGTGCAATAACATAATGCAGAATTAGGGGTGGGTTGCACAAAATTAAACAATATGATAAGCACAAAATCAAGCACAAGATAAAAGCAAAATAGAAATAAAATAAAAGAGAATTCAATGGAATCAAATAGCTAATTCAAGAAAATTGAAAGCCCTAAATTAAATTAATTATAAATTAATTAAGATTTTACTTTTTTTAATTAATTCTTCAACTTTGAATTACCTGAAATTCCTACAATAATTCATGAATTCTACGTTAGATGATTGCCTAGGATTTGATTAATTAAGATTAGTTGAATTAAGTAATTGTTATAATCTCTATGCTAGATCGACATTAATTTATAAATAGAATTTATTTGATTTGAGAAATTAGATTAGAAATCTGTAATTAATCCCTTAACCATCTGTCCCTATGTATAAAATTATGATTTATTAACCATAATTTCACATTAAAGTAGCAAAGAAATTAGAAATTACAAGAGTGAATATCAATTATATCAAATTAACATCCAACATAAGGAATCTCAAGACTTTCAACATAAGTAAATAGAGAAAGAGAGGAAAGCCTTAAATAAAATTACAAATCATGATCTTATAATCTTATAATTAGAGCCTCAACTCCTTGAATCAACCACAAATTTAGGCTTCCATTGATGAAGAACAAAGAAAGCAAAAAGAAGAAGCAGGTTGTTTGCTGAGTTTCTATGTGTAGTCTGAATATATTCTTTTCTTCAACTCTATTGCTTATTTATATAACCTAATTAGCCTAAAACCCTATTGGACTAGAATTAGATAATTGTCAGGATTACAATAATAAGGCCTTCTTAATTTCTAAAAATCTAGACCTATTTTTTACAAGTCAATTAAATTCATCAGATAAATTAGTGAATTCCCACAGGTTTATCTTCCAACCCAATTTTGATAACCAAATCAATGTAATTTGAAGAACCCATAAACACAAAACATGTAGGCCTATGTCTTATGAGAATTTAGGCACTAGATTCAGGTTAATCGAACCACTATAGTTTTAGATATTGCTCAAATACAGAAATGGGTTCAGTTGAGATAAAAACACAACTTCAGATTCTCAGCCAAATAAAGGCTTGAAGAAGTCCAAATTAGGCTTTGACCAAAACATAAAAGTTGTAACTCTCTCTTTCAACTTTTGATCAATATAAAGTTTGTATCAATCCGACATTTGGAATCTAAGATATGATTAAAAAATAGAAATAGTATCAAAATCCAACATTTAATAAATAAATTCACAATATTATAAAATTAACCATAGATTATAAAAAAATCCTATTTTGTAAAATTAAGTAAATGTAACACATAAGAGACATAAAATAGGAAAAAATAAAATAATAAATATTTTTCTCATCAAATTCCCCCACACTTATCCCTTACACATCCTCAAGCAAGACAAAACTTTATTCAAACTAAGACACAAAAGACTTTACTTTCCAAATACTTTAAATTTACAAATCCATAAGCAAGAACTAACCAAAGGCAATAGGAAACATAATACATCATGAAGAAAAATATTAACAAACTTAAAAACTAACTAACATAGCAACTTCATTCAAAAAGAGTAAATCAAATTGGTAAATTCATCACAAAATTCACTCTCCAACTCTCAAGTATTTAAGGTAAAATGTTTCATTCAGGTTCTTTCCATGAAATTATTCTACCATAAGCTTGCTAATCATCTAATCTCCTCTACTCAAATCATATGCACAACATAAATTAAAAGGACTTTATTCACGGTTGTAATGGGGCTAGAAAAAAAAGGAAAAAAAATAAGAATAAAAGAAGTTAGAAATCAAAGAAATCAATGAAGCACTTGAATCAACAATCATGTGGGCAAATCATAGACAATTATAATTCAACACATCAAGCCAAATTCAAACTCAAATCATCAACTTCTTTGTTCTTTTTTTTTTCAATTTAATTCTTTTATTTTTTAATTCTCTTTTTGCCCTTTTTTTTTTACTTTTCTTTCTTTTCTTTTTTTTTCTTTTCATCATTTTCAACAAAAGGCTTAAAATCTCACAAGATGGATCATGCTATCAATTCAAAATCTATCACTACATTAATTAATTTTAAGAAACAAAATAATTCATTCAATCATGTTATGAATCTTATCTAATTTCAACTGAATTCTACTCATGAAAGTGCAAAATTTTCATTAATGAAAAGTAACTAAAAAGGACTCAAAATTAAGTGAAAAATATATTTTTTCTATTTTTTTAAAAGAATAAAATTATGAAAGATATTAAAAGAAAATACAAAGCATAAAGTAAATCTTAAAGGTCTCTCCATCACACTTAAATTTTACATTATTATCAATATAAAGTATATCAATATCATCAAAAATAATATCAAGAATGATAAAGGACATGGAAAATAAAAGAAAATGATAAGAGAAAGTAAATTTAAATGGCTTGAGTTGCCTCCCAAGAAATGCCTTTCTTTAATATCTATGGCTAGATATCATGCTTAATTCTTCACCCAGGATTTACGTGGGGATTTGCTACCTCCTTTGCTTCCACATTTCCAACCTTAGATAATGTTATGAAAATTTGAATCCTTCATTAAGTTCTTGAAATGCTATTCTTAATTTATCTTTACTTAAATGCTCAAAATCATCTGGTAAAATAAATTCAACATGATCAACAAATAGTGAGAAGAATCAATGTAAAAATATTTTTTTCTTGTTCTTGTTCTTGTAAAAGTGAAATGTCTCCATCATTATTTTAATTTTCTATAATTTTTGAATGAACACTATTATTTTTATCTAAAAATATAGAAATTTAAGCATAAATGGAACACTTAACAACACTATCTTTACAAGTGCATTCTTGATTATCAAAGCAATCCATAAATTCAAAAAATTTAGGAAACTCAACAAGTAGTTCATCTTGGACAACATTAACATGTGATTCAGAATGGGAAACAACAAAATCAGAATAAATAGAATTGAAAATAGTAAAATCAAATACAGAGACATGCAAATCAAAAATAGCAAAAACAAGAATAAAAATAGCAGAAATAGAATGAGGAGAATCATGCACTAAAGGCTCTAAAATGTTAAGAAATGATATGGAGTTGCCTTGAATATTTTTAGAAATATCAAACTTAGCTATAGCACCATCAAACTCCATAGTTAATGTTCCATCTCAAACATTAATTATGGTTTTTATTGTCTTAAGGAAAGGCCAGCCAAGAATTATTAGTGGAAGAATGCTTGAATCCTCATTTTTTATCTTCAAAATGTAAAAATTTGCTAGAAAGATTAGTCCATCAACTTGCACTAGGATATCTTCAACAACTTCTAAAGGATAAATGTTAGATCTATTGGGTAATTGCTTATTTCTTTCAAAATTCCTAAATTCAAAGCATTAAAAATAGAAAGAGGCATGACATTCATGGATACTTCTAAGTTTAACATGGCATACTCTATTCTAGTTTTCCTTATAATATATGAAATGGTAAATGTGTCTAGATCTTTGAATTTTTCTAAAAGTTTTCTTTGAATTATTGCAGATACATTTGCCCCCACACTTACTTTCTCATCCACCCTTAATTTTCTTTTGTTGATACATAAATTTTTCAAGAAGTTAGCATACCTTGGAACTTGTTTTGTTAAATCTAGTAAAGGTAGGTTAACTTCTATTTTCCTTAAGGACTCTAAAATCTAATTCTCATCTTTATTTTTCTTCTTATTTTTCCTTTGATAAAAAAGTCTTCTGTTTGAAAAAGGAAGGGGGATAGGGAAAGAATTCACCTCACTATCATTATTTTTTTGTTATTTTGCTAGTTGCTTTTGACTTATCTCCTCTGCTTGTTTTTGTTGATTCTTTTCTAGTTGCTTTCTTGCTTCTGGTTCACTTTTTATTGATTTTTCTGGCTGGTTTTGGTTAGCATCTCCTAGTTAATTGCTTGCTAGTACATGACTTAATTTTGGTTGCAAGGATGAAAATGTGACTTAATTTTGGTTGTAAGGATGAAAATGTGTCAATTTCTTTGCCACTTCTCAGCATGATTACATTCACCACTTCCTTATTCTTTATATTGCTACAAGATGGCTTGCTTAATCTTTGTGCCTTAAGCTCACTTAATGTAGAAGTTAATTAGCCTATTTATGTTTGTAAATTTGTCATGGTGGCCTTTATTCTTTATTGGAATTGCAAGTTATTTGTTGCCATCTGCTTGACTAGTTCCTTAAAAGATGGTTGAGAGGATGATGCATTTGCTTCTAGTTGTTGGATTGCATTTAGTTGCATTCTAGTATATGCAGTAGGATGATACTGATTCTGACTTGGATTGCTGTTATATTTAAAATTTTGGTTATCCCTCCTACTAGAATATTAAGCTTATTGTTGATGGTATTGGATTGGCTACTATTGTTGGTATTGATACTAGTTTTGCTGTTAGAATAAAGCCTTAGCAGGATAGATAACTGCTGTATATGCTAGAAAAAGAGGACACTTATATTTTTACAGGCTGGGGGTAGCAATTTGTTGAATGAGTTAGGCAACTCTGGCAGGAGGAGTGGGAACTCGTTACTATTTCCTTATAGCCACTTGCCTCACTAAAGTAGTTAGTTCATCTAACCTATTTTCTAATCTTTGCTAGTTTGAATTGGCAAAATTCAGCTCCCACGCCTCTGGTTGCAACAGCCATAATTCTTGTTCCAAATTACTATGAATTTACTGTCATGTTTGCTATGAGGTCTTTTGCTGCCATTGGAGTTTTATCCATTAAAGCTCTATCACTTGCAATATCAATCATGCTTCTATCTATGGGGTGAAGACCTTCATAAAAATACCAAATTAGCAGCTACTCACTAATTTGGTGGTATGGACAACTTGCATATAACTTTTTAAATCTCTCCTAATATTCAAAAAGTGTCTCACCATTCATTTGCCTAATTTGATAGATTTCTTTTCTTATGGCAGTAGCTTTAGATGCAGGGAAGAATTTCTCCAAGAAAAGTTACTTCATATTAGTCCAGCAAGTGACAGAACCAGGTTGAAGATAGTAGAGCCAATCCTTGGCAACATTAGCTAGGGAGAAGGGGAATGCTCTTAACTTAATATAATCTTGAAATATGCCTTGTAGCTTCATAGTAGAGCATACCACGTGAAACTCTTTTAAATGCTTGTGTGGATCTTCACCTACAAGACTATGAAACCTTGGAAGCAAATGTATTAGGCAAAACTTAAGCTCAAAGTCAATATCTAATTTAGGATATTGGATACCTAATGGTTAGTATGTGACATTAGGGCAGCTGATTCCTTTAAAGTCCTATTATTAGCCATGTTTTCTAGTTTATCTAAAGGTGCAAGAAAGCTAGAACTACTTATGTTTTTATTCCTACGAAGGGAATGGAATGTCCTATCTATTTCAGCATCAAAATTAAGTAATTTAGTAGGATTTCTTTTTATCATGCATAGCACTACACATCACTTCATAGAACAAAAAAGAAAAACACTATAGGAGTATAGAAACACTAAAATGCAAAAGCCCTATGAAAAATTAACCTAAATATATTTAATTAATCTATCTAGACATTTTTAAAAATTATAGAATCACTAAGTCTTCTACAACTATGCAAAATCCAAAAATGCAAAAAAAATCTTAAAAAATTAGAAAAATGGTCAAAATAATGGAATTTAGCTAAATAGCTCCTATAAAAATTTTAGCTCAATGGAGCTAGGATGACCAAGTTATGCCTAAAATAAGGTATGAGTGCAAAATTATGTAAAACTAGATTTCTTAGGCTAAAAATCTCTGTTTCAATGCTTGATGTTGTTAATTATGATGAATTAAGGTGGAGAACTAAGCAAAAATTAAAGAATGCAAGGAAACATAGAAAAATGCAAGTTACTGTAAAATACAAGAAACATAATTAGTGGATTTAATTACCTATTGGAATGCTACAAGAATTATGTATTATACTACTAGAAATATGTAGGAAAAGATAAATTCAAGAGGATCCTTGGCAACGATGCCAAAATTTTGATGAACGCATCATAATGCACCAAAATTAGAATAAACTGGTGTATTGAAAATATAATGTTGTATAATGGCACAATCAAGTTGTGTCATTAGTGATCATTTGATTTTACCTTTTCTAAATTAATTCCTAACAATACCTACATAATTTTTGAATTATTTATGCAGTGAAAATGTAATGAACAAATGCAAACAAAATGCAATGCAATGAAACATAATATTGTCACAAAAATAAGATGCAATATATATGTTGTATGTTGTATATATAATTATACAATAACAAAATGCGAAATTGGGAGGTGGTTGCACGAAATTAAATAATATAATAAGCACGAAATTAAGCACAGGATGGAAGCAAAATATAAATAAAATAGAAGAGAAGTCAATAGAATCAAACTGCTGATTCAAGGAAATTAAGAGCCCTAAATCAGATTAATCATAGATTAATTAATTAATTCTTCAACCTTAAATTATTTAAAATTCTTGCAATAATTCATGAATTCTACGCTAGACAATCGCCTAGGATTTGATCAATTAAGATTAGTTGAATTAAGCAATTTTTATAATACATATGCTAGATCGAAATTAATTTATAAATAGAATTCAATTGATTTAAGAAACCAAATTAAAAATCTATAATTAATCCCTCAATCCTCTATCTTTATATATAAAATTATAATTTATCAACCACAATTTCACATCAAAGTAGCAAAGAAATAAAAAATTAAAAGGGTGAATATCAATTATATCAAATCAACATCCAACATAAGGAATCTCAAGACTTTTCAACACAAGTAAAAGAGAAAGAGGAAAATTAATTAAGAAAGATTAACATTACAAATTATGATCTCATAATCCTCACAAGGAGAGCCTCAACTCTTTGAATCAAACATGAATTTAAGCTTCCATTGATGAAGAACAAAGAGAGCAAAGAGAAGAAGAAGGTTGTCTGTTGAGTTTCTATGTGTAATTTAAATGTATTCTTTTCTTCAACTCTTTTGCCTATTTATATAAGTTAATTAGCCTAAAACCCTATTGAACTAAGATTATATGACTCTTATGATTACAATAATAAGGCTTTCTTAATTTTTAGAAGTCCAAATCTATTTTTTACAAATCAATTAAATCTATCAGATAAATTAGTGAATTCCCCCAGGTTTGTCTTCTAGCCCGATTTCGACCGCTAAATCAATGTAACTTCAAGAACCTATAAACATGAAACATGTAAGCCTGTGTCTTGTGAGAATTTAGGTTCTAGATTCAAGTTAATCGAACCATTACAGCTCTAGATATAACCTAAATACAAAAATAGGTTCAATTGTGATATAAACACAACTTCATCTTCTCAGCCAAATAAAGGCTTGAAAAAGTTCGAACTGAGCTTTGATCAAAACATAAAAGTTGTAGCTCTCTCTTTTAACTTTCCATCAATATAAAGTTTGCATCAATCTGACACCTAGAGCCCAAGATATGACTAAAAAATAGAAACAGTGTTAAAATCTAACATTTACTAAATAAATTCACAATATTGTAAAATTGACCACAAATTATAAAACAAGGCTTACTCTATAAAATTAAGCAAATATAATACCTAAAAGACATAAAATAGGAGAAAATAAAACATTAAATATTTTTCTGATTAAACAGGTTGCTTCTTGATTATGTGTCCTAAAATGAATGAAAATAGAATTCCATAAAGTTAATGTAAAATCACAAAACTTTTATTACATGTGAGGATTTTTTATCTTGTCTTGCATCAAAATTCAAAAATTCTAGTTATAGTTCTAAAATTAGAAAATGACAAATGCCTAGAAATAGTAAGAGATACAAAATTGTTGCTTTGAAGGAGAAATGCATATGGCAAAAGTGACATCAAGGCTAGATCTCACAAAGACATCAATGCTAAATAACCTAATTCTAGCTGATAGAATATTTAACTTAGCTTCAATCATGTGAAAGCTAAAATGAACTAAAATATTTGAATTAACTCCTTAAAACCTAGAGAAAACTCATGAATATACGCAATTGCAAATTTTACAAACTTTTAACCTTAAATCTTTCATTATTTAGATAAATCCAACTGAATAATATCAAAAGCAATAATCTAGATAATGGATGGTATCCAATACATATTTCTGAATGGTTATTTTTCCTCTTACCACCATTAAACTACAAGTTTAAACCTCATATTATGAAAGAGAACCAATCTTTGCTTTCAAGGTTTATTGCCTAAATAGCTTCCATGTTCCCTAACTTTCCCTTAAACTTAAAATACCAACTAATTATTTTACTTCCATAATCACCATCACCTTCCTTTGGATGTTGTCTCCATTTCTTCTCACTGTGGAATTTTAGAGAAGAAGGTTGAGAATAGGTTTTTAAGTTCTTTGCTTATTTTTGTTACAAACTCATATAAGCCTTCATAAGTTAGAGAAAAGAGTCTACAACATCCATCTTGCTTTTCTAGGTTTTAGTTTACTCATATATCACAGCACCATTCAAAATTGCATCAGCCATGCCTATGTCCTTAAATTTTTTTAAGAGGAAGTGTAATTCCATGGATGTTATTGCTCTAAAGTGTGGATTTCATCTAGATGCTACCATTTTCCAAGCTTGAATCTTTGGTGAACTAAAGAGAATAATGGAGAAAAAGTTGTTAAATAGCTAGAAATTAGGGCTCCTACACTAAAAGCATTCATCTACCCCTTTTAATCTCTAAGGGTCTTTTGGTCAATAGATGATGTTATTTAGCTCTATTAGCTTCAGAGGGATAAACACCAAAATTGAAAATAGGAGGGATTGGAGTATAATTAATTCAAACTTTAAGGAAGTTTAGCATAATTTATCCAAAAAAATGAGCATTGGAGAAAGTTTTATGATCAACATTCTTATTCAATGGCTTTGTTAGTTAATAAAGGGATTTATGGTATTTATCAAAATAAAAGGGAAATAAATGATTTAAGCCTAAATCTCAAAGGATATGAATGATTTTATCCTTTGTTTAAATAATAGCTTTTCCATCCATATATCTTGAATTGTATTATTTCAAAATTTGACTTGAAGTGCCTAATAATATAATTTTTACCACACATCTACACGATTAAAATTATGAAATGACATTTTTGGTTTGCACTTAGACATCTCCATATCTTCTGATATAAAACTAATCTATGTTTAGAGTGGGAACAATGAATGATAAACCTTTCTGAACAATAGTGCTTTTAAGGATCAAAATCATGACCCTTTACTGAGTCTTAAATGCTTTAAAACTTTGCTTGCTACCACTAAACTAACCAATTGTTAGTAATCACAAAACTACATTAATCTTTTGAATTTTGTAATATGGTGTAAGATGTCTTATATTACCTATCTATAATATAAAGTTAATTAACTTGAGAATGAGTGAAGACAATAAGAGAAAATGATTTGGGGAGTACAACAACTATTGATAGATGAAGTAATTATTAGTCAAACTGAACTCTTTTTTCAACCACTCAAATTAAACAAAAATATATGTTGTGCTTGGATAGAGTATTTTTAAAATTTGAAAAAATTAAAATGAAAGGATTTTAAATAACTTGATTTCAACTCCTTTTATTTTAAAAATAATTTGTTTGGATTGTAATAATGATATGAATTTTTTATTTTTTATACACTTTTGAAAAGAATAAAAGTCCATTGCTATTGTTATTTTTAAATTTTTTAATTTAATGAATAATAAAAAATATTATTATATTTATAATATTATTAATACATTTAAATAATAGAGATATTTTAATTATTTTTTCACTAATACAATTTTATTTTATATTATTTTTTTATCAAAATAAAAGAAATGGTACCAAATTATAAATTAATCATAGATGACAAATAGACGCACTTCCACGTTTCACGGCACCTAGCACCAGACTTTCCATGTTTCCATCGAATTGAAATGTCAAATTCCAACTATACAGGTGGGATTTCAAATTTCGTGCTGCGTGATACCAAATTTTCCTGTAAAAAATACTTGAAAATTTTGAAATTCCGAAACTAGCTGCCCAAACAAGAGATATAGTTCTCTAGTAAGTCAAATGTAGCATATAATTGCATTCTTTTTTTCTAAGAATTCTCCTTCCAAACACATGGTAATGTTTTCCCATTGTTTTGAAGGTGGCCCTGGATCGAAGCCAAATGATGGATTTTTTTCCCGGACTCGGTCATAATCTTAAATGCCGTCATTATAATAAAGAATTTACCACGTGTAACGCATTAGAAAGTGGAAAACTTTTCTCCGCCCAGACCCTTCTAGTATTAGTATTTGTGCATGTTTCTTGAATGACATACCTCGAATCCCTAACAATGAAGGAAATGATTCCTGAAGGAGGTTAAAAAAAAAAAAAATTGGTCCTTAAATTTATTGTATTGTTAAAGTATAATTTTTAGTGTTTAGAATTTTAGGAGCAAGCATGAAGTAATAACAACAGAAAGAAATCATTTTATTCAGGATAAATTACATTAATTTTCTTTTATAATTTAATCATTATACATCAGTTCATACCTTTTTAATTTTTAGAAACTTCTATTTTTCAAAAGGAAGTATAAGTATATATTTAAAATAAAGGAAAATTATTATAACCCTTCATGAAATTTCGTTTACTTACACCTAGACACCCTTATTTTCAGGAAATTCATCTGACCCCCCTAATTATGTCACAAAAATTGCATCCCCCCCCCGGGGGGGGGGGGTAGGGGGAGGCGTTTGCTTTCCGTCCAAAAGACTGGTCGGGTAGAGAATTGCCCATTATTTTTTGAGTTATTTTACCCTTTCCTTTCTTCTTCTTATGAAAACGCAAATATATTATAAACACAATATTTGTCTTATTAGAAAATAAATTTATAATTTAGCAAAGGCTTATAATTAAAGAATTAAATAAGGATAATCATAGAAAATTAATTTGTGGTTGACTTAGAGAATAGAGATAATGATATGAATTTAATTTTAAGATAGTAATTTGTCCAAACAATTTTTCTTATCTTTTATTTTTTCAATGATCCCTTTATATCTTGAATGAAATTATAAAAAAAAATCATTTATGTATAATTTCCTTTTCAATAAACACTTAAGTTTGTGTATACATTTTGTAAGATATATTTTAAAAGAAGTTAGTGCATATGTTTATTTCAAAATTTCATTTTTTAATTTACTTTTTAAATATTTTAACATATTGATAATTTTAGCTGCTTTAGTTGCAATTTCGGAAAATAAATATTTTTTATGTCATAATTTTCATTAAATGATGTTGAAAAATTAGATTCTAAAATTTATAATGTCATATTCATGTCTCTATTTTCATCAGAATAAATAATAAAGAGCTTAAATTGGATCCATGATTAATGTAATATATTTTTTCACTATTAGTGAATAAAAAGACAATATATTATTAAAAAATTATTATTATTATTATTATAATTATTTTTTATTAACAGTGAAATTTTTTTAATAATCTTTATTGAACAAGCAATGAATGAATAGATGATAATATAAAATTAATTTATATTAATAGTGAATTAAATTTAATTCTTTAAATAAAATACAATTTATGTAGCACTTAATTCATATAGATTTAAATCATTAAAATGTTGAGAAAAATAAGGAAGAATAATGTTTTTTATATGAAGATGGAAAACTTTCATTTCTCCTCTTACGTTAAAATACGTTTAAACAATAAATGGTCAAAACAGTTGCAACCTGCAATCACAACGTCGTCTTTAGACTCTACTTAATACAGTATTTTATTGTCGAACTCAAATGTTATGTGTGTTAATTTCCTACTCATATTTTTTTTTTTAAAGAAAACCTTACTTCTTATTCTAACTATAATGTATTATGTATTAAATGAAACTAAATATAATTGACAGAATACTCATTAATTTATTATATTTAAATAATGCTATATTTTATGTTTTTTTTTGGTGTGGTGAATTAAATAAATGTGATTGTAATTTCAAAATATTTTATTAAAAACAAATTTTTTAGTAATTAATTTAATTAATATTTTTAATTCAACATTAACTTACATTAAAATATTGTCATCAAAAAAGAAAATATTTGTATTATATATATCACGTAATTCAATTTTATAAATTATGTTTAACATGTTGGTCTGAAAACATTTACATAAAAGCATAATTATTTTTATAATTTTTAACTTTAAATATAACATTTGAACTATCTAATAATAATCATATATAAATTTAATGTATTTGAAACTTCAGTTTTAGCCGGAAGTAATATTGGTTTCAAAATTTTTGTACTTAAAATGGTGCCTAGTCCATCATAATCTAAAAAGC
Source organism: Sindora glabra (assembly GCA_020226215.1). Lineage (NCBI taxonomy): Eukaryota > Viridiplantae > Streptophyta > Magnoliopsida > Fabales > Fabaceae > Sindora > Sindora glabra. The sequence continues at coordinate 15,673,251 of CM035235.1, read as the reverse complement.
CCTTCAAATTGTAAAAAAAATAATTTCTTATCACAATTTTATATGTAATGTCTATCAATAAGAGTAAAAGCCAATTATTGAAGACAGTTAGCATTTATTTACCTAAATTTGTATTTAATCATGATTAATTATATGTTGTTATATTCAGAATTCAAAGCAAAAAGGGATTGAAGATGTTAATTCATGACAAAAAGAAAAGCAATTCAAATATCATAACTAATATTGTATTTAGGTAAAATTTTCAGAATTTGTAAGCAGACGAAAATTAATTCAAAACTTCTTCACTTTTCAGAAATTGTAATTTGCTGTTATTTGATGTGATTTTTTTCATTAAGATGTCATATTTCTTTGTTGCTTTTAGGGAATATAATTTATTAATTAAGGTGACTAATTACTGAATACATTTATAGCCCGTGCATCGTACAGCTACATTCTACTTATTAACTAGTAATAAATTCACTCCTAGTTTAGTTTAATAAAAGAAAGGAAAAAAAAAATCGTAGAGAAGCAAATTTTGACATATTAGAAGGAAATAACATTACATATATTAAGTTCAAATTCTTTAGATGCTTTCATTTTTTTACGATGTCACCTCAATTTTATTTATGATGAACTCAAATGACAGACTAGTAAATTTTAGATGTTACAATTTATATGTGCTTATTTTTATCTTCTTTAATATTTTAAAAATTAAGAGACAAAAATTAAAATAACGAATCCTGATTAATTTCCTTTATTACTACCATATCTAACTTAAGTTTTTTAATTTTGACTTATTATTTATTCGCTATTTTTTTAACTTTATAAATTAAGAGTCAAAAAATTAGAAAATCAAATATTAATATATTTCATAAAACTAACTGAGTTACTAGTAAAGAAATAGATCGTTTATCCTATTAATGTTGAGTTAGTATATTAACTTTTGTATTTATCATGTACTATTTAAATATATTATATATACTTGATTATCAAAAATATATTTAATAATACAATTCTATAATATAAGATGTAAAATAAAATGTGTAAGATGTTAGCTTGACATTGCACATTAAGAATCAACTGGACAGGCAACATAATAATCTCATAATTAAGTTAACGTCATCAACCTCCCTGTCAAGTTAATTTTTCAAAATCAGGGTGTGTATAATTAAACCTAATTGTAGGGGTGGTTGAAATAACTTACCTTTAAAATAAAAAGAAGGAGAGATGAGTCTATATAAAAAAGGAAATTAATATATATTTATAAAAATAGAACAAGCATGACAATAACTATATTGAACTTAGGGAAATTGGGTATAATCTCCGCTTTTATTTAACTAAAACAAAATGTAAAGGGCTCATATGAGTAAAGAATTTATACTAGCCACCATTTGTTAGCTGTTTTGATTGCTTCAATTGTCAACAACATTACAATTTCTACCTTTTTCATCTTAATCTATTGCATGATAAAAGGAATATCACAATAAATGACAACAATTAAGAACTAAACCTCTGTTTAAGATATTTTTCATAAGAAAATATCATTTATATATATAATAATGACAAGAATAGAGAAAAGTAAATTCTTTTTTAAAATAGAAGGAATTATTTTTTTTCAAACTCTTTATATTAAAAATTAAATAAATAAAATATTTTTTATTGTAATATTTTATAATTATATTTTATAAAATATACATTCTAACAAAATAAAAGAAGCTAAATAATTGTGGCCATCCAAATGTCTAAAAACTAAACCATCAGCAAGGATGAGGAGTTCCTAATGCTTAAAAACCAATATTCCTGACAAAGAAGGATGTCAGTTTATTCAAGCTCAAACAATTCAACAAGTAACAGCACAAATACAAAACAAATTAAATAAACTCAGTTCGAGGTATTGTGCATCACAACTTTGTCATTACAAAAGAAATAAATATTTGATAATAATTTATACAAATTCAACTTTAAGATACATATAACCTTGATAGGAACTAAAATACCTCACCTAGTATTATAGCCTCAAATCAACATTTCAAAGACAAGTTTCTTTGCCTTCTTATTCTCATCATTTCCAAGGAGAGGTCTTCATAATCGCAGGTACAGTGCATCTTATTGATGGCTTGTGCAAATCAGGAAGAATGTCCTGCGTAAGACTACATAAGACATTCTTCCTGTTTTGCACCTGCCATCAACAAGAGAAATGCAATTTTGCTTCATCCTCTTTTTATTTCAAGCTTCCATGATATTTCCTTCCTTACATAATGCATTACATAATGCATCCACCATTATATTGAAGGAATATACATCTAAAACATATATAGCATGTCTTATGTACAACTACTTTTTTATATAAACCATCAATAATTGTGTTGTATATCACTACATTGGATTTAACCACATGCCCTTCCAACTTATTACACCTTTTGAGAATTTTCCCTAATACAGAAACGACAGGATCAAAGTGAAGAAATCTGACTGGATTAAGCTGAACTCCAGTTGTTTATAAACTGAAGTAGCGATACTGATATGTTTCATCTTCACAACTTCCCCTAATATCTTTTTAATCCATACAACATACGGCAGAGGATGCATATCAACAAAGCGATTGAACAAAGCTACAAGATCGTCGATATTATCAAATCCAAGCACGCACGAGATTTTAACAACGGAAGGAAATTCTGGGATCACATACCTCGTAGTAGGCATGTTAGCACGTTCAGGGAGATAGTCCCATTCTGGAAAAACCTAAGATGCTCTTTCTCGTTCCTCTTTTGTCGGCTGCCTCTCTTCTGAACTTTAGGTTTGCACGCAGAATATATCGATGGGGGATCTTTAGCTTTACTGCGTTTTTTCAAAACGGCGTAGTTTTTCATATGCCGTCCCCAGGGTTGAGATGAAAAAAATAACAAAATAAATCACAAACCTAAAAAAGAATATTGCTGTATGCCCCGAAAAATTTGCACCGAAGTGCACCGAAAAGGTCAAATATGCCATAATAAATTTCGATATTTTTACAGATCATGTGCCATCAATATTAAACTACCCATTGTTTTAATGCCACATCATCTTTGCATCCTTTCGGTGCACACTTCGGTACAAAATTATCGGGATATTAGCAATACTCCCTAAAAAATAAGATTTTAGAAGATGTTTAATAAATAGTTTTTGATCTATTTTTAATTAATTTAAGTGTTTTTTAACAGTTTGAATAAGTTAATTATTTGATTTATGTGTTTAATAAATAGTTATTTTGGTTAATTTATTAGTCCTCAAATAACTATTTTGAAATAATTAATTTACATTTAGTATATGAAAATACATTTTTGCCCATAAGAATAATTTTTTTATATTTCAATCCTTGATAAATAGGAAATATATAAAATTTTATTTTTTTGAGAAAAATTTAATGCATATAATAAATTATAAATATATATTTTTAAATAAAAATGAAATAAATATAATAAATCATATTAAAATATTTACATGATAATAAAAATATTACATGAATATAATTATATATTTTCAATCAAAAAATATAAAAAAGAAGATAATATATATTTCATTTTATAATAAATAATAAAAATGCATTAAGAAAATTATTAATCTTTTGTCAAATAATATTTTTTGAATTAAAGAACAATATATATCAAGGGAAAAAAACAATGTCATCATATTACAAATATATTTTTATTTTTAAAATATGTAATTCATTAATATTTTTAATGAAAAATTAAAAATGTATGAATTTTGAATTTAATATAAAAATAGTTACAAAATAAACTTTAATAGTTATTGTATCTACCAAAATATCATAAGTATTTCTTAATTAGAAAATTATAATTATTTTTTAAAAAAATTAAATAATTATATTAAATTATAATGATATAATTTTTCTTAAAATGTTGATATAATAAATAATATATTATAATCTAAAATATTATTAAAATAAAAAATATTCAAATAAATTATAAAATATATCTATATCTTTATATGTCATTGTATATATAAATAATTAATAATAAATAATTAGTCTTACTAAACATCTTTATATAAATAGTTAATGCTATCAGCTATTTAAATCAAATAATACAATCAATTAATCATTAATTTAATCAATAAATTACTAAATACAACATTAACCTCTAGAATGCAAGTTGTGTGGTTCAATATCTAATTTTAATGGTAATAAATTTAAGAGAAAAAATCTAAAAAAACTTTATATAGAAATTTTTTTATTAGGTTGATCTATTAAAAAGCAAGACTAAAATTAAGTCAATTTTACAAGAATAGCAACAGAATTTTATTCTAAAAACAATTATTGGTTAATGACTATAGTTATTAGTTATTGTGTTTTTCTTTTCAAAATTGAAAGAAATGGACAACATTTACAAGATTCAATTCCTCTTTTTTCTTTGCAGTGCATGCCTCACAACAGACATACTGTGTCAGATTAGAGAAGGCTTTTACCCCTTACTTGTTTCGATAGAAGATAGGAGAGTAAGAAAAATATGAAGAGAAAAGTATAAGAAATCTGCCATTTTCTCCTGCTTAGCTCACGGTAGAAAATAAAGAAAAAAAGAAAATAGCATGGAATTCGTACCATGGGTTCCGCATTTTTTTTTCTCGTCATATATGAAGAGAAAATATAGGAGAAATTGCCACAGTACCCATATGAAGAAGCCCTTTTTTTTTTTTTTCTCTCTTCCCAACCAAAACCCCAACTGCCACTCTTGTCTCCTCGTTTGAAAAAGCTTCGGCACCTCCACTTCTAAGTAGGTGACAAGTCTTTTCTTCCTCCTCTGAACTTTGCTCTGCTGTTTAAGATTGTCTTCCCTACCTCTATTTGTGGTTGCCATTGCTGCCTCTCCTTACAAATCTATCGTAGTCCGCTGCTAGAGGGAGCCTTTGTCATCGGCATTCAGGCCCTGCGTGGCCAGCGTATCTTCGATTAGTGCCTTCCAAGTCCAGATAAAGGCCTACTACTGCTGCTGCTGCACCATGGCAAGGAAAACAGCTGCTAGGTTTTGCAGGTTGGGTGCCCTGCTACTCGGATCACGTGGATCTGACCTAGATCCAATGCTAGCTCGAATAACAGGTCACTGACCTAAAACTTTTTTTTTTAAATTGTAATTAATTAATAAATAAAAATACTTAATTTTCATTAAAAAAATTACATGAAACAATATGCTCTATTTTTCATTTCGCTTTAAATTTTAATTGCAATATAATATACTCTATTTTTTCTCACAACCAAACATAATAATTTTTTTCTGTTTTCTTTCTCTCCTATTTTCTCCTACAACCAAGCACTTACAGAGAAAAGTACTTCTCTTCTCTTTTCCTTGTTCTCCATTTTTTTTCCTCCTATTTTCTTTCTTTCCTATTTTCTTTTCTAACAAAGCAAAGCTTAGTATTAACTAGTAAAGCAAGCCACACAACCGCCAGTGTTTTATAAAAAATAACAATATAATTTTAAAAAATATAATAATTTATTTATATATTAAAATATATTATTTAATTTATAGAAATAATAAATTTTAAAAAATATAAATTATATATCATTTTTATTATTTTAAATTTCTTTGTGCATAACTTATATAATAATATAATAATAAAAAATAATGATAAAAAGAAAGAATATTTATGATATATTTGATACAATGAAATAAAAAAATAAAAAGATAAAAAAAAACTTTTTATAACTATGTTTGATATATGAAAATACTATAGAAATGGAATGAAAAGTAAGCATTTAATGACAATAATATCCCTAATAAAAATATAATTTTAATATCTAATAAATAATATCATTTACTTTTTTAATTCAATATTAACTAAGTTCTTTAGGTGTAATTTTAATATTTTTATCATAAAATAAACAACAAATTGTTAAATATTACTTTATGTTCACGTCAATGGAAAAATTACTATAATTAGATTTAAATTACATTCAGGATTTTTTATCTTTCATGAGAAAAAAAAACTGTATACACTTTTTTTTCTAGTAATACGTCGCACAATTTGTGAATTTTGTTTAAAATATATCATATTTATCGATACATTCTATATATTCAAAATTTTACTATCTACTTTTATAACTTATTTAAGTTAAAAAAATTAATTAAACTTAATGTATAAATGAATTTCATACTACTACATTCTCATGTAATATTACATCGTGAGAAAATTCCTTTTTTTTTTTACTTTTAGTCAAAATTTTAGTTATATTTATTTTTTAATAACATAATATTTTTGTACTCAGTAATTATACAAATAAATTTTAATTAAAAATCAATTAAATTAATTTAAATATACAGAATATCATTTAATTAGTTAAAATAATATCATTTTTTAGATTTTTTATGTCAAGTTATCTCAATCTACATTTTTTTCAAATTTTATATCCAAATATGAAATTCAAATTTAAAAGCAAAAAATTTTATAAAATATTTTAATAAATAATTTTTATTAATTTATTTTATAATTTATTACTGCTTTTATATTGATGAATTCACTTATCTCATTGATAAAAATAAAAAAATAAAATAGTTTTGACTCATTTAATACATATTCATAGGTAAAATATTTTTAAATCATATTTAAAGAAGAATTTTATTTAATGAAACCTTCTCTAATAAATGTATAGGCAACACATAATATTAAGAAAATATTAAAACATCTAAACTTATTATACAATACAATAGATAAAAAGAAGAAAAATGATACGTAGACTATAAAGTATAGACAAAATTTCATTGATGTGTATTTAAAAGAAGAGTATAATACACGACGTGTAAAGTAATAAAACAAAAAAAATACAATATATAGTAAATTAATTTAATTAAATAAAATGTTTTGACTCATTAAAAATAATTTAAAACAAAAATAAATTATATTATATTTATAATATTCAATATATTACATTTGTATTTTAAATAGTAGAAGTGAATAGGAAAAAAAATGAAAAAACATATAATGGAATAGTTAAAGCGAAGAAAGATAGTGTCTGGATTGTAAATCTTGATAAAAATATTAATTGATATATTTTTAATTTAAAATACAATATTTAAAAATTGTTATCATGAAAATTTAACAAAATTATATAAATAAAATTTAATTTATTTTTGAAATATTATTTTTGAAAAATAAAATATATAATTAATTAATTTTATTGATAATTTTTATATTAAAATTTTAATTTACTTAAAATATTTATACTACTTAATGATATCATTCCAAGGAGTGTACCTAAAAAAAAGAAAAAAAATAGAAATGAGCAAATAAAAATAAAAGAAACAACATATCAGGAATAAGGTAATAAAAATAAAATACATAATAAATTAATTAAATAAATGTATTAACTTATTCAAAATATTTTTATAATAAAAAATAATACATTATATCTATACTACTTTAAAATATTAGTGTCTAAGATTTATAGTCCTTCCAATATTGGTATTTAATGAGATTTAAAATTCTGCTAATTGATACATATTTATTTGGATATATTATATTTCAAAATTAATATAAAAATGTTAATAAAATTTTAATAAATAAATTTTATTTTAATGTTTAAATATCATTATTAAAAATAAAATATTTAATTATTTGATTCAATTAGATATGAAAAGTAAAAAAAAATGAAATGAAGCAAATATAAAGAAGAAAAATAATGCCTGAATTAATAAATTGTAACAATTAAAAATAATATATATATATATATATATATATATATATATATATATAAGTAAATTTAACTTATTTAACATATTTTTATTGCTAAAAGAAATCACACTGTCATAAATTTTTATTACTCAACAATTTATAAATATTATAAGCAAAAAGAAAAAAAGTATGAAATTAATATGCATTTAATTTTGATTAATATGTATTTAATTTGATATATAGTACTTAAAACATGATATCAAGAAAATACTAGATTTGATTTTAATCTTTATGTATTGTTTCTAAAAAATAGAATATACAATTAGTTGATTTAATTAATAATTTTTATACTAAAATATTAATTTATTTAAAATGTTTATAAAATTATATATATATATATATATATATTACTTAGTGATAATACTAGTTAAATTACAAGTAATAGGTGAACACGAGAAATAGGAAAATAGAGAGTGAAGCAAATGGAAAAAAGAGAAGCAATGCCTAAATTATAAAATAATTAGAGTTAAAAATAAAATATGTTGTAAAATAAATTAAATTAATTAAATAAAATTTTAACTGGTTTAAGCTTTTAGTATTTATAATTCAAATATTAATATCATTAAATAGTATATATATATTTTATTTTTAATTTTTATAAATATTTTAAATAAAATAAAACTTTAATAGATAAATTATTAATTTAATAAGTTAATTATATATTCTATTTTTATCACAATATTTGACTATTAAAATAAAATTTATTTATTTAAATTTTATCGATGTTTCCTTGATATTAATTTTTAAGTAATATATATTAAATTAAATACATATCAATTAGGATTTTATCAAAGTTTTATACTTTATTTATTATTTTAAATTATTTATTATTTTTTATTTATATTATTTACAACTCAAATACTATAGTGATATTAATGTTTAAATTATAAATGATAGGTGGACAAGAAAAATAAGAAAATACAAAATGAAATAAATGAAAAGAAGAAAATAATGCATAAATTATAAAACTATAGAATTAAAAATATATATAATAAATTAAATTAATTTAATTAAATAAATTTTTAACTAATATAAAATATTTTATCATAAAAATAATTTATATTACTCAATAGTATTTGATTATAAGTAATATAAATGCAAAAATGAAAAAAGCATGTGAAATAGTACATAAGGTATAAAACCTTGATAAATTTTAAATTAATATGTATTTAATTTAATATATAATACTTAAAAATTGATATCAATAAAATATTAATAAAATTTAAGTAAATAAATTTGATTTTAATACTCAAATATTGTTATTAAAAATATAATATATAATTAGTTCATTCAATTAATTTTTTTATTAAAATTTCAATTTATTTAAAATATTTATAAATTTTAAAAGTAAAATTTATAATACTATATTTATTCTATTTAATAATAACTAGGAGAGAACATGAAAAATAGAAAGATATGAAACGAAACAACTGGAGATAAACGATGCTTAAAATATAAAATATAAAATAATAAGAGTTAAAAATAAAATATATTATAAATTAAATTAATTAAATTAAATAAAATTTAAAATTATTTAAAATATTTTTATCGTATAAAAGTTATATTGTGTTAAATTTATAATAGTTAATAGTATTTGAATTGTAATTATAAATAGTATAAAAAAAAATGCTACAGTCTTGGGTGGGAAAAAATTTTTCCACAGCCCAACACGTGGCAATAAAAAAGGTTAAAAGTTGGCCAAAAAAACTATATTTTAGTAAGTACATATATAGATTGATATAAATATAGGAGTATGGAATTTGTTCTAAATTTTCATAGTTTCTGAAGATTTGATTTTTTGTGGTTGTGTTTGGTTGGTTGTGTTGCTTCTTCCATAATTCCATTCCACTCTATATTCTTGTAACATAATGTGGTTGTAATATTCTATAATTAATACTTATAAATAACATCTGAAACTATTTTGAAAAATTTTAAATTTAATATATTATAAATATAAATTATCTTTGTATTATCACCTACTATAAAAAAATTATTAAAAATTATTTTATTATTATTAAAAAATTTTACTTACTTTTATTTTTTTATGATGCATCTTTTTTTGATTTATTAACAATATAAAATATTTTATACTAACAATAAATTAAATTTAAACTAAAAAAATTCCTCCCTGCCTCGGTTCCATTATATAAATAGATAGCAACTTTTCTTTAAAAAAAAAAAAAGTTGTTCAAGGATTTGCTTATTTTACCTTTTTTCACTCAATTCTAGCTTATTTTCCAATTGAAATTCAATTAGCATAATTATCTAAAGGCACTCCGATTCAATTTCCAAAAAGAGAATATTTCACAAATTTTATTGTGTCCAATTCGTTGCAGGGATGATATATAAGCCTTTGCCGCATTCAAGTGTTTCAATACTATATGCCGTGCAAATTAACTGACTGTCTGTCATACACGCAAAGTACTACACTTTTTCTTAACAAAATGCGGATAAATTATACTTATTTTTCAAATTTTAACATAATTATATTTATATCTTTTTTTTCATATATATTTACAGTTGTTTACCTCTATTTAAAATATACATTCAACATTCCAATGTGCTTATATTTTTTAAAATACAATGCAAGTATAATTAAGCTAAAATTTAGGCCACGTTGGTATAATTTGTCCAGAAAGAAAACACTATTCAATTAACTTTGGTCCTTGGTTATTAGAATCAAATTAGTAGAATGAAAAAGGCAACAAAATTAAACCAAAAATTTATCATTCCCTTATGACTACAATATGTATTCTCAAACTCAGTACAATTATATGATTTCGTTTGTTTTATATTTTTATCATGCAAATATGTTATTCATGTCCCTGAGAAGGAATTTTGTTGACTCTAATTTACCTTAACATGCTTCATCATCTGCTATGCCACAGTTATCCAAAATAATTTATATTCTCATGTAACTTGAAAATAATGATTAGTATTGGATAATTATTTTGAGATACTCTTTAGTCAACATTATTATCATTTCTTTAAAAAATTACATTTTATCTATTTATAATTTGATGTACTCTCACTTAATTCCTTGTATTTTCAAATATCAAAATTTGTCTACATGTATTTTCTAATACTAAAACTTTATCTACCTAAGCTTTTTCCTTCCAATTTTTAATGAAAATTCTATGGCAAGTGAATTAAATAAATTCAAGAGAAATCATATGGGAATAATATATAATTTTTTCATATCTATATGAATTGATATTCATAATTCTCAATTGGAACAGAAAAAATATTTTAACTTTGTCTTTTTTATTTTAAATATATATAAACTATACGTTATTATTATATTCTTTATAATATTATCTGTATATATACAAATTTTGATAATTACAAACATCATGAGTTTTTTTTTCTTATGCAATGCATTGTAATAATTTTTTTCTGTATTATTAAAACAAGAAGACGAGACTATTATATTTTAATTCCTACCTTATTTAGAATTCTTAACACCAAATCACATATATATTCAAAAATTACACATATATTATGTCCACATGTGACTTTATTTGTTTTCATTTAATTCACTTATTATAAAGTTTTCTATTAAAAAATTGGATAAAAAAAACTTGGGCGGGCAAAATCTTAATAGTAAAAAATATAAATGGATAAATTTCAATATTTGAAAACACGGATAAATTTAGTAAAAATTCACAAAATCACAATTGGATAAAATGTAATTTTTCTTAGAACATTTAATTTAAAATATTTGCTTGACTAAGATTTAAGAATAAAACCCTATTTATTTTGTCAGAAAGTATTCTCTTATGAAAAATATCAATTACATAAAGGAGCTACTTACAACTTATATTTATGGTTTAAAAAAATTAACACTTAGAATTATAGTAATAGAGGAAATTGAATTCCTCAAAAAAAAAAAAGAAGGAAGTTGCCTCCTCTTAATTTTTTATATTTAACATTAAATAAATAAAAAACTTTCTTTAACATTAAATAAATGAAAATTTCTCTTTTATTTTAATATTTTATAATTATATTTTATAAAAAAATATTTTTATTGAAACAAATGAAACCAAATCGTTCACTATTAAATTCTACAAACCTCATATTGATTTATTAAAGACTTTAAAGTGTATGTTGTCTGTTGAATATCAAGAGACAAATTTCCCAATTTTTTTTTTTTGGGGGGGGAGATGATTTTAAAAGAGAGATAGATAGAAAAATATTTTAGTATTGAGATGGTGGAGTCAAATAAAAAAAAATAGTGAATTTTAAACCCAAAATAAAAATTACAATTTTATATATTCATAAATGTCAGAAAAATGAGATTAAAAAAATAGATGATCAAAATCCTTTTCCAAGTAACTGACATCATGTTTTGGCATCACTAAAAATAAGATGTAAAAAGATATTTTATTTATAATTTTTATTTTAATTATATTTGTATCATCATGAAATTTATGAAATTTGAAAGAAATTTTACTATAATTTATTTCATTTATTCTAAAAAACTTATTATATAAAAAATTTACCCTCTTTTCAATATGTATTTATTATGATACTATCTAAATTTACTTTTTAATTCAATTTTATGCATCTTTTAATACAATCCAAACAAAAAAAATTCACTTGTAAATAAATTAAAAATCATATTTTGACAATTTTTAAATAATAAAATCCATTCATAAATAAATTAAAATTATTTCTATTAAAATAAAATAGAATTAATTCTAGAAAAATTGTGATATCAAACAAACCCTAAACGACCTTTCTAAAATCCCAAACACATCAGCGTAGGAAATCTTGGATAATCCCGAACACAGTAAGGATGGGACCTAGAGCAAGGAGCATGATAAGAGTAGTGGCCGTCAAAAGACACAAATGTCCCTTTCCCAGGATCCCAGCATCCAACCTTTCAGAAAATTTCTACACCACTGTTTAATCAAGAGGCCATTTCAGAACCTGGCAGTTCGGGATATAGGCTAAAATATTAAGAATATGCTTCTCTATATTAATAACAGTAAAAAAAACAGCTTTTTCTAGATTACCATACATAATAATCCCAGTTAAACCAGTTAAATTACAATCCCGTGGTGTGACAAAAAATTTTGAAATTAAATTTCAATTTCGACCGATTGGATTGAATTTTAACTTCTACATTCGATGGCATTAAAATATCTGATCAAAATGCTAAGTATATTCAAATTCTGTAATAACTGCCCAAACAGAAGTATTTGGCTATTTGTAATTTAAAGGCTTTATAAAATTAGCACTACTTCTTGAAATGCCCATTCAAGAACATTTGGGGAGATATCTCTGGCATTTTTCTTTTTCCGCAACTACAGCTGACACATGGCATGAATAGCTTCTAAAATGTCCACAAATTCAGTTATACTTTCAAACCAACAGCTTGTTCAACTTCCCATCAAAAACCATTCTTCCTTTTCTTGCAATGATCCAAGTAAACACTAAACACCCAGATCAGAGACAAGTTCAGCAAAATCATTCCAAGATAGGCTAATATTTGAGCGAGAACATGATGCCCCGGTAACAATAATGATTTGTTTGGGGGTACGGATAATTGTGGGAAAGGAAGGGAGATGGAAAATCATCTTTTCATTTTGGTTTAAGAGAATAGACCTTCACTCCCTCTCCTTTCCCTTCATCCAAACAGACCGTTTTTAAAACTCAATGCTTAATACTGAATTTAAGAAATATTAACAGAAGTTACAAAACCAACTGTTGTATCATATCGTACTCTGGTATCAGACGGTGTTCCCATGTAATACCAAAAGCTTTTAGGTTAAAACTTCATAACAGTTTAAAAAAAAAAAATCCTTCTAATCAATAGAGCTTCCTGAGACTTGCAAGCTCGTTTCTCCTAATCAAATTCAAGGTGAATACATACTATAAAAGAAGGCATCCTCTCCAGCAGTTTCCCAATCCTTAAAATCCAAGAGCAACAAGAATGAAAATAGCAAACCGTGAGAATGGGGGACAGAAATGGATGTTTCAAATATCATGGAACTAATGCTGGATAGAAGACGTATAATCTGACCACTCGGAGAGAAAAGAAGTACGGTCCATGTACAGCCCAGGCACATCCTCATGCTTAGCCAGCTTCTCCTTTCCACCTACCAACCTCGCTGGGTTCCCCCGACTGCTGTTGCCCTTGTTGGCACATCAATTAGAACAAGAGCCAGCAGCAATCTCGGCACCCTCGCCAATCTCGACATTTCCTAGAATAATAGCTCCGGCATTGACAAGTACTATATCCCCAATCTTTGGACACCTATGCCCACCAACTTACCCAGTCCCACCTAGGGTGATATGGAGCAGAATAGACACATTGCTGCCAATTACAGCTGTCTCACCCCCCACCACGCCTGTAGCATGATCAAACAGTATCACAGCCTGCGTGCCACCCTGTGTGCCTACAGTTAAAAATTTCACTTCAGTAAAGAATCACGAAACCAAAGCAACCCAAATAAAGCAGAAACTATAAAACTAAAAGGATTAGGAACCATAAATCTCATTAAACCTATAAAAAAAGCCATGATAACTGAAAACAAAAACATAAAATCTCATAATGCAAAACAGAAAAACCCAATTAAGTCGTCCCCCTCCTCCAACCCCCCCAAAAAATGCCTGAATTCAGAAACTAGAAACACGAAGAAAAACTACAAACCAGAAACAGAATAACTTAGAAGCCATGATAACTCAAATAATTCAGAAACTATAAAACTCGAACAAATCAGAAACTAGGGGGCTAAACACAAGTAAACCTAAACTAGAAAATAATAATAATATTAATAAATTAGAAACATCAGATTACCAAAAAGCCTAAATAACCAAGCAAGTAGAAATGCCTAAATATGCCAGAGACCAGAAGAACCCATTGATAATTCTATTTGGGTGCAACTATAGAACTAATTAGACTCATATATCCAAACAAGATGGTAGACGTAAAATGATGCTAGGATAATGGTTTTGGTATCTTTATATGCCACAAGAATGGACAGATATTTAAGATGCTAGAATGTTGGCACATCAAATTATGGTTCCCACCACTGAACAAGTAGTTTAAGTGATATAAGCTTTGATATTAGAATCAGGGATATTACGAGAAGACACAGAACAGTACAACATAAACATGAAAATTCTGAAAATTGTCTAAACATCAACATAGTTTCATATTCATGCTAGAATTAAAACTAACGCTCAGGAAACTGCTATTGAGGTCTAACCAATCTCAAATATTCATCTTAGCCAATTAAAAAGACATGTTTGCCGGCAGCATTTTGATATGAAACCAAGTTCAGTTTCACAAGTACGGTTGGGATCACTTGAAAAATAAAGATATTATAATGAAGAGAGAAAAATGCAAAATACTACCTCCAACTTTGGAATGATTGGATTTTACTCTCTTCTACTTTAAAAATTTTAGAATCACTCCTTAAACTATACAAAATTTGGAATTAACACCCATCATAATTTAATTTACCATTTATTAAATTATATAATTTTTCTTCTAAACTTTTTAAACAAGAATTGTAATATAATTGTATGTTAATTTATCTCCTCTTTTTTTTACAAATAATTTCTATATTATATAATTAATGAAAATTAAATTAGATATATATAATTTTAATTAAATATTTCAAAATGGGTTACTAAATTATGTGCAAAAAAGTGACAAAATAAACCAATATAATATAATATTGGGATTTTTATCTAAAAAATTTATGAAAAAACATGTACTTTGATAAAATAGTTGATTAAATTACTAATGAATGTTAATTCCAAATTTTGTATAGTTTAAAGAGATAATTTCCAACTTTTCAAAGTATAAGGGAATAAAATCCAATCACCATAAAGTTGAATAAGGTATCTCTCATTTTCCCTAATGAAAATTTAAAGAATTAAAAGTTAAATTATTCTATTTCTCTCTACAGCTTCACTTAATTTTTAATTAGGTCCTTATAGTTTAAAAGTTTTGAATTGAATCATTATATTTCTTTTTTGTTTCTAATTGACTACTTCATATCATTTTTTTGTTGGATTTTATTAGCTATTGACTTACATCGACAATGATCTATCAATGATTTTTGGAGTGAGACCTATGACCCATTCTTTTCATCCAAAATCAAAATTTAAACTCATTAATAGTGTAAAACATTTTACATTAATAGTAGATTAAATTTAAACTCATTAAAAATTGTGGGAAACTTTAGGGAGCAGTAGAATAATTTAACTAAAATTAAACATAAAGGCCATCTCTTGTTTGCATTCTTACCTTTTTCAATTACAAAACAGCATTAACAATTTACCCTAATTTTAAATCACAACAAAAAACAGACTTTACTGCTCCATCAAAATCTATTTTCAACACAGAATTAACCCATCAACTGTTATGCTGTCAGCACAAACATGAATTGATGACATTAGATTCTCACTTAGACAAAGCACAATAGCCACAAAGGATTGTGAAATTGTTCCAAAGATGCAAGAATGAACAATAACTCAAATATGAACTCAAGTTTCCAATCATATTATAAAAAAGGGGAGAAATAGATTCAAAAGAACAAAAGCAACACAAAAGAACAAAATGACTTCCAAAAACATGCCAAGGATCAAACCATGAATGATATGATTCCAACCATATTAATTTCAAAGCCCTTATCATTTTCAAAACATATACTATGTCATGTTTGACAGATAGATATATCAAAATATCTATTGCTCAAATTTTGATACCTTCTATCTTCTATTTGGATAATTTTACCCACCAACTTTTAGAATTGGTGCAATGTCAGGCACATCATAATTAGGCCATTTTTCAAATCGAAAAATCCTAAATCAACAAGCAATTTATAGACTAGAATCACTAGATTTGTGTAGGCATCTGACTAAACAAAAGGTTTGCTTCCAAAGGTCTTTTTCTTCCTAAAAATAAGTTTAAAATTATCATCTCCATAAGAGTTGAGGGATTTTTTTTTTAAAAAAATTTATGCCATGCATTCTTTTACCTCATTTTCACTTTCAATTTCAATTGAGTTGGGTACTACTTCTATGGTGAGAGAGCTGTGACACAGACCTCAAAAATTCGTGCTAGCCAAACATGAATATGGTTATAAAATTTCACTTGAATTAGTTGGAATGGCTTAAGCAATCACTACAACCATGGTATTTATTTATATACAAAAAATGCAATCAATCAAAGATATTACAATCAAATCTGAAGTATTAACTCTAATCCTAATCAAGTTAGAAAAAAAAATTATAAATCTAAAATTTTCTAAAATAACTTTCTAATATGTACATATTCTAACACTCCCCCTTAAGTTAGAGCATATATATCATATGCACCCAGCTTATTACATATATAATCAATTCTTAACCTTTGGAGAAACTTAGTAAAAACATCAATTAGTTGATCATTAGAATTGAAAAAAATAATAACAATCTCTTTTGAAGTTATCTTTTCCAACATGAAGTAGTAGTCAAATTCAATGTGCTCAATCCTTTCATAAAAGACTAGATTTGAGACAATGTGCAATGCGCAATGCAGTCTAATCATCACAAATAAGTTTGATAGAACCTGATTTATATAATTTGAGTTCTTATAGTAATTGTTTTAACCACATGAGCTCACACATGACTAATGTTATAACCCAATGTTCTGTCTCTGCACTAAATCTTGCCACCACATTTTGTTTTTTACTTTTTCATAAAATGATCCAAAGAGAACATAATACCCGAAAGTAGATCTTCAATCACTTGGTGACCTAGCCCAATCTACATCAAAATATCTAATAATTCGAGTGTGGCATCGATTTTCATATAACCATTTTCCTAAACTTCCCTTAATATATCTAAGAATTCATATCACAGCATCCCAAAGAACTTCACAAAGTGAGTTGAAGAACTAACTTACTATACTTACAGCAAATGAAATATTAGGTCAAGTAATTGTGAGATAATTCAAACTTTTTAACAAGCCGACGATATCTTCCTAGATTTGCAAAAGGCTTTCCTTGATTTGGTAAAACTTTTACATTTGGATCTATAGGTGTGTCGATTAGTTTGCACTCTATCATATCTATCTCATTTAGTATATCAAGAGCATATTTTCTCTAACATATAGAAATACTGGATCAAAATTATGCTACCTCAATGTAAAAAAAGCATCAAAAGTTTCCTAAGATCCTTAGTCTAAAAGTGATGAGACAAATGCCATTTAAGCTAGTCAATACCCTTATGATCATCTTCTTTAATTACTATATCATCAACATAAATAATTAGGTATATTTAACCAAAAATAGAAGAGTGATAAAAGATAAAGTGATTAACTTCACTCTATTGCATGCCAAAATCCTAAATAACTTTATTGAACCTTTCAAACCAAACTCATAGAGATTGTTTAAGGTCATAGAGAGATTTTCATAATTTACATACTAGACAAGTTTCTCCTTGAGTAACAAATCCTTATGGTTGTTGCTCCATGTAAACTTCTGTCTCAAAATCACCATACAAAAAAGCATTTTTAATGTCAAACTAATGAAAATGCCAATGACAAATAGTAGCCAGAGAGAGAAAAATATGAGCTAAAGCAATTTTTGCAATTGGTGAAAATGTGTCACTATAATTCAAATAAAAAATTTGAATATAGCCCTTTAACACCAACCAAATTTTTAGCCAATCAATCTTCCCATCAAGACCAATTTCAATAGTAAATACCCAATGAAAGCCAAATAAAGATTTGGCAGTAGGCAAAAACATTAAATCTCATGTATCACTAATGTGTGATGCAGTCATCTCATTCAACATTTCATGACGTCACCTTGGGTGAGAGAAAACTTTTTACATAATTTTGGGAATGAAAACAAAGGACAAGATAGAGAAAAAAACATGGTTGGAAGTAGACAAACGATAGTAACTCAAAAAATTATAAATGGGATGGGGATTTCAAGTAGAATGGTTACATTTTCAACGTGCAATAGGAAGGTTGTAAAGATTTTCTAATGAATCAAATTCCAGAGATGAGACTAGAACAAAAGAAAAGTCTACAAGATCTTCTTCAGTAATTTAAGCTGGTGCTAGATCTTCAACAACCTAAATTAGATGAAGTCATCGTTGATAAGCAATAAAAAACTTGTCCTATAGAGATAAAAAAGATGCAATTGTAAGATCATAAAAAGAAATGAATAAAACTTTCGTTATTGAAGTGGATTCTACGGAAGAAGAAAGAAAAAATAAGACTCAAAGAATGTAACATTAATAGAAGTAAAAGAATTTACATAAAGTTAGTGAATAACAATTATACCTTTTCTTCAATCTTGAATATCCTAGAAAAACTCAATTTATAAATTTAGAAGATAATTTGTCTCTTCTTGGAGACAAATCATGAACAAAACAAGTACATCCAAATATATGAAAAGGAAATTTATACACAAGTTCTTTTGAAAAAACTAGAGTATAAGAAATCCAATTGTTTAAAAAAGAAAAAGGCATGCAATTAATTAAATAATACGCATTGCGTATGACATCTACCCAAAAACAAAAAGGATTATTTATATGCAATAAAGGAGTTCATACAATTTCAACTAAATGTCAATTCTTTCTTTCAGCAATGCCATTTTGTTGAAGTATGTGTGGATATGTGCATTGATTAAAAATTCCTTCGAATGACACCAAAGAAGAGAAAGATGTAGAAAAACATTCTCAAGCATTGTTACTCCAAATTATGTGAATTTTTAAACCAAATTATGTATTTCAGAATAAAAGCATTTAAAAATTCAAAATAACTCAAAACAATTTTTCATTAAATATAACCAAGTACATAAAAAATAATCATTAATAAATGTAATGAAATATCGAAAACTTGAAGTTGAAATAACACAACTTAGATCCTATATATTAGAATGATCAACAAAAAATAAAGACCCAACTCTATTTTGAGTTTTATTATGAAATGAATTGCATACATACTTATCAAATTGACAAGACTTGCACTCTAAAAACTCTAGAGTTGAAAGAGTAAGAACTATTCTACGAAGTTTTTCAATACTTGGGATGTCCTAAATAGTAGTGAAGTAACTTAGGAGATTCAATAGCAATACATATCTGGAAAAGTTAGTTTGATACAGTAAAGTCCCTATGACTCATATCCAGTACCAATCATCATTCCCATACTCCTATAACAAAAAAATCAATAGCAAAAGTCACAGAACAATTAAAAATACATGTAAGTTAACTAATTGAAATTAAATTAAAAAGACAACTAGATACATAAAGAACTGATTGTACTAGTAAAAAAAAAAAGGGATTTTACTTAACCAATACCTTCAACAATAGTTTTAGATCCATCAACTAAGGTAATTATAAAAAGGGATTTATTAGTGCAATTGAATTAGGTAAATAAATATCGGTTAGCACTCATGTGATCAAAAACTCTCCAATCAAATACCCAAAGGCCAAAGGATACCAATACTAAATGAGATTGACATTCTATATGATTACCAAACAAAAGGAAGAAATAATATTAGATGAGGAACTCATGATTCATGCTCCAAACTTTCTTTTTAAAAAAAAATAGCAATTGATCTAGCTATTTGTACCGAAAAGTAGAGTTTCGCAGCTCAAATTGATGAACTGTCACCAACAAGAAACGACCAAGGCGCAACAGCACATGTAGCTCACACACGAGTATACAAGTAGTACACGATACTTGCACATTTGATAAAGTAGTGCATGTGATACATGCACTAGAAAATGGCCATGGGTTTTGCTGGAAAATGGCCAGCAAACAAGTCTAAAACAAGTAGTTTCGTGAAAAATCCTATAATGCTTTGAGAATTATGCTAGACAATTGCAAAATGCCGGTGAATATGTGCATTAGGTGTCTAGGTTTCTGGATTCTGTTTAAAGGCAATTTTGATTTTTGATTTGAGTTTCTGAGCTATTTTGGTTCTGTTTTGTTAAAGAAATAGAAGGTGGTTTGACTCTAATGCTGAATTTTTTTTGGATTTGCTAAAGAACAATTCTAGAAATAGAATAGGATGGCAGCAAAAGCAAAGTCCCTCAATGTGATGACTTTGATAACAACTTGAATTGGTTGAAATGCCTTAAGCAATTGCTACAGTCATAATATCTATTTATATACAAAAAATGTAATCAATCAAAGATATTACAATCAAATCTTAAATACTAATTATAATTCTAATCAAGTTAGAATGGAAATAATTATAAATCTAAAATATTCTAGAATAACTTCCTAATATATACATATCCTAACAATTTCAAACATTATAATTTTGAATTTTAGCAACATTGGATAAAGATTTGGCCACGTAAAAACTAACAAATCTGCATCTTAAATAAACTACAATCCTATAAAAATGTAATGCCTAGTAGCTTTTGTATCGTCGCCTTCCAAAGGAAATCAAGAGATCATTGCACAATAAGGACATTAATGAAATGGCAATGCCTAAAGAAAGGGATTTGTTAGAATTCAACAAAATAGCAACCTAGAATGAGATTGCTACAAGAAAAGTGAGTACATCACTACAACAAGATCTAAGAGAAGGTATAAATTATTATCCACTAATTATAGCAAATTTACTAACTTGAATTATTTCAAAACAGATAAGATAACCAAGAGTAAGAAAGCCTACTTTTGATTAAACATCAATATAGCTTCATTTTCATACATAAAAATTCTGAGAATTGTCTAAACATCAATATAGTTTCATCTTCATGATAGAATCAGAAGATTCAAAACTAAGGTTCAAGTAGCTGCTGCAATTGAGGACTAACAAACCGTAGTATGGATCTTAGTCCACTACTTGGTGATCTTGAAAAGATATGTTTTGCTAGACAGCATCGTGATATCCAACCAAGTTTAGTTTCCCAAGTACACTAGAGATTACATGAAAACAAGATATATATATATCATAATCAAACTTAACACAAACACACACACACACATGGTTGTTTGTAATATAACAAAAGCCCAATTCTTTTCCTATTGCTTTGTTCATTGACACATGATAAGCATGCTTCAAAGCTTTCTCCACTTGCTCAGGCTTGGCACTATAGATTGGACAGGCTCGGGATTTCATACCAAGCAAAAAAAAGGCTCAAGCTCTCTTACTTGCATTCTATCGTTCATTTTGTCTCATGCTTAAAGCTCATTTTAAATTCAAGTGATCTTGTCAGCTTTCTATCTTTCAATTTGTCTCTTGACCAAAATGGATCTTGAACTTGAGATATGTCTGCATCCTATTTGCATTTTCAAGTACAAAACAACTATCTCAATTTACCTTACTTTTAAATCATAACAAATTACAGGCTTTGCTGCTCAACAAAATCTAATTTCACCACAAAGAGTTAACCCATCTATTGTCATGCTCATAGCACAAACACAAATTGATGATATCAAATTATCACATAGACAAACCGCAAAGCCATGAAGTATTTTGAAACTATTATAATGACAAAACAACTCAAATATGACACAATGTTGCTTGAAAACATATCATAGAATGAGAGGGAGTGAAAGAGTTCCATTAGAACAAATGAACAACATGACTACCAAAAACAAATCTAGGCATTTGAGGCACCATGAATAGTATGATTTCAACCTTATTAATTTTAAAAGCCTCTCTCATTTTCAAAACATTTAAAATGCCATGTTGGATAGAAGAATCAAGGAAAGAGATAACTATAAACTTGAGTTTTGAAGATAGGTATTGAAATCAAATGGATTTTGCCTAAGTAGGAGCAAGATAGAGTACATGCATAGCAAGTTTAACAACAACTAAGATAAAAATGATTTGAAAATAAGAATTGGACAGCCATGTTGGATAGAAGAATCAAGGGAAGAGATTAACTATAAACTTGAACTTTGAAGATAGGCATTGAAATCAAATGGTTTTTGCCTAAGTAGGAGTAAAACAGAATACATACATAGCAAATTTAACAAGTAAGATAAAAATAATTTGAAAATAAGAATTAGAGAATATGTCATACCACAAGTATTTAAATTTAAATATTTGGGTATCTATGATCAATATTACAAAGTGATTGAAAAATTGATGGAGATGTCATACACAAGAATAAAAAATGGGAATAACAGAAATGAAAATGTTAAGATGGATGTGTGATCATACAAGAAAGGACAAGATACGGAATAAATACATACAGGGGAATATTAGTATAACACCTATTGAGGAGAAAATAACAAAAAATCAGTTAAGGTGATTTGGACATGTTTAAAGAAAGCCACTAGAAGTATCAGTGAGAAAAATCGATCACATGATCTTTAACCCTATAAAAAGGTGTAAAAAAAGCCACTAGAAGCACCTATTGAGGAAAGAATAATAAAGAATCAGTTAAGGTGATTTAGACATGTTCAAAAAAAGCCACAAGAAGCATCAATGAGAAGAGTCGATCATATGATCTTTAACCTTATAAAAAGATGTAAAGGGTGGACAAAAAGACACAGGGAAATTATAAAAAAAAATCTTTTGGTGAATAACATTCCTGAAAATCTAGTTTTGGATAAAGTCCAATGGCATTGTGCAATCCATGTAACCGACCTCACTTAGTGAGATAATACTTTGTTGTTATCGATGATGATAATGGATAGACAAATAAGAGTATTATATCAAAATATGACTAGGAAACATCAATCCAGGAGCTTACCAAAATAAGGAAGATATTTTTATATACAATAGAACATTTAAGCCATCTGTTCAATCTAGTAGTCAGTAAGCGTTTCCCCAAATGCAAGCTTCTCAACAAAAACAGCTCATTGGTTTGCTGTGCACAGTCACAGTCAAGGATTTTATTGTTGAGAGTCAGACCAAACAACATAACAGAAAGCAAATTTCATTATTTATTGCAATTATTTTAAGTTGCAATAAAGTCATTCCTCCCTGCTCTTTTCATGTAAAATTTTGTAACTTTATCATACAAAGTTGCAACAAACTAAAGCATTATGATTTGCCCCTTCCATAGTTTCAAGTGCAACTTTTGTATAAATACTAACAAGTTTCTTTCATTAATGTTGCAACTATTTTCATAAAATTGCAACTCAAAACAGTAAAAGCAACACATCAATCATTGTTAAAAGAAAAATAAAGAAACAAATATCGTATTCATGCCAAAGGCAATGCCTCCCACATGGAATTATTTCTCATCAATTAATTTTTCTGCATTGCAGGTATGAACATATGGTTAGCATGCCAATTTGTTTAAATCATAGCTTTTACCACCCAACTCTGTTGCCTGAATTGTGAGATTTCAAATTTTGACTAAATGTGCCTGGTAATATATCTTTTACTCCACATCTACACAGGGTAATACCATAATACTACATTAATCATTTGGATTTTATAATACTGTACAAGATGTCAGATATTACCTGGTAAAAAATACAAATAATAAAATATTAATTTGAGAAACAATGAAAACAGAAAGAGAGAATGATTTAGGGAGCACAACTACCTTTGATAGATGAAGTAATTATTAGTCAAACCTAAGTCTCTTCTAATCTTCCAACCACACTCAAATTAAACAGAACTTGTATTCATGTTTTCCCATTCTTTTGGAGGTGGTCCTTGATTGAACCCAACTGATGAATTTTTTTTTTCTTCTCAGACCCACACATAGTCTCAAATGTTGCCGCTATACACTGATAATAATCTTAGTGATTTCACTCAGATATGTAATAAAGAAATTACCTTGTGTAAGGTATTGGAAAGGTGAAAGCTTCTTTCCACCCAAAGCCTTCAAATACTTGTGCAAGTTTTACTAATGACATACTCTGGAAGCCTTGATTATGGAGGAAATGATACCTGATGGAGGTAAAAAAATATTCAGTCATAAAATTTACTATATTGTCAACCAATAAGTTTTAGTACTTGAAATTTAGGAGCAAACATAAAGCAATGACACCAAAAGAAATCATTTTATTTAACTAAAACAAAATGCAAAGGACTTATGCAGAAAGATCACCCAATCCATGGGCAAGAATTTATACTAGCTCCCAATTAACTATTTTGATTGCTTCAATTGTCACATTACAATCACTGTTCAAGGTCGCCTCAGACCAAGTGAAATTACAAGTCATTCCTTCCCACTTTCAAAGAGTTTCATTACTCATCTATTGCTTATCCTTGTCTTCATTATTTATCCTTACAGCATCGTCACCCATTGGAAGCTTCAAAACATAAATCTTTTATTTGAACAATATTTGTCCGTCATCTTTCAGGTAATGAAAACAGGTTTTACATCCAAACACTGTACTCTGTTTTTGTATGTTTTCATAGAACCTTGCAACTTTTGTGAAAACTTCTCAGATATTCGAAATCTTTTGTAAATGTCACGGTCACATATGGATTCTGTATGCAATATGTACACAACTAGTTGTAACTATTTGTGTGTCGGGTTTATAAAATCACAAATTCTATGGACTTTGTGAAAAATTACAAATTGTTATGAAAAGTTGTGAAAAGTATGGAACTTTCTTTATTAACCTTGCCAGTCATGCGTGCATAATTTTCAAGGGAGTATGGAAGCAAAACCTAAAAATATAGACTCCTAATTCCATTGGTTTTAGACTCAAATCTTGTTTGCCTTTCCACTCTAGATTTTTTTCTTTTTCCCCTAGATAAACTATAAAATTTGGGTGATAACTGATTTTCTTTTGCTCAATCCAATATGGAAACCCAATGTTCCCTCCAAGGCAAAGTCTTTTACCTGATAATGTAATATTTTCCTCCAATTAGCAAACCCTACAATGGCCTCCTTCCTTATGTCTTTGTTATGGGATACCACCAACCATCTTTTCTTCCATTGTCT
This sequence comes from Sindora glabra, assembly GCA_020226215.1. NCBI lineage: Eukaryota > Viridiplantae > Streptophyta > Magnoliopsida > Fabales > Fabaceae > Sindora > Sindora glabra. The sequence continues at coordinate 15,647,712 of CM035235.1, read as the reverse complement.
CACTACAATGAATTTAAGTTCTAGGCTATAGGGTATCATTCAGGAATGTTGAATCTGAACAAAGAATTTGGAGCAAATTATACCCTACTAGTCCAAAGATTCTTGAGAATGCTGAAAAGGCAAGGGTTTTGCTGGTGTGATATTCATGCATTTATCAGAAAAAAATGTTATCTCTCATGTGAAGGCTAAAGTGATAAGGTGAAGAGTTGCTTCTGCTGCTACTCCTATGCGATAAGGTGCTGCATTTGGCTTTCTTATGGTGTACAAATAATTATTGTTTTGGGGGACTTCCTTTGGTAGACATGTATGAAGACTAGCTAGCTCAGCTCATTTAAAGCATTTGGTTTCCTTTTTGGTTTTTCCCTCATCTTGTCATCTTCGGTTTTGGCATTCTATTAGGAGAATATCTGATCCCTTGATTATATAACTCATTATGAATTCTAACAGAACTTCTTTACCAATAAACAAATTTTGTCTTTTTCTTCTTAATTTGTTGTATGGTAAAAGGAATATCATAACAAATGAAAACAATTAAGATTTAAATAATTTTATGACCATCCACATGTCTAAAACGCTAAACCATCTGCAAGGATGAAATGCTCCTAATGCTTAAAAATCAATGTACATGACAAAGAAGGATGTCAGTTGTGTCAAGCTCAAGCAATTAAAAACATGCAGTTCAAGCTATTTTGTACCACAACTTTGTCCGTGGAAAAGTAACAGATATTTGATAATAATTTATACAAATTCAACATTAAGAAACATATAGCCTTAATTGGAACTAAAATTTCTCGCCTAGTTTATGCTTTTAAAAAGCCGTTAGACATCATTTCAAGGACAAGTTTCTTTGCCTTCCCATTCTCATTATTCTTTACAACTCAAATAAGTTCTAAAATTCACAGCATTGGGGTGACAATGATTACCTCCATCTTAGAAAGCGCCCACAGTCTTTTGATATAGAGTAATTGCACTGTGAAATCAAGGGATTCACCGGCATGATATATCTTATTGATGGTTTGTGCAAATCAGGGAAGAATATCCTGCACACAGAACATTTTCCCTGATTCGCACAAACCATCAATAAGAGAAATATAAGTTACATGACTCTTTGACTTCGTTGTCACTTGGTTGCTTAACCAGTACCCATATGTCAAGGCATTATAAGTAACAATTTCAGGCTCGTGACCTCGTTTTATAATCACATCAATCACACATTTTACTTCCATAATTCACCAATAACTGTGTTGTACTGGCTTCACCATATGCACTTCCAACTAATAGCCCCTTTTGAGAATCTTCCCTAATACAGAGACGGCAAAACGCATCTGAAACAAGTGGCAATAAGTATTAATCAATATGTTAAAAGCAAAGAGTTCTGGTTGGATTACGCTGAACTCCATTTGTTCATAAAGTGAAATAGCAATACTAGAATATTTCATCTTCACACTTTCCCCAAAAAATATTGTTAATCTCTACAACAAATGGCAGAGGACGAATATCGACAAAGCAATCAACTCAAACCCAAGCACGCAACGGGTTTTAAGAACGGAAGAGAATTTTGGGAGCACATACCTCGTGATCAACATGCTCGCACGTTGAAGGAGTCTCAGACAGAAAAAGCTCTCGTGCCACTTTCATCAGTTGCCTCGCTTACTCGTTTACTCCATCGGTATGATTTTGTTTTGGTATCTTTAAACTACTCCCAAAAAATATTTTTTTATTTTTAAAAATTATTTTTAAATTAAAAAATTAAAATTAGAGAATAATTAATATTATAAATGAAAAATATTTTATTTAATTATATAATTAATATTCAAAATAAGAAAATAAATTTAAAAAATAATTAAAAATTATTTATATTTTCTTATTTTTAAATTACATAATTAAAAAATAATTTTTAAAAATAGCTTATTAAATAATTTTTTTTATTTTTTAAAATAAAAAATAAAAAATTATTTTTAAAAATAGAAAACAAACAAACCCATTAATTACAAAAATAGGCAGATCTCTGACTAGAAAACAGCGTAGGTTTTCATATGTGATTAAAGTAGCTAGAAAAAAAAATTCAAAAGGTTAAAAAAAATGAAAATGCTGTTTGTACCGGCATTTTGAATCGATAATTAAGTTCCGAAAATCACAAATAAAATTGCAATCATTGATTAAGTACAGTGAATTTTGAAGTTTCATTAATCAAACGGCTGTAATATTTTCGGTGCATATCTTCGACACACTTTTTTTTTTTTTTTGGCTAAGGAAAAAAAGAGAGTAAAGGTAACCAGTACATCTTCGACACTCATTGTCGGTAGATGCAGCAGTGCTAAAAAAAAATGGGTTTAAACTTCGGTTTAAAGTTGTCTATATCAAAGCTTTAAAATTCTATCTGAAAATGATCCGATGAAATTACTGGGTGATGCAATTAGTTAAATCAATGATCCAATCAAATGTTATTATATATATTTATAAATTATAAACATATAATTTTTGGATTAGAATCAACTAACACTACTTTAATTTATACCATTAATATCAAATCTATACTATTAATCTGGCATTCATCTAATATCTATAATATATTTAAATTAATACCTATCCGCCAGCTTTAATAAAGAAAAAGAATTAATGTAAAACTTACTTAATTACTTCTTCTCTCTTATAATATTTTTTTTCTTTTATCTAATTTTATAAGAATTAATTTTAAATTATCACGTAAAAGTGTTTTAAATTACAAAAATTTATGATTAGATTTAATTAAATTCATCATCAACAAATAATTTTTTAATTTTAATTTATGCTAAATATACAAATAATAATCTAATTTAATTATTATACTAAAATGGAAAGAATCATATATATTTGATTGTGATAATAAATTGTAAGAATAATTTTAATAAGGCTATAAGTGTAAGATAACACATGATTTTATTTTTGTTTTATATTAGAAAAAAGGATTGATATGAATTTCTTTATTTATAATAAGGATAATTGCAATAGCAATGACTATTTGTTATATATTATGAATTTTATTTAAACTTTAAAATTAAGAAATTTATATAAATTTTACACGGTAAATAAATCAAAACAAAACTATTAAGTTAATAGTATTAAAACAAAGCTAGCAATTTTTTCACAAAAAATGTATAATAAGTTTTTATACCGTACAAAAAACTTCCTATTTTCAAAATAATTTCAAATTGACAACCAATATTCTAATCAATTTTCCATGGATATTTTATCTAAATTTATCATATATTAAAATATTTATTGATTATTAATACATAATAAGGTTTCAATTGATTCTAAATGTATATATTTGTAATTTAAATAATTTTTATGACAATTTAAAATAGAGAAGAAAAATAAAATATTATAAGAGAGAAAGTAATTAAATAAGTCTTACATTAATTCTCTTTTATCATTAAAATTAGTACATTGACCCTAATTTAAATGTATTATAACCGTTAAATGAATGTCAAATGAACAGTATATATTTGGTATGAGTAATGTAATTTAAAATGGTGTCAATTAATTCCTATTCATAATTTTTTTATTATTTAAATATTATTATTTATAAATATTACTAATTTTTTAAATATTATAATACAATGATTAACTTAATAGGAAAGATCATGAGAGGGAGGTATTTATGGTAAATTACACCTTAATATTAGTTGAAATATAACATGTAATATGTATTTTATGAACAAAATGAATTCACACCTATACAAATGAAACAAAATGCAAACTTTTACATCACACGGTGGTGTGGTATGATGGTCAGATGTTTTTTCCCAATCAAGGAATTGTAGGTGTCTTATTTAAATAAATTGATATACCCATATAAACTAAGTTGATTAGGTTTATTCGAATAAATCAGTGTCGTAACATACCCACGGCGGGATCTGGGGGGAGGCGAGTAGACTTTTATGCCTCCTTCAAAAACGTAATTTTAGGTGTGGTGTGAATAAAAAAAAGATGGAGTTGCCACCAGTCATTTTTTATAGTGTGATTGGAATACTAAAAGTGGTCTACATTCCCAGAGTTAGATTCAAAAGTTGATTATGTATAGGGAAGATATTAACACCCTACAACGTTCATTCAGAAAATAGTTACCTATTTATTCTAATTCTATCCTATGAGTTAAATTATAATGGTCCTTATTATTTACATATGTGTTTTCTTGAGAATATAATTTTAATTTTAATTATTTATTGATCTAATTATCTAAATCTATCTAACTTTATGGTAGAATTCGGATGAGAAGTATCTCAATAATGTTAAATACAATTATGATCATACATGCAATCGGATTATTTAACTTTAATACGTTATAGGTACAAATTTTATTATTTTAAATATTTTTTATTTATTATATTTGAAAATATTTTTAAAGAATTTTTATTTTATTATTAATGAAATATTATTATTTTATCTTTTTATAAATTTTTTATTTCATTATTTTTGAAATATTTTTAATAAATAATTATAATATAGTTTTTTTAAAAAAATATTTTTAGTAATTTATTTATTCATTTATTTAAAATATATCATATTTATAATTTTTATTTAAGATTATTAAATTTATCCAACTTAATGGCGAAATCTAAAATAAAAATTTAGAAAAATTGAAATAATTCTAATATTATTCTATAAGTTTAAAGTATCAAATTTGTCAACTTCATGATCAAATCTAAATATATAACTGTTCAGAAAAATTAAAATTATAATTCAATATTATTTTTATAATTTTTGAAATATTAAAATTTTCTAACTTTATAGTCAAATCTGATTAAAAAATTACTCAATAAAATTGAAATTATACTTATTGTACCTACAATTAATTTCAATATTATTCCATCATCACAAATATATATTTTTAAATACAAATATAAATTATGAGTGCACATGATGAATATAAAATAATTTTATATGCAATAATGTTGAGATTCTATAATTTAATCGACTCACTTGATTTTTAAAAGTATTTCTCTCCTCAAGAATGTAAATAATTTGAACCTCCAAACTATTTTATTTTTATTCTGTTATAGGAATTGCACAATAATATAATGATGCTATACAAAAAGTATTTCTTTAAAAAAAATAATAATAATAAAATGAAGGTCCGGTTGGCACTATGCAATGTCGTCCCATCCCACTTAATTTAAAAGTACAATAATTGAAGTTAGCTTCCATTTTCCATAAAAAAAATTAAATTCACTTTAAAGTAAAATAAAGAAATATATCATAACTTCAACCCTAGCCAAACTCTTTCCTATTATTACCTATAGAATCACCTATGTACCATAATAGGATTAGGAGAGCTAATTTTGACGACTTGGTATATTGTGAACATAAGTCATATAATGCTGAAGATACATCTTCATCTACAGCTGCATTATAGCTATGGTAACATTCGTATAACGTGTAGTCATCCATTGTTGGCAACTCGATATCATTTCAACAAGACGCATTAACCACCAATCCATGTTTCTACTGGGGTCTATAAAGACGATGCCCATTGATGAAGTGAAGATCGTGCGTCGTACTTTGTCTTCTGCAACTGCTATGATCATATTTATTGTTAGTTCCACCATCTCTTCTGAGCTCCTTCCAACTCTTTCAAATGTGAGTTCTCAGGATCGATTGGATTTTTAACGATTCCTCCAACAATGTAGCCTTTTTCTAAGGGAAATTTCACCATCCATGAAGTGATAAAGCCATCAGCACCAGTAAGACACAGTTTGACTGGCAACTGATGAACTATCTACAACAGGCATCTTCAATTTTGCAATGCCACTTCTGTGCCTTTAACTCCACTTTCAAAGTCCCATTACAAGGAACACCAACCCTAATAAAAAGCATAGTTAAAGTGCAAAAAAGGGAAAGGACCAAGCGGATAAAACGAGAAAGAGAGAAATGGAAGAGAGAGAAGAGTAAAGATCCAAAAAAGCTTTCCTTTCTTCCTGCCATAAGCCATTCAAGATGCCATACTTGAAATTATAGGAGTAAGAGGAAAAGAGAGGAAAGGCCTCATTCTCTCTATCCTCCCCTGCTTCTCTTCTTCTGTGTCTCCATCTCCTCTTTTTTTATAGTTTTTTATCTTTTTTCTTTGCTTATCTCTTTCTTTATTAGATTTTTTTTCTACCCCCTTCTAAATGAAATTACTTTGATTTTTATAGAGGGAGTTCCAAAAATTATATTTACATTTAGCACACATTTGATTTACATTTCGCCTAAACATTGTCAACAATCAAAGAAATTTAACAATAAATCTGCTGTTTTTCAACATTGGCTACTACTATATGAAATTTTCTTCCTTTCTAATTGTAAGGATGGAAATAAGCTAATTATAGTTCCATGATTAATGGTGGTTTGGCAATTTTAATAATTCAAGTAGGTAGCCACCTAAAATAAGAAAATAAAAACAACTAGTTGTAACTTTTTTTTATTTTTTAATTTTTTTTAAAATATTTATTTTTTATAATAATTTTTTTATTTTTTTAATTAAAATTTTTTATTTTTAAAAAAATTATTTTAGTTATATTATTAGTTAAACAAAATTGGGTGTCAACAACCAAGTCTACCTAAATTTGATCAGGTCAAATCGATCCAACTTAGGGTTTAATTATATGGCTTATTTGTTAGTGTATATGCCCTAAAACAAATCATATTGATTATTGTAAAATTTGAATCGTGTTATTTTAATAGCAATTCTAATTATCATATTTATATGTATTATTTGTGTAATATATTTAATTATGATAATAACCTTAAAATAATTATATTCGTAAATGTCCCTAGTCATATATCATTATAAATTAGGTTGCTTTGATATGTTAAGACTAGCATGTATAGTGACTTATATGAGATATTAAGTATGCATGTAAGTATAAGTTAGAGAACTTATATACTGGACTAACCCATCTCTAAGAACACTATATGGATCGTTATATAAGTGTCATGAGTGATTCTTAGTGATTATTATTATTATGGTCCTTTAACTTGAGATCACCAAGATTCCTTACATGTGAGTTTCATATTTTGATACTATTCTATGTTACTCATGGTTGAGTGAATACAATGATAGTTATTGGATATGTCACATATCATGCGAAGGAGTTTATGTGATCAAGATGGAATTTGTCCCTTCTATATAACAAAAGTAACATCTATAAGCCCCTTGATTAAGTAAAATTGAGAAAATATATGGCCATGCTCAGATGAATTAACATGGGATGTCAATTACAATTGCTTCAATCAACTTACTTAGAAATTAAGAAACCTCAAGATTGGGCTATATGAAAATGACATGGTCTATGTCTCGTATTCAATCTAGATGTTTAGGACAAAAGGACATATATAATGATCATATATAAAGGTTTGGTCGAATCACTAACTTTTTTATTACTTAGGTAACAATGATATGTTATTAGACACCGTTCATTGTTTATGATCATTAATATAATTAATAATCATTACTAATGTAATGAGAGCCTGTAGGATCGCACACTTAGAGCCTAGTGAATTTCGAATTAATGAGCTAAATTGTTTAGGCCTAATATTTGGGAATTCCATGTTATAATTATAAGGCTCAATAATAAGCCTATAATTATATATGGAACCAAGCCCAATTAGTTAGGATTTTCTATGGACTTATTTAAATAGGCTTGTTGGGTAATAATACATAAATTATTCACGCATCCCCTATATAGAAAAAAACCTAGTAGCTCTTTTAAACCCTTGAAAGGTGTAGCTAGCACTACAAAACTAAAGGAGGTGAATTCCAATCAATGGACGTGAGACATTTGCTGGTGATTCATAGGTTCATATGGATACCTCGAAGTCTTTAACTAAAATGAAGTCGAAGAGATGATTAACAAACGAGTTCCTGAATTATCTGAAAGGTATTGAACGAATTTCTATCCTAATCTAACATTTTGCATGGATTCATTAGTTGGGATCGGTTAATTCCGCTACGCTTGTTTGGCTCCCAATCCCAACATTATTTTGATCCATTTCTTTGATTAGGTTACTTGTTAATCAGTCCCATTCACCAAATCCGATGAAGTTTTAAAATAATGACATGAAAATCCTCTTAATTTTTTATAACAATAAATTTAAGAGAAAAAAAGATATATTTTTTATGGGTCCTTATATGAAAAAATTATTGATCTATGCATATAGTTATTAATTATTAATTATGTTTTCCTCTCTTTAAATGGAAAGAAATTAATAAAATAAGAGTTTTGAAAATTTAAATTTTATTTATTATTAGTGTAAATTAATTTTAGATTATTACTCACTCATATATTATTATATTAATAAAAAAATTTAATAATTTTTACTAATAGTTAAAATATTTTAACTATTAGTAAAAATTATTAAATTTTTTAATGATGTTTGTTTTTCTTATTTACTAATAGTTTAAAAGGTTTTATACTAATAATAAATTAAATTTAAATTTAAACTCAAATTTTATCTTGCATAGTTTTGTTGAATTTGTAGTTTCATTCTTACAAATCAATTTTTTTAATTAAATTCTACACTTGCAAATAATTTATAATTAACTTATTCTATTAAATCTAACTAACAATTTTTTATGTATTATTTAATGTATGATTAATTTTATAAGTTGGCATTTTAACTCATCAAAATTCATTTATTTATATCAAAATTGGTCAAAATTAAAACAAATTTAATCTCCAATTAAAATTATGTGATGAGAATTAAATTGAAAAGGGAAGTTTGTGTTTTTCACAAAGGTGAGATTTCAAAATTAGAAATTTATTAGAATTAAATGTGTTTTAATTGAGTTTTTTTATGAAAATAAATGAATTTTAATTTGATGACAATAAAATGCAAGCATATAAAATTTAATTGATACATAAGATTCAATTAATTGATTTAACACCAATTAATAATTAGAAGTTAGTTACAAAATGTTTGAAACTTTAGGATTTAATTACACTAATTAAAGCTATAAGGACTAATACTTCTATTTTCCCAGTAAAAAATTAAAAAGATTTGAGTTCTCTCTTTTCTTGTTTGCAAAGCATGCCTTGTAACCAATATATGATTTAGTTATCATTGTAAAGATGGCTTTAATATTAATTTAAGGAAATTTCTTAGGTATTAACTATTATCTATAATCTTAGGTGTAGATAGCTTGTGATGTTGACAAATGGATGGAATAATTCTCTGTGTCGGTCACCTTGAGTCCAAATCAAGTAAAAATTTTGTCATTCTCCTTTTATGGAAAAAAATGAAGTTTTGTTTATTTAAAAAAGGCTATTCAAGAAGAATTTTTTTCAACTGCAATTAAATCTAATGAATGGATGGAATAAACCTTTATGTCGGTCATCTTGAGTCCAAATTAAGTAAAAAATTTATTGTTCTCCCTTATGGAAAAAATAAAGTTTTGTTTATTTAAAATAGGTTGTTCCAAAAGAATTTTTTTAATTGTAATCAAATCTAAAATTGATGAAAGAAAGTAAGAGTTCAATTGTGCTTTGGATGGTTTCCTTCCTCAAAATTCCAACATAGTTTCAAACGATCAGCATCTTCGAAGCACCAATGACAAAAAGGTGCTAATGATGGTTATGTTGTTTATTGTAGTAACTAATTCTCCCATCACAAGTAAATTAGTGTGACTTTTAAGATAAAAATTCAAATTCCTTAGTCCAATGCCAATATACACTTTTAGCTTATTAGTGGTGAAAAATAAGAAAGAATGTAGTATTGATTATTTATTTTTATTTATTGTATAACTGGTTCAAAGGCATTAAATAGGGTTTAGGGCTTACATGATAAAAAATAGGATTTACAACAAGAAAGCATTCTGAACATCCTTTATGCTTTAAACCTCAAATTTGGAATTGTTACCAACAGACTAGGCAATGGACCAAAAAAGCTAATAGAGTTTCAAAAGATGAAGTTCTGACATTTCCTCTATATTGACTAGTAATAGTATTTCCATTAGAGATAATGAAAATAAACCTACAACCCATGTGTATCTATAAATACATAACTAGCACACTGTGATTATGTTATCATGCTCATCATAAGTAAAGAACTTCTATATAGAAGTTAACTAGTTTTTAGCATGTGCAATGCATAGATTTTATACAAACTTCATGAATTTAAGGATATCAACAGTGTTTAGTCTTATCATCAACCTTGGATCTTTCATCTTTTAGAATGTGCACACATGTTCTATAGCTAAACATTCTTAAATGGTTGTATAAGATTTTCTTTTCCTATCCATACCCTCTTTAAAAAATCATAGTCAATTGGAGCAGAAGGAAAAAAGGTTAATCAAATTTGTTGCAATTCACATTACTTCACCTCATAAGGCTTTAAGCAACTTAGCATAAAAAAGTATACATTTGATTATTTCATTAATTTCCTAGTTCATTCTCTTCATAACCCCATTGTTGAGGTGTCTTTAGGATAATTTTTTTAAGCTTCATATTATCATAATATTTTTTAAATAAACCTCCATACTTACCTCCATTATTTGCTAGGATATGTTTCAATTTCATTTCTATTTCTCTTTCAACATGCACATGAAACTAAGTAAAAATATATCATAGCCTACTTTTGATTATGATTGGCATGGATCCCATTACTAGTTTCCATAGGCCTTGATAACTTTCACTCTTTTTACTTAATGAATGTTTCCAAATTTTCAAGAGGACTCAAAAAAAATATTTTAAAATTATGCAAAAAAATAGACAAAGTCTTCCCTATTTTTTAACATTTCTCGAGAGCCACACACTTTAATATTTATAATACCTATTTAATTTCTAGATATGACAGTGACAACATGTGCACAATATTATACAATTACAACATATATGGAGATAAACCATTCAACACATCATTGCCTAAATCATTGTAAACTCTACTTCTATTTCTGATCCTAATCCAATTACCAAAACTCTTTAAGAAAGCAGTCTTGGATCTCCACAAATGCAACAAGCTCAAATTTACTCACAACCACCTAAAAACATTGAAGATACAACGGAATGAGTTACGAGAATTCAGTGAGCATATATCTACCATTATCTTCCAAGACTTTAATTTGATATATATGTGTATATATATACAATAGCATATTATTTGAAAATATTAACAAACCAAATCCTTGGATCTTTACAATATATACAATCAGTTTCATTCAGGAATTTCACCTATAAACATCTCAAATTCCATACTTTACATTACAAAACATAATAATTTCAATCTATATCACTCACCACCCATTTTAGATGGTCATCATATTCATAAACAGCCCTTATAACTCAATCACAATCAAATCATCTTAATCATATCATCAGTAGTATTCAATCACAGACAATCACATTGTCACACATTTTAACATAGTAAACATACATATAGTTGTTCTTGATTCTTTGGTATCAAGATCAATTATGTACTTTACTCAACTGTTTGTCAAGAATTTCCCATTCGGCTCCCGGATAATCTCATATCCTTTTTATATAACTTGTTAAGAATTCCTCTTTCGGCTTTCATATTATCTTTTCATAACAAATCATAATATCCAATGTCACCGCTCTAGCATAAATCATAATATTCCAATACCTCATATGGCTTAATTCACAAAATAGCAAATTCACTAGAGTTTTACTTTATTCACATCACCAAATTCAAAACAAGCCCTCATAGATAATTATTCAATAATTTTAGGCAATCAAAGCATATGATGCAATCACAACATGATCTATTACAACTCTATCACAGTTAATTAATCAATATCTAATAATGACATTATACTTCTGTTGCGCACTTTGATTAATTAATATTTACTTAAACAGCTAATTAGCTTTGTTCCATGACACTGAACTTATACATGAATTTATATGCATAAATAGGAAATCTAAACTACCAAGTAAAGGACACAATCCACAACATTTAAACTATCTTTTATTAAGATATTAAGATGTGGTGAGATATATACTTACCTGATAATGTTAGTTCAACTTTGGGAAGTTCAAAAGCATCCATAGTCATCTTTCATATTTTCCTCTAACACATCTTATCAGCATTTATTAAATTTATCACAGAAACTAAGAATACATTCTAATATGGAGATTCTTAAAACAAGTCATATAGATAAGTTATTAGCAAGTTTTTCCTATGTTTTATTATATATATATATCAAAGCACACATTACTAATATTTTGAGGGACTCTAATTAGTTCCTTTAAGCTAACCACAAACTTTCTTTCTTTCTTTCTTTCTATTTTAAAATCTACACTAAATATTCAACATATATGAAAACTAGGCTTATGATTTAAATATAACACAGCCCAAAGTATTAAAGCCTTTTGCTCTAAGGAATCTTTGATCATCTTGTCGGATATCATACACTTAAAACTTAATATTTTAACTTTATCCTAAATAGTTTCCCAAATCATATTTCACATTTTAAAGGTTTTTTACTTAATTTAAATCTGATTTACTCAAAGTATTACAATAAAACTTTCCAAGAAAACTTCATTCTTGTTTTTAGATCATTAAATAATGTAAAATTCATAGTTTCAAAAATACCACTAATAATTCTATAATTTTGACAAATAAAAATCCTTATTTAAAGCTAACTCATTTAGCCATAATAAAAAGGGAATTGAAGCTTCCATATTGTCACATTTACTCCAGAAAGTTGTCAACAACCTAGATGCCACCAAGAAAGAAGGAGCAGTGGCTCCCTTGTTTCTACCACTTCAATGTTGCTCTAGTTCTTGTGAGTTACTAGATGAAAGTAGCTCCCCTTGTACACTAGTAGCTTCTTTTTTGCTGCAAGCGTTCGGTAACTTTTGGAAGCCTTCCTGGTATGACAACTACAACATCACTCATAAATCTTGGAGACAAAGTAACAGCACAAGATGGTTGAAGAGAAAAAGATGGCATCATTGGTAGTGAGAAGAAAGAAAAGAAAAAAAGAATTAAGGAGAGAGGAGCTAGCTAGGACTAATGAGAGATAGGGAGATACCAACTTTAAAATATAAAAGAAATTAATGAAAGAAATAGCCAGAACTCAAAAAAAAATTAAGGAAAATTAGCTGTGTAAATATGAAGAAAGAAAACCGTACTAGCTAAGAGAGAAACAGTGTAGAAAATTATAAAAAGTGGAGGGGCTGCTAACTTTTCAAAAGAATAAGTAAGAAAAAGAAATAAAACATGAAAGTTTTCTAGAAAAATGAAAAAAGAAGGATAGTAGCAAACAAAAAAAGAAAATACACAAAACTTGAGGAAGAGTTGTCCGAAAATTGAAGAGAAAGCTTAAAGTTTTGCTGACTTTTTTTTTTAATTATTTCACCTATTTTACAACTCACTTTTATGCAACTTATTTCATTTAAAATCTCAATTATTATTTCAAACTTTCATAATCTTAAAAATAATTTATTAAATACAATAATTTATTTCATAAAATCTTATACTCTTAATTAATAAAATTATTTTCAATATCCCAAAATTTTCATTACAAAAATAAATTTAAAATCAAATATTAACTAAACCAATAATTAATCTTTCACAATTGTCAAAATTTATATAACTTTAAATTTCAATTTGGGATATTACAAAACATTAAGTACCTCATCTATAGTTTTTAGAGCATGGCCCTAAACATTCCTAAAATGGCCATCTATAAAAAAAGTAATAAAATATGCAACACCATTAATAGTTTTCATATTTATAAAGCATACATCAGTATGAAAAAGATAAAAAAATATTATATTTTCTATAAAAAGATAATTTAAGAAACAAAACTCTATATTGTTTACCAACTAAAGAATAACTACAATTCTTTAGAGACATATTTTTTATGGGAAAGGAGTTTTGTTTTGCTAGCATATCAAGTCTTTTCTCTTACAAGTGACCCAAATGCATATGTTATAATACATAAAGATCTTTAGTAGTATTCACCTTTTCTTAACATAGTGTTATTCTTGTTTTGTAAGAAGAATTCATTTTTTCACCTTTTTCCATAACTAAAGACCACTTGATAAGCTTCATTTACCTTTACCACGATAACTTTCTAAACCTATATCATCATGTGGTTCAATAGAAAGCAAACTAAGGTGGATGTTAAAGACATATTAACATTCTTCAATAACAACTTGAATGTGATATTAATTTCCAAGCTAATGTCTCAAGTACTAACAATCTAGCATAAACCTTGATTTCTTAATCTAACTATACCATACTTGCAAGTGTTGTAAGATGTAAAAAAATCTCTATGAGGAATAATGTGGTATAAAGCTTTCGAATCAATAACTCACATAGAGTCTTCACATGTAAGGTTTTAATACCCATCATAATGAGTAATAATAACCTCTTCATTAGATGCAACTTCAATAGTATCTTTATTTTCTTTCTTATCTTCACCTTTTCCTATTGATTTATTTCTTCTTAGCTTTTAGCTTCTTAATATAGCTTGGTTTTCTAATAATGCAAACACTTCATGTTTTTTTTCTATTCCTAGGTTGTGATTTTCCTTTGAACTTTGCATAACCATTATAATTTTTATTTTGATCTCTTCAATTTGAACCTTTAACAAATAATGCATTTGAATGATTCAAATTGTCATGTTTCATTCTTCTTGTTTCCTTATTCAACATGCTTCCTTTTACTATTGTTAATGTTGCCTTCCTATTTAAAGTAGAATTACTTAAGAATATAGTAAGAATTCCTCAATTGTTAAACAAGGAACTAAGTAACAATAGTATTTGCATGTCATTATCTAAAATTATACTTATAGCGATTAATCAATTTATTACACCTTGAAAACTATTCAAATATTCAACCATAAAACATCCTTTTTATATCAAATATTCATCATCTTTCAAATGAAGAATGCTTTATTTTGTGCATTTTTATGCTCATACAAATTAGTTAGTTTAGTCCATAATTCATAAGCATTAGTCACAGCAACCACATGATAAAATACATTATGATTAATCCATTACCTAATCGAATAAATATTTTTCTTATTTATTTTATTCTAATCCTAATCAATCTTTTTAGTAAGGCTTTTGCCTTTAGCCTCAATTAGATCAAATAAATCTTCAAAGTATAATAAATCTTCCATTTTAGGTTTCTAATATAAGTAATTCAAAGAATTTAACTTAACCATTGTACCTTCTAAATTTTCTACCACTTAATCACATGTAATAAAGCAACAATCAAGTTCTTAATGCCATTTCTTAGGGAAAGGAAAGATTAAAGTATAATAGAATGGAAATTAATAATTCATCTAGATTAACTTTTTTCCACATTGTGCAATTAAGTAAATCAAGCAAAAAATAAAATTAGGATATTGACCATTTTTAACATGCTTTTAATATGTGTGTAAATATCACAAGATAATTCTAATAAAAAACCTCCTCTAATAAAATATAAATGTGTACACTGATGTCTTTCTAAAAGTTCTTGAAAATAAAAATAAGTAAAATCTTAACAAAATTAACACAATAATTAAAATTAATCATTGTGTAATACTAGCTAATAAAGAAAAAGAAAGGTAATAGAAAAATATAAGTTATATTACCCATGATACTAGGAATGACATACTCAAATTTCATATAATTCCTAAGTAAATTTGGTGATGAAGCTTCTAATAGAATTAGGAAAAATAGCATGCACCTATTTTGTCTTCTTTCTATGTTAAATTAGAAGCAAATCACATTTTTTGCCATTTCCAAATACAAAATTTATATATGCATGGAACCTTAAGCTTAAAAATCCTAGAAGTAAATCACATTTTTTACCATTTCATGGCTTACTCTAAACACCTATATTAAGCTTTATACCAAACAAAAAATATAAAAAATATAAGAGCTTAATTAAAAGGAATCCACTAATAGAAACAAATATTTTATAAAGAAAACTTGAGTGAAGTTCCATAGATGCTTGCTAGGAAGTTCTCAATTAGAATTTCTCATGCGTATTACTTTTCCAACTTACCACAAATAATTTCAACTTAACAAATATAATTATTAATTAGTTATTAGAAACTGAATATAAAAGTAAAATTCTAATTAGAAACTTTACAAAAAAATACTTACAGAATTTCACCTTAGTTTTTTTTCCATATTTTATATTCTAGAAAAGACTCAATTAAAAACCTAAAATTATAAGAAATATCTCTAAAAATTCAAGGTAGTTGAGATTTAGAAGTTGCCTACCTGAAATTATTTGATTTTTACCTATCTCACTTTTAGAACATAGAAAGCAAGAATAATTTGTATATTCAACATCATATAAAGAAGAATCAAGTGACCCAAGTTTTTGTTAACTTGCTGTAAATGTTTTGGACTAATACGACCTCAAACACTCATAATAACTAAAAGCAAGGACACTAATAATAAGATTACTACATTATAGAACTAATATTACTATACTAGTTTAGAAAAATTACTGCTCTTATTGTACAAATCATTCTTCTTGTTTTCAAAACCTATAAATACAAAAACGTATATATGATAAGAAAATCCCTATTTTTTCTAATTTTTATCTTATGTTTCTTAAAATCCATCAAGATTAATAAAGAGATGTGTAACATTTATATCTCTAACAAGAAGAACTTGTACAAAAATTAACTTTCAACTATGAACATTCAAACTAATTTATGGAAAACTCAATGAAGACTAATTGTTAACTCAATTAATTTCTAAATAAATAGAAACTTCAAATTCAAGTTAAAAAAGTTAAATGACTCTAAAATTGGTGGGTTTGAATAATGCCTTAAGGAATAGTGAAAATGAAGGAAAATTTTAACTTGAAAGGCTTAAAGAATACATTGTCAAATTGCCTTACTATTGATGTCAAAGCATTATTAGGCAATTAAAATCATAATTTGCAATTCCTTTATATCTTTCTACTAATAAATTTATTAGTGAAACCCTTCAATCTTTAGTTGAGATTAGCTTCATGATAGTTTTTCCTATTTATACTTCCTCCTTCAATTTGTATTAATAATGCATGGCTACTACTTATAATTGATGTGTTGTATGTTAAGCAATTATTTGACTTCATAGAAATATGAAGTTTCTAACTTTCTTTTGATAAATTCTTTAAAAAACTTAATTAATTATTACAAAGATTGAAGTAGCTCATATATGTTGGTGTGTGTCTTAGAACCAATCATATAAGATGATTAGAGTTATACACAATGTATTATATTTTATTTTAGGCAATTTAATTATTATATTTTGTTTTTATTATTATTATGCGCAATTTATAACTTAATATAATAATTATCCTTGGAATAGTTTTGCTATTCCTAAAATGCCCCTAGTCAAGTATTATTATGAAAAGGATAGTAATAATACATCGAGACTAGCATGTATAGTGACTGATGATTACGAATCATGGATATGTGATATCAAGTCAATACATGAGTACATTGCTAGTGAACAATGTACTGGACTGACCCACTATGAGAATATTGCATGGATAAACGTGTCATAAGATATTCTCATATGATCACAACTACGCATAAACCTTTGACCTGAAATCACTACGGTTCCCTACATGAGGAATTACTCACTTTAATATTGTCCTATGTCACCTTTAATCAGGTGACAAGTAGGGCATTGATTGGGTGTGTCATAAATCATGCAGAGGGAAGTGAGTGATGTAAATGGGATTTTGTTACTCTTGTATAAAAGAGAAATATCCTTGGGCCCCTTGATTGAGTGAGACTTAGAAATGCATGGCCATGCTCAATTGAATTAATATGTGATATTAATTATTTATTTTAAGTCTACTCAGTATCAAGAAATATAAATTGAACATTGACGAGGATGACACATTCCATGCCTCCAGTTCAATTTGGATATTATTACAAAAGGGTTATGATGTAAAACGTTGATCATGTATTAGGTGGATGTCGAATCACAGACATTCTTACTACTTAAGTGGCAGTGATGTATTGCTAGATACCGCTCGCTGTCTATGGCTCAATAATAAGTCATTATCAACGTAGTAAGAACCTACAGGGTCACACAAAAGGAGTAGGAATAAGACAATAATTAATTGGACTTTAATTATATTAATATCCAATTAATTGGACTTATTTTCGTGCATATATATTATTTAGAATAATAAATTCACGTTTTATATATATATATATATATATATATATATATATTATGTGATATTATCTGATATTAAAGTAATATCAAGTAATTATCTTATCAGATATTAGATAAATATATTATGAGATAATATTATTTTGATATTTGATAACTATATGCAATTATCTAATATTAAGATATTTATTATGAGATAATATCATTATCTAATATTAGATAATTAATAGATAAGTCTTATCTCTTCCCATTATCTCTAGGATAAGGATAAGATGAGTTGTTAAGTGTGATTAGGATTTTGGAAGCATTATCCTAGTAGGACTAGGATTATGGCTTGCCTAAGTTCTATAAAAGGGGACTTGAGGGCAGCACTTAATAATCACGTTTTAAGCTTCCATATAAACCCTAAATCACTCCGAAAACATCCAATCCTAATTCTTAGAGAGAAAAACGCATCCTAGCAGACGCGTGGAGGGTGAGAGGTCGTTGTTCACTCCGTGTGGATACCGTAGAGACGCTGTACCTTCCGGCCGGCGTTTGATTCATCCGCTTTCAAGTTTTGATCAGTAGAAACACGAGTGCCCAATAGGTAAAACCCTAATCATTGACTCATGCTTTTTGCATGGATCCTAGGTAGAATTCGGATCAAAAATTTAAAATTCCGCTGCATGTGATAATCCGAATTCCCAACAATATACAATTTAGGAATGTCAATATTCCATAATCCTTCTTTTAGTAGACCACAAGTTTACTAGTTTTGGATAGCTCAAACTAGATCTCATATAATTGGACATCTATTTTTTTTCTCCTTACATTATTAATTAGTACTCACAATCTTGGCTATAGTACTAAAGAAAGGGACCATTCTATATTGCAATTAAATGTAGATACTAATATTGACCATTAAAAAAATTAGTTCCTTTCTTTCCTCGATTCTTATTATATAAGGAAAATCGCATTTTTCTTAAAAAAATTATTAAATAATGAGCTTTTGTTCACTCAATTCTTATTTATTTTCAATTAAAAAATAATCATGTGTTACTTATCTGGATTTTGAAAAATGTTATCTTTTTTAGCTTAATGAACAAAAAAAATTAAAAAGTTGGCACTTCTAGTAATGCAGTGACATTTAATATTATCTCTATAGTATTCCTGCCTTAATGTTTTATATGTGAACCTAAAATCTTCCATATGTATTAAGTACCTTGTGACTCCTACTATAATAATATTGAGTTATATCATTTTAAAAAATTAGAAGTTATTTTTTTCAATTTCTTATGTAGTATTAACTAGTATTTATCTAATTCAATGAGCATATCTTTGTAAAGGCTCTTTGATTTGATGTCTAAAAGGAAAAGATCTTATCATCTTTATTTTTTTTTGTTTATTACTATGTAATATCCATGCTTTTGTTGCCTTCAAGTGTTTCAATAATATTTGCCATTCAAATTGAATAGTAGTCAAGACTCAAAGTACTACATCTCTTCTTAAAAAAAAGAGCAAAGTATGTTAATTTCTCATTATATTTAATGTAATTATATATATATCCTATCTATTTTTAAAGGTATACAATAATATTTTCTTTTCATATGCAATAAATTAACTTTTGGCTCTATTTTAAACTTATACTCACCTAATCATCTCCCCAAGAAAAATAAAGGAGATAAGTATAAAATTAAAAAATAAGATAGTATAATTAGATTAAAACTCAAAGATTTGTTGTGAAAAAAACATTATTTAGCCACTTTCAAGTATTAGGTACTTGATTATTAGAATGAAAAAGGAAATAAAACTTAAACCTAAATTTTACCATTCCATTATGCATAACATAATATGTTCTCTAACTTAATACATTTTTATGATTTTCTATGTTCTATAATTTTATTATGCAAATATGTTATTCATGTTATTAAGAAGGAATTATTAACTCTTATTTACTTTAATGCAGTTCATTATCCGCTATACTTTAACTATACAAAAGAAGTTATATTCTTGTGTATCTCATAAATAATGATAAACATTGGATAATTAGTTTGTGATACTTTTGAGTCAAAATTCTTAGGGCAAATTATACTTACCTATCTTAAGGTTCAATCTAACTATACTCACACCCTTTAGATTTTTAAAATTTTACATTCATTTTTCTTATTTTTCAAAAGCTAAGGTGAGTGTATGTTAACAATAAAATAGAAGGCAAACAAGTGCAAATGAAAAAGGAGGTGAATGTATATTTTTTAGAATAGGAAATGTGTGAGTATAATTAGGTTGAACCTTAAAGGAGATAAATGTAATTACAAATTATTATCATTTCTCAGTTAGTATATTTAGTTTAGAATAGTTTTTATCTAACATTAGCTTAAGATTTAAAATTTATTTATTTATTGTTAAATTCTATAGATTTCACGTTAATTTATTAAAGATTCCAAAAAGTAGGTTATCTATTATATATCAAAATGACAAGTTTTGGATAATGTAAAACATTCATGTATGATTAAGGAACATATGAAAGTTTAACCTAGAAGATTAATTAGGTTTATCTATAACTCAATTTCTTTCATATCCATAAAGTTTAACCATTAGTTTCTTAGTGTAATATGGCCTTTATAAGATACCAATGTCTTAAATCCAAGTTCCCAACAACTTTTAGAAATTTTCTACACCTTTCTTGTAATCAAAAGGCCATTTTAGAACCTAGTAATTAGGTATAAATGCTAAAGTACTAAGATTATGCTTCAATATATTAATATTAGCTAAACTATGTTTGCAAGATTATAATATATATATTAATTCCAAATAAACTAGTTAAAGAATAATCCATGGTGTTGCAAAAAGAAATTAATATTAAATTTTGATTTCGCCTAATTAGATTGAATTTAAAATTCTCCATTTGATGGCATTAAAATGCCTAATCAACATGCTTAGTATATTTAAATTCCTAAAATAACTACCCAAATAA
This sequence comes from Sindora glabra, assembly GCA_020226215.1. Classification (NCBI taxonomy): domain Eukaryota; kingdom Viridiplantae; phylum Streptophyta; class Magnoliopsida; order Fabales; family Fabaceae; genus Sindora; species Sindora glabra. The sequence goes on along the minus strand of CM035235.1, from coordinate 15,626,640 downwards.
GATATTAAACTATTTGTAATTTGAAAACTTTATAAAATTAGAGCTCTTTCATAAAATGCTTATTCAAGAATATTCGAAGAGATATCCTTAGCATTTCTCTTTTTACACAACTATAGCTGATATCTAGTATGAATAAGGGTGTGGTAAATGGGCTTAAGGCCTACAAGTTTTTTACAAATCGAACTTGCTAAAAATGCAAGCCTAAACTAGCTCAACCCATGCAGACCAAATTTGCATGGGCTATGGGCTGAACTGTGAGCTAAGCTTACTTATAAGTCAAAGCCTAGGCGCTTTATTGGTTTTTATAGACTTGTTGGTGGGCTAGGCCTAGCCTACACAAGCCAACCCATTTAGCACCCCTAAGTATGAATGGTTTCTAAAATGTCTACAACTTTTGTTATACTTTCAAACTAACAGCTTGATCAATTTCCTTGCAAAAGTCATTTTCTTCCTTTTCTTGCAATGCTCCAAACATGCATATTGTCCACATGATTCTACCTACTTCAAAGACAAGTTTAACAAAATCACTCCTAGATAGGACAACATTCAAGTAAGAACCTAATGCCATAGTAATGAGAAATCTTTGTTAAAAAGTGCAAATAATTAAGGAAAAAGAAAGGATAAAGAATGTTATCTTTCCATTTTAGTTTAATTTTAATATAATATATGTCTTTTCCCCCTATTTCCCTTCCATCTAAACAAACCAAGCATGTTTAAGGAATATGTTTGTAGGTGTTTTACTTTAATGTGTTTGGTATGTAGATAAATTGAAATAGACTAACTAGAATTTATTGATTCATTGAAAATTTTGAAATTAGCTAAGGTATTAAAAGTTACGTGATTATGCTTTAATTATGTAGAACATAAGATAATGAAGTTAGGTCCAAAATGTATGCAAAATTTAAAATTTTCTTATAGAAATCAAGTGTGGAATCGATTTTACTTGTCTAAAAGCAAATCTAAAGTTAGGGAATCAATTACAAAACCAATTATCCCTTTCCTAGAAAATGCTTATGTCTAAATTAAGTATATAATCAATTCTATTTGTACAAAAGTAAAATTTAAATAAACAAATCGATTGTACAATTAATTCCTACAAACCAAAATTGAAAGCACTTGCCCTGAATCAATTCTACAATTGATTCTAAATGTCTAGTTTTGTATTTTAAAATTGGAATTAACTTAAGTTAGTTTCTCAATGTGAATCTAATTATGGTGGAGGCGGATGAATGCTTTGCTAAGGGTTCTTATCTCTTTTATATTTATATATAGTTATTATGCCATGAAATGTGTTGAGAATGAAAATATTACCTAATTACCCCTATTGAAGAAATTTAGTTATTAAGAATGAGCAATATAGGTTTAAACATTTAACCTAAAAATTTAAGATTGTATTGTTAATTAACGATAGCACATTTTTACCCTTGTATAGTACCCCCAAGAATTTAAGGATGAATTCTCTTAAAAGGAAAGAATTGTTATACCTTCTAATAATATTTAAAATTTTATTTTTTTAAATGGCCTAAGATGTTTATTTTAATTGATGAGAATAGTTAAATTATTTTATGTATGCTAAGGTGAAATATGAATATCTTAAATTCTTAACTATATAATATTATTATGATTTTATCCACAAAAATGTGATTTACAGGTTTAAGGTTTAGGATTTTATTGGAATATTTAGAAGTTAAGGGTAAAAAGTTTATGAAATATATGTATTAGTTTTGGTAGATATTTTTGTTCATAAATTTGCAAATTATTAAGGATATTTTAGAAATTCAAGGTATGATGAATTATGATATATATTTACAATTTAAAAAATGGTTTTCCTAAATCATAGAAATATTGAAATATTTATTATTAGGTTCCCAAATTTGTAAATCATTGAGAATATTTTAGAAATTTAGGGTACAATGAATTATGATATATATATTTACAATTTAGTAAATGGTTTTCCCAAAATTATAGAAATATTGAAATATTTATTTTTAGGTTTTAAATTGCTAAGATATTATAACACCAATTGGAAAGGAAAAAAGGAGTTTTAGAAGGATAATTTTGCACTGAAAGGCTTAGATCAAGATAAAGTAAGAGAAAGTAAGATTGGTGGGAAAATCGAAGTCTAAGATTAAAAGTATCTAGGCTTACCTTACACCCAAAACACACTATTAAAATTCTTGGTTGCCTTTGATTATTTTCCAACCTATGTTCTCTCTCATTTTGCCATCATTTTTTTCTTTATTTTCGTAACCCATTTCTCTTTCTCTTTCACCATATGTGACTCCCCCTCTTCCCTCTCTCTCTGCTTTACTGGCTACTGTGAGCCACGGCAAGCCCACCTCTTTGATGCACCTTCATAGTTAATAGGAACCAATTATGGCACTTAGAAGCTACCAAATGTGATTGGAGGTAACAATTCAAAAACATTCAGCCCCTCCATTTTCATTAGAGTTCTAACATAGCCTCACCATCATTGGACCTTGGCCAATCACTTTAGATTGGGGTAAGTTAATTTACACTATTAAACTCTGATATTTCTAGAGATTTAAGCTTGATCTAGAAAACCTTATATGTATAGCTTTTGAAATACTTGTTGATTATTAGAAAACATAAGAATGTTATATTATAGAGTGTTAGAATAACATCTTTAAAGCATTTCTAAAGTGTTTATTCTAATATTTTATATGATTTAAGCTTAAACAAAGAAAATCCCTAATAAGAGAAATAAAAGTTAGCTATTTTAATGAAATAAAGTTAAAAACATTAGAATCTAAGTCTATAATTTCATGAAATAAAGTGATTAGAGCTCTTCTACAATATTAAGCTTTCATACTTAAGTGACCTAAATTAGATCTAAGAAAACCTCTAAAATATTGAAATTGATTTCATTAAGATAAAGTTAGAAATATAGAAGAAAAGTGTAAGAAATTATAAAATAATGTGAATAAAGCCCAGAATAATAAATTCTTGGTGAAGAAGCAAGTAATATCAAATTATTTATAATTTATCTTTATAAATGATAAAGTAAAAAGAAAAAGGAAAGATGGACATAGATAACTTGAAACTTTTAAGAATGGATAACAGCTCTAAGTCAGTGTATAACTATCTTTATACTTTATTTTTTTTATGTCATATGTCTTATTTATTTTATATAAAATCATAAATGAAGTTTAGTTTTTTGCTTATACGAACATAAAGTGTATGACTTAGATATTTTTGGTTATGTTAGCATTGTAATGTTTAATAGTGCTTTTGTTGCACCATCTATTCTTATTATTGTTTGTTGTTTATTTTTTTAGGAATAAAGTGATGCCAACCTTACGTTGGATATTATTTGATTATTTTGTAAATGTGTACTTTAGCTTAGAATATGTTTTTACCTGTAATTAATATTTTGGTTGTATTTATGTTGTGAATAAGAATGTTTATATATACTTGTTAATGGTTGTGATTAGTTATTGATATTGTATTTTGATTGAATGGACTGTTTGATGTTGAAAATATAACATGATATGATGACATGAGAAATGTAGGATTGTAAAGGGTTATGCAATGTGAAATGATGATACCAAATCCGAAATGCATGATTATGATTATAAATATCAAGAGGAATAAGGTTAGGGTTATGTATTCATAAAGCTAGACCCAGAGTTATAAAGTAGACTAACTTCTGCTAACAATATGATATTTGTTATTATCGCTTTCGTCTATTTAAAACTATGACAACTCTACCTATATCTGCTATTGTATAGAGATTGAGTTATGAATATGAATGAAAGATTTGAATTATGATTGTCAATGGAAGACTTGAATTGTAGTTAATTAGTTGATAGAAAAGAGCTTAAGTACAAGTTTCATGGTAGTACTTCCTATTATGTTTTTTATTACTTTAAATTATTTTAAAATAATTTCCACAATTGATTTTAGATAGTTATATATCTATTGAGTTTATAAAACTCATATATTTCTTTTTAACAGTTTTCAAGTTTTAACTTATGAATATTAAGTTATGTAACTCAAGTGAAAGTCAAAGGCAATCCAAGGATGAATTTGGTAGTTTGGATTCTGTTAGACTAAATTCGAGAATTAAAAGATAAAGACTACGATATGAATGTGTTTAAAGTGTTCAATTGTTTATTTGCATGTCTATTTCTATGTTGTTGTTGAATTGTATGTAAAACAAGTTTAAATATAGGGTATGTGATCTTGGAGAAGTACCTAAAAATAAGGAAAACTTTATTCATTTTTTCATAGAATTTATAATGAATTTGACTCGCCATGAAAATAGAAAGATTTTTATTAGGTGGAATTAATGTAATCAATGTCAAAGTTGATGAAAATCAGGTAATGGGATCCACGTTGATCACGATCAAATTTGGATTATAATAACTAAACTTAAGCTAATATTTTACAAAATAGGTTTGGTCTATTTAAGGGAAAGCCTTGCTGACCCTATTTACACCTTTAGATTAAGTAAGCAATAACTACAAGGAAAAGGAAATGATATGGCTAAGCTAGGGATTTTATTGGTTATATTCTTCTAAACCAATGATATAGATATGAAACAAGTAGGACTGGTAATGAGTTAAACTAACTTGCAAATGGCTTATAATTTGATTCAAATCTTGGCTCGATAAATCGAGCTCATGAGACAAATAAGTAATATATAAGTTGAATTATTTGGTTTGTCTTTTAAATGAATTAAGTTTGAATTGATCAAAACTCAATTCATTTGTATCATAAGTTAGCTCAATGTATAAACATATAAAACAAAATAAAAATATATAAGTGTAAATATATGTATTATAATAAATTATTATATTTTAAAAAATTATATAATAACATTATATTCTAAAATCTAAAATAATACATATCCATTAGTAATATATCATTTCAATAAATTTTTAGGGGTTTCAAATATTATTTTAAGTAAAAATATAAAAAATTAAATTAATAATAGTTAATAATTTTTTATTTATAAATTTATTAGAAGATTGAAATTTAAAAGCAAAAATTTAATAAATAATTTATTAATTTTACTTATATGAGTGAAATAATTTAGTAAATAAGTTTTACTTTAAGTTTTATTCTTTCAAACAATTTATCAATTTTATTTTTATAAGTTAAATAATCAAGTAAATAACTTTAATTTCAAGCTTCATTCTTTCAAATAATATATTAATTTAACTTTTTGTAAGTTAAATAATTAGGTTAATTTTTTATTTTTGATTTCTAGATAAGATTTATGATTGTTTGTAGGAAAAGCAATAAAGTTATAAATATTAATGAAAAGATTGAAAAATTCATACTAATTCAATATTTAAAATCTAGTTATGATGGTATTGTAACTTTATATTTTTAAGACAAATTGCCATTTATATTACATTAAATATGGTTATAATATATAAGTAATAATATAATAACACTAAATTTAATCACTTATACTTTTTTATTTTACATTATGAGGTTACTAAAAATATTTGCTTTCAAAAGTATTTTAAGATTTTAAATTATCAACAAAATATTCCATTATTATAATTAATTTGAGCTAATGAGTTAAACCAAGTTACTTACTTATAATTTCAGTTCAAGTTGAGCTTGAATTGAAAAAATTAACTCAAATTGAGTTTAAGTCAAGTCATGAGTTAAGTAAATTTAAAAGCAAGTCAAGCCCGAGTTAGGATTAATTTAGCTTAGCTTGACTAATTGTTAGCCCTACATACAAGTCTTGCAAATGGCAAATTGGTTGCAAGAACCAAAATGAAATATATGTTCTTTTTTAGTGAAATATGAAATATATATACATATTAACTTTAAAGCATTATATGTTTAGGTATGGTAATATCCCTTACATTAGATGTCAAATACATATAGGCTTCAAAGGAGGGAGCATTTAGAACAACAAGTTCATTAGATGGGGACACAACCTTTTTTTGCCAAAAAGTCAACAAGAGAGTTAACTTCCTAATAGACATATTTGATGGAAAATGTTCCCACAAGAGGTAGGAAGTCCCTACATCCTCAATGAGGCAATTAACCAAAGCAAAATGAGAGGGAATATTAGTAGGTAAAGATTTAATAACAACCAAAGCATCAAGTTCAATCAAAACTGGGCATAAGTCCTTATTTTGAGTTAGAAAAAAGCCATTTCTTAGTCTACACAACTCTACAATGAAATTTGAGCATACTTCATCCTATCTGCAACAACCAACAACCTAATTTCCATTACTATATCTAATTATGGCAAAACATCTAGCAAGTCTTAACTTACATTTGGTTGCCCCATCTATATTGAGCTTGCACCATCCTGGGGGAGAAAGATCCCATTTAACCTCCACGACCAGTTGTGCAGAAGGTATCTTACCTTGCCCCAAAACTACCAACTAGCAAAAGCAAAATAGTAGTTCAAGGAACCTTTAAATTGCAACTTAATTCAGATGAGGTAAAATTTGTTTTCAATCAATCAACAACATCTAACTGAAAGGATTGAGCATAAGAAATGAGAATGGGAAGATTGTTCTATAAATCCGTAGCAATGAGACATTCTCGAAGTATTTGACCAATTAAATCTAGGCTGGAATTGTAGAAAAAACAAAAAGGTAGAACATCCATCCCTTTCTAATCAAGAGGTTTCAAAATGCAATTTATTTATGAACAATATGCAATAGCAAATGAATATATTTATTGTAATAATATTTCAAATTTTTTAAAAAATAATAAAAATATAATCACAATAATTTAATATAGTATTTGGATAGAAACTTTTACTATTTTTCAGCCAACTATAAATATAATTAGTTAAAATATGAATACTAATTAATAAAAAATCAACATAATTATTTATTTCAGACGTTTGCTTGTGAGTTTTAGAATTTGATATAAAAATCTTGAACTCAGTTATCTCTAAGCTATTAGAATTTATTATTTATTTTTCTCTCTTATATTTTATATTTCGTGTATTAGTGATGATAGGTTCTCTCAATTTTTTTTTTAATTATGGAGATTATATTATTTTCGTATACTTGTCATGATGGGGTCAACAGTGTCATTGTAGCTGGTGAACTTAGCAATTTATTTAGGTTAGCCGCTGGAGTCTTGTTGCAAAACAAGCGGAAACTAAATGGTCCTTAGCATCTGAACACGTGAGCAAAGAGAATCTTAAATATTCTTTTCTGCGTTTGTTTTGACAAAAGGTGTATTACGTAAAAATATAATTATAAATTATTAAAATAATAAAAAAAATAATTAAAATCTTTAATATTAATTATAATAAATTTAATAAAAAATAATTTTCATTTTTTAAAAAACATAGTTTTTTTTTATTACAATATCTTCTTGAAAAATCATTTTTTGTAATAATAAAATACAAAAATACATGATACTTCTTTATTTATATATAAAAATAAAAAATTTAAATTATCTCCAGAAAAACAATTGGAATTTAATCGCACAACAGGGATGGAATCTACACCAGGAAGCCAATGTGACCTTTTAAGAGACCAATGCCCCTTCCCACCATTTAAACTCGCAAAAATTTTCTATGCCCGTGTAATCAAATGGCAATCGAAGGACCATTCCAGAATCCAGAACCTGGCAGTCTGAGATAGAGACCGAAGGAGTAAAAATTCGCTTCACTATATTAATTTCAGCTAAACCAGTGTTTGCAAGATTACCATACATTAATCACAGCAAAACCAACTAAATTACAATTCTAGGTGTTACAGAAGGAAATTGGAATTTCAAATTCCACCAAATTGGATTAAATTTTAAATTCTCTATTTGACACAAATTAAATAACAGATTAAAATGCGAGTCTTTCCAAAATTCCTATAATAACTACCCAAACAAAAGTATATGGCTATTTGAAATTCAAAGGCTTCATAAAATTTGAATTCCTACTTAAAATGCCCATTCAAGCACATTCAATGAGATATCCCTGGGATCTTCCCTTCCGTGCAAGTGCTGCGGACACTAGGCATGATTAACTTCTAAAATGCCTACAAATTCTATTATAATTTCAAACCAACAAATTGATCAACTTCCCCGCAAGAACCATTCTCCCTTTCTTGCAATGATCCAGGCAAACGCATCATCCACCTAGATCAGAGACAAGTTCAGCAAAATCATTCCAAAATTGGCTAACATTCTAGCTAGAACCTGATGCCATGGTAACAGTAATGGTTTGTTTGGGAGTAAGAATAACTGAGGGAAAGGAAAGTAGATGGAAAGTTATCTTTCCATTTTAGCATAATTTTTAATAGAATAGAACTCCTTTCTCTCTATCCAAACAGACCAGGAGTGTTTGGAACTCGATTCTTGGTACTAAATCCTACAAAGAATATTAACAAAAATTACAAGACCAACTATTGTATCATATCCTACCCTGGTGTCAGAAAGTGTTCACATTATGTACGAAAAGCTAGTAGGTTAAAATTTCATTCATATAAGATAAATAGCGAAAAAAATTTACTGTAATCAACAGGGCCTTCTCAGACTTGTAAGCTCACTTGTCATACGAATTTCAGAAAAATACCTTATTTTATTACCACAAAACAAGGCAGCCTCTCCGGCACTTCCCCTTCCTCAAAATCCAAAAGCAATAATACTAACAATGGCAAACGGTGAGAGTGAGGAACAGAAATGGATATGTTTCAAATATCTTCAAACTAATGCTAGATATATAGTCTTCAACTTTCGACCTAAATAATATAATCTGACCACTCGGAGATAAAAGAAGTATGGTCCATAGATTCCCCAGGCACGTCCTTATGCTTGGCCGGCGTCTCCTTTCCACCCACCAACCTTGCTGGGTTCCCAACTGCTGTTGTCCTCGCTGGCACATCGATTAAAACAACAGAACCAGCACCAATCTTGGCACCTTCACCAATCTTGACATTCCCTAGAATAGTAGCTCCGGCACCGATAAGCACGCCATCCCCAATCTTTGGATGCCTATCCCCACCAACTTTCCCAGTGCCACCTAGTGTGACATGGTGCAGAATGGACACATTGTTGCCAATTACAGCCGTCTCACCCACCACCACGCCTGTAGCGTGATCAAACAGAATACCCTTTCCAATCCTAGCTGCAGGGTGTATATCCACTGCAAAAACATCCGCTATGCGAGAGTGCAGTGCCAGTGCCAATGGCCTTCGCGATTGTTGCCACAGCCTGTGTGCCACTCTGTGTGCCTGCAGTAAGAAATTTCACTGCAGCAGAGAATCCAGAAACCAACGCAACCCAAACATAGCAGAAACTAATACTAAAACGATTTTGAAACCAAAAAACTTAAATAATCCACAAAAAAGAAGCCATTATGATACGTGAAAACGAAAAACCATGAAATCTCAAATAAGGCAAACCAGAAAAGCCCAATTAAGCTCCCTCCCCAGGGAAAAAAATGCTTGAGACCCACAACGGAATGATCCAGAAACTAGAAAAAGCTCAATAATTATAAACCAGAAATTAAAGAACATAAAAAACATAATAATTTAAATAATTCAAAATTTATAAAACTCAAACAATTCAGAAACAAGGGAAACTAAACACCAAGTAAACCTCAAATATGAAAAAAAGAGGCTTAAAATAGAATCACCAGATCTAAATAGCCGAGCAAGTAGAAATGCCCAAATATGCCAGGAACTAGAGGAACGTAATGGTAATTTCGAGTACCTGGCAAGCGAGAAAGCCTTTGTAATTGAGGAGACAGTGGGAATAAGAGACGCAGGCAGGGTCACGTTCTCGGGCGGCACGGAGATCAGCGACTGCGGCTGCTCTGAGAGACGGGTCCGAGGTGAAGGCGTTGAGGAAGAGGTCGTAGAGAAGGGTGGAAAGAAGCGTTGAAGAGCAGAGCTTGTTGCCCAAGTGGAACGATAGGGATCGTTCCAGAGAAGAATGGGAGAGTATCGTGGAGTAGAGGTAGCTAGCCAAAGCGGGTTCGGACTCGGCATCGCTGCGAGCCTCTGCTTTGATCCGGGCCCACACCCAAGCCTCCTCGTCGTAGCCACTGCAAGAGAAGGAGGATGAGGAGTCGGCCGTGGACGACGGCGGCGGTGGAAGTCGGATTTCTCCTGTGGGCATTTGATTGGCTGTCGAAGACGGAGTAATACGATGAAGCTGCGGAGAACTTTATGAGTGTGTTGCGGTGGATGAGGCCTTCCCAAAGGAAAAATATTTACTTCAAGTTAGATGGTCTATGTATTCATTTTAAACCCTCCAACCAATAAATTTATTTTCTAAAACAATGTCAAAAAAATGGTTAAAGAGCATTTTATATAGTATCTGATATTTTTAATATTTTATTAAATAATGCACTTTCTTTTTAAAATTTAATATATTTTAAGTATATAATTTTTATCATTTTTAAATAAATAAAAATTTTTAAAATTTAATAATATATTATATTTAATATTTATTTTAAAATTATTAAAATTATTTTAATTAAATTTTATATTTATCTTAATATATAAAAAAAGACATACAAGAAAAATGGAATAGAAAAAACATCATGTCATTTTATATATTTTTTTTAAAATCTATATTCTATATCTATACATATCTTCTTCTAGTTATATTTTCCTCTAAAATTTTTCTACTTGTAAATTTTCCTTTCAAAATAACATAAAAAAAATTCATGTTAAAAGCATTTAATAGAATGTTTGTAATTTTTATATTTATTATATTAATTTATTTTTTAATTTAATTTATTATAATAATTTTCTATCCATTCATACCATTAGTTAAATTTATAATTATTATAATAATTTTTACCATATTTTAAATTATATCAAAATTTAAATTATTAATTTTATAATTTCATTGATATTTTTATTAGTCAACATTTTAAATACATCAAATTTAAAATTATTTTTAAGTAAAATATTTATATGATATAAAATAATTATTTTTATATAAATATATTTTTATTCTTAATGAATTATTTGTAGATGTCCACATTATAAATTGTTATAATATTTATGTATAATAAGCCGTAATGTATTTATTAATAAAAAGAATAGACATCTAATCTCTAAAACTTTATTTTTTATTTGATCACTAATTTTAATATTTTATATTAAATTTTTCATAAAATTAAAATTTTTATAAAAATTCAAAGAAGGAGAATAATGTGCATATTTAAATATATATATATGTATATTTATATTTTTAATTGTAATTTTTTAGTTGAACAAATTATATTAATCTTATAATAATTTTTTGATAATATTTGTTCCTAAAATATGAAACGTGTATATATATAGATATATATAATTTTGACTAAAAAAGAAATTTTGTACTTTACACAAGAGCTGAACTAGTTTAAAATAATTTTTTCAAATATCAAACTCATTTTGGATTTACAATTAGGTTCCATTTTCGTGAATAGTATTTTTTGTAAAATATAATTAAATAATTTTAAAATGAAAAGAGATATTTTTATTTAATATTGAATACGAAGAATTTAAAAAAATAAATTATTCTTTTTAAAAGAAAATTTTATTTTTCTTCATTAATATATTTCTAAGTGTTATTTTTTAAAATTATATATACAAATAACATATTATTCCTTTATTAATATATATAAATAATATTTTTTTTTAAAATACTTTCTAATCAAATAAATGAAATTTCAATAGCTTAATATGTACCTTAAAATTTCATTTTAAGGTGAATTTATGGCGCCACAGATAAAATTTAGGATCCGAACCCACATAACGTGGCACCATGTGAAACATGAAGATCTATGCAGGGAAGTTAGAGCCGCTGATTAAATTAGTGTGTTTTTCTGCATGCGTGAAATTGCAAAAGCTCTTCTCAACTTTAATAATTTTATTTCTAACCCACGATTCCACCTCCATTGCATATACAACAAATTCACGTTGTTGCTTTCACTGAATCACATCAGCTAATTAAATGATTCAACTGCAATTTTTTAAATAATGTATGCAATTACACATCATGTTTTTATTATTATATATACAAATAATATTTATTTATAGAATGGCACAATGTATTAACCGATTAAGCCCGGTATTATTTGTATGACGTGAAGTGTGAAGCCCCGGTGAGAGCTGCGGCACTTAAACCCCCCCCCCCCCCTTTTGATTTTTTTTTAATTTTTTTAATGTAATAATTACGTTGATGGGATGGCCATCCCCATCATTGTTATTTTTTCACTTTTATTTTTTATTAAAAAATTTAATATTTTATTTGTTTAATATGTAATATAAGAAAATTATTTTTATATAATTTTTATGATAAAATAAATTAAAATAATTTATTTATTTTAATATTTTTTTAGATTAAAGATATTTTAAAATTTAAATTGAGTATTAAATTAAATTTTTTTAATATTATTACATTAAAAAACTATTATATGTTTACTATTTTTATATATGATATATTTTAATTTGTTTCACCCTAATAAATTTATACGTGTAATACCCCTATTTTATAATAAAATAATATTATTATAAAAAAGAAGAAATTAAGAGAAAGAGAAAGAAGATTATTTTAGTTTAAAGTAAAACAAGAGGCAAATGATGGGACAACACAACGCATCGTGTCATCCCATCCATCATCTATTTTTTATTTTTTCAAAAATTATTATTATTATTTATTACAAATAATTATTAAATGTGGATGTCCTCAGGTCAAATGTTATATCTCCAATTATGATCAATTATATCCCTAATTATGATAATATTATTAGGTTCTAATTATGATCAATTATATCCTCAATCGTGATCAATTCTATTTATGAATTATCATTATGAGATTATAATGTTTGATCAATTTGCCCTATAAATATGGGTTGTACAAATCATTTTATATACAGTTGAATGAAATATTCTCCTCCCCCTTGTATTTCTTTCTCTCCATATATTTCTTATTCATCTCTTTCATTTCTTTTTTTTATCATTTCCTAAGTGCTTAATATTTTCATAACATGTTATCAGCACGCGACTTTGATCCACTGAGGTAATTTTTTCCAAGCATAAATTATTTTACTTAATCTTGTTACTTTATGCTAATGTAGTAATCCTTCCATCTTATCACATTCTTCTTCCTTATTTCCTTCATATTTTGATTTTAATTTCTGTAATGATTTTAACATTTTTCTTGAAGAAACAATAGTTGCAAAATATTGAATATAATGTGTAGAAATACAAATAAATAATGAATTAAATTGAGAAAAAGAAAACAATTCATATAACATATTATATATTTGTGAATTTATTCCTAAATGCTAAATGAATAAATTGTTTATTTTGAAATCCATGTTAGTTTTTATAAAATGTGTGAGTATTATATATATATATATATATGGTACGCAATTATGGATATGTGATAAATTCTTTATTATGTTATTATCTCGTGATTGAAAAATTGCTATATAAAAAAATATATAATATATGTTATGTTGATATAAAAAGAAAATTTACTTGCATCATAAGGTTTGGCTTTACACAAAGATGAATGCAAATATTTAAGAAACTAAGTTTGGAAAAAGGAAAAGAATTATCTAGAAGCAATCGGTGTATAAATATGCATATAACCTGAAGCATACTTTTCATAAAATTAATAATTTTTGTAATGTTTAATCACCATATAGATTGACAGTGAAATAGAAGATTGGATTAATAGTTATATGATTAATATGTTGATTAATAATTTCTTCAATATTCAATCTCTATTATATTGAAAATTTTCTCATTCATTTTTACATGTTTGTAATAGTATTATGGCAGATCTTGATTTGTGACTCTTAATATTATGAAGAAAAAATTTACCTTACGATAAAAGATTCACTTATTTTTGTAATAGTTTAAAAGAAATATATCATCTAAAAAAAATTCTCCACTTTCGTCCAATTTGCTCCTGCAATAGCAATACTAAGAAAAAGGGTTTTAAGAAATATTTTGAGTTAATTTCTTATCGCCTTGTGACTAAACAAAATAATGAATTTTTTATGAGCCCCATTTGACTAACTTTGCACCATTCCTTGAAGCGAATGTAGCAACACACAACTATTTTTAAACTTATGGCTTTAGATATAGTCGTGATCATGTTTTTTATATCAAGAACTTAACTTTCCACCAAAAGTGAAAAAATGAAGAAAAGAATGATAAAGAAAAAGATGGACAAAATAACAAGAACATATGTGATGGTAAAGGTCATTAATCTCGTACCTGTCGTACGCCAAAGCATTTCGTTAAGCTTTACAAAGAATTGCTTGAAATATATATATATATATATATATATATATATATATATATATATATATATATATATATATATATATATATATATAAAAGAGATAAATTTTGCATATGAAAAGGGATTTGAATTGATTTCTTGAAGCATGCTTGTCTATAAGTATACTTATCTCAAAGCTGTTGAGAAGTTTTTATTAAATAAAAAAATACTAAATACAAATGTTTTCCCTTCACCCTATTTCTTTTGAAAATTTGATTAGCAAAACATCCTTATTACATCAAGATATTTAATTTATGCCCATTATTCATATATTCATAAATTAGTTTTATTTTAATGGTCTTTTTTATTAGCCAATTTTAAAAGCATTTCCATAAATATCTATCATTTTATTTTATATCAAGTTACTCAAAATTCATTTATATAAGTAATAATAATATCTGGATATGTAAATATACATCTTATTATGGTTTGTTCTTATATGGTTACCATGATATCACTTTAATACGAGTCAATTTTACTTAAATGTGTCACAATCTCTTTCTTAGGAGATATTATATGAATACTGTAAGTTTTTAGATTGTAGTATAGCTTAAAATTGTGCACTATTGAACCAAGCAGAATTATAGGTGGAGATATTAAAGGTAAGTCATAATATATGTGTACTCTAACGTTCTATGACTTATTAGGTTAAGGATATTTACTATCTGTTGCATGTAAAATTCTGCTTTTCTTATTTAGTAATGCAAAAAGTCAATGTTAATATTATTTAGTACTATAAATTTAATTGAAGGCTCCAGAAAAGCTAATGTTTTGTTATCTGAAGAAATAAAATTACATATTGATAATGCGTTATATTCTACTAAGTTTTATAGAAACTTATTGAGTTTTAAAGATATCCGTCAAAACGGATTTCATACCGAGACAATTAATGAAAAAAATATTAAATATCTTTTATTTCTGATATGATCTTAGGTAACAAATGCATATTTGAAAAATTACCTGTTCTTTCATTTAGTTTGTACTACATATATATTAATACAATTGGAACACATGCTATAATAAACTAAAAGTTTATTAATTCAAAATATTTATTATTTGGCATGAATGATTAGGGCATCTTGAATCACTAATGATGAAGAAAATTATTAAGAATTCATATGGGCACCCATTGAAAAACTTAAAGATTTTTCAATCTGAAGAATTCTCGTGCATTGCATGTTCTCTGGTTAAATTTATTATTAAGCCATCACCAGCTAAAGTTGGAACTAAATCTCCAACATGTATACAGGGTGACATATGTGGGCCTATACACCCACTATTTAGACCATTTAGATATTTTATAGTATTAATAGACACATCCAGCAGGTGGTCTCATGTATGTTTACTATCAACTTGTAATCTAGCTTTTGCAAGATTACTTGCTCAAATTATTCGATTAAGAGCACAATTTCCAAATTACCCTATCAAGTCTATTTGTCTTGATAATGCTGGTGAATTCTTTTCTAAGACTTTTAACGACTATTGCATGTCAATAAGAGCAAATGTTGAACATCCTGTAGCTTATGTTCATACACAAAATGGCTTAGTTCAATCATTTATTAAATGACTTCAATTAATAACAAGACCTATGCTTATGAGAACAAAACTCCCTATTTTTTCTTAGGGACATGCAATTCTACATGCAGCAGCATTTGTGTACATCAGACCAATTAGTTACTATCAATACTCCCCTTTACAACTGGCTTATGGTCAGGAACCAAATATTTTCCATCTTAAAATTTTCAGATGTGCAGTATATGTTCCAGAAGCTCTACCACAACGTACTAAGATGGGAGCTTAAAGAAGATTAAGAATATATGTTGGGTATGATTCCCCTTCTATTATAAAATATCTTAAGCGAGTGATAAAGAACTTATTTATAGCACGTGTTGCTGATTGTTATTTTAATGAATCAATTTTCCCAACATTAGGGGGAGAAAAGGATAAGCAGCTGATCAAAGAAATTACATGGAATATTTTGCAAAATATTGATCTTCACACAAAGCAATGTGAACTTGAAGTTCAAAAGATAATCAACTGCCAGATGTATTCACTAATCTAAAAAGAGTGACTAAGTCACATATACCAGCTGTTAATACTCTAATAAGTATTGATATCCCCGAAGGACAATCCATTAATGAGAAAGTTAATAAGTCTAAGTCACGCCAGAAGCGTGATAAACTAATAGGTTCAAAAGATAAAAATCCCCATAAAAGAAAAGGAGCAATTATTGAAGACGAGCCCATTAAAGAAATAGATACTCCTGAAGAGTCTAAAGACATAAGAAATAATATAACTCCAGAAGAAGTCTAGGTACCTAAAAATGATAAAAAAGATGAAAATAAGGAATCTTAATAAACTATGTCTCTATAGGGAAAAGATTGAACCGCAAGAAATAATTGTCAACAATATTTTTACATATAATATAGCACTTAATATGATGAATGATAATGAGGATCATGATCCTAGATCTGTCAATGAATGTTGACGTAGATATGATTAGTCAAAATGGAAAGACGCAATTCAAGAAGAATTGAATTCACTTGAAAAACGTAAAGTTTTTGGACTTGTAGTCCAAACACTTGAAGGTGTAATACTCGTTAGGTACAAAAGGGTATTTATGCGTAAATGAAATGAGAAGAATAAAGTTGTAAGATATAAAACATGGCTTGTTAACTAAGGTTTTACATAAAGACTTAGAATTAATTATGAGTTCATTTAGTCTCCTATGGTGGATGCAATCACATTTCGTTATCTCATTAGTTTGGCAGTATATGAAAAACATGATATGCATCTTATGGATATTGTTACAGCCTATTTATATGGCTTACTTGATTATGACGTCTATATGAAAATCCTAGAAGGATTAAAAATGCCTGAAGCATGTAAAAGTCCCGGGAACTTTATTAAATTAAATTACAAAAATTTTTGTATAGATTAAAGCAATTTGGATGAATGTGATATAATTATCTTAGTGAATACCTATTAAAGAAAACATATAATAATGACCAAATATGTCTACATGTTTCCATAAAGCAAACAAATTTTGAATTTGCTATCATTATTGTATATGTTGATGATTTGAATATTATTGGAACTCCTAAAGAGATTCAAAAGATAGTTGATTATTTGAAGAAAGAATTTGAAATGAAAGATCTTGGAAAAACAAAGTTCTGTCTTGGCCTGCAGATCGAGCATTTAAAAGATGAAATTTTTATATATTAATTAACTTATGGACAAAATATCCTTGAAAGATTTTACATGAATAAAGTACATCCATTGAGTATCCTAATAGTTATTTTTCTCGAGAGGATAATGAAAAGGATTCTTAGTCCTGAAGTACCATATCTTAGTGCTATTGGTGCATTGATGTATCTTGCTAACAATACAAAACCTGATACAGCTTTTGTTTTGAGCTTGTTAGCAAGATTTAGTTCTCTCCAACTCAAAGACATTAGAATGAGATTAAATATGTCTTTCGATACCTCCAAGGTACTATTGATATAGGCTTATTATATGCAAACGGATCTAAATCACAACTGATACGATACTGGACATTTATCTGATCCACACAAAGCTCAATCTTAAATAGGCTATTTATTTACAAGTGATAATTTAGTGAATTTATTTATTGAGGCACATTCTACTGCGATATTTGAAAAACTTATTCATACCATTAGAGTTCTTTGACTAAAAGATTTTAATTGATATCGTCATGAGAGGGAGTTAATACACACTGTACTCTTTTTTCCTTCGCTATGGTTTTTATCCCACTGGATTTTTTCTAATAAGGTTTTTAATGAGGCAGTATTTTATTGTGTATTATATGGACATCCAAAGGGGAGTGTTATGAATAATTATTAAATATGGATGTCCTCAAGTTAAATGTTATATCCCCAATTATGATTAATTATTAGAATTCAATTATGATCAATTATATCCCCAATTATGATCATATTATTAGGTTCTAATTATGATCAATTATATCCCCAATCGTGATCAATTCTATTTATGAATTATCATTATGAAATTACAATGTTTGATTAATTTACCCTATAAATATGGATTGTACAAATCATTTTGTATACAGTTGAATGAAATATTCTCCTCCCCCTTATATTTCTTTCTCTCCATATATTTCTTATTCATCTCTTTCTTTTAGCATTCCCTAAGTGTTTAATATTTTCATAACATTATTTTTATTATTATTTGGAACTTCCTCTATTAATTTTTAGTTTCACATTTATTCCAACGTACCATTGATTATTTCGATGATATAATGATATATAAAAAAATGTAATTATGTTATTTTAATATTAAATTGAATTATTTACTGACTTGGTAAGTTAGTAAAATTTATTTAAAATTTAATTCTAATTTTAAATTAGTTTATCTTATACACTTTTTATAAATTTTAAATTTTACAATGATGAAATAATATTAAAATTAATTATAAGCATAATAAATATGATTTTAATATTTTGAATAATTTGTTTATTTATATTTCACTTTGAAATTAGATAGATTTAATTTTTTAAAAATTATAAGATAATATTAAAATTAATTATAAGTAAAATAAATATGATTTTAATTTTTTTAAATAATTTTTTATTTAGGTTTGATTATAAAAGTAGATAAATTTAACATTCTAAATTAAAAATTGTTGATTTGATAATTTTTAAAATTAATAAAATAGAAATCTTTCAAAAATAATAAAATAAAAATCTTTCAAATATAATAAAAATTCATACCTATGACATATCGAAATTAAACAATCCAATTGCAAATATGATCATGATAGTACTTAATATTATTGATGTATTTTCTTTCATTTAAATTCTATTTATGAAGTTGAATGGATTTGACATCAAATTAACTAAAATTAAAATAATCATATTAACATTTTTATAAAATCTCAAAAATTAAGTAAATTGGAACATGTTAGTATTGTCAGAGTATTACAAGATCAATATCTAAAAAATTTCTTACTTTATTTTTGTTTTAAAAAGTATATTTTTTATAAACATTGCTTTGTAGAAATTACTGTGGATATATATACTATTCCAAAAAATAATAACTCTATGATATCCACTCTTATAAGCATCATATATCATGTGTTATATTATGAAATGGAAGATGGGACATACCAATCACTTTTTTGTAAAAAAAAAAAATACACATATATTATAATAAGAACCATTGTAATTTATTTAAAAGATAAAGCTAAAATAAGCAAGCAACCATTCTTTAAATAGACATTGTAAGATGCTAAAATCTTTCCTATATATAATTAACTCTCAAATCTAAACTTTAAAAATACAAACCTATTTTGGTGTTCCAATCACACCATTAAAAAATAATTATTAACAATTCCATTTTCTTTATATTCATACTTTAACATTTGAAGAGGCACAAAAACTGCTCGTCTCCCATATTCATCACTAGGCACATTGCGATGGCTAATAATATTAATAGATTTTTTATCTTTTTTTTATTTTTGATGCCTCAACATCTCTAATTTTAAGGAAAATCATGTGTTGACCCATTCTCAAACCCTTTCTCCTACTACGTATATCCTTATTAACATTGGCTTTAATTATTTAAATAGGAAAAATCTTGTATTTAATCATTTAAATTGTATAATTATCCAAATTTTAAATATTTTTTTACATAGTAATATTTTATACCACACTTATTAATTTCTAGATAAAATTATTTTCACAATCACTTTTATTAATTCTTTTTTTTATACTTAAATATCTAAGAAGAAAGGTTGAGCTTACTCTTATGCTTACCAACTAACAAGTTTACTAATAAAATACCACCCATGGTAACTTGTACTAATTCCACTTATTATTTAATGTATTATAAAGATTAAATTGTTCTTTAATCACATGATTAGATTGCATGACATACTAATCTAGGAAACTTTACTCCTATTGATCACATGTTTACTATTAAAATGATAAGAATCAATTATTTCACTTAGCCACACTCATCAATAGTAAACCTTATTTATCAGAAACTTTACTCTTACTAATCACATACAAATATTAATCAATTCATTGAGTGGACAAAATCAAATTGGACATATTAGTATCTTAGGAACCTCTAGTTTTACTAGTCACATATTAAGATTAGAACTAACTAGTGTACTTATAATAGTATTAATTAACTAGTATACCTTACTTTGATAAGGAAATACAACCAAGCTCTTAACTAGTAGTATTAATCACATACACATTATTAATTAGGTACACGACATTTTAGCAATACAGCCAAGCTCTCACAAGTTTTGATGAAAATTTGGTTAATTACTTAGGCTCTATTTGTCTCAATAGAAAATATTTTTTATAAAATATAGTCATAAAATATTTAGTTAAGAAAAAATATTTTATTTATTTAATGTAAGGAGCATCTAAAATGCACTGGCAAAATATCGATGCACCCATACACCACCCCATTAATAGCCATAGTTAAATTGCATGGCTTGTGGTTAGATGAGTTTGAACCTTAATTAGCAAGCTTACAAAAATTTATAGAATAACCATGAATTTTTGGTAAAATTTCAAATGAGTGCCAAGCATTATAATTAGGCTAGATTGATTAGATTACTCAGCACAGTCTTTTAGTGAGATAAACATTATAAGCTTATAGATTTCCTCAGAAATCGTTCATTCAAAGATACACACTCACTCTCTCTTTCCTAAAGCCTAATTCCTTTGAATGAATTTATGTGTTGTTGATTATTTATCTACACCCATGTAGTTTGTTACTCTTTCTCTTTCTCTCTACTACTTTATTGGTTTCCCTTTTTATTTCTAGGTTTCTCAAGGCTATAATAATAATAAAATCATTGGATACATGAAGTATATTATTAAAATTGAATTATGAGTTAACTCTATAAACCTTTAATTGGTTGGCATATGTTGCAAAACCCTAAAAAAGATCACTAAATTATGTTAATTTCTTTGTTTTTCACATATTTAAAAATTTCATCACCGTTATTTATGAATATTTGAAATCATATTTGTTGCTTTAGAGAGAAAGAGAACAGAGAGAATGTTCTTCTATTTTATTTTTGATGATAATTATTAGAATATATGTACATATACATACATAGCTGATACATCTAAAAATAGAAAACAAATATTCCTACATCAATGGCCTATCGTAATTATGCTAATAACATCCTTATAATTATGAAAATTTCTATAAATCTTTCCTTAAAAGGATTTCCATAAATCTTTCCTTAACACTCCCCTTCAAGTTGGAGCATAGATGTTAATCATGTCTAACTTATTACAAATAAAATTAACTCGAGCTCCATTCAAAGTTTTTGTGAAGATATCTCCAAGTTGGTCTCTTATTTTGACATGCCCATTAGAAATGAATTTTTCTTGTATCTTTTCATGAATAAAATGGCAGTCAATCTCAATATGTTTGGTACGTTCGTAAAATACGGGATTGGAGGCAATATAAAGAGCAACTTGGTCATCACACCATAGCTTTGCTGGTAGTGAAGACTTAAAACTAACTTCATTCAATAACTGATATATCTAAATAATTTCACATACTGATTGAGCCATTGCTCTATACTCAAATTCTACACTAAATCGTGACACCACATTTTGCTTCTTACTTTTCCATGATACTAAGTTTCCACTAATAAAAATGCAATATCCTGTGGTGGATCTCCTGTTAACCTTTGATCCAACCCCGTTTGCATCAGAAAAGCATTCAATATTAGTGTGTCCATTATTTGCATATAACAGACCACATCCTAGAGCTCCTTTCAAGTAGCAAAGGATTTGTTCCAAGGCTGCCCAATAATTAATCGTTGGGGAAGCCATAAATTAGCTTACAATACTAACAGGGTTTGCAATATCAGGACAAGTCATAGTAATGTAATTTAACTTCCCAACCAGCCTCCTATATTTCTCAGGGTCTTCAAACAACTCACCATCATCCTTTGTAAGATGCAAGTTAGGAGTCATTACACGATTTAGCTCCTAATTTCCCTATTTCTTTTAACAAATCAAGAACATATTTTCTTTAAGATAAAAAGATACCTTTCTTGCTTCTTGCAACCTCCACTCCTAAGAAATATTTTAACTGACCCAGATCTTTTGTTTAGAATTGTGAGTGAAGGAAGGACTTAAGAGATAAAATGCCTAAATTATGATTTCTAGTGATCACAATATCATCAACATACACAATAAGTAGAACTATACTAGTTCCTGACTGCTTATAGAATACTGAGTGATCATATTGGCTTTTGCTCATCCCATATTTTAGAATAGCCTCACTGAATCTACCAAACTAAGCACGAGGACTTTGTTTCAATCTATACAATGACTTGCGAAGATGACACACTTTCCCATACTCCCCCTGAGTAACAAACCTTGATAGTTGCTTCATGTAAACTTCTTCTTGAAGATCACTATGGAGAAAAGCATTTTTAATATCTAATTGGTGCAAAGGCCACTTATAAGTGGCAACCATTGAGATGAACAACCGCACTGAGGTGAGTTTAGCAACTGCAAAAAAAGTATCCGAGTAATCAACACCATATATTTGAGCATACCCTTTAGCAACAAGGCGGGCTTTAAGACGAGCAATTAAGCCATCAGGGTTCACTTTAACTATAGATACCCACTTGCAGCCAATAGCCTTCTTTCCTGCAGGTAGATCCACTAAATCCCATGTGCCATTGATATCAAAGGTTGTTAACTCTTCTAACATAGCATCTCGCCATCCTGGGTGGGTTAAAGCTTCATAAACAGTTTTAGGTACAAAAATAGAGTCTAAAAAAGCAATAAAAGAGTATGAAGAAGGTGACAATTGATTATAGGAAACAAAGGAGGAAATGGGATAAGTACAATATCGTTTACCTTTTCGTAAATTAATAGGAAAATCAAGGATGGGATTAGGTTCACTCAAAATGGGATCTGACGACGAAAGTAATAGTGAAGGGCATGAGTCTGGATAGGAGGTAGCAACATTCGGTTGACGTATGGAGTAGACATGTATAATGGGTGGTTGACTAAGTCTCGTAGGTGGTGTAGGAACATGTTCTAGATGTGATGGATGGACTGTATATATCAACAGATCATCTTTCTCTTCTTAGTTTGAAGGAGTTAAAGAGAAGAAAGGAGTATGTTCATGAAAGGTGACATCAATAGATATAAGATAACGATTAAGATTAAGCAAAAAACACCTGTATCCTTTTTGAAGGCGAGAGTATCCAAGAAAAACACACTTGAGAGATTTGGGGTCTAATTTAGTGATTTAAGGACGAACATCCCGAACAAAGCAAGTACAACCAAATATGCAAGGTTCAACAGGAAACAAGTTTTTAGAAGGAAAAAGGGTAGTATAAGGAGCACCGCCACCAAGCACAAATGAAGGCATTTAGTTGATTAGAAAGTAAATAGTGGAAATAGTATCTGCTTAAAATTGCTTAGGAACATTCATTTGGAAGAGAAAGGCTCGTGCAACTTCAAGTAAATGTTTATTCTTTCGTTTGGCAACTTCATTCTGGGATGGTGTATCAACATATCAAGATTGGTGAAGGATTCCATTCTAAAGCATGTAAGACTGAAAAGAACTTGAAAAGTATTCTTTTGCATTGTCACTTCGTAAAGTATGCACAAAAACATTGAATTAAGTTTTAATCTCAGCATAAAAAGCACAAAAATGAGAAAATAACTCAAAATAATTTTTCATTAAATATAACTAAGTAACACGAGAGTAGTCATTAATAAAAGTAATAAAATACTTAAAACTAGATTTGGAGGTTATAGAACAAGGACCTTAAACATCAGAATGAACTAATTCAAATAAGGATGCAGCCCATTTATTAACTCTAGAAATAGAAGGAAGATGATGATGTTTGGCATATTGACATGATTTGCAATCTAAAGAAGATAAATGTTGAAACTGAGGGTAAACTTTCTTCAGGAAAAGTAAAGAAGGATGACCTAATCAACAATGTGCCTCAAAGGGAGTCAGAACACTGGAACAGGCAATGGATCTTGGAACTTATGTATCAAGGATGTAAAGACCTCCATACTCATGACCTTTACTAATAGTTTGCTTCGTCGTAAGATCCTAAAATAAATAATGATTCGGGAAGAATGAGATACAACAATTTAAGGATTGTGTAAGTTTACTAACAGAAATAAGGTTAAAAGAAAAATTAGGTAAACTTACTATTGAAGTTAATGAAAGTGATGAGGTTGGGTTAATAGTTCCAGAACCTAAAACAGGAGAGGTGGATCTATCTACTAAAGTAACATAAGGGATGGTAGTATGAGGCTGGAAATAGGAAAATAGATTAGGATTACCTATCATATGGTTTGTGGCCCCAAAATCAACGACCCATTGGCATGATAAAGACATAAGGCACTTAGTGGATTTACTTATTCCAATAATTGCAGTAACAGACAGAGTAGTGGATTTCAGTGACTTTTGTAGAAATTGAGAGAACTCATTAGCCGAGACCGAAGTAGTTTTTTCAAAAGGTGTTGTGGTATGAGCAAAATTTGCTGATTAAGCTCTTTGTTGTTTATTTTGAAGTTTCTTACAATTGCGCTTTGTGTGTCCCGGCTCATGACAATAATATCACACAATACCACTTAACTCTTGACTGCAATTGTCACGATTGGTAGTTCCTCCTATTCTATTGTTCCCACGATGGTTTTGGCTACCACGACTCACAAATGCACTATTATTACCAGTTGGAGGATAAGATTGGAGATTCTCTATGCAAAGTAATCTAGAAAAAATGTCCTGATGAGAAGGCATCTTAGGTTCAGATAAAATCTAGGATTTAGAAGCTTCAAATTCTGGGAAAAGACTAGTAAGGAAACTTATTACAGCCATCTTCTCCCGTTGACTCTGTTGGACTTTTACATCAGGACTAAAAGCTATTAACATATTAAGCTCCTCATAAACATGCTTAAAGTCCATGAAATAAGTTGTGAAGGACCTATCACATTTCTTTAGACGATAAAATGCACTATACACCTCATAAGTATGAGAAATATTCCTTCTTCCAGAGTACAAAAAATACAAATAGTTCATTAATTCCTTTACAAACTCACAGTGATTAATCAAACCAAGTACCTTATTGTCAATCGAATTTTGAATTTGTAAAAATAGTCGAGCATCATCTTTCAACCAAGCTTGCTTTGTGCCATCTGTAAGAAGATTACTTTTTCAATCGTTTCCCCCTTGTTTTTGGGTGTGGGGGTTTTGTTTTGGTACTATTTCTCAAGTTTTTAGGTTATTTCAGTACCATTTCCCAAGTTTCTCGGTTATTTCAGTACTGTGGACTACATCTGACCTTGTTTGGGGTGTTTGGATCATTAATTTTGATTTGGTTACATAGTGTTCCGTCTCCCTAATGGCAGAAAATAAAGTTACAATAAAAGTTATTCTTGTAATAACAAAGATCATTGATCACAAACTTAATGAATCCAATTATCTAGATTAAAGTAAGATAATTCGACTCTATTTACGGAGTATCGGTCAAGATGATCATCTTACCAACACTCCCTCTATGAGTCGCCGCTGAATGAGAAGGCAGGAAGACAAGATGCCTATATACGCACCTTCACGCATTGGCACATGTAGGAGAACGTCTGAAATAGAAATGACACGCAAGAGTCACGCACACTACTAATGGCCATCGAATTTCGGGGACCGGCTGAACTTGAGGTGGTGAGTCTCTTAGGGCAGGCGGTGAGACCTAACCAGCTCTGATACCATGTTATTTTAGAGAGAGAGAAAGAGAATAGAAGAGAGAGAGAAAATAGAGAGAATGTTCTTCTATTTTATTTCTAATGATAATTATCAGAATATATATACATATATATACACAGTTGATGTATCTAAAAATAAAAAATAAATATTCCTACATTAATGGCCTATCGTAATTATGCTAATAATATCCCTATAATTATGAAAATTTCTATAAACCTTTCCTTAAAAGGATTTCCATAAATCTTTCCTTAACAATATTTAAGGCTACTACTATTGGAATATCCCTTGAATGCAACAATAAGCATTATTTTCTCTTATTGTTTGAACCCGAAATCTATCACTAGGAGATTACTATAGTTATTCATGGTTTGGATGAAAATATAGTAAAATCAAACCAATCTAGTTTGTCTAGCTTTAAGATCTACTTTATTAGGTTTTTATATTTTTTTTATCCTTTAAGAGTTTTGAAATAATCAATATTTGTGTAATTTAATTCAAGAAAACTTTATAGCAAGAGTTAAATGCCCTGAACAAGGACCACTTTATTCAAGATTTCTCTAAAGTGGTTCCCTTTATGCTTGTTTAAATATTCTTTTTGTGAAACTAATTTGAGGGCCTTTTTTCCTTTAAATCTAAAAACATTCCATTAATTTTCAAGAAAACTATAATGAAAATAGTTAAAGCATGGATAACAAAAAAGATGATAGCTATATCTAATGTGCAAATTTAAAGGTTGTTCATTGCCAAGAGAAAATGATGTTGGTAGTTTAAGGTTTGAACAATTGCATCTTTTCCAATTGATATTAAGTAATTATCCGATTGTTCATGTTAAGTGAACCAAAGTTGAACTTGCTAAGTGTGCCTCTTGGTTTGGATGTGATTGTTATTTGGTATTATTGATTCCATGAAATAAAATTTGGTTTAAGTATCATATTCTTGTTTGGCTTTGATATTTCATGTCAATTGTTACCTATCTTTGAAAAATAATTAAGGATTTTTATATTTAAGATATGACAATTGCACTACTTGTGAATGCCATCTATTTTGTTGAAAAGGAAGAAGAAGCACCTAATGAAAGAAAGGAAAGAAGATGAAAAATGAAATAAATCAATTTGAAGAGATCTTATCGAAAATATTTATGTCTCAATTGTCCATCTAACTCATAGAGTCTTAATTCAATCTGCACAGTTAATCTATTGGTGTGCCACACATCACTTTATTAGGGTGCATGTTAGATTTTTTTCCCTTCATATTAAATATGAAAAGTTTAAGAAAAGTAACTTTCTCTATTTCAAAAAGGAATTTGCTTTTCTCTATTATCATATCTCTAGGTGTATTTTTTAAAATCATCAATATGAGAAGTATATCACTCTTTTATTAATATATATATATATATATATATATATATATATATATATATATATATATATATGTATATGCAAATAATATTTTCCTATGAAAAATACTTTTCAACAAAACCAATAAAGCCTTATATGTTGTGGACTTTCCAAAATCTTCAACTACCAAAACTATCCTAATTGTTAGAAATAAATATAGCATAATAATTTAAGAAGTATTTTTATCATATGTTTCTAAAAACTTTAATTCTAAATGTGTAATTTAAAAATAGAAAAAATAAAAATAATTTTAAATTTTGTTAACTTATTTTTTCATTCTTGATGTTAATTTTATAATTAAATAAAATAATTTTTTACTTGTAACACCTACTGCTTTTTATTATTTATTTTTCTTAAATTGAAAAATAATTATGAAAATAAAAAAGATAGTTTTTAAAAATAATTTTTAAGAATAGTTTTTGAAATTAAAATATATATTTAAATATACCTTTCGGCTCTTTAGAATTTTAGCTATAGCAACCATTTTTCTGCATGTGTGTATGTATTAAGAAATCTTTAAAATAGGATCATATTGAAATCAAATTGATTTGATAGTAATATCAAGTAGCATGCATTTTCAGTTTCAAAGAACATAAAGCCTTATTGTGCGCATTATTAAACTAATCCAATAAGTTACACATAAAAATATGGATTAATTAATATAGATTTATTTAGTATTACATGTCATCATATAAGCATTGAAGCAAGCACCTTCTACGTAAGACTATATGTATCAACCATCAAACTAATCTAACAATAACTACACCAACATAGTCAATAAAATAAATGAATTTCCTTTCTATCATAATTGAAAACAAATACACAATCAAATTTTTATTTAAAGAACAAATAGATTAACATAATTTCCTTACCATTCATGGCTTTCAATACATACTTTACTTCGATTTCCGCCTTGTATGAGAAAAAACCAAACCCTTTAGGTATTTGTGTTTTTCAATCTTTCGTTAAACTAATTGTATATGCAAAATTAAAGCAGAAGTTCAATAAGAATTAGAAAATCAATACTTGAGAATATAGATAAATAAGAAATACAATACCTATTGTAACCATTTAGAATAGAGAAAATAACTCCTTTAGATGGGTAGTTATAGGGAACGATGATAATCTTAGGAAAAATAACACCTTTTGTTACTCAATTACCACTTTTTTTTCCATAATCAACTTTTGTTTTGTCTCCAAAGTGAGAAGCATCCAACCAACCTTTAGCCTTAGTGATAGAACATTGGAGATTCTCTCCTAAAACTTTGGGGATAAAAAGAAATTGCACAAAGATAAATCTTTGATTCACTTTCCACTTATCTTTATTTTATTGTACCAACTAGTTTAGGTTTTAAAACCTTTAATTTTTGAAAGATACGATAGAAATGACTTGAAACCAATGTTAGGTTCAATATTATAGAATGAGAATGAGGATTAAAAATTAAATGAAAACTAGTATTACATCCATGCAATGCATAAGTTCATATTTCTTTAAGGTTTAAAATTAATTAAAAAAAATATAAAATACCCTTTTTAACTATAAGATGATTGGATCTTGCCCGTTTCAATTTTGAAAACATGAAAATCACTTCTTTAAATTTATAAAACTTAGAATTGACATCCATCATCTACTTAATTAATTATTTTTATTAAATTATGTTATTTTCTTCATAAAGTTTTTAAACAAGAATTATAATATCATAAAATGTTGATTTATTTTGTTATTTTTTTGCATATAATTTTTGTATTTTATTTACAATCATTTAATTAAAATTCTTTACATATAATTTAATTTCTATTAATTATATAATACAAAAATCATATGTAAAAATGACCAAAAAATCCATTATACTATAATATTATAATTCTTGTTTAAGAATTTTATTAAAAAATACATAATTTAATAAATTAATTAATTAAATAAATGATGAGTGTTAATTTCTAATTTTATAAAATTTAAGGGGATGATTTCCAAGTCTTCAAAGTTGAAGAGGATAAAATCTAATCATTCTAAAATTAAAGAGAATAATTTGTATTTTTCTCAAATTAATTTATTAAATTTTACATGAATTATAAGATAGAAGAAAAATATAATAATTATTTAAAAATTATTAATGTCTTCTTCTATATTAATTTAAAAATTTATATTATGTATGTAGTAACATCATACATACTATGGTAATATATAGTAATCTTGTGTCTTATGTATCAATAATTGAACATGATTATAAAATTATGTATTGGAATCTATCAAATATAGTGAGTAGTTCAAATGTTAACACAAAATTTGAAATGATATAATTTAATTGAAAAACATCTTATGTTAATAAATAATTTCAAGAGTTTAGAATTATTGATTCAAGTGATATTTGATATTACTTGAAGGCATTGCCTTTTGCTGCATTATAAGTTCAATTTTAGATTCTTATATATGTATGTCTATTGAATTAGTTATTCTTATTATTATAAAAAAATTAAAAATTCTATTATGAACTCATGTTTTCCATCATATCTAATGTATAGAATCAAAATACCTTTCAAAGAACATATAATGATATAACTCAATAACCGCTAATGAGGATAGCTTATAAAAATATACTTAATTAAATATATATATATATATATATATATATATATATATATATATATATATATATATATATCACTAAAATTAGTGATATTATCCATTAATTTTTTAGAAAAAATTAATGGGTTTGAATTAATGTTAAGAAGGTAATAGTTATTGATTTTAATTTTTTAATATTTATTGTAAAATTATTATAATTATTTTTAATTAATTTTGATATTTATCTTAAAATATAAAAAAAGACGTACAAGAAAAATGGAATAGAAAAAAATCGTGATATGTCATTTATATTTTTTTTGAAAAATCTATATTCTATATCTATACATATATTCTTCTAATTATATTTTCCTCTAAACTTTTTCTACTTGTGAAATTTCCTTTCAAAATAACATAAAAAAAAATTCATGTTAAAAGCATTTAATAGAATGTTTTTAATTTTAATATTTATTATATTAATTTATTTTTTAAAATCTAATTTATTATAATTATTTCATTTTCTATCCTTTTATAAGATTAGTTAATTTAATAATTATTATAATAATTTTACTACATTTTAAATTATATTAGATTTTAAATTATTAATTTTATAATTTCATTGATATTTTTATTAGTCAACATTTTAAATACATAAAATTTAAAATTATTTTTAAGTAACATATTTGTATGATATAAAATAATTATTTTTATATAAATATATTTTTATTCTTAATGAATTATTTGTAGATGTCCACATAGTAAATTGTTATAATATTTATGCATAATAAGTTGTAATGTGTTTATTGATAAAAAGAATGATTATCATACTTTTAAATTAATTTCAAAATATATAAGTTTAATGGATTGGACATCCAATCTCTAATTTTTTTTATTTGAACACTAATTTTAGTATTTTATATTAAATTTTTCATAAAATTAAAATTTTTTATAAAAATTTAGAGAGGGGGAATAATGTGCATATTTGAATATATATATATATATATATATGTATATATATATATATATATATATATATATATATTTATATTTTAAATTATAATTTTTTAGTTGAAAAAATTATATTAATCTTATAATAATTTTTTTATAATATTTGTTCCTATTAAACGTGTATATTTTATAATTTTGACTAAAAAGGAAATTTTGCACATTACACAAGAGCTAAACTAGTTTAAAATAATTTTTTTAAATGCCAAACTCGTTTTGGATTTACAATTAGGCTCCATTTTCATGAATAGTATTTTTTGTGAAATATAATTAAGTAATTTTAAAATGAAAAGAGATATTTTTTATTTAATATCGAATATGAAGAATTTAAAAAATAAATTATTCTTTTTAAAAGAAAATTTTATTTTTCTTCATTAATATATTTCTAAGTATTATTTTTTAAAATTATATATACAAGTGACACATTACTCCTTTATTAATATATATAAATAATATTTTTCTAAAAAAATACTTTCTAACTAAATAAATGAAACTCCAATAACTTGATATGTACTTTAAAATTTCTTTTCAAGGTAAATTTTAAAATTTAGGTTCCTAACCAGGATAATGTGGCACCATGTGAAACATGAAGATCTATGCAGTGAAGTTAGAGCCGTTGATTAAATAAGTGTGTTTTCTTGCATGCTTGAAATTACAAAAGCTCTTCTCAACTTTAACAATTTTATTTCTAACCCACAATTCCACCTCCATTGCATTTACAACAAATTCACGTTGTTGCTTTTATTGAATCACATCAGCTAATTAAATGATACAACTGCAATTTTTTAAATAATGTATGCATTTACATATATTTTTTATTAATATATATAGAAATAATATTTATTTATAGAATGGCACAATGTATTAACCGCTTAAGCCCGGTACTACTTGTATGACGTGAAGTGTAAAGCCTCAGTGAGAACTGCAGCACCCAAACTCCACCCTTTTGATTTTTTTTTTTAATTTTTTAATGTAATGATTATGTGGATGGGATGGCACGCCTAATTTCATTATAGCCATCCCACCTTTATTATTATTATTTAATTTAATTTTTTAATTTTTTTTAAAAGAATTTAATATTTTATTTATTTGATCTGTAAATTTAAGATATTATTTTTATGTAATTCTTATGATAGCATAAATTAAAATAATTTGAAAGTTTAATTTATTTTAATATTTTTGAGATAAAAAATATTTTAAAAATTAAATCAGATGTTAAATTAAATTTTTTTAATATTATTACATTAAAAAACTATTATATATTTACTATTTTTTATATATGATATATTTTAATTTATTTCATCCCATTAAATTTATATGCGTAAATTTTTTAAAAAAATAATATTATTATAAAAAAGAAGAAATTAAGAAGAAGAGAAAGAATATTATTTTATTTTAAAGAAAAGAAAAGAAGTGAAGGATGAGACAACACTACGCATTGTGTCATCTCACCCATCATCTATTTTTTATCTTTTTAAAGATTATTATTATTATTTGGCATTATTTGGATCTTCTTCTCTTAATCTTTAGTTTCACATTTATTCTAACTTACCATTGACTATTTAAATGATATAATGATATATGAAACAAAAATGTAATTGGGTCACTTAATATTAAATTAAATCATTTGCTGATTTGGTAAATTGGTAAAATTCATTTAAAATCTAATTCTAATTTTAAATTGGTTCAACTTATACACTTTTTATAAATTTTAAATTTTATGATAATAAAATAATATTAAAATTAATTATAAGTACAATAAATATAATTTTAATTTTCTAAATAATTTGTTTATTTATATTTGACTATAAAATTGAATACATTTGATACTTTAAAAATTATGAAATAATATTAAAATTAATTGTAAGTCAAATAAATATGATTTTAATTTTTTTAATAATTTTTTATTTAAATTTGATCATAAAATTAAATAAATTTGACATTGTAAATTAAAATTTATTAATTTAATGCTTTTTAAAATAAATAAATAAAATTTCTTAAAATAATTTTCCTTTGCCTCTTTATTTTAATAGTTATATTACAATAATTTTTTTAAAAATCTTTCAAAAATAATAAAATAAAAATCTTTCAAATATAATAAAAATTTTTACTTATAACATGTTGAAGTTAAGTGATCTGATTGTAAATGTAATCATGATAATACTTAATATTATTGATGTATTTTCTTTCATTAAAATTCTATTTATGAAGTTGAATGGATTTAACATCAAATTAATTAAAATTAAGATAATCATATTAATATTTTTATAAAATCTCAAAAATCAAGTTGATTGGAACATGTGAGTATTGTCACAAAATTACAAGATTGATATCTAAAAAAATTCTTACTTTATTTTTTTTTTTTAAAATATATTTTTTATAAACATTGCTTTGTAGAAATTGTTGTGAACATATATACTATTCCAAAAAATAATAACTCTATCATATCCACTCTTATAAGTATCATGTACCATTTTTTAAATTATGAAATGAAGATGGGACATACTAATCACTTTTTTTTTAAAAAAATATATATTATAATAAGGACCATTGTAATTTATTTAAAAGATAAAACTAAATAAATAGGCAATTATTCTTTGAACAAATATTGTAAGATGCTAAAACTTTTCCTATACATAATTAACTCTCGAATCTAAACTTTAGAGATCCAAACCTTTTTTAGTGTTCCAAATATACCATTAAGAAATGATTGTTGACAATTCTATTTTCTTCATATTAATACTTTAACATTTGAGTAGGTATAAAAACTACTTGCCTCTCACATTCATCATTGGGCACATTGCGATAGACAATATTATTAATAGATTTTTATCTTTTTTATTTTCTATGCCTCAACATCTCTAGTTTTAAGGAGAATCATGTGGGGGCCCATTCCTAAACCCTTTCTCTTCCTATCTTATATCCTTATTAACATTGGCATTAATTATTTAAATGGGAAAGATCTTGTACTTAATCATTTAAATTGTATAATTATCCAAATTTTAAATGTTTATATTACACAATAATATTTTATACCATACTTGTCAATTTATGGATGAAATTATTTTCACAATCACTTTTACCAATTCTTTTTTATATACCTAAATATTTAAGAAGAAAAGTTGACCTTACTCTTATCCCATTGGTCACTTTTACTAATTCCACGTATTATTTAATGCATTATAAAAATTAAATCATTCTTTAATCACATGATTAGATTGTATGACACACTAATCTAGGAAACTTTGCTCCATTGACCACATGTTTACTATTATAATGATAAGAATCGGTTATTTCACTTACCCATACTCATCAATAGTAAACCTTGTTCATTATAAACTTTACTTTTACTAATCACATGCAAATATTAATCAATTTGTTGAGTGGACAAAATCAAATTAGACATATTAGTATCTTAAGAACCTTTAATTTTACTAGTCACATATTAAGATTAGAACTAACTAGTGTACTTATAATAGTATTAATCAACTAGTAGACCTTACTTTGATAAGGAAATACAACCAAGCTCTTAACTAGTAGTATTAATCACATGCACATTATTAATTAGGTACATGACATTTTAGCAATATAACTAAGCTCTCACTAGCTTTGATGAAAAATTGGTCAATTTCTTAGGTTTTATTTATCTCGATGGAAAATGTTTTTCACAAGATATAATTATAAAATATTTAATTAAGAAAAAATATTTTATTTATTTAATGTCAAGGAGCATCTTAAATGCATTGGCAAAATATTGATGCAACCATACACCACCCCATTGATAGCCACAGTTAAATTGCATGGCTTGGGGTCAAGTGAGTTTGACCTTCAATTAGCAAGCTTACAAAAATTTCTAGAATAACCTTTAATTTTTAATAAAATTTCAAATGAGTGACACACATTATAATTAGGCTAGATTGATTAGATTACTCAGCATATTCCTTTAGTGAGATAAGCATCACAAGCTTATAGATTTCCTCACAAATCATTCATTCAAAGATACACACTCACTCTCTCTTTCCCAAAACCTAATTACTTTGAATGAATTTATGTGTTGTTGATTATTTATCTATACCCATGTAGTTTGCTACTCTCTCTCTTTCTCTCTGCGACTTTATTGCTCTCCCTTTTCTATTTCTAGGTTTCTCAAGGCTATAATAATAAAAAATCATTGGATATATGAAGTGTGTTATCATGAAAATTATGTTAATTTCTTTGTTTTTCAAAGACTTAAAATTTTCATCACCATTATTTATGAAGATTTGAAATCATATTTAAGGATACTACTATAATGAAATTGGAATATCTCTTGAATGCAATAATAAGGGCTACTTTCTCTTACTGTTTGAACCTAGAATCAATCACTCGGAGATTACTGAAGTTGTTCATGGTTTGGACAAAAATATAGTAAAATCAAACTAATCAAGTTTGTCTAGCATTAAGATCTATTTTGTTTAGGTTTTTATATTTTTTTATCCTTTAAGAGTTTTGAAATAATCAATACTTGTGTACTTTAATATAAAAAAAACTTTACAATAAAGGTTAAATACCTTAAAAAAGGACAAGGACCACTTTATTCAAGATTTCTCTGAGGTGGTTTTGTTTATGCTTGTCTAAATATTCTTTTTGTGAAACTAATTTGAGGGCTTTTTTACTCTTAAATATAAAAGCATTCCATTAATTTCTAAGAAAACTATAATAAAAATAGTTAAAACATGGATGACAAAGTAGATGATAGCTACATCTAATGTGCAAATTTGAAGGCTTTTCATTAACAAGAGAAAATAATGTTGGTAGTTTGAGGTTTGAACAATTGCATCTTTTCCAATTGATATTTAACTAATTATCCAGTTGTTCATGTTAAGTGAACTAAAGTTGAACTTACTAGGTGGCCCTTTTGGTTTAGATGTGATTGTTATATGGTGTTATTAATTCCATGCAATAAAATTTGGTTTGAGTATCATGTTTTTGTTTAACTTTGATATTTCATGTCAATTGTCACCTACCTTTGAAAAATAATTAAGTATTTTCTTATTTAAGACATGACAATTGCACTACTTGTGAATTTCATCTATTATGTTGAAAAGGAAGAAGAAGTACATAATGAAAGAAAGGAAATAAGATAAAAAATGAAATAAAGCAATTTGAAGAGGTCTTATAAAAAATATTTATGTTTCAATTGTCCATTTAACTCACAAAATTTTAATTCAATTGGCACGGTTAATCTATTGATGTGTCCACACACCACTTTGTCAGGGTGTATGTTAGATTTTTTGTCCTTTGTATTAAATATGAAAAGTTTAAAAAAAGTAATATTCTCTATTTTAAAAAGAAATTTACTTTCTTCTATTACAATGACTTTAGATGTAATTTTTTAAAATTATCAATATAAGTAGTATATCACTCTTTCATTAATATATATGCAAATAATATTTTTCTATAAAAAAAACTTTCCAATAAAATAAATGAAGCCTTATATTCTGTGGACTTTCCAACATTTTTTACTATTAAAACCATCCTAGTTGTTGGAAACAAATATAGCATAATAATTTAGGAACTATTTTTATCACATGTTTTTAAAACCTTTAATTCTAAATGTGTAATTTAAAAATAGAAAAATAAAAATAATTTTAAATTTTGTTAACTTATTTTTTCATTCTTAATGTTAATTTTATAATTAAATAAAATATTTTTTTACTTATGATACTGACTACTTTTTATTATTTATTTTTCTTAAATTCAAAAATAGTAATGAAAACAAAAAAAGCTAGTTCTTAAAAGTAGTTTTTGGGAATAATTTTGGAACTTAAAAATATATTTAAATATTCCCTTCCTTTCTTTAAAATTTTAGCTATAGCAACCATTTTTCTAGACGTATGTATGTATTAAGAAATCTTAAAAATAGGATCTCATTGAAATTAAATTAATTTGATAGTAATATCAAGTAGCATGCAT
This sequence comes from Sindora glabra, assembly GCA_020226215.1. Classification (NCBI taxonomy): domain Eukaryota; kingdom Viridiplantae; phylum Streptophyta; class Magnoliopsida; order Fabales; family Fabaceae; genus Sindora; species Sindora glabra. Next base: position 15,589,692 of record CM035235.1, on the reverse strand, counting down.
TTTCAATTTCAACAAACGTAAAACCTTATTATGTGCATTATCAAACTAAGCCAATAAATTACTCACAAAAATCTAGATTAATAAATATATATTTATTTAATATCACATGTCATCATATAAGCATTGAAGCAAACACCCTCTATGCAAAACCATATGTATCAACCATCAAACCGATCTAATAATAACTATACCAACATGGTTAATAAAATAAATGAATGTCCTTTCTATCATAATTAGAAACAAATACACAATCAAGTTTATATTTAATGAACAAATAATTAACATAATTTCCTTACCATTCATGGCTTTCAATACATACTCTACTTCGATTTCTAACTTGTATGAGAAAAAACCAAACCCTTTAGGTCTTTGTGATTTTTCAATCTTTCACTAGACTAATTGTATATGCAAAATTAAAGTATAAGGTCAATAAGAATTAGAAAATCAATATTTAAGAACACAGGTAAATGGGAAAAATAATACCTATTGTAACCATTCAGAATAGAGAAAATAACTCCTTTAGATGGCTAGTTATGGGAATGATGATAATCTTAGGAAAAATAACACCTTTTGTAACTTAATTACCTTTTTTTTTCCATAATCAAATTTCATTTTGTCTTTAAAGCGAGAAGCATTTGACCAACCATTAGCCTTAGTGACAGAACATTAGGGATTCTCTCCTAAAACTTTACTCAAAAGTGGCAATGACCGATCCTCTATTGTTAACTAGCATTTGAAACCTTACCAGTTGAGATTCTTTCCCCCAACCTAGATGCTAACTAACTAAATAGATAAAGTAAAGAGAATAGGACTTAACGATGTGCATTTTGTAAATACACATTCTTATATAGGCATAAAAAGAAATTGCACAAAGACAAATCTTTGATTCACGTTCCACTTGTCTTTACTTTATTATACTAATTAGTTAGGGTTTTAAAACCTTTAATTTTTGTAAGATACCATAGAAATGACCTGAAACTAATGTTAGGTTCAATATTATAGAATGAGAATACCCTCTTTAACTATGGGATGATTGGATTTTGGCCTCTTCAATTTTCAAAACATGGAAATCACTCCCTTAAATTTATAAAATTTGGAATTAACACTAATAATCTACTTAATTAATAATTTTTATTAAATTATGTTATTTTTTTCATAAAGTTTTTAAACAAGAAATACAGTATCATAAAATGTTAATTTATTTTGTTATTTTTTTGCATATAATTTTGTATTTTATTTACAATTATTTAATTAAAATTCTTTACATATAATTTAATTTCTATTAATTATATAACATAAAAATTATATGTAAAAAATGATAAAAAAAATCCATTATACTATAATATTATAATTCTTATTTAAGAATTTTATTAAAAAATTATATAATTTAATAAAATAATTAATTAAATGAATGATGAGTATTAATTTCAAATTTTATAAAATTTAAAGTGATGATTTTGAAGTCTTCAAAGTTGAAAGAGATAAAATCTAATCATTCTAAAATTAAAGGGAATAATTTGCATTTTTCTCAAATTAATTTATTAAATTCTACATGAATTATAAGATAGAAGAAAAATATAATTGAAGGGAATTATTAAGTAATTCCATAAACAATTATGGGATCATGGATACTTACTTGTCCTCTTTAGAATTAATTATGCAATAATTGAATAAGATGGAAGAAAGAACACAATGAATCACCAGAGATTAGACTTGCAATTAACTTTTATTAGAGTGAAAATAAGCATTTGTTCACCACATTTCTTCCAAAAACTTGTGCAGATCAAAACTAGACTTAATGGAAAGAGAGCATTAATGGGAGAAATGTTTTTCTTCTAAATTCTCTATGTTTTGCTCTTCACAATTTGCCACATACATGGTCTATTTATAGGTTGCAAAATGTCTCTTCACAAATGGTCATAACTGTTGGAAGGGACATGTTACTTCATTTGAAAGCAAATGTCTCCTCACAAAAGGCCATACCTTTTGAAGAGACATGTGAGTTCAATGAAGGGAAATAATTATTGGCAACCAATAACTACCTTTCAAGTTGACAAATTTAGATTGTGACACTTGTTGATAATTTAACGATGACACTTATCATCCTCCTATTGATCCAAATGGAGATGATGTGTCACACATTTATGCCATACCATCTAGTCCACCTAGCTGCCTCTACTAATGTCACTCCACTTTAGCTAAGTGTCACTTATCCAGTTGGTTTAAGCTAGGGTGAACTAGTCGTGAACTCTTATAAGCTAACTTCAACTAATCCAAGCTTACTTAGAATAATTTCATATGCTTGTTCTAATGGGTTAAGAACTTAACCATAGAATATCTTAACCCCAGCTTACTGGATAATTAATTTTACAGGGGATAAGTAGGTATACATGATCATATGATTATTTATGGAATTACTTGATAATTCCCTTTAGTGGTATCAGAGCCTAGTTATGTGATATGCTTGTTCATGTGTTATGTATGTTGATTTTATTATGATCAATATATTTGTATGTGTTTTGGAGTGATGAAGCATGAATTTTTTTTAGCATACATAGTTGCAATTGTCATGTAGTAAGTGCAGACATGCTGTTCTAAATATCTTTGTATCTTATATCTTTGTAATGCATATGATTATGATCAGAAAATGTTTGTCAAGTATGTTCAATGATGTTTGAATCATTTCTTACTATTTTCAAATGTTTTAGCATGTTTCAAGATTAATTTGAAATACTAAATTATTTATATGTAATGAAAAATGAAAATGGGTAATGAAACATGTTGTATTCAGTAATTCTCTATATGTTTCATGAAAATTAGAATGATTCTTGATAATTAGTTTGAATATGTTTCAGAATAAGCCACATGAATGATTTTGGATAATTAGTTGGAATATGTTTCTGAATAAGTCACATGCATTTTTTTTGTGATAACATATTGTTTATAAGAATGCATGTTTCTGTGATTTTTTTTAAATTCATTCAAATGTGTTGGATGATGTAATTTCATGCGTTAATTTAATGTGTTTATATGGAAACATGTGTTAAAACTTTGCAACATGAGCTTTTGTTAAGCATTTAGAATGAGGAAAATTGAATAATATAGATGTATTCATATGAAAATGAACTTAATTGTATGGTCTTACTTTACTTTTAGTACATTTAGCATGAATAGATGATATTATTCTATTTTAGATCATAAAATGTCTAGTTGTGATGAATATGCTGAATATAGTACTTAATTGCATATGTAAATGACAAGTACTACAAAGAGCATTGTTGTTGAGTTAAACAAAGGCCTAAAGTTGAATGATAATAATTATAATATACGGTAACAAAAAGTCTAGTTTATTCTTATGGAACAAGATGTCTTGGATGTCATAACTAAAGTGGTTGAAGAACCTCTAATCAATGCTCCTTGGATAGAGTATGATACTTTAAAAAAAAGAAGAAGAAAGATTCCACAACATGTATCACTTTGTTTAGTGTAATGGTTGATGATCATATGGTGGAATTCTCCATGCTTGAAAATGCTAAAGCCATATGGGATAAGGCTAAGAAAAAGTATGGATTTGTTTTGTTAGAGAAACAATGAGTGTTAATGATTTGAGAATTATGTGAAACAGCTAGAAAATAACATGAATACTCATTTATGTGAAATGACTCAAATGATTGTATGTTTAAAAGCATTTAAACATACTTTGACAAATGAATAGCAAGTACAAGCAGTGATCTGCTCACTTTTTGATGAGAAGTGACAATTGATGAAAGTCAATTTATGCCACAAATTTGAAATCAAAGACCATTATTGATATTGCGTAAAATTTGCTTTTAGAAGCAAAAGTTATGGACATCAGAAATTCTTCCAAGGCATATGTTGCTGAAACTTCTTTTTCCATTGGAAAGAAGAAGAGGAATAAGAAAAAGTTCAAAAGGAATGGTTTCAATAAAGGAGAAAGATTTTCTAGTGTAAAGTTCAAGAAAAATGAAAAACGCAAAAATAAAAACAGAGACAAAGTTAAATGCTTCTATTATGATAAAAAGGGACATTTTGCTAAATAGTGTAAAGAACCTAAGGTACAAAATCCTTCTACTTCTTTTTGTGCATGTTTTATCATGTACTTTTATAAAAAATCTAACTCTTTGTGGGTTATGGATTCAAGTGCCACATATCACATCATAAGGGATGGTGACTTATTTATGCAATTTTTGCAAGATTTCTCAAGGGACAAAGTTTGTTTATGTGGGAAATATTGCAAAATTGAGAGTGGAAGGGATAGGGACTTGCAAAGTTCCTATAAACAATTTAAAGAATTTAGTTCTTATAAGTTGTTTATATGTACCTATGATTAGTAGAAACTTAGTTTTTGTAACATGTTTATTGCATTTTGAATTTCACTTGGATTTCTATGGTGATGTACTTGATATTCATTTTGGTAAAGATATCCTATGTACTTGTCCTTTACGTGATGGTTTATTTGTATTAAATATAATTTTTAATAATTATAGTCTAAGTAGCTATCTTATTACCAAATCTGAAGAAGAAAAGATTTGGCATGTGAGGTTAGGGCATATAAGGCAAGATAGGTTAAACAAGTTAGCCAAAAGTGGTTTACTTAGTTCCATATAAAAAATAACCCTCCCAACTTGTGAATTTTATCTTATGCATAAGATAACAAGAAAGCCATTTAGGAAAGTATCATGTAGTAAGAAACCATTACAATTAATTCATTTTGACATTTATGGTCCCGTGAATATGATATCTAGAAAAGGATTTAGATATGTTCTCATATTCACAGATGACTATACGAGATACACCTATATCTATCTTCTTAAGTATAAAAGTGAAGCATTAAGATGCTTTGAGGCTTATTGTACTTTGGTGGAGAATCAATTAGATAAAAAGGTCAATTGCATATGTAAATGGCAAGTGCTACAAAAAGCATTATTGTTAAGTTAAACAAATACCTAAAGTTGAATGGCAATAATTATAATATATGGTAACAAAAAGTCTAGTTTATTCTCATAGAACAAGATATCTTGAATGTCATAACCAAAGTGGTTGAAGAACCTCTAATCAATACTTCTTAGATAGAGTATGATGCTTTCAAAAAAAAAAAGGAAAGATTCCACAACATGTACCACTTTGTTTAGTGCAATGGTTGATGTTCATATGGTGGAATTCTCCATGCTTGAAGTGCCAAAGCCATATGGGATAAGGCTAAGGAAAAGTATGGATTTATTTTGTTAGAGAAATAATGAGTGTTAATTCTAAGATTTGAGAATTACGTGAAACAGCAAGAAAATAACATTAGCACTCATTTATGGGAAATGGCTCAAATGATTGCATGTTTAAAAGCATTTAAACATACTTTGACAAATGAACAACAAGTACAAGCAGTGATCTGCTCACTTTTTGATGAGGAATGGCAATTGATGAAAGTCAATCTATGCCATAAATTTGAAATCAAAGACCATTATTGATATTGCATAAAATTTGCTTTTAGAAGCAAAAGTTATAGACATCAGAAATTCTTCTAAGGCATATATTGCTAAAACTTCTTTTTCCATTGGAAAGAAGAAGAGGAATAAGAAGAAGTTCAAAAGGAATGGTTTCAATGAAGGAGAAAGATCTTCTAGTATGAAGTTCAAGAAAAATGGAAAACACAAAACTAAAAACAAAGACAAAGTTAAATGCTTTTATTATGATAAAAAGGGACATTTTGCTAAATAGTGTAAAGAACCTAAGGTACAAAATCTTTCTACTTCTTTTTGTGCATGTTTTATCATGTACTTTTATAACAAAATCTAACTCTTTGTGGGTTATGGATTCAGGTGCCACAGATCACATCATAAGGGATTGTGACTTATTTGTGCAATTTTTGCAAGATTTCTCAAGGGAAAAAGTTTGCTTTTGTGGCAAATATTGCAAAATTGGAAGTGGAAGGGATAGGGACTTGCAAAGTTCCTATAAACAATTTAAAGAATTTAGTTCTTATAGGTTGTTTATATGTACCTATGATTAGTAGAAACTTAGTTTTTGTAACATGTTTATTGCATTTTGAATTTCACTTGGATTTCTATGGTGATGTACTTGATATTTATTTTGGTAAAGATATCCTATGTACTTGTCCTTTACGTAATGGTTTATTTATATTAAATACAATTTTTAATAATTATAGTCTAAGTAGCTGTCTTATTACCAAATCTAAAGAAGAAAAGATTTAGCATATAAGGCAAGATAGGCTGAACAAGTTAGTCAAAAGTGGTTTACTTAGTTCCATATAAAAAATAACCCTCATAACTTGTGAATTTTGTCTCATGCATAAGATAACAAGAAAGCCATTTGGGAAAGTATCATGTAGTAAGAAACCATTACAATTAATTCATTTTGACATTTGTGGTCCCGTGAATGTGATATCTAGAAAAGGATTTAGATATGTTCTCACATTCACAGATGACTATACGAGATACACCTATATCTATCTTCTTAAGTATAAAAGTGAAGCATTAAGATGCTTTGAGGCTTATTGTACTTTGGTGGAGAATCAATTAGACAAAAAGGTTGAGTTATTAAGGACTGATTAGGGTGGTGAGTATATGTCTAAAGAATTTAAGGATTTTTATGTTAAGAAAGGGATAATTCGACAATTGTTTATTCCTAACATACCTCAACAAAATGGAATAGCAGAAAGAAAAAATAGAACCTTTATGGATATGATAAGAACCATGATAGCAGAGGCTAACATGGAAATTTTCTATTGGGAAAATGCATTAGTCACTGCTATTTATGTACTTAATAGAATATCATCTAAATCGGTTGAAACTACTCCTTATGAGCTATGGTTTGGTATAAGGCCGGAGTAAGTCATTTAAAGCCATGGGGCTGTACAGCTTATGTCTATAAACTAAATCATAAATTTAGCAAGTTAGGGCCAAGAAGGAGGAAATGCATCTTCCTTCAATATTCTGAACACTCCAAAGGATATGTGTTTAGTGATTTGGAAGGTAAGGGTAGTTTGGATGAATTCGAATTAAGGGATATAACATTCTTAGAGAATGAATTTCCTAAAAAATGAAATATTGAGAATAAAATTTCTTTAGAAGAACTTAATGAATCTGAATAATCTAGCACAAGTGATATGTTAGTACCTTCTCTTTTGAGTGGGAGGGATGTTGCGATAGATGAAAACTTAGAGGTTCTAATGGTTCATGATCACTAATATCATCATATGGTCTATGTTAATGATAATCAAAATGGTAATGATGATCAAGAGGAAGTCCTAATGAATGAGGAAGAGTTACCTCATCAAGAGCCTATTGAACGTACAAATATGCATGATGAGTCCTCTAATCTTCCTAATTTACGTCGTTCATCATGACAGTTCAAACTGCTAAGTAAATAGTGGATATTAGATAAATTTAAGGCTCCTATAAGTACACTTGAGGTTGATGAACCAAAAAGTGTATAAGAGGCTTTTAATGGTTTAGATTCTAAAAAATGGATGGTTGCAATGCAAGAAGAATTAAACTCAATGTATGCCAATGAGGTTTAGGATTTAATGGATCTACCTTAAGATCAAAAGGTTATTGGGAATAATTGGATTCTCAAAATAAAGAGAAGATAAAAAAAGGTTCCTTACCTCAATGCCATTAAATGGTTAATGTATGTCATGTTGTGTATACAATCTGACATTAGTTAAACTATAGGCTTGTTAGCTCACTATTCATCAAATCCTAGCCCTGAGCATTGGAAGTGTGTAAAAAGAATCTTTTGGTATCATAGACTCATGGTTATGCTACCAAGGTGGCATTTTAAAATTACAAGGTCACACTAATGCTGGTTAGGGGTAGAGATAAAAATGATTGCAAATTTACATCAAGTTATATTTTTCTGCTTAACAATTTTGCTATCTCTTAGAATAGCAAAAGGCAGACTTGTACAGCTTTAACCAAGATGGCTGAGTTTATGGCTGGAATAGCTATTGTACAAGAATCTTTATGACTTAGCTCTTTCCTTAGTAATTTAGGTTTTGTAGAATGTAATAATAAGCCAATAACCATCTATTGTGATAGTATGATAGCCGTGGCTTACACAAAGGATCCAAAATATCATAGGAAGACTAAGCACATAAAGATTAAATATAATTTTACTTGAGGTGCAATTGAAGAAAATGAAGTTTACATAGAGTACAATCCTGCTGGCCAAATGATTGTGGATCCTTTAACTAAACCAATATCACCATCATTATTTACAAAGCATGTAAAGGTAACAAGCATTTGTAGATTGTAATATTATGTAATCTTCATGTTTGTCATTTCATAGTACCATTTTATGAAAAATTATATTGAATTTTTATGAGAGATTCAATTCATGTTTGTCATACTTGTTGCATATTTTATGATCATAACAAAAAAAAGGAACAAATTAAGGTATGTTGAACATAGGTTAAAAGATTAGTTCTCTCACACAAACAATCTACTTCTATTTTTTGTGTAAGAATAGAAATGAGATCACTCAAGTGAATAAATATAGACTATTCTATTTTAGTATTGAGTAGGAATTATGATTTATTCTAAGGGAGTTACATGTCCAGCCTGTAACTACTTGAGTATTTAGATTGCCTTGATTTAAATAATCAAAGATGAGGTAATGTTTGATTTACTATACATGTATGGCCACACATACATGTAATAAACCTATGTAGGCGTGAGTTCTCATGAATGAGAATTCATATTTAATCATTGTGTTTGATTAATTGACACTAATATAGTAACGTGTTAAACATATGCTCCTAATATTAATTATTCTCCAGTGGGAGATTACAATTATTTAAAAGGGAGAATGACAACTTCCTCTATGGGGTAAATCATTTAGTTGTGTAAACACTGCCATATAACTGAAACAAAAAAAAATAAGAGTGTTATCCCTTGTCCTCTTATGTGTGAGTTTCTTTAGCTAATGCTCTTAGTGATATTGGCTATTATTTAGTGTTTTGAATTATGTCATTTGTTTTGATGGCAAGTACTGACAGACTAGCGAAAATGTGGTTGGGAGGAACCCACTCAAGCAAATGTATAGTTAAAAATACTAGATAATAAGTGCAAAAGGAAAGACTTTGTAAGATACAAATGTCATTCATACTTGAATAATGGTCATACATATTACTTTGTGTAATATGGATTTGAGTATGAAGTGACTCAAAGAAAAAATAAATACTTAGGTCTAGTATAGTTTATGATAATTAAAAAGGGGATTGAATGTAGCTAGACTATGTATCAACAAGTCTTAGGGCATTGTAGGCATGGATGAATGATTTATGAATCATTTAGCATATGATGACTTACGAGTCATTATTAAGTTGACATTCATGATAGTTCATGAATAGAACAAGGATTGAGGAAGAAAACCTCCTATGTACACTTAACCATTGCATAAGTGAGATGAACTCAATTAAATGCCTGAGATCACACAACCTATTTACAAATATTTCTTGTATAGAATAATATGATCTTAAAAGTGTTTTTTATTTTTCATTATTGACAATATTAAGTATGTTTTGTGCAAGTGGGAGTTTGTAGGAATTCTTCCAAACATTAGTGTCAAATGCACAAGTACAACTTATTACTAAGTCAATCTAGTATGAATAGGAACTGTTAGATTTATGTGAATATGTGTGTGCATATAAATCCAATAAATGCATAATAATGACTTAATAGGTTTGACACATTGGTAAAATGAGCAAAAACAAGTTTAATAAAGCTTAACTCAGCTCAAAAATAGCTCAAACTATTCTAAGTAAGCTTGGATTAGTTAAAGTTAGCTTATAAGAGTTCACAACTAACTCACCCTAGCTTAAACCAGCTAGATAAGTGACACTTAGCTAAGATGGAGTGACACTAGTAGAGGTAGCTAGGTAGACTAGATGATGTGACACAAATGTGTGATACATTATCATCATGTGGATCAATAGGAGGATGACAAGTGTCATCATTAAATTGTCAACAAGTGTCACAATTTGAATTTGCTAGCTTAAAAGGTAGTTATTAGTTGCTAATAATTATTTCCCTTCATTGAACTCATATGTCTCTTCAAAAGATAGTGACCTTTTATAAGGAGACATTTGTTTTCAAATGAAGTAACATATCCCTTCCAACAATTATGACCATTTGTGAAGAGACATTCTGTAGCTTATAAATAGACCATGTGTATGGTAAATTGTAAAAATGCAATGCATAGAGAATTCAGAAGAAAAACACTCCTTCCATCCTTTCCATTAAGTTTGGTTTTAATGTGCACAAGTTTTTGCAAGAAAGGTGGTGAACAAGTGCTTGTCTTCACTCCAATAAAAGTTGATTGCAAGTCTGATCTCTAGTGATTCATTATGTTCTTTCTTCCATCTTATTCAATTGTTGCGTAATTAATTCTACAGAGGACAAATAGGTATACATGATCCTATGATTATTTATGAAATTACTTGATAATTCCCTTCACTTAAACCAGCTGGTCACACAAATGTCAGAATGAATTAAATGCAATAGTTTCTTACTACGTAATACTTTCCTAAAAGGTTTTCTCGTTGCCTTACCCATGAGACAAAACTTATAAGTTTGGAGGGTTATTTTTGATATGGAACTAAGTAAACCACTTTTAGCTAACTTGTTTAGCCTATCTTGCCCTATATGCCCCTACCTTGCATGCCAAATCTTTTCCTCTTTAGATTCGGTTATAAGACAACTACTTGGATTATAATTATTAGAAATTGTATTTAATACAAACAAATCATCATGTAAAGAACAAGTATATAGGATATCATTATCGAAATGAATATTAAGTACATCACCATAGAAATCCAAGCAAAATCCAAAACGCAATAAACATGTTACAGAAACCAAGTTTCTACTAATCATAGGTACATAAACAATGTATAAGAACAAAATTCTTTGAATTGTTTATAGGAACTTTGCAAGTCCTTATCCCATCCATTTTATGTGGCTTATTTTGAAACATATTCAAACTAATTATCAAGAATCATTCTTATTTTCATGAAACATATAAAGAATTATTGAATACAACATGTTCCATTACTCATTTTTGTTTTTCATTACATAAAAACAAATCAGTATTTCAAATTGATCTTCAAACATGCCAAAATACTTGAAAAACATTAAGAAATTATTCAAACATCATTGAACATACTTAGATAGATATTTTTTTTATCATAATCATATTCATTACCAAGACAAAAGTAGAAAAACATTTAGAATAGCATGTGTGCACTTACTGTATGTCCATTGTAACAATATATGTTCAGAAATGAGAATTTTTTTTATTTTCACATTTCATCACTCCAGAACACATAGAAGCATATTAATCATTATAAAATTCACATATTCAAAATAAGAACAAGGATCACACAACCAGGCTCTGATACCACTAAAGGGAATTATCAAGTAATTCTATAAACAATCATATGATCGTGGATACTTACTCGTCCTCCTTAGAATTAATTATGCAACAATTGAATAAGATGGAAGAAAGAACACAATGAATCACCAGAGATCAGACTTGCAATCAACTTTTATTGGAGTGAAGACAAGCACTTGTTCACCATCTTTCTTGTAAAAACTTGTGCAAATTAAAACCAAACTTAATGGAAAGAGAGCGTTAATGGGAGGAGTGTTTTTCTTCTGAATTCTCTATGTATTGCTCTTCACAATTTGCCACACACATGGTCTATTATAGGCTGTAGAATGTCTTTTCACAAATAGTCATAATTGTTGGAAGGGACATGTTACTTCATTTAAAAGTAAATGTCTCCGCACAAAAGGTCATACCTTTTGAAGAGACATGTGAGTTCAATGAAAGGAAACAATTATTGGCAACCAATAACTACCTTTCAAGTTGGCAAATTCAGATTGTGATATCTGTTGACAATTTAATGATGACACTTTTCATCCTCCTATTAATCCACATGGTGATGATGTGTCACACATTTGTGCCACATCATCTAGTTCACCTAACTACCTCTACTAGTGTCACTCCACCTTAACTAAGTGTCACTTATCCAGCTGGTTTAAGCTGGGGTGAGCTAGTTGTGAACTTTAATAAGTTAACTTCAACTAATCTAAGCTTACTCAGAATAGTTTGAGCTATTTATGAACTGAGTTAAGTTTTATTAAACTCGTCTCTACTCATTTTACCAATATGTCAAACATATTAAGTCATTCTTGTGCGTTTATTGGATTTATATGCACACACATGTTCGCATAAATCTAACAATAATAATTATTTAAAAAATTATTAATGTCTTCTTCTATATTAATTTGAAAATTAATATTATGTATGTAGTAACATCTTACATATTGTGGAATATATAGTAATCTTGTATCTTATTTATCAATGATTGAACATGATTATAAACTTATGTATTGGAATCTATTGAATATAGTGAGTAATTCAAATGTTAACACAAAATTTGAAATGATATAATTTAATTGAAAAACATCTTATGCTAATAAATAATTTCAAGAGCTTAGAATTATTAATTCAAGTGATATTTAATGTCTTTTGAAAGCATTGCCTTCTGTTGCATTATAAGTTCAATTTTAGGTTTTTATATATGTATGTCTACTGAATTAGTCACTTTTTATTATTATAAAAAAATTAAAAATTCTATTATGATCTCATATTTTCCATCATATGTAATGTATAGAATTAAAATGCCTTTCAAAGAAAATATAATCATATAACTCAATGACAGCTATTAAGGATAGCTTATAAAAATATACTTAATTAAACATATATATATCACTAAAATTATTAATATTATCCATTAATTTTTCAAAAAAATTAATGGGTTTGAATTAATGTTAAGAAGGTAATAGTTATTGATTTTAATTTTTAAATAATTATGTTTGCATTTATTATCAATTACAATGATCAATTTTATAAGATAATTTTTCATGTTAAAATGTATTGATGGAAGAATTAACACATTTTTTAATAAAAAATTAACTCGTAATATTTTTTAAGTGAAATAAATTTATTTAATTTCATTAACAATGTGTAAAATATATGTAGATCAATTATCGAAACTTTATTTTTAAATTAAAGTATAAATAAATTTAGAAGAATTCTTTTATTAATTTTCTATGACCATTAAATTTAAATCAATATTAATATGGAAATAGTTATTAGACTTAACCCTTGAACAATTATGTTTGATACATTATAAATTATTGTGATAACTTATTTTTTTTTATTTTAAATAAAAGTCCTCAATGAATCGCCTGAAACATTTAAATATATTTTATAAAATCGATCCTACGAGTTATCAAGACATCATTTTTTTTCAATTTAGAAATAAAATAAATTTCTAAAAATGATATAGTTTTTAATGATATCCAATTTTTTTTAAAAATTACTAATATTAGATTATTATTTAAAAAATAATTATTAGATATTCTCCTTAAGTAATAATGTTTGAATTTTTATTGATTTTCATATATTGAAATGATTTTTTATTGTAAAAGGTAATCATGCTGGGATTGAAATTTTGACATATTTTTTAATTAAAAGGTTGATATAAAATATTTTATTTCAGATCAGGGATAAAAATATTTCAAAATATGAATACTTTATTTTATTTAATTATAAAATATTCTAATTAAATGTTTTTATTGTTGCCCATCAATTCTTTAGAATTAATAACTTTGAATTAATATCTTAGAAGGCAATAATTATCATATTTAATCCTTAAATAGTTACACTTGACTTGGTATTGATTATAGATACAAATTTCATGAGCTAGATTGATTTTTTAGAATATATTTATGTACAAAATCAAGGATTGATATAATTTTTTAAGTGAATAGAAGATTTTATTTAATTTCATAAAAAATAATATATATATATATATATCATCATACAATCAACAGTCATGGCTCTATTTTATTTAAAATAATTGATGTTTAGCAAGATTTTAAATTTTTAAGTATAAAAGATGTTTACAAATAGGAGTTGATTTATATTTATATACATAATATAATCTAGAAAGATTATTTTAAAATAAAAGTTTAAATTTGATCTACTATCAATATAAAATATTATATTCATCAATAAAAAAAAGAAGATACATTATTAAAAAATTAACAATAATTAAGAATTTTCAACAATAATAAAAAAATTTAATAATTTTTTATTGACTTGACAATACATGAATAGGTGATCATGTAAAGTCCAATTTATACTAATAATGAATCAAATTTTGATCCTTAAAATAAATATGAAAGTTCATATAAATATAGGTTATATATATGCTATGTATTAACTTATTATGCTCATTTTTTTATAATTTCAATCACTCTAAAAAATAATCATATTATTTATCACATGTATATATATATATCATACATATATACATGGCATGATTTTCTAAGGGGAAAATACAATATAAGCTTCTAAACTTTAATTGAGTAATAAAAATAGTACATGAATTTTAAAATCTTACAAATTACCCTAAAAAAAAACTTTAAAACCTTATACCTTATCTCCTTAAGCTTTGATTGAGTGACCAAATTGATACATAAATTAAAAAAAAAAACTCACGATTTATCCCTTGAACTTTTAAAAAAATTAAAATATTAATTTTGGATTAAGTCTAATTGATAAAATTTATTGAGCTCTTCTTTCCTCACTATGCCAAGTCATTCTTTAATTTATACAAAAGGGAAAACTTAAGTTTGATGGACAAATCCTCTAAGAAATCAAAGAGGTCCTGAAAGATTAAGATTCAAAATCGTATCTAAAATTTAAGGTAAAAATTTTCTCTAAGTACATAATTTATTTTAACTATACTAGTTTACCTAACTTTGTTAAAAATATGTAAAATAAATTAAATAGTAAACTTCAATTCTATGGTGTATTCACTAAATAAAAATTATTATATATACACTAATTTAGATAGTAATCTACTAGAATAATTTAAAGAAAAACTTGTATAATTTTCCTTAACTATATTAGCCAAACAATTCAATTTTCAAATCTATAGATTAGATGAAGTTTATGAGGCATTCATAAATATGAAATTTAGGGACCTTTTATAAAGAAACTTCTATTAAATACAAGTGGATCAAACTTCAATATCATGTATTGTTCAAGTTTTAATGATAGTGATAAGCACCTTTATGATTTTTGGATGAATTACTTTATATATTGCTAAAGTAATAGGTTAATAAAGATCTAAATTTAATTTGAAGCTAATGATTTCATATTTTCTAAAATTTTAGGAGGTAAAATGCGAGGTTTTTAAAAGTTTGTGTACTAGATTTATCACTTAGTTAAAGTTAAGGGATGAAGTGTAAGGTTTTAAAGTTCATTTGCCATTTTTATCTCTCAATGAAAATTTAGAGGGTAAATTGTATTTGCCCTTTTTTTAATTATAATTATTATTTTATAAAGATCTTTGAACAAAATGTAAATTGATGGAAGAAAAATATATAACTTATATGAATATATATAAGTGTTATGACATCCTTACAATTTTAGAATTTTATTTTGTAAATGCAATAATTAAATAATTTTAAATGGTAACAATTAAGATGAATTTTTTATGTGGAATAGATAAATTAGGATGAGAAAATATGAACAAGATATTTGCTAAAATAAAATTTAACGATTGAGTGGGATTTAAGATGAGAATCTTGTATGAAAAAGATGAATAAAGATAAATAAAATAAAATATTTGAAAGTTATAAGTGTTTTTAGTGAGTGTGTAAGTATAGAAAAGATTTAATACATTTTACCATTTTGTCCTTTGCACTTTTTCCCCTTTTACCCTCTCAAAATTAATCAGTTTTATTTCTCCAAAACATAAATCCCTAATCTCTTAAATTCCTTATCATTCTCATCAATTTCCTCCCCTTCCTTTTCCTCTCATCATCATCTTCTTTTTATTCATTTTTCTTTTTAAATCAAGCACAAAGAAAACTAAATCTCAACAAATTATTCTCATAAACAAGTTAAGATTTCTAATAATCCTAATTAAAATAAAACCTATTCTTTGCAACTTTTTGTTTAATTAAATTATTATTCATAATTAATTATTGAAATATGTTTAAAATGTAATGAAACATTTTTGAAGAATATTATAATTAATTATTAGATCTATAATGAGTAAATGCAACATTTAGTCCCTTCTTTATAAAAGTGATGGTTAATTATATCTCTCAAATTTCATAACTAGCACTATTAAGTCCTAAATTTTTGCTTTTGTTATAACTTATTTGCCCCTCCTTCATATGTAACATTAAAATAGTGAAAAGAAAGCATATAACAAAAAATCAACCATGTATTTTACATTATTAAGGTAAAATTTAATAATGAACTTTAATATTTTTCATTCATTCTAATATTACAAGCTGAAAAAATGGTACTAATAATTAAAATAATAGCAAAAATAAGGGACTAACAATGCTAGTTATTAAATTTAAAGGATGTAATAGTAACCACTTTTATAAATGAAGGAATAAATATTGTGTATACTCATTTATAATCTAGTCAACAATATTTATACCATCCTCTTAAGAATTGTCAATTTTCCATTTCTCATTTACCCGTTAATGAAAGGATTTTTTTTAAAAATGATTTCTTCCTCCTTTTCTAGTTTATAGGCTCTTTTTTTCCTTTTTTTCTTTTCAACCATCTTTCTTTTGCCTCTCATGTGAGCACATATGTATACCAATTTTAATACTCTCCTTTGCCAGCTCTCTTTCTCCACTACCAACTCTCTATCCCTACCTAACGTCTAACTTGTCAGATTTCATTTTCTTCTCTTTGTTTCAATTTGCTTTGTCAGTCCTAATCTTCCTTTCCTTCCTTATTGGTTCAACCTTAACCAATAGTTCTACCATCATTCGACTAGAACTAGCTCCACCTAGCCTAACTCTTCACTATTCCATTACCACACTTTGCCAGCTAACCATTTGTCACAGTTCATCTTAAGCCGTGATCAATTAGATCTCAGATATATCTAGTTCCACAAGCCTAGTCCATTATAGGTTATTCACTCTTATGTTGTAAAGAGATATATTTGAAATCCATTTTCTTATATGCATCACTCAAAATGTAGTTTGTACAATGAGTTTGTATGTCATTGTTCTATGATATTTTTTTAGAAACTTATAATATTATATCTATATTTGTAATTTATTGATAAAACTAAGTGGCTTTACCCATATCCTACATACTTCTAATGTTTACATAACGTGGTATAAGGACTATTTATGGGTTCATTTAATCCAAAGCTATTAAAAGCGACATGTTGGGACCTTTTCATGTTATATGATACCTTGCACCCATTAAGATAGAGGAATATCGTTTATGGGATTTGAATGATGTATGTCCTACAAAGACTCTTTATAGGCTTGACTCTTTTATCAAATGTATTTGCTTTCATAAAGTTGATTATCCTCTATATGCTCGAATGCTAAGCCTTTACTTGAGAATATGAAAAATAATTCATAGAATAGTGAGTCGGTGAGTTTAGGTACTTAATGTATGAGACACAATTTATTTGTCTGATGGTTTCTAAATTTATAAATAAATAAATAACAAATTACAAAATTTTCCATATGACTGCACTATGCATACATTTTATAGCCAAGGGATATCACCTGGCATATACATCTCTTATGGTAAATAAAGATTCCATATTACTCAAAAAGTCCACATCATATTAAAACTTATTAGGGTTCTCCTTGCCATAAGATTTATTTAAATTTTAGTAACAAAATTTAAAAATTAAAATCAAATTTATTTATTTAAATTTTATAAATGTCTCCTTAATATGAATTTTTAAATACTATATGTCAAATTAAATACACATCAATTAGGACTTTACCAAGGTTTTATATTTTATTTATTATTTCGCATGCTTTTATTTTTTATTCTCATTTATATTATTTACAATTCAAATACTAATGAGTAATATAAATTTAACATATTAGAATTTCTTTTTACAACAAAAATATTTTAATTAAGTTAAATTTTTATTTAATCAAATTAATTTGCTATACTATATATTTTATTTTTAACTTTAATTTTTTGTTACTCAAATATTATTCTCTTCTTTTTAATTGCTCCATTTCATGTTTTTCAATTTTTTATGTTCACTTTTCTCGCTTACAATTTAAATATTACTATCACCGAGGAGTATATATAAAATAATATATTACCTAACTTTTTATAATTATTTTAAAAAATGAAATTTTATTATAAACATTATTAGTTAAATTAAATAATTACTTATTTTATTTTTTAAAATGATAATTGAAGATTAAAATTAAAATTTTAAGTTATTTAAATCTTTTCAATGTTTTCTTGATATCAAGTTTTAAATATTATATCTCAAATTAAATATATATTAATTGAGGTTTTGTCAAAACTTTATATCTCATATACTATTTTTTCATTTTTTTATTTTTTACCCATATTATTTACAACATAAATACAACTAAGTAATATAAAGTTATCATGACATAATTTTTTATTATGATAAAAGTATTTTAAATAAGTAACTTTTTAATTATATTAATTTATTTCACCTAAATTTTTTTATTTTTCATTCTGATTATTTATTAGTTTAGACATTGTTTCCTTTTTCAATTTGATTTGTTTCAAATTTTTTCCATTTTTACATTTATTTATATTGCTTATTATTCAAATATCAATATTAATAAATAGTATAGATATAACGTTATATATTTTATAGTTTAGATTTTTACAAATAATTTAGATAGATTATAATTTTAGTATTAAAATTATTAATTGAATCAATTATTTGCATGTTTTTAAAAAATATTATAATATTAAAATTAAACTTATTTATTTAAAATTTACCAATATTATTTTGATATTAATATTGATGTCAAAATAAATATATATCAATTAAGAGGATTTTATTAAGATTTTATATCTCATGTATTATTTTTGTTTATTTTATCTACTTGATTATACTCTCTTTTTTTTTATCATTTTTGGTTCACTCATAGTATTTGAAGTTCATCCACTAATATTTTTGAGTAGTATACATATATCGCAATATATTTTTATTATAAAAATGTTTTAAATAAGTTAAATATTTTATTCAATTAGTTACCCTATTATATATTCTATTTTTCTTCATAATTTTATGCCTCACACATCGTTTATCTTTTTTTTATTTATTCTATTGCATATTTTTTAATATGGATTTCTATTGTTTACCATTTAAACACCAATATCACTAAATCCTAAATCCCAAGCTGTATAAATATAATAAGTTCTATTTTATTTTTAACTTATTTAAACATTTTAAGTAAATTAAAACATTAATATAATTTTTGTTAACGAAAATAATTAATTTCATATTTTATTTTTAAAAATAAAAACTAATAATTAAATTAAATTAAATTCTATTTGTATAATTTTTTAATTTTTTATTAGTAATAAATTTTAAATATTATATTTTATATTAAAAATCCATCAATTGATATTTTATTAACAGTTTAGGGTTTATAGTTTGTACATATTTTTTCTTTATTTTATCTACTCCTTTTTATGTTTTTCTTCTTTTTTCCTATTCAATCATTCTATTAATAATTTAAGTGCAATATATTGAATAATATAAATATAATATTATTTATTTTTTATTATAAAATTATTTTTAATAAGTCAAACATTTTATTTAATTGAATTAATTGACTAAATAATTTATTTTTAACTTTTATTACTTTACAGTTTACATATTCTTTCTCTTTTTTTTAATTTGTTTTGCTATCTTTTTTTCTATTTTATGCTTACTCATATTATTTACTATTTAAATATTAAGATCATAAAATAACATTGATGTAATATACTATATTTTATTTTTATTATAAAATAAGTTAATATTATAGGAAGGATTAATATAATTAATTATTTATACATTCTATTTTAATAAAAATATTTGAAAATTTATCTTAATTTTGTTTATTTAAATTTATAAATATTCTATTAATATTAAATTTTAAGTACTATATTCTAGATTAAATACATATCAATGAGATTTTGTTTACGTTAATTATTTCTATTCTTTTTATTTATTGTATTGTAAAAATATTTAATTTGATGTGATTTGTGCCTAATTTTTTAATAATAAAATAATATCTAACAATTTTTCTTTGAGGTGAAAGTTATTTATTAAAATATAGATATATAAATATTAATAAATATAGCTAAAAATTAATTAATTATTAGGATCATAATTTATATTTGTTCCATTAGGTGTGAACTATTCTTTATATGATCAGTGAATAAATTATTTACATTTGCTAGAATTTTTTTTAAATCAAATTCATTGTTAAATATGATTTGTAAATATTTTTATTATAAAAATATTCTAAATAAATTAAAATTTTAATATAAAACATATAAATTGTATGAGTCAATTAGATTTTTTAATAAAAATATTTAAAAATTAAAAATTAAATTGATTTATTTAAACTTTTTAATATTTTTAATATTATATATTAGTCTTTCTACTTATTCTAGAAAAAGTTTCTTTAAATATGATATACAAGTATCTTTATTATAAAAATTTTTAAATAACTGAAAACTACTTTATTATTTTAATCCTTATTTGATAATTAACTGATAATTATAATAGTTAACTAATTAGTTAACTATTATCTAATAACTTATTTGATTAACTAATTATATTAACTATTTGAATAAAAATATTTAATAAAATTTACTATTTTTAATTAGTTATTTGTATGTAAAATAATAAATAAAGATATAAGTATATTTTATGAATTATTCAAGTATTTTTTTATTTTAATAAATTTTCTTATAAATAATATATTATTATAAGTTTATTATATATTAAATATTTCTTTAAAATTAAATTAATATAATTTTTATAGTTATTAAATTTTCTTTTAAGAAATCAATGAGTGCTTTAGACTTTTTAGTGAAAATAAAGTTGAAAATATTAAAATGAATTAGTAATAATTTAATCTTTTTACAAGCAATCAGTTAATAATCATTTGAAAACACTAGTATTACTAACTTTTTCAAATTAATATTTTGAAAAGTAATTCAACTGATTTAATTAGCTGATTATTAAATACCAAAATTAGTTAATAAAGAGGTAAGTGAATTCATCAATACAAAAGTTATAGGAAATTATAAAATAAATTAGTAAAAATTATTTATTAAAACATATTGTATAATTTTTTTCTTTTAAATTTAATTTTTATTTGAATGTAAAATTTAAAAAATATGTATATTGAAATGCATTAATATAAAAATACCTAAAAATTGATACTATTTTAATTCATCAAATAATGTTGTATAGATAATTTGATTTATTGTGAAATAAAAATTATTTAATTATTTATTATTAGGAAGATGTTATACTATTAAAAAAAATGTAACTAAATTTTTAATAAAAAGTAAAATAAATTGGAAAAATTTTTATAATATAATAAGTGGTGGTATAAAATCTATCTCCATATAAAGTACTAAAATTATATTTTTAAATAAAAATTATATTTTTAATAAGAATATTATTGTTATTAAATATTCATACTCCATTCCATTCCAATATTATTTTTATGTATAAATAATAATTATGAAAATATTTCTCTATTTTATTCTTATTCTTATTCTTATTTGATCAAATATATAAGTATTCTTTTCTCTTATTATTATTTTTTATTTTTATATAGTTACATAAATTATGTATAATGAAATTTAAAATAATAAAAAATACACTAATTTGTATTTTTGAAATTTCATTCTTTTCTATAATTAAAAAATATATTTTAATGTATAAATGTATTATAATATTTTTAAAAATTTTATTATTTTAACTAAATACCAGGCCGTGCGTAGTCCAATGTCACTAGTATCATATAATAAGGAGAAACAAAAGCTTTTTCTCTCTGTATACCGGTTTTTTAGCCCGTGCGTAGCACGGGTCCGTACTTAATAATTTTTTTTTAAAAAAATATAATAATTTATTTACATATATATATATATATATAGTAAAATATATTATTTAATATATAAAAATAAAGTTTAAAAAATAAATTAGATATCCTAATTATTTTAAATTTTATTATAAGTAACTTAATTATATTAATGTATAATAATAAAAAAGATAAAAGGAAAGAGATAAGAATGAGAAAGAAAATAAAAATAAAATAAAAGAGTCTTTCCATAAGTTTATGGATAATTAAATATTTAAAAATATATGATAATATTTTTAATAAAAAGTATATTTTTATAAAAAATATAATTTTTATATCTAATAAATACCACTATTTTTTAACTTAATATTAATTAAGTTCTTTTAATATAGTTCTAATAATTCTTATTGTAAAATAAAAAACAACTTTTTAATATCACTCTATTCTTACATAACTTATTTAAAATATTTTACAATGTTATATTTATAGTATTTAAAAATTTAAATATTTAAATTATAAATAATATGAGTGAATTAAAAAATATAACAAAATTAATTCAAAAAAAATAATTTACATGCTATAAAGTAATAAGAGTTAAAAATGTAATATATCATTAATTGATTCAATTATATAAAATTAATCACTTACTAAAAATTTTTATAATAAAAAATAATCTATGTTATTCATTCGATATAATATATTTGAACTTTAAATAGTGGGAGTGAATATGAAAAAACAAGAAACACAAAAATAATAGAATAGACAAAACGAAAAAAATGTGTAGACTAAAAATCCTTAATATAATCTTAATTAATATATTATTAATTTAAAATAGAACTACTTAAATATTATTATGAAGAAATATTAATAAAATTTAATAAATAAAATATAATTCAATTTAAAATAAATATGCAATTAATTAATTTTTTCAATAATTTTAATATTAAGATATTACTTTATTTAACATATTTTTATAAGTTAAAAATAAAATATATTATATTATTTAGTGAAATCAGTATTTAAAATGTAAACAATAAAAGTGCATATATTAAAAAAAGAGAAAAATATATATAGGAGCAAATAAAAAGATAAGGAAAAATGTAGAAGTAATGTAGTAAGAAAAATAGAATGTACAATAAGTTAATTAAATAAGATATTTTAACTTATTTAAAATAATTTATAATAAAAATATATTAAAAAACTTGGTTTTAATATTAAATTTATTATTAAAAAATATAATATAGTAATTAAATGACTCAATCAGTAATTTCTATACTAAAATTTTAATTTATTTAAAGTACTTATAAAATTAAAATAAATAATATTATATTTATATTACTTAGTGATATTAATGTCTAAGTTATGAGTAATATAAGTAGATATAAAAAATGAAAAGAACATGAAATGGAGCAAATAAAAAAAAGAGAAATAATTTCTAGGTTATAAAATAATTAGTGTTAAAAATAAAATATATAGATAAATAAAATGATTTTATTAAATAAAAGTTTTAATATAATTAAAATATTTTTATTATAAAAATAAATCCTTCCATATTAAATTTATATTATCTTACAGTGTTTGTTTTGTAAATAATATAGGTAAAAAAACAAAGAAAACATCTGAAATAGAGCATAAAGCACAAAGTCTTGATAAAATTTTAATTAATACGTATTTAGTTTGACAAATAAATATAGTACTTAAAAATTAATATCAAATAAATATTGATAAAATTTAAATAAATAAATTTAATTTTAATTTTAAATATTATTATTAAAAATAAAATATATAATTAATTAATTCAAATAATAATTTTTATGCTAAAATTGTAATTTATTCAAAATATTTATAAAAATTTAAAATAAAATACAAAATATTATTATATTATTATTTATTAAATTATAAATAATATAAGTGAATATAAAAAAAACAAGCATGAAATAATATAAATAAAAAGAAGAAAAATAATATCTAAACTATAATACTTAATATTATTTGAATTATAAATAGTATAAGCCAAAAGAGATTAAAAATAAAAAATTAAAAAATAGAAATATCAAAACAATATTAGGTGAAAAGTTTATTCCTCAACAATACCTTACCCTTAAAAAAATGTCCTTTAATAATAAGACTCCTTGAAAAAAATTCTCCTTAGATTCATTGATATGTATTGAAATTAGAATAAAATTTAATATTAAGAAAATATTAATAAAATTTAAATTAAAAAATTAATTATTTTAAATATTTTTATTAAAATAAGCTGTGTAAATAATTAATTCAATTAATGCTTTCTATAGCCTTAATTTATTTGAAAACATATTAATATTTAGTTATCTAGAGTGGTAACATATTATTATTTAATATCTAAACAGTAACATCGACTAAAACCTCAAATAAATAGATAAGTTAAATTTCATTAAAAACTAAACTAACAAATAAGAGTATGTTACTGTTTGTTCTCTAATTATAATATATTACTATTTAGTTTTAAAATAATAACACTAACTAAAAATTTAAATAAATGGATAAGTCAAGTGTTATTAATAATCAAAATACCAAAAAAGATGATGTTATAATTTTATCTTCAAATAATAATATTGATAAAAAATTTAGAATAAATAGATAAATTAAGTCTCATTAACAATGAATCTACCAAATAATAGCATATTATTATTTAGTCTCTAAATAGTAACATGTTACTATTTTATCTCTAAATAGTAATATCAAAATAGTAATATTAATAAAAAATTTAAAATAAATAGATAAATCAAGTTTCATTAAAAACTAAATTACAAAACTAAAGGATGTTATTATTTGATTTTTAAACAGTAATATTAACCAAAAATTTAAAATAAATAAATAAATTAAATCTCATTAATAACTAAATTATCAAAGAAGGCTATGTTACTGTTTAAACAATAATATATTACTATTTGATCTCAAAATAGTAATTCATTTGGGATAATTATTTTTTAAAGAAACGGCAAAAGAAAGAGATTATTCTATAATTTTATGTAAAGTTATTTGCTTCCAAATTTTTATTTATTTTTATTTTTATCTTAAATAAAAATTTATTTTTATCCTTAAAAAATAAATTTTTATTTATTTATAATTAAAAATTTATACTAATTTATTTTTTATAAATTTAAAAATTCTCTAATTTTAATTTTTATAAGTTTTTAGTCTTTTATTTTTAATTTTTATAAGATTAAAAATTCTTTAATTTTAATATGTGATAATAGAAGTTTCCGCTTCGGTGCTTTTATTTTTTCCAAAACGCGCTGTAAATATGTCATTTTGTCTCGTAGATTTTGTGATAAATTATTATTTGTGAGTGAACTTAAATTAAAGATAGTAGGCATGTGACACCCTGTTACAATAAATTATAACAAATGGTGTTGGTTTGATTTTTTTCCAAAAGTTTTTTCCACACCCAACATGTGTCCCAAAAAATGACCAAAAGACCTTTCTTTGTTAATATAAATATAAATATAGATTACGTTGTAAGAAAATTTCTAATTTTTTTATTTTTTTTGAAATTTTTAACTATATTTGATTTTTAATAACATAACATTTTTGTACTCATTAATAATAGAAATAATTTTCAATTGATGGTAAATTAAATTAACTTAGACATACATAACATTATTTGATCAATTAAACTAATATCATTTTTTAAGTAATTTTATATCAATGTATTTTAATATATAATTTTAAAATTTTTCATAAAAATTAAATTTAAAAGTAACAAATTATATAAAATATTTTTTATTTATTTTATAATTTCTTACCTCCTTTGCAATAAAAAATTTGCCTATCTCCTTGATAAAAATAAAATAATAATATAGTTTTAAATTATTAAAAATATTTTTATGATAAAAGTATTTACAAATCCTATTTAAAGAAGCTTTTTCCAACGTATATACGGATGACAACATATAAAACGAGAAAATATTAAAAAACCTACAAAATAAATTAATTTTTATTTTTATATATTTTTATTAAAAATAGAAAATCAAATTAACTTATTCAATTTATATATTTTATATTAAAATTTTAAATTATTTAAAATATTTTTATAATAAAAATATTTTTACAAAATCATATTTAAAGAGGAATTCAATTTAAAAAGATATTCTTTAATAAATATAAATAACTTATTCATTTAAAATATAAAATATAGTAAATGTCTAGCAGAGTCAATACAAATTATGATCCTAATAACTAACTCATATTCTTTAATTATATTTATTACTATTTAAATTATATATTTTAATAAATAACTTTCACCTAAAGTAAAAACTATCACATATTATCCTATGATTAAAAAAATTCTATACCAATCACTTCTAATTAAATATGTTTTATAATACAATAGATAAAAGAAAAAGAAACAATATGTGGATTATAAAATATAGATATATTTATTGATGTATATTTAATTTGAAATATGGTATTTAAAATTTACTATAAAAGATATTGATAAAATATAAATAAATAATATTTAAATTTAAATATTTTTATTAAAAATAAGATATGTAAATAATTAATTCAATTAATACTTTTTATAACCTTAACTTACTTAAAATATTTTATAATAATAATAATAATAAAATATATTATGCTATCTCTATACTATTTAGCAATCTTAATATCTAAATTTTGAATAATATGAGTGAATATAAAAAAGGAAAAATGTAACAAAATAAATTAAAATAAGAAAAATAATGTGTGCATTATAAAGTAAATTAAAAATAAAATATACAGTAGATAAAATAAAGAGAAATAATACATGAAATATAAAGCTTCTACAAAATCCTCTCAATTTATATATATATATTCACATATACTACTTAAAATTTTATATAAAAATATTTAAAAATTTTAATTAAATAAATTTAATTTTAATATTCAAATATTATTATAAAAATATAATATACAATTAATTAATATAATTAAAATTTTAATTTATTTAAAATATTTACAAAATTTAAAAATAAAATATATAATATTAGTCAATGATATTAACATCTTAGTTCTAAGAAATATAAATAGACGTAAAAAATAAAAAAACATAAATAGAGCAAATAAAAAGAAGAGAAATAATATCTAAATTAATAAATGATTAGAGTTAAATTAGACAATATAATAAAATAAATTAATTTAATTAAATAATATTTTTTACAAATTTAAAATATTTTTACCATAAGAAATTATAGTGCAATAAATTTCTATTAGTCAATAATATTTGAGTTGTAAATAATATAATTGAAAAGAAAAAGAAGTATGGAAATAGTAAATAAAATATAAAACTTTAGTAAAATTTAAATTAATATATATTTAGTTTGATATAAAGTACCTAACAAATATTGACATAATTTAATTAAATAAATTTAATTTTAATATTTAAATATTATTATTAAAAATATAATATAATATAAATTAATTCAATTAATAATTTTTATAGCTAAAATTTTAATTTAATTAAAATATTTACAAAATTTAAAAATAAAATATATAATATTATATATACACTACTCAATGATATTAAGTTATAAATAATATAAATAGACATAAAGAATTAAAAAAAATGAACAGAGCAAATAAAAAAAGAGAAACAATGTCTAAATTAATAAATAATAAGAGTTAAAAATAAAATATATAATAAAATAAATTAATTTAATTAAATAAAATTTCTAACATATTTAAAATATTTTTATTGTAAAAAATACATTGAAATAAATCTACATTACTTAGTTGTATTTGAATTATAAATAGTCTAAGTGAAAAGAAAAAAAGTATAAAAAATAGCATATGAAATATAAAACTTTGGAAAATTTTCAATTAATATATATTTAATTTAATATGTAGTATCTAAAACTTGATATCAAGAAAATGTTAACAAAATTTAAATAAATATATTTGATTTTAGTCTTTGATTATTATATTTGAAAAATAGAATATGCAAATAATTGATTCATTTAATAATTTGTATGCTAAAATTTTAATTTATTTAAAATATTTATAAAAAATTAAATATAAAATATATAATATTATATCTATATTACTAAATGATGTTAATATCTTAATTATAAGAAATATAAGTAGACATAAAAAATGGAAAAACATGTATGGAGCAAATAAAAATAAGAGAAATAATGTTAGAGTTAATAAATGGTAAGTGTTAAAATAAAATATATAGTAAAGTAAATTAATTTAATAAAATAAAAATTTTAACTTATTTAAAATATTTTACTATAAAAAATTATACTATAATAAATTTATATTACTCAATAATATTAGAGTTATAAATAATAAAAGCAAAAAAAAAGTATAAGAAATAATACATGAAATATACGACACTAGGAAAACCTTAGTTGATATGCATTTAATTTAAAATATAATACCTAAAACCTGATATTAAGAAAATATTAACAAGATTTAAATAGATAAATTTGATTTTAATATTTAGGTATTGTTTTTTAAAAATATAATATTTATATACCAAAATTTCAATTTATTTAAAATGTTTATAAAAATTCAAATATAAAATATATAATATTATATATACTACTTAATGATATTAATATTCAAATTATAATCAATAAAAGTAGAGACAAAAAATAGAAAAATATGAAATTAGACAAATAAAAAGAAGATAAATAATGTTTGAATTATAAAATAATGTTAATAATAAAATGTATAGTAAAATAAATTAATTTATTAAATAAAAAATTTAAATCATTTATTACTTAAAATATTTAATCCTAAAAAATTATATTATATTAAATTTATAAGATCCAATGATATTTGAATTATAAATAAATTATAAATAGTATATATAAATGAAAAGTATTAAAAAAATGGGGACAACATTGGGTGGAAAATTTTTTTCACATAGCACGTGCCCCAAAAATAAAATCACCAAAAAACCTTGCTTTTATAATATAGTACGTAGTGGATATATATGTGCGCGCGCACATTTACGTGTATTATTTTGTTTAAAATGTTACAAAGAAGAGTTGAATCTCATGCCGGTAGATAAGCAAGAACTCAATTATTAAGCCATTAATTATTTTTATTATATATTTATAAATTTAATATATGTTAGAATATAATAGTTATTCCTAAATAATAAATAATTATTTATCTTTCAATTAATTAAACTTATATAATAAAATTAACATTATAGTATGATAAATATTGTATTACATAATGAAATTAAATTCTTTTCACATTAAACGTAAAAATTAATAAGGTTAACTTAAACACATATATATACATACATTTTCACAAAAGTTTTTAAATTTGTCTTTCAATCTAATTTTTAAAACATCACTCAAAAAAAGAGATCATCCAATGTGCAAAACAATATAAAAAGATTTATTTTTAATTAAGTTATGTTCTTTTTAGAAAGTTTTGAAGAAAAGGAAGATATATATATAATATAAAAATAGCATAACCATTATATATATATTTGTAGTATGTTGAAACTTGATATAAAATAAGATGAACATCTAAATATATTTATCTGTAAAATAAAATCAAATAATTATAATATATTATAATTATTTATTTCTTAACAAAATTTAAAAAGTTTAACAAATTATAGTATTTATTTTTTTGAAAAATAATTTAATAGATAATATATAAAATTTAAATATTATTAGAGTGAAAGAATATATTTAAATAAATTTATAATTTTATATATTATTTTACATATAAATAACTAATTTTATTAAATATATTTATTTAAATAATTAATATTATTAATTGATTAAATTAGTTAACTATTAATATAAATAGTAGATTGCCAACATGACCTATATATTTAAATATTATTTAAGATATTGTATGAATGATTTGAATTCTTTTAAAGTATAAAATATACTTTAGAAAATAAAGTAAAAAATCAACTAATTTTTGTGAATAATTAATAAATAAGATGATTTTTAATAAGATAATTATAAATTAAAAAATTATTTTTTTAATAATTTTAATTATTCACTCTTTTCTTTTTGACGCATATCACATGCTTTCGATTATGCTGTAACATCATTGGCTTTGCAAGCTAGATAGATACATTTGATTCGCAGAATATTTTTAATATTTTTGAAAATATTTTAAAGAAATATCACATTTCTATATTTGATTTAAAATTTGAAAAAAAGTTTGGAAATGTCACATTCTCAAAAATCTTTTTGACCTAACATTCTTTTAAATATATTCCCATAGGAAGGTGAATATCTAAGATTCTTATATAATGAAAATGTGATATTAAAATATTTTTTAAAAAATTTATAGTGAACTAAATATAGGAATGTTATATTTCCGTTAATTAAATTCTTAAGAATTATATTCTTGGAAATGTACACTTTTCTGGGAATTTAAGATTTTATGAACCAAACGCTACCTTAGATAATTTAAAAACAAAAAATAACAAGATAAACTTGTAGACATGCAACACCATAGTTAAATATCAGCACGGGCTAATATTTAATAAAATAATAATAAAATTTTAAAATATAATAATTTAATTACATATTAAAACATGTTATTAATTTAAAAAAGAATAAAATATACAAAAATATAAATTATACTTATTTTTTATTATTTTAAATATTATTATACATGATATTCATATAATTTTAAAAATTAATGATAAAATAAAAATATTTATGTCTACAATTAAATAAGAAAATGAATGATAACAAAATAAAAAAATCTTTTCATAATTATATTTAATACATAAAAATAATATAGGGAGGGAACAAAATATGAGTATTTAATGATAATAATATTCATAATAAAAATTATAATTTTTATTTAAAAATATAATTTTAATACCATATTAATAACACAATTTAGTTGCATGCACTTATTTTTGTCATTATACGTGGCATAATTCTTGAATTTTGTTTAAAACGTATCATTGTTATTGGTTTATTTTATATATTCAAAAACCTATTATTTACCTTTATAACTTTACTTAAATTATAATTAATTGAACTTTAACATATGAGTAAGTTTCATTAGTGCTAACTCGTATATTATTACATTATAAGAAAATTCCTAAAATAATATAACATCTTTGTACTCACTAATAATATAAATAACTTTCAAGTTACAATAAATCAAATTAATTTAGACATATAAAACATCATTTAACCAGTAAATTTTATTAATTTATTTTATAATTTCTTACCATTTTTGCATTGATAAATTCAACTTTCTCCTTAATTAAAGTAAAATAATAAAATAATTTTAACTTATTAAAAATATTTTTATGATAAAAATACTTAGAAATTATATTTGAAAAAGAATTTGATTTAAAGACATTCTTTCAAACAAATGTAGAAAGATAAAATATACATGAAGAAAATATTAAAAAATTTAAATAAATCAATTCAAGATTAATTTTAAGATATTTTTATTAGAAATAGAGCAATTAATTGACTAATTTAATTTATACATTTTATATTAAAACTTTAAATTATTTAATATATTTTATAATAAAAATATTTATAAATTACATTCAAAGATGAATTTGACTAAAAAAGACTTTTCCTAACAGATCTAAATAACTTATTTATTAGCAATGTAAAGAGTAGTACATCTCTAACAAAGTAAATATAAACTGTGATCACTAATTAACTATTTTTTTTCAATCATTTCTATTACTGTGTACATTATATATTTTAATAAATAACTTTGATCACGAAGCAAAAATTGTCACATATTACTCTATCTTTAAATAAATTTTTACACAAATCCCTCCAAATTAAATATATTATACAATGCAATTAATAAAAGGAAATAATACCTAAATTTAAAGTATATATTAATTTCTTTAATGTGTATTTAGTTTGAAATATAGTACTTAAAATTTGATATCAAGATATTGATAAAATTTAAATAAATAAAATTAATTTTAATTTTTAAATATTTTTATTAAAAATTGAATGTGCAAATAATTAATTCAATTAATAATTTTTATAATCTTAACTTATTTAAAAATTTTATAATAAAAATAAAATATACCAAATTATATTTATACTATTTAGTGATATTAATATTTAAATTGTGAATGATATTAGTAAACATAAAAAAAGAAAAAGTATATAATAGAGTAAATTAAAGTAGGAGATATAATATAAAAGCTATAATATAATAAGAGTTAAAAATAGAATATATAAGAGTGAACATATAAAAATAAAAATATATAATGAAGTAGATGAAATGAGGAAAAAAATGTGTGGGTTGTAAAATTTTGACAAAATTTTAATTGAAATATTTTAATTTAAACTATAATGCTTGAAAATTATTACAAAAAAAGAAAATTTTAATAAATAAAATTTAAAGCATATTTGAATATTATTTTTAAAAATAAAATATGCAAATAATTAATTTTGTTAATAATTTTTATATTAAATATTTAATTTATTTAAAAATAAAATGTTTTATATTATTTATATTATAAATAAAATATATAAAAATAAAATAAAATATATTATATTTATATTATTTAGTAATATTAGTGTTTAAATTATAAATAATAAGAATGCATATGAAAAAAAGAGAAATACATGTAGTAGAGAAAATAAAAATACGAGAAATAATATATGAGATATAAAGTAATAAGGAAAATAAGGTATATAATAAATTAATTACATAAAACTCTTAATATACTTCACTTATTTAAAATATTTTAATAATAAAAAAGTTTGATATATCAATACTACTAAAAAATATTAGCATCTAAGCTTTAAATATTATAAGTGAATAAAAATGAATAAGAAAAAAAATATATAATGAAGTAGACAAAATAAATAAAAAATAATAAAATATTAAGTATTTTCAAAATCCTCCCGGTTAATATATATTTATTTTTAGATATAATACTTAAAAATTAATATAAAAAAGTTGACAAAATCCGAATATATATTTGATTTTAATATTCAAATATTGTTAATAAAAATATAATATATGATTAATTGATTCTATTTATAGTAATTTTTATACCAAAATTTCAATTTATTTAAAATATTTATAAAATTTAAAAATAAAATATATAGCATTATATCTACATTACTTAAATGATATAAACTTCTAAGTAATATAAATCGACATAAAAAATAAAAAAATAAACAGAGCAAATAAAAAGAAAAGAGAAAATGTATGAGCTAATACATAATAAGAGTTAAATATAATATATAATAAAATAAATTAATTCAATTGAATAAAGTTTTTAACTTATTAAAATATTTTTACCGTAAAAGAAAATTATATCTAATAAATTTATATTACTAAATACTTTTGACCCGTAAATAATATAGGTAAAAAAAAAAGATATATAGTGCATGAAGTGTAAGTTCTTGAAAAATTTTTAATTGATATATTTATAAAATTTAAATATAAAATATATAACATTATATTTATACTATTTAATGATATTAATATATAAATTATAAGTAACAAGACATGAAAAATAGGAAAACATGAAATGAAATAAAAAAAAGATAGAGGAACAACGCTTGAATCATAAAATAATTAAAGTTAAAACTCAAATATATAATAAAGTAAATTAGTTTAATTAAGTAAAAATTTAAACTTATTTAAAACATTTTTATCTTAAAAAGAAACTCGTTGAATTTGTATTAGTAAATAACATTTAAGTTGTAAATAATATGGATTAAAAATGAATAAATAATACTTAAGCTGTAAATAACATGGGTAAAAAAATGAAAAAAAATGTGAAGTAGTACACGATGAGGAGGTAAAAAATCTTAAGAGAATCATAATTAATATATATTTAATTTGACATATAGTACTTAAAAATTAATTTAATTAAATAAAAATCTAATTATTTGAAATATTTTTATCTTAAAAATATTATACTATATTAAATTTATAATATTTAACAGTATTAATTTAAATAAAAAGTAAAAAAATAAAAAAATGGGACAGTGTCGGGCGGGAAATTTTTTTCTTCCAGCTCAACACTGTGTGTCCCAAAAAAAGAAAAAGGTTCCCCACCCCCCAAAAAACTATCAATTAATAGTAAGATGTGGATTTCAATCTCAGTCCGCGTTCAAACGCTTCTTCCTATTTGAATGGCTTCAAATTCGAAACATATACATAGGCATCAGGTATAAAATAACGTGGAGCCAAAGGAGGTAAAATTTCGGCAACGAATCAGAAGTCCCTGGATGAACCCTAGCATGGTGTAAATCCATGCTATTTCCACCATCTAAAATCAAGCACAAATTAATTAAGATTGAAAAAAAAAAAGAAAAAAAAGTCAATTAATTGCTACTCCACGAAAGGATTCAAAACATCAATTGAAAATACACTGAAGAGTTTGACTTACAAAGGGTTGTTTGGTATGCAGTAAAAATATGAAAAATTATATTTTTCAGGAAATAAAAAATTGTGAGTTGTTTAATTCTTCAAAATATGAAAAATCATTTTCTAAGAATTTCTCATAAAATATGGAAAATCATTTATTTAATCCCCTTAAGTAACTTTTATTTTTTGAGAAATGTAATTTTTTTATGTCAACTAAATAATATTAAAAAAATTTATATGGGAAGTAATTTTCTAAGAAATTTAACTTTCATAAAAATTTATTTTTCACATGAATGAAGCTTACTCTTAAGTAACAAATGAGAAACCAACGAAGATCAATGACAATAGAGAGAAGGAGGCATTAGAAAAACTTAGATGCAATTGTTTAGGATACTTTTTAATTTTTTTTTTATCTTTCATGCCAAATGTTTAAAAAAAAATAGAATTAATGAGAGGGGAAGACAGAAGGTAAAAGATGATACGTGCGCGGCTATTATTGCGTTCTACTGGTTTATCTATTTACTACCGAAGTCCAAACTTTTTCAAAATATTGGGGTTTGTTTGTTTTATATTTTTAAAAAATGTTTTTTGTTTTTCATTTTTAAAAACAGAAGAATCTAGTAATCTGTTTTCGGATTTTTTTTTAAAAATTATTATTTAAATATATAACTTAAAAATAAAAAATTTTAATTATTTTTAAACTTATCTTCTTATTTAAATATCAATTTTATAATTAAATAAAATATTTTCTTATTTATAATACCAATCACCCTCTATTATTTATTTTCATTTAATTTGAAAATAATTTTTGAGTAAAAATAATTTTTAAAAATATAAAAATAAAAATATATCTAAATATATCTTTAATCTCTCCTTTTTTTTTCTCTAAAATATATTGAGAATCAGGTGAATTGAAAGGAAAAAAAAGGGCGCTGATTAAGGGGGCCCGTCGTCCGGAGATACATTTTCATTTTCGTCTGTTCAAGGAGTTACTTAACGACGTCGTTTGACAATAACTGGGCAGGATATCGGGAAACCCGTTTTCTTAGGGTTTCGAATATTACTTTCTGTTATTTCCAGTTTCCACGAATTCCTCAAATTTGAGATCTCCAAGAACTCAATATCGTTGCGTTTTTCTCTCAACGAGGTGCTGGTCGTTTCTGTAAGCTGTTGGATTAGTCATCTTTGAAGTAAAACCTGAAGAACACAACTAGATTCATATCTTGATTCGATCGATATTCTGCTGTGTCGTCCTGATTTTCTGTATGTATTCTAATTCTTATACGTTGCCCAGAAAATCAAAAAATTTCGTGTGTATCAGCCGAAACCACACGAATTTAGTTCATTGTCTTTTCCTGGAATGAAGAAAGGATATCTACGAATCTTTATTTGATGGGCAGTCTAACGTTAGTTCTTTGGTCTTTTAAATTTCTTTGTTTTTCTTGCTCTTTTTATAGTTGAATTAATTAGTTTACTTGGGCTATATCTCTTGGGCTTACACTAGTGTTTAGTCTTTACAGACATATCCTGAATGTCAATCCACTGTTTTGCTTTGTTATTCATTTAAACAAATTTTAAACTAGGATTTTTTTGAAATTCGTTCTGAAATCACTGCTCAAAATCTCGTTGGTTGTACTTGTAAATTCAGTGCTGTACTTGTCAGTTGATTCAGTTTACATCTTAATATACTTTACTTTGAGCTATATCTTTTGTCTTTACATACATTACCGGGGTGTGAAACCGCTGTTTTGTTTTCTTATTATAAATTTCTAATCTAGCCACTTTGGCTAAGGTCAATGTTTGGATTTTGGTAGAGGTACTTGGTTGGAGTTCTAATACTTTCCAGTATACCCATAGAAGTTTATATAAAGAGGAAGGGGAGAGGAAATTTATGACCTATATTTTATTAGCAGTTCTCGGTGGTGGTGGGTACCAAAAACGTTATTGGTTTGCATGATCTTAAATGGGGTATTTTGCAATTGATATGTTATAATGAGTGAATCCCCTAATTCTAAGAGAATTTCACATGATTATTTATGATGGAATCACGGATCAATGTATATAGTATTGACTTAGAGTTTGTTTGTTTTGACAGAAATTTTTTTCTATAGGAATATTCTTATTTTATTTGTGATCATGATTATAAAATATTAAGACCGACAAAAATGTTACATTTGTTCAATGTTAAATGTATGGATTTTGGTGGAAAACTATATCCTCTATTTCAAAGAGTAAGTTGTTTTCCCCCTTTACCATGGCACCATAGTCTATTTTTTCATCAAAAGGTATATAAGTGGCATGAAAGTCTCTCACTTATATATTAGTAAATGAGATTTCCTATGGAAAATGTCTTTCAACTAAACAAAGAGAGCCCTTGTTTCCTATATGAATCCTAGAGGTAGTGAAAGTGCAAAGGGAAGGGACAAAGAGTATATTATTGCAATTAAAATCTTGTTCTTAATTTGATATTATATCTCTATGTTTTCCTTTAATTTGGCTTTACTCCTAGTATGTATTTAGAAGTTTGCTTATGAGGTTATAGAACTCTGGTATGAAAACTTGAACCTCAATTTATTTCCTAAGCGTTTGAATCTATTAATTATTTTGTTCTCTTCTTTTATTATTTTTGATGAAGATATTATTTCCAATTTTTAAAATACTAAGATTATATAAGTTCTAATGCATATATGTCACATACCAAATCAAATATTATTTTTAAGCATATAGCCTATCATACTTAGCTTTCTAACTTAACCTGCCTCCACTAATTGCTAATTGTATCAAACATCATGCCCAAATCATGTATCTTAGCTTATGACAAATTGGTCAACAAAATTGAGTAGGTTATTACAGAAATTCAGCTCAGTCGAAATAACTGACTTGTTTCTCTTGTAATTTGCTCAAAATGGAATATTTGACCATATTAAGGATTCTTCTATTGGATTCTTACACATTCGTCTGCCTTTGTAGTTAATGTTTGGTGTTTGTTCTTTTTCTTGTAAAATAAGGTCATAGTTTTTAGTGGAATGGATTTTTTTTTTTTTGATCTGTCAAGACCAAAATGCTTGGAGTTTAATGGGCCTTTGGCAGCTGTTAGGAGTAAGCTTGCAGTTGCACTTGGTGGAAGGGGCTCTGCATTACCCAGCAACTTTTCTTGAAATCCTGTGATCCTCAGTCCAATTTGAATATGATTTCTTTAAGTTCATTGTAATATGTTTCTGAGTCTTTTTGCTGATAATACTCGAATTTCTTGATGAACAAATTGTCACTATTTTTGTTTCACACTTGGGAAATCTACTACTGTTTGATCTTTCTGAAAACATTGGACGAGCTTAGTCACAGAATTGCTTCAAATCAAATGCTACCTTGATTGTTCTTTAGGAGTATCCATGTCTATGATTCCCGTCAAAGCATCTATATGAAACCCTTTGAATGGTGCATAACCCGTATTCATTTTTATATATTGCAATTGAAATACGATTTAGCATCAAAGAATGGGTAATAATACTTTGTTATCATAAATTTGCAGTTGGTAATGGTTTCACAATCCATGAAGGATTGAAGCATGGATCTTGAAGGCAAAAAATTTGGAGGAGGTAAAAAGTTTGTCATGCTAGAGATTTTCCTGTTAATGATTGTTGCTAGTCTATATGCTTCTGGTGTATCAATTGAGGGCATTGATTGATTTTGTGAGTGAGAGGAGCAAGTCTTGACCATTTGATCTTGCATTGATGGTCATGGTTAAAACTCCAAGTCACATGATTTTTTCAAGTGATAAAGTGAATTTAGTTGGTGTTATAATCCTGATCATTGGACTGTTGATGCTACATCCAATGGTCAAGATTTGCTTCACTCGCTCTTGCATTTGATACTATGCATTCTATGTATTTTATTTTTTTAATAATTTTGGTCTCCTATAACTTCAACTGTAATCATTAGCAAGACAATGTATTTTGCCTGTTGGTAGTGTCAATCTGAGAACTCGTAAATCCCGTTTTCATCTCAATTTAAAAGCCTTTTGTCAATATTTTGAATGTCCAGTAAATTCTTTTTCACTGTTAAAACATGATGTCATGGTTATTAGCAACTATGATCTTCTCAATCTAATAATGTCATGAATTTGTGTAGTTTCAACATCAGAAATATATTCTGGTGCATTTAACCTTATTATTTCGTTGGATGGATTTTGCTTTTATTGAAGATAGACTCCCATGCTTTCCATTTCTGACTAAAATTCTCAGTTGGTTTTACAGAATAAATTATCTGACATATTTAACACTTAAACATCAAGGTAATAAACCTGTTTAGTCAATAAGCATTTTTTTTAATGAAATATAGGGTGCAGTCTCTGATGTTTTCTTAATTGGGTTTTTGTAAATATTCATGGTCATTCTGCTTAATTATGATAGCACGTGATATAAAAATTCTGTTGGGAAAAAAAGAATTCCTCTAGTCAACGAATAAGATTTGATGTATTATGCTGAGATTAATATATTATAGCCATTTTAAAATGTTATGACATTTTAGATGTCTTAGAAGCCATGAGTGTGCTAATTTTGTTTTGTTTCCCTTTCATCTCATTATGCAGAATTTATTTAAGATGTGATCCCTTTATTTTTGACACTCCTTTCTTATTGTGCCAACTAAACAGGCAGGGTCTGACTTCATGTGCAAAATGTGTTACCCTTTTCTTCCTTTTGTCCATCCCAGACTTGATTATATTTGTATTAAAGAAATTGGTCTCAACCATGGTAGTAGGAATCATATGATTCGTGATACAAATCATGCGATTGAATTTGATTTGACTATAAATCAATACAATCTCTTGTAAGGCAGCATGAAGCAAGATGAGAATCTTGTGAATTGCTGCAACTCTAATGACTTTCCATGGATTCCAAAGATTCTAGCCCCAGATGAAGGGGGAAGGGACATGACAGAACTGAGTTGGGTTCTCTCCAATCCTAACTTTAAAGCTTTAGAATATTTATTTTCATTTTTTTTTTAAAGAATATAACAAATCAGACTTTCTACAGCCATTCTTCTAAAACCTTGTTATATTAAGCCTGAAGCCCCACTACCATTATCTTGAAACCATAACCTCCAATATTATTAAAGTTGCAGTACCCCTCTCATCTTTCTTTGTCCTCTATGCCTATGTTTGATCATTAATACTTTGATACACAATTCAATTTGATTCACAAAGAGACTGGAGGGCTCTCTTACTGTGAAGTTCCATTTTTAAATGTTTTTGTGGATTTTATTACTCTTCCAATGAACATGCTACTTTATCTTTAATTCTCTTCAGTGTAGTCTCCTTGAGAGACTTGCAATGAGATTGCAGGACTCTCTTGTTGTGAGGATCTTTTTCCCTCCCTCATAATAATGTTTTTGTGAATTTGTTTGTGGTGTTTTAGCATCTGCTGCCTTGGTGCTTTCTTCCTGTGGAGTATTTCTGGTCCTCTAGATTCTTCGTACTCAGTTTCCTTAATTATTTCTCTTATATATATAAAAGAAAAATTATTTTTGTGGGTTTCTCATTGAATACTTACCATACTATTAAACTTTCAGGACCAAGGGAACTGACTGGTGCTATAGATCTTATAAGTCACTTCAAGTTACTTCCCCACTATGAGTTTTTCTGCAAAAGGCCACTTCCTGTGTCAATTGCAGACACACATTATCTTCACAATGTGGTGGGAGACACTGAAATAAGAAGAGGAGATGGGATGCAATTGGATCAACTTATTCAGAACACATCCTCATCCAGAGACACAAATTCTCGTATGCAGCCTTTTGACCTCGATATTCTCAAGGAGGCTTTCCAACTAAGGGAAACAGGACCTGTTGATTTGCCTTCTGTAAGAAATTTTCTGCTGCGAATTTTTTTCCCCTTAGTTTTAATAGTAATGAGTCTACTTTGGCGTTTATTTTAGTGATAGACTATGTATGTGTGCTTATTTTTTGCCCCTCTTGAATTTGTACAATAGTCGGAGAAAGGAGTTCCCACTATTGCAGGGAAATCAAAAAGTGAGTCGAAAGACAAGGAGAAGAAACATAAAAAGCATAAAGATAGGGACAAAGATAAAGACAAGGAGCACAAGAAGCACAAGCATCGCCATAAGGACCGAAGTAAAGACAAAGACAAGGAAAAAAAGAAAGAAAAAAGTGGGCATCATGATTCTAGTGCTGATCACTCCAAGAAACACCATGAAAAGGTTTTGACAATTTTACTCTGTTGTTTTACATAGTTTACATTTGGGTCTTTGGCATTCTGAAAATTTGGTGTTCCGATGTTTCTGAATTTGCATTAGATTCATTACATTCTTTTCTTGATGCTACAAATTGATTCAATTTCTTGTAAGTGCATTCTTGTGCTGGGCATGACAACTAATTGTTGATAGTGGTCAAATCTCAATTTCTTGGTATTTAGGATCTCATTAAGGACATATTTATTTTTTAGTCATCATTTCATGGTCTTGCCTTTTGCATACTATTTACAATTGTTGTGGGAATTTTGCTCTGTACATGAATTCTTTTTACTTCATATGATTACAGAAAAGGAAGCATGATGGAGATGAAGATCTTAACGATGTGCACAAGCACAAAAAAAGTAAGGTAATAGAAGGTTGCCCTTTCTCTATGGTCTGTGTCTGTAAATTCTTAACACATTCTTTGGAGTATGTTTCTTCTGTCTATCTCTTCTCTTCTTGCCTCACATTGCTCAATCTCTGATTAACCTTTTTTTGGTTTAATATCTTAATTTGATTGCAGCACAAGAGCTCAAGAATTGATGAATTGGGGGCGATAAGGGTAGCAGGCTAAAAAGGTTACTGTAGTTGACTTCTTATCCTCAAGTGGTTATTGTCATTGTTTTTCAATTGACATTATCAGATTTCTTAAGGTACTATTTGCGATAATCTCTAATATTTTCTCTGCATTTTATATGCTTTTGTTTCATAGTTCGTTAGATAAAGGGTTAACTGCAATCCACTTATTCCTTCTTAACCACTAACAATTTGGCTGGCCTGGTGTTTCCATGGTGCTATGTTGTTTTTTTGGCCCAAACATCAGTGCTTTTTAGGAATTAAATAATTTTAAATTCAGCAGCAAGTTTACCCTCTTTGTATTCGTAATGCAGTAGCTGAGGCTTGGGGAATAGAAAGTGGAAAATGTGTTACCCACATTGAGAAATTTGTCCTTTGGTCATTCTATAAGAAGTTTCAACGCATACAATAATAGCTTTTTAGTAAAAGAGTTGAAAAAGTAGACAAGATTTGATAGATTAGAAATCGTAGTATTCTTTCCACTAAATCTTTTATGTTGGCATCATGGATACAGCTTTTGCTCCAAATTCATGAACAAGAAAAGAAAATAAATAGTCTTGAGATATTCTAGATGAGTTAGCCGACAGCCTTTGGATAAGCAGCAGTCTCACAGAAGATAATCAAAATGTTTCTGTTACAGCTTTCTTTGGTGAACTAACAACAATAATTTATTTACTGAAGTTGCTATTGTCTTCAGGACTTCAATTCTTGCAGATTTAGGAACATCCCCGAAGATTACCAATTCATTAGTTAAGAGTCAAATAGAATTTAGAGCTTTTGCTTTTAATTTATTTGTGTACAGGTGATTAAAGTCATCTTTGAAAGTTCGGAACTCTCGTTGAGCCTTTTTGAGCAAGTTGCTCTCTTCTTTTTAGACATTCATTACTTGTCTTTGATCTTTTGGGGCAATGGTTGTTCTAGACCTGCATGTGCCGATAGATGTAAAACAACCTTAACAATCCCACTGCTGACTTTACCACAGGTTTTAAATCTACAAAATTTTTGACACGAGTTTCTTTTCCTAATGTGTTGGTTATAGTAATGATTCATCATTTTCTGTTGGTGTGGACTTGGAGAATGTTGTTTTAATATTTTACATTTTCATTGAATCTTGGGGTTGGGATGTTGCCAAAGTTGCTATCCTATCTAGTCAACTCTTTTTAGTTCTGATTCTGTTGGTAACTGAGAAACTACGTTATTGGAGCATAACTGGGAGATCAAAGAGTACACTGTTTTCTGATGACTGACAGAAAGAAGTTTGGAGGATACTGCTTGCTTGTGTAAATAAGGAGAAACTCTTTATCTCCGTATGTTCTTCCCACAAGATTCCCTTACGGTGAAGGGGCTGTGCAGCCCGAAATAGTGGGGTCCACAGTTCCTTCACTGTGTCACTGAATTGTGTGGAAAGGATATTTGGCATTGCTCTGAAATAAAGGGCTTGAAGCTATTTTTCTATTGGTTCAATTATCGCATCACTGGAGATTTTCTTATTTCCTTCAAGTGTTTTGGGTTCTGGAAATTAATGAATCTTTGTCCTTAGTTCCAGTTTTTATATTCTATAACTAGCAAAGCTTATCTGCTTTTAGTTATTTCATGATAAGCATTGTTATCGGTCGTAATATACATGATGTCTTCCAATTTTGTGCAGAGTAGCTAGTGAACTGACTAAATATTATTCTGTTGATGGACGAAAAGGAAGCAAAGGTAAAATTTGCCAAAAATGAACCTTTTTGGTATAACTACTGATATATTTTCCATTAATTAGCAAAACCTTGGTCTTTCTTTTGCCACTTTTTTTCGGCCTACTTGATGTCTCAACATGTGTATATTAATTGAATCCTCCTCTTCTCTTTATAGATTTCTAATTTGTCTAATGCAAATTTAAGTCTAGGGCAGCTGGTTCTTGTATAGTTGATTAAGAGCTGGGGTTTTGTATATTGGTATCTATACCCCATATCTTGTATCTGACGGATGAATGATCACATTTAGTAGTATTTGAATTTCCGATGCGTCGCCAATATTCTTTGCGTGTTCGTTGGGTGATATATATTCTCAGCAAGTTAAGAAGAATCTTTGGGTTTCCAAAATTTTGAGGCATCATTCTGTAACTAATTTTTCAAAATCAATGTTTAAGTAGTGTGGTTAGGTGAAACCTCCGGGGTTGGTGAAAGCAATTTGTCGTCAATAATCAGGGTTCTAAAAATTCTTGAAAGGATTTGGTTGGGCAATTCGTTTTATGCTAGTATTCGGTGTCAAACTAATCGAAGTTTTGAGGTGTCCAAAGCCCACATTTTCCGTATATATTGAAATTGAAGGCCAAAATTCACTAAAAATTTATTAGTGTCTTTTATGGAAAATTGTTAGTCTTGTGCAATGATTGTCTCAAAAAGTGAGAATAGTCCTCGGAAAAATGGAAATTTGTATAATTTTTTTATTGGATGATTGCTACCGACAACGCAGAGACACTTGCGACGACTGCCATTATGGGGGTTGGTAAATTGCATGTTCGAATCTTATGCTGCATGGTCTGCAACTTAAAGCAATTCAAGTGATAATCAATTTTCCGAAAATCACTTAGCAATCAATTTGACCAATTGCGAGAGGACAATTTCCATGGGGATGTTACATGTAAATTCAACTACTGGTTAAAACAATTTCAACTCTAGGATATAAATTAAAAGATTTTCTTTTGATCTTCACTATAATAAATTAGAAGATAAGGGGGGGAATTGTGATGAATTGGTTTGGGCCTCTTAAAGAAATTCCCAGTATATATGTTAGGGAGGTCCAACTTGAAAAAGTATGGTTCATTTGACTACGGAGTGAACGGGAGAATCTGTGTAAAATACTTTCTTTAACTTGGGGCGTTGTTAGATTTTCCTTTCTTTAATATTTTAGACTTGTAATTCATGTTTTTAAATTATATAAAACTTGAAATTGATATTTTTCATTAATTTAATTTATCAATTTATTGAATTATAAATTTTTTAAATTTTTAAATAAGAATTATAATATTATATTGTCTTAGTTTATTTGTCAATTTTTGCCAATAATTTTCATGTTATATAATTGATACAAATTAAATTAGATATATAGAATTTTAACTAAATATTTCAATATGAGTTGTGATATTATATGTAAAAAATAATAAAATAAATTAATATATTAAAATATTATGATATTATAATTCTTGTTTAAAAAAATTCATGAAAAGATTCATTCTTATTTTGATAACATGTTTACTTAAGTTGGTAATAGGTATTAATTTCAAATTTTATGTAGTTTAAAGGTTTTTCTTTTTTAAATAACGGAGAGGATAAAAATTACCTATTAGGTTTTGTTTGTTTTTCAAAAGATAATTTAAAAAAAATCTTCCTTCTTTGATAATTTAAAAAAAAAATGTTGCTTCTGTGTATATAAGTGGAGGAGTTTCATGTATTTCTATATCTTGTAATTAAAAAATAATGATTCTTGGAATTATAATAATAAAGAAAAATAACTTTCTTTTTGAGAAAGAGGAAGTTATTTTTCACTAAATTTATTTC
Source organism: Sindora glabra (assembly GCA_020226215.1). Lineage (NCBI taxonomy): Eukaryota > Viridiplantae > Streptophyta > Magnoliopsida > Fabales > Fabaceae > Sindora > Sindora glabra. Next base: position 15,544,983 of record CM035235.1, on the reverse strand, counting down.
ATTTATAATTTAACTAGTTTATAACTGTATTCTTATGAAAAATATTTTTTACTAGAACAAACATGTCTAAGTTAGCGAAAATTGAACGCTAGATATATAGCTTCCGAAATCTTAAAGGCTTGGGGTAAGGAATGTAGAAATAAGCCTCCAAGGCTTAATATCACATAATCACTTTGAAGTTTCAAAACTTATGAATAATTTGCTTGGAGTTTTAAAAAAATGAAAATATTAACAATTTAATTAAAAAAAAAAGGAATGAAAAGCGTGTAAGTCACTGGTCATTGTTCCCAACTTTTTTGAACGTGAGTTTGACCAATTTTTGAATCAGATTTCTTCTATAATAAATTACTAACAAAAAATTGATTCTATAATGCATTTATGATATAAGTGATGACAAGCATTTTAATTAAAAAATTATAGTTGAAATTCAATTAAACTATATTTGAACAGAAAAGATATGTATTTTTTTTTAAATTTTTTTATTTCTTGTTTATCTTGTTATACTAAAAAAATCAGTTACAAAAAGTCTTTAGCAATTCATACTTATCTTTACCTATTCTCTTTAATTGAAATTTCAATTTTTGCAATTTTTTGTGAAAATTTTAAAGAATATTTTGTGATAACAGGTTTTAGTTTAGGCTTTACTTTGGAGGGTTATTTGGATTTTGCCCTAAATTCCAAGAACCCAGGGTGTGAGCTTTCTTCTTTCTTTACGAGGAGAAGTAATTCTTTTACAATGATTTTTTTATTTTAGCCATACTTTCTCTTGTTTTTCCACTACCTGTAATACGATGTTCTTGCAATTTTTTAGTATCTTACTCAAGACTAGGTGCGGTTTGGATAACTCAAGACTAGGTGCGGTTTGGATAACAAACGAAGCGACTTGTGAGTAATTCATAATTCATTTCTAAAAGGTTTAATTGAAATTTAATTTTAAATGAGTTGAATTTAATTAATGTACAAAGTCAAGTTTAAATTTCATATTATTTGATTTGAAATGTTTGCAAATCTAAATAAGCTTAATAATAAAAAATATTTTTATGTTTATATTATATAAATAATATAATACATAAATTTCATATTTTGTATAACAAGATATTTATTTAAATTCGTTCAGACTCGTATATCATCACAGCTCATGTTTGGATTTTATTATTTTAGACTCAATAAGAAATTCAGACTAGATAACATAAACCTCATTTAAATTCTTTTAGAGTCATATTTAATTTAATTTTGAGTTCAGGTTTGAAATTTTCATATTGAACAAGTTCGGACTTGAGTTCAAATATATAAAACTTCAACTTACCGAGTCTTGTTTGCAACTTTGAATGTGACAGTTACTCATGCTCGATCTGGTTCGTTTCACAATTCATTCATGTTAAAGCTAGGTAAAAAGAATTAGTTCGTTTAATTAAAAAAAATTGATCTAATTTTTTTTTTCAACTCATTTAACCGATTAACAATATGATTATTGATGTTTTAAATTTTTGTTATTTATTTATTAATATAATATAATATAAAATATAATTAAATTTTTAGTTTATTTTTATCATTTTAAATATAACATATATTTATGTTTATAATATTTCATATTATAATATTTTTTAAAAAAACAAAATACTAGTATTTTTTATTAAGTCTTTTATTTAATTCGAGTCAAACTCGAGTGGAGCATAATGCAAGCATTGAATTTCTTAAATTTTGTAATGTTTAATTATTGAGTCGAACTGAATTGAGTTTTTAGCTTTACAATATCTAACTGAACAGAGCTCAAGCCAAAATGTTAATATTAATTTGAGCTTGAGCCAGTACCTTTCTATATTATTCGAATTATTCTTGTTTGACTCTACTCGATTATATCCTTACTCAAAAAGTATTTTTCCTTGTGCATCAAAGCAAAACATTTTTTAAAATTAAATTTTATCATCTATTTTGAGATATAGAACTATTCTTATAAAATTGACCCCAAAAGTAATTTTAATTCAGATAATCCAAAAATGCCTTGTAAATAAAGGGTAAAACTTTATTCATTTATTTTGTCAAAGAATTTTTTTTGTAAGAAATATCATTTATATATATATTGATAATGAAGTAATATATCATTCATATATTTATAATTAAAAATGATAATTATAGTCATATATAGTAGTAGAAGAAAATATTTTCTTCCTTGAAATAGAAAATAATACTTTTTAAAATTTTTTTATATTTAATAAAAAATTAAATATTTTCTCTCATCTTAATATTTTATAACTATATTTTTACTATATTTTTCTAAAAAGAACATTTTCTGCTCAAAACAAGGGTTCCCAAAGTTTCTTGCAAGATTTTCATGAAGTGTGCAATCAAATTTTAACATGTATATTTATTATTTATTTAATATTATAAATTTAATGAAAAAATGAAACTTAATTTAATATTTTCAGTATGTCAATAATGGTGATTTAATTATACGTAAATTTTACCATTACAATTTTTTTGTTTAAAAAATTAGTTCCGACCTCTAAAATATCCTTTCTAAGAAAGCATATAATCTGCAAATTATGAAAGTGAGAATCGTGTACATCTCTAATCCCGAGAGCTAATATGGTTCAAGAAATGTATAAGGTGCAATTGCTATCTTTGTAATTTTTTTTCTTTTTTTTCTTGGCGGGACAATACTTAGAGTGGTGGAATCATGTTGTGTTGATAATTATACTAAATCTTAAGATTATTTTATAACATATATTAAATAATATTATACATACATACATACATACATACATACATACATACATATATATATATATATATATATATATATATATATATATATATAATTTTGTATTTTGAGTTGCTAAAACATAAAGAAATTGAATTATGAAACATACTCTTTTATGATTATGAGCTAGTTGAAGAAATTATAATTTTGTACTCATTATTTCTCAAATTATATTTATACAACAAAGGATTGACTATTTATTAGTGATGATATTTCTCTAAACTTTTATTCTTTCTATTAATATTAAAAGATAAATATCTTTAATTTTTGTTTTATCTTTTAATAGCCTTCATCTCTTTCTAAACGGTAATACGCCCCATTTTTTTACTTATTCAATGTATTGTGTAAGATCAAAGAATTGAATTGTCATAACATAATATGGCATCTAGTTGAAAAGCAAAAACAGCCTAGCATATGTAGTTATTCTTTTATTCCTTTAAATCATGTTGGGATATGTATAAGTTTTTAACGATATTGATAACAAAATAATCATCCAACAATTTCAATAATGAGATTTCATCAAAAGCAGCTATAACATGTAAATGCCTTTTATCATATATTATTATTATTGCCTAATCAATATTATTATATTGATATTGTTGTATAAAAAACTAAAGATCATGTTTGTTATATGTGGGAAATTTTGTAATTTTTTAAATGTTAAAGATCATGTTGTGTAAAATTAAAGATTATTATTACTTATTCAATGTTATATGTTAGGAAAAAATTTAAACATTTAACCTAAAAATTGAGTGTGGAATATACATACTTGATTTAGGTTTTTAGAATCCTGATACTGCAATCCACTACACGAATGTCAAGAATCATCTTTAATCTGGAATTCTTGGCTTCCATTCACAATGATTGCATCAAAACCCCACACACTATATTCGTAGAGAGAAGAAGAAAATGAAAGAAAATTCTCTAATGAATTTTTTTTTGACTCTAGGAAAATTGAATGTCTCATATCTTTTTTTTTCTTTGTTTCTCTTTTTACTTCTGAAGGGGAGTGGGTGTCCTCACATTCATCACTTCTTACTCACACATAATGGGATGAGCCACATTAAATAATCTTCTTTTCTCTTCATGGTTTTCATACTCGGTGCATTGTAGTGATCGCATGGGCATGACATCATTTTCCCATGTACACTTTTTACTTACAAATCTAATCCCTCACAAGCTTTACTATAAGCTTAGATTGCCATTCATATATGCATAGCGTCCATGCTTATGATGTTACCAAAATTAACTTCATAACGGACATATCTCAGACACTAGCATAATCGTGTATATATCGAGAAATCTTACTTTCATCCGTATATCACTTTGATTTGAAACAACTGCTTTCCTTGTATTTATCCTTTAAACCGTATATATCATGATCATAGGATGTATACTAAGATAGCGAGCACTATATCATTTCTCTATAATATCGTCAAAGTCAAAGAGTATCTTTGTAAAAAAAATTTCTTTTCTAGGACTCACACATTAATGAACTAAGAATCTTTCACTTGCTTCCTATTTGCGGTTCTTCATGCACATGTGGTATGAATTACATATTACGGTGTTCCCCTTTTAGCATAAGGGTGTATCTTAATTTTATTAGTAATATCGTACAGACTTTAGTTCAAGTGTACACAGTACCTAACTTGAATTTTTCCACATCATTTGACTCCTTTTGATGTCAATATGTGAAGAATTCATTATCTAGCCATAGGTATTGTGTAAGGTGGGAGATTCCACAATTCGATCCATATTTGTATTTCGAATCTCATTTTAACTTTACTTCATTGAGGTGACATATTTGATTTTTATGTTACTTAACTACCAAAAACACAATATTTCTCATAGTTATATTGGTGAATACATGTTTCATCTCCGCCTACTCCTCATGAGCGTTGGAGGTGATTGTTCATGTGAGAGAATCAATCTTATCAACCTGTACAACATACTAGACATTTGTATACTCATACACATATATTAACACTTGTAATTGAATGAAAAAACATATTTTTTTCATTTCAATTTCAAAAATGTTCAATTACATTCTACGCATACTAAGAGATTTTACATGCTCAATATATACATCTCTAAGTATAGCCTTGATAAAAAGATCTGCTATCATCTTTTGTGTAGGAATGCGCTGGATGGTGACTTTCTTTTATGCTATTGCATCTCTCACAAAGTGATACATTGTATCTATATGCTTAGTTTTACTGTGGTACTTTGGATCCTTTATATAGGTAATTACCTGACTATCACAGTATATCAGGATGAGATTTAAATTCTCACAGCAAATCCCCAGATGTTCTATAAATCTTTTCAGCCATATTACCTCTTGTACCGCTACAGAACATGCCACAAACTGTGCTTCCATTGTTGATAATGTGATGCATGTCTGCTTTTTGCTACACCATGATATGGCACCATTATTTAGCAAGAATGAGTAGCTCGATGTGGATTTTCTCTCATCTAAGTCTACTGCTCAATTCGCATTAAAATATCCAACTAAGCATAGATCATCTCCTTGATAGCATAGCACATAGTCGACGGTGCCTTTTAAATATCTCAATATCCTCTTGACAGCTTTCCAATGTTTCTGTTTGGGGTTTGACTGGTGTTTGCTTACGAGTTCGACCGCATGGCAAATATCCGATCTTGTACACATCATTGCGTACATTAGACTTCTTATGCACTAAAATAAGGAATTCTGTCCATTGATTTCTTTTCAGACTTATTTTGATGGAACATTTCTTGACTTAATGGTTCACTCTTATTTATAGGGGTATCCATAGGTTTGCAATCTTTCATACAAGAATTCTCTATATATAATTTTCTTGAGAAAGAGAAATAAGTTTCTTGGAGCGATCCCTAAAGATTTTGATTTTAAGAATGTAATTTGCTTCACTCATATCTTTCATCTCAAAATTCGAGGATAACCATTCTTTAATAGCCATAATCAAATTCATGTTATTCCCAGCTAATAGTACATCATCCACATAAAGGATAATATCACAAGATTGTCCTCATGCTGCTTAATATAAACACAATGATCTTCCTCAATCATTCGGAAGTCATATGAGGTTATCGCTCAATGAAACCTCAAGTACTATTGTTTGGATAACTGTTTGAGTCCATAAATGGATCTTTAGAATCTATAAGCTTTCTTTTCTTCTCTTTTTTGTATGAAACCTACTGGTTAATCCATGTAGATTTCTTCATCCAGTTCTCCATTGAGAAAAATAATTTTTACATTCATTTGATGTAATTCTAAATCTAAATGTGCTACTATGGTTAGGAGTAATCTTATTGAATTAAATGGTACAATAGGTGAAAATATATTCTCATAATCTATTCCTTCCTATTGTGTATACCCTTTTGCAACTAGTTGAGCTTTATATCTTTCAATTGATTCATCTACATTTCTTTTAATTTTGAGAACCCACTTGTTCCCAATTGCCTTTCGGCCAGATGGTAGGTCAACTAGTTCTCAAACTTAGTTAGTTTTCATTGAGTCTATTTCTTTCACCATTGCTTTCTTCTAATGTTCCTTAGTAAGAGAACTTAGAGCCTCTTGAGCTGTTCTTAGCTCTTCTTTATCTGGAGGAGTAACCATAAGAGTTGATCCTTCAATTAAAAAGCATTTTTTAGGTACACTTCCTCTCTTACTTTTTCATAGTGGGGTTTCTTGTACCATATTTTCTCTAAATACAGGATTTTCGCTCATTCTCTCAAAGTTCTCACTTAGATCGATAGGTATTCTTTGAGAGCTCCCACTTGGATAAGATGGATAAGATTCAATATTATTATCCGTTTGATTTTGTAACTCATAAAAGGATATATTTTGATCAATTTCTCCTCTAATAGGAAATTCACTTTCCAAAAATGTGGTATCTCTTGATTCAAGTTCTGTCATTGTTCCATCCTTATTTTCACTAATGAAAACATATCCCTTAGATAATTTTGAATATTTTATAAAGATACATTTCTTCCCTCTTAGACCTAATTTTTCATATTTATGGGAAGCATCATGAACATACGCAGCAACCCCTAGGGTTTGAGAATACTCAAATTAGGCTTGCGTTTTGTCCATATTTCATAAGGAGTGGATGTAACAGACTTTGAGGTGACATGATTAAGTATGAAGGTAGCTATCAAGATGGAATCTCCCCAATATGAAAATGAAAGATTTGCCTATGCCATCATTGATCTAACCATGTCTAGAAAGTCCTATTTCTTTTTTCAACTACTCCATTTTATTGTGGAGTGCCAGGAATTGTTAATTGTCTTATTATCCCTTTCTCTTCACAGAGCTCTTTGAATTATTTGGATAAATATTCACGCCTACGGTCAATTCTAAGTGCTTTAACTTTCTTGTCTATTTAATTTTTAACCTTATTTAAATAACGTCTGAAATATTCTAATGCTTTTTACTTATGCAAAATCAAATAGATACGACCGTATCATGAGTAATCATCAATAAAAGTGATGAAGTACTAAGCTTCGTGTCTTGCCCTCACACTTAAAGAACCACATATGTCGAAATAAATTAGTTGTAATAGAGTTTCTGCCCTAATTGCTTTTCCAAACAGTTTTCTAGTTATTTTATTGGTTAGACAATGTTCACACAAGGACATTTTCAATTTTGAAATTGGGCCTAGCAATTCTTATTTTGCTAGTTTAATTATTTTATTTTGATTTATATGTCCTAATCTAACGTGCTAGGTGTCCATCTCAACATTTAAATTTGAAGTGGAAGTAGTAAAACAATCATAAGCAGTGTTGTTAACAACATCTAAAATGACAAATCTATCAAAAATAAAGCCAGAACTATAAAATATATCATCTTTAAAAACATCAGTTATATTGTCATGAAAGTTAACTGAAAAACTAAAATTAAGTAGGGAACAAATAAAAACTAAATTTCGTAAAATGTTAGGTGTATAAAGTACATTATGTAGGATTAAAGTTCTTCCTCCATGCAAATCCAATTTGCATGTTCCAATGCCTTTGACTTCAATCCTTACATTGTTTCCAACATAAAGCCACCTGCTTTGGCTTGACAAACGACGATACTCTATATAGGATCCTCGATCCTTACTCATATGGTCTGTGGCATCTGAATCCAAAATTCACAAAGGGTGAGATTCTGTTAGAAAAATAGTATTAGAGACATAAGAATAATGTTCGAAATTAGTATCTAGTAATACCTTATTTTGTTCATTTTACTGAGTGCAATCCCGAGCAAAATGGCCCATTCTTTGGCAGGCATAACATTTAGTCTTCTTGAGATCAAAGTTCCTTATCCCATATTTTCCTTTCTTCTTCTTGAAAGTTTTCTTACCCTGAGAATTGAGCTTAGTATTTCTCTTCTAGAACTTTATGCCTTTCTTAAACTTGGGCTTAGAACTGGAGGGACCTGTTGCCTCAGCCATATACACTTGTCCAGAGGATCTATAAACCCCTAGATGTTCATCTTAAAGTTTCAGATGTCTTGCCACATCATCGAAGGTTACTATGCTTTCATTGTGAGTTAAGTTGACCTTCATGTGTTCCCAACTGGCAGAAAGTGATTTGCACTTGTTGCTCATCAGAAAGTGCATGACTTGCCATTTTCAGCTCACGGATTATATTTGACATTTCTCGTACATATTGTTTCATTGGCGTATTAGGTTGAAGTTTGTATGTGTCAAATTTGATTATGAGTCTTCTTAGTTTGGTAGTAGAAGTACCATTAAAATTTTCTTTTAGAGCAATCCACATCCCCTGAGCAGTTGGATAATTCTCATATTCGCACATGAGGTCATCTACCATTGCATTTAAAAGTGTGATACGAACAATGCTATTATTCTTTTTCTTTTAAATAGCATATGCCTTAGCATCTTTTCTATGCTGAGCTGTGTTTCTAGTTTTAGGTTCTAACATGACATTGTTTAGGACTTTTAGAGCATCTTGCTCTTCTAAGATGTATGATATTTTCTAACGCCAAATGTCCCAGTTGTCCCCATTCAACTTGTCACCCTTGTTTAATTTAGCAATTATGTTCTTGTTGGCCATTATGCTAAATTTGTAAGCATTTCCTATGAGTATACAATGTCATTATTTGCATAGTTCTCATATAAAATAATAATGACATTACTTAGTTCATGGTTGGAAGTTTACGTTTGTCATACCCCTACTGCATGTTTGCTTAAATACTATCATTATTTCCTATCGAGATCATTCTCATGCAAACATAATACCTCATGTTACCTTTAAGTAAAAACATAATACTAGAGCTCCCACTCAACGTCTAATAAAAATATTTGATCATCCATCAAATAATAAAAAGATCCAATAAACATTTAACAATATTCTCAAAGTAATCTCATCAAACTAAGAGAAATAAATGCATCAAAGTAAAGTATTCAAAGCTAGTGTTTCTATTCTAGCTTTCTATTCTGGTTTCAATGTCTTCATTTCTTCAAAAATGTTGAATAGTTTTAGTGGATTCTTGGAATGGGCTGGGCCGAAGTTGTGTACATTCATAGCATTAAGTGGACCTTCTAAGTGTAGTCCTTTTTCCAGAGTGCTATGTCCAAAACGTCTTGTACTCTTTATATTTTGGAATTATGATATCAGGATTGTTTTTCCCAAATTTTTTTTAAAATAGTGGATTTCTTGTTGTTTCAAATCTTCCGTACATCTTTCCAAGTCAAGGTATTTGATGGGTCCTAGTGAGTAGTCTTTGCATTTCCATAAGGTTTTTTTAATTGATATCTAGAAGTCATCATCTGAAATTGTATTCATCAAGGTACGAAACTAAAAGTGATTGGGGAACACTTTTCCTCTACGGATGAGATTCTTTTTCAGAATTTTGACTTCAAATAAGAAGTCTATCATCGGGGTGTCTTTGCATGCATTTCTTTTATGTAAAGTGTGCATGAATTCTTTTAGGTCTCCCGGAGTGTCAACCCATTCTGATTTTCTAGGTTCTTCTCCTATCACACTTTCCACAAACTCATATGGATCATATTCTTCTCTGAACCACTGTTTCATGTCTATTCCAAAAAAAACACAAAAATATGATCAAAATAGGATATTTTTGCCACCTTTTCAAGTCAAAATAGTGTCATATATGCTTAAAAAATACACAAAAATTATACCAATATGTAGATCTCATTTTTAGAAAAATTTAGAGATAAATTTTATCTCAAAAAGGGCTTGCACTCACTCCCACGTGCCCTTAGAATGTTTCTGTAAAATTTTTTTCCAAAAATGAAAAAAAAAGGTTTTCCCACGTGCGGTGATGGCGTGTGAGGCGCACGCACCGCTATGCGTAAGTTTTACGGCCACCGGAGCCAACCATATGCACAAATTTTTTTTTTCTTTCCAACCATATATGACATGTGGCATTCGAACATTGGGGTGGGTCCCACGCGCCACTCCCGAGAGTGTGGAGAGTTTTTTTTTGAATATTTATTTATTTTTGCTGGGTTAAACGACATGTCGTTTTTGACCTAGTCAAAACGGCGTGTCATTTTGGTTTTGGATTGGACACTCCTTCGTCAAAACGATGTGTCATTTTGGTCATCTTCCTCGTCTGACCGGGTCAACCGGGTTAGACCTGACTTGGTTCACGACCCAAATAGGTCTGTTCGACCCAGAAACGTAATTTGGTCATAACTTTTGATTCGGGGGTCCGTTTTGGGTGATTCAAAAGTCATTTTTCTCAAAATTTAATGTTCTACAAATCTAGGCTAATTTTATGGTCTAAAAATTTAATTTTTTAGGGGACCCAATATCTCAAAAGTTATGAATTTTATGAAATTTTAGGTGTTTTGATTGATTTCTAATGTTCAATAATATTTTATGTGTATCCTTTTAACACTAAAATCATCCCTAACAAAATTATTCCAGGAACAACAAAATCATATAATAAATTTGCATTTAATTTTGGCTAATATTTTTTATCACAAAAATTAAAATTAGGAAGCATGCTTTCTGGCTAAAAACAAAATTGCCATTTAAATACACAGTATTTAACAGGTGCATCAATCATACTGCATCTCATAATTAATACATCTCATGCATCAATAAATTTCATACATCATATACTTGCATTCAATGACATAAATTCACTTGGGGAAATGTAGACATCAGAACCAACCAAGCTCTGATACCAATGTTGGGAAAAAATTCAAACATTTAACCCAAAAATTGAGTGTGAAATATACATATTTAATTTTAGCTTTTAGGATCTTGATGCTACAATCATCACACGAATGTAAAAAATCACCTTTAATATGAAATTCTTAGCTGTAGTCCACAACGATTGCATCAAAACCCCACACATTATATTTGTAGAGAGAAGAAAAAGATAAAAGAAAACTCTCTGATGAAAATTTTCTTGACTTTAGGAAAATTGAATGTCTTGTATCTTTTCTTTTTTCTTTTTGTTTCTCTTTTTACTTTTGAAGGGGAGTGGGTGGTTATTTCTCTCTCCCATTTCCCACTCTCTAATCCGTTACTAAAAATTGATTTTATTTGAATTTGAATTTAAAAGATAAATTAAATATTTATTTTAATTAAATAAATATTTAAAATATGATAAATGTGGATCACCCATTATAGGTATCCCTATATTCATCAAAGATTTAATATAAAATTTGCAAATTTTTACAATATTTTATAATTTTGCATAGAATAAATATGTTGTTATTTTATTAATCTAAGTTATAAAATTTCTCATTTTCATATAAAATTTAAAAATTTTAGTGAAATTTTTTTAAAAAATATTGAAATATTTCATAAAAACTTTAACAAAATATTACTAATTTACATACTAACTTAGCAACACACAATTATAAAATCATTTACACATCCTTTTTGTCTTTTTTCACCTGTAGTTTTATATTTTTTAGATTTGATGTGTTATGAAATTATCCATCATATGAAATTTGGTATGCTTTTAAGTTTTACGATTATTTACAAGTTTTTTTTAACATGGAAAGTAAATATAGTATGATTTCAAAAGTTTTTAAAGTCCAAAATTTTTATTTTGAATCAACAAGTTTAAATGACTAATTAATAAAGGATTTAAAATGAAAAAAAAATAGAATGGTTTATAGGCATCGCGAATCACTTATAATAAGTAATTAATACATATATTATAATGTAAAATGTGAATCTTACGACACATATCCGCGCAGCTTTAATTAAATTTTTTCTATATATATATATATATACACACACACACACAAACCCACAAGTAGGAATAAGCATGGATACAGATTTGGATCTTTTTTATTTTCTTTTATTAATTTTTTGTTAATTTCAGATACGTTAAAATAAATATTATTTTGAATTTCATTATTTTTTTTTACTGAAACTCGTAATTTCAAATACATAAATTTTTATATTAATCTTTCTCTAGAATTTATTTGATACATCTCGCATTTCATAAGAATTGCACCGGTTCTGATTTCATACGACTACGTACTAAAAAACTTTTGAGTAATAAAAAATTCTATCCACACAAACACATATAAGGTGGAAGACTGTTCTCAAAAGAGGACGTATGTGAAAATTTTAGGCTCTCACTTTACCAAGGACTATTCCACGTTATGTATTCGAAAATTTGTACGGAATGTACTCTAAAACTGCATGCTGAACAATTATTGTAATTTTTTTTTTACCAGAATTGTATGTTTTATACAAAATAATTTTAAAATATTTGTAATTTTGATTAATAAACTTGTAACTTTTATGTATCTTTTGTACGTAAAATTTGTATAATATTATAATTTTTTACATTAGATTCCATTTGCAAAATTATAATTTTAATGTTAAATTTCATATAAACTCAGAAAAATTTCAAGTATATATTGAATGATAATTTAAATCTTTTATGTAATTTATGATATTATATGATGGTAATTAAAAACGAAAATTATATTCATTTTAATAAAATATTTCTATTCTATTATTTGTACCTCTCTACACAGCACTTCTCACAAGAAAAAAAATTTAAATTTCAAATTTCGCATCTTTAACTACAAAGTGCAAAAATTTTCACGTCTAATTTAAAATTTTTTATTCCTTTTCTATTCACATGTTAGAGAAGACTTTAAAAAGCATGCAAGCGACGCTTTGTCAAGGGAATTTGACTTCTTGGTGCCCCAGCGTACTTTGTCGCAGCGTAGTGGGCGCTTCCTTGGATTCAGAAATCTCGAGGGAAAATATTCAAGTTCGCTACCTTCAATTATTTAATTATTTATATTTTAAATTAATTTTTATTATCAATAATTTTAAGGAATTAAATAATTTAAAAATATTATTATAATTTTTTAAAAAAATTAATGACATATTTTGATTTTAAAATAAAATAATTTGTTCTATTCTTAATTAAAAAAAAAATTCTCGAGATAACAATGGATGGACCACCTTTGAGACTTTAGTTATATTTGCATTTCGAAGTCAAAAGTGTGAAGAAGAAATTTAATAGCTAGGCTTTTAGCATTAGGCACCATAGAGCCAAGTCAGTATTCTTAGAATTTTTCAACAAAAATGGCCACCTAAAGGGCATTCATTAACTTTCAGCACGTAGCTGGACCAAGATGTTGCAGGCTTTTCTACTATAATGCACCGGAGATAAATGTATTCATATTTCACACCTTTCGAAACTTATTTTTGAAATATCTCTTTTTTTTCCCCTCTTCCCCACCGCATTAGTCTGAAAAAAAAAGGAGTGTGGATGTAAAATAAATATAAGTTTGCGGATGGTAGGACGGTACACATATTTTCACAATTTTGGATGTCTTAAGGTTTCTTCTTTTTTTTTCCCAGGTAATATGAATTGATCCGTGGGAGTAGAGTTTCGAACAAATATAGATCAATTTATGAATTTATAGTTAAAGTTTGTAAATTTATGAATATAGATCGAATTCGGATCTCCTAAAATTTAATTCTTTTTTATAGATAATATGAGATGATTTGTGGGAGTGAAATTCTAAGTTAATATGAATTCATTTATAAATTTATAGTTAAATTTTACGAATTCATGGATATGAATTAGATTCGAACCTCCTAAAATTTAATATATTTTTTTATAAATAATATGAGCTCGTCTATATTGGCTTGTTCCATCACGAATCGGTTCATATTTGATTCGATTTGCCCAGTATACATCCTTATTAATGAATAGTTTAGTCATACCAATCTTGTTGTTCGCATAACAAGCCAATCTAGACTAACTAGCCCTTACAAGCAACAAGGTCACTCCATTATGTATTGGGACCATGGTCCCTCCCCCCTCCCACTCTTCAAGTCTCTCCATTCTCTTACTTCAAGTAATTTCTCTCCCGTCCTTTATTTATTTTTTTAATTAGTATGTAAGTTATTTGTTTTATATAATAATGATTATTCTAGTTAGTTTATACGTTCCCTTCCTTCAATGGTTGGAAGATTAATTTAAGTTCTAGTATCATTTTTTAAATATTTTTATGATATATGATCAATGGGTTTGTTTAGTACTCCTTCTATTTTTTTTATTATCTCTCATATTTAATTTTTTTTATTTCTTTTTATCTATTGTTTAGAATTTTAATGAAATATTAAATATTTTTTTCAACTTTACCCTTCTTTTCATTAATAAATACTTTATTATTCTATATTTATACATAAAAGATAGTCTTGAAAAGTCTATTTAAAATAAATAAACTAAATTAATTTTTTAATATATATAAAATTAGTTAATTATGACAAATAATAAGGAATGAAGGGAGTAATTAATTAATTTAGCTAGACCATGTTAAATGTGTTGATAGTTTATGAATGTTGGTGACTTTTCAAGTCCGATATTGCCTAAAGAAACTGATTCTAAAAGGTACATAAATGAAAACTTTGATTGAGTTAATAATTGGACATTCCATATTAATCTTATATACATGAAAAGCCAAAGATGACTCTTGAGTTTAAATTGGTGAACAAATGATTTTTCATTTTATTTCAAAATTTAAAATTATGTAAGGACATAACTATTTATAAAATTTATCTAGTGAGAAATTATTTTGAAAAAATGTGACTATTTGCAACATTTGTCTAGTGAGAAGTCACATTTGTTCAACAATTATAAATATGGTTCTCTACTAAACTATTTTCACTACTTTAGATAAAAAAAATTTCACTATAGGAATATAAAAACTTTCTAATCTCTTGTTATTATTATCTTGTCATTCTATCTCTACCTATTTTTGTAACAAAATGTTTAGTATATGTTCTAATTTGTTTCCTCATGAATAATATATTTTTCAAACCTAAGTGAAATTGTAAAATTTGGTTTTAGTATTGTTAGCATTGTCTCTACCATCTTTGTTGAATTGTTGTTTTCATTTATTTTTGTGTGGCCAAAGTTTCGTTACTCTTATTACTTGAGTAGATTATATATGCTAGTATTGGTATGTCGTGACCCAACTTTGGACCATAATGACTTCCATAAACACATTAACCATACATCTTTACAAGTTTTTTTTCAAAATAAAACCATTTTATAAAATTTATTAATTTTTGAAAATATAAAAGATGCAAAAATCACAAGATTGGAGATTTCACAACATTTTTTCTTTGCATATTTATATATATAAACTTTTATTAAAAAAATAGACATCCCAAAAACTTAACAGATGAGATTTAGAAATCTTCTTTAAAAATAATTTAATAATTTATTTACAACAAGCAAAACCTTATTTAAATAAACAAACCTATCCAAAAACCTTTTTCCTTTTATTTAATAGAAAAGATAACATTTAAAATAGACTTATTCAAAATTAACATTAAGGAACAAAACCATAAGAAATTTCTCAATACAATGAAAAGATATTTTAGAGTAAAAAAATGATGAAGAACTCTTGTAGTTCTTTCAAAAGAATTAAGTTCTGTCTCTTAAAATGGAACTTTAAACCGTGAAACAAACATAATTAAATAGAATCATGTTGGAATTTTTTTTTTAAAAGAAGATTATATACATTTTATAAAAAATACATAATCTCCTTAAAAATTAGAAATTAGATTTTTGGTTTTTGAAATCAAATAAATAACTTGTTTCTTTAAAACATCTCTTTATATGTCATTTTACAAATCCTTTCAAAGGAAAGTGATTTTCCACTATTTATTGAATATTTTTAAAAATTAATAGTGTGTTAAAACTACTTAGACACTTTTATGCAAATTATTTTGATATTGAAAACTATTTTTTTTCTTTTGAAAATCGTAGGCCCTATATATTTACTCATCATAAAGCAACCTTTTTAGTAATAACTATAAAATAATTATTTTAAGAAACAGTAAGTAAGTGGTTCCAAAAGTTATACATCATATATATATAAATAAAGAGAGAGAGAGAGCGAGAGAGATACACACATATAAATATGCATCATTTACACACAAAATACTTGGGTTCATACATTGAACCTAGTCACTATCAATCAATCACAAAATATTATATAGATTATAAAAAAGTAGTAAAATAAGTCAAAAAAATAATTATACAAATAATAGGTAGAAAAAAATAATTCAAATGGCAGTTATCAAAGCAACTAATTGTCAATACTTTCATTAGTCTTAAACTATATGGCCCTCTAGTGCTAGGACATAGGGTGGCATATTATTTATTGCTACTGTTATTGCTAGTTTTGCTAAAAATGTGTGATCATAAGGTATATAATCATACTCTAACACATCAAATTGGTATTCAGAGATTACTATGGTGGGATCACTCATATCAAAACCTTAAAGGCAACCTGAAAAATTAAACTCTTAACTACATGAGTATCTAAATATTATTGAACTAGATCTAACATTGCAAGCTTGAGTCTAACTACACTAGTCCTAGCTTATTATTGCACACTAGAGTTATCAATCCTGATAACAAAGTGAAGCTTTAGTCTAAACCAACCATTAAAGTATTAAATAGATGCCACCATACATTTCTAAGCTCAATGGGCTCCATTTGGTTTTAGTGTATTTAAAAAACATATTCACAAGTAGAGTAAGTAATGAATCACACAGTGAATAACTATCAAACTAATTTTTCAATGGATTTTTTTTCCTAGAAAACCAAGTATATATAAAACATATAGAAAAACATTTTTTTACCAAAATATTTTTCCATTTATTTCATATATTTAATTTTTTTGTTTGCTGCACTTATACAAATATTCAAAGAGATTGTAAATTAAGCATATATTACAATCACAATCACATAATTTCAATATAATCATACAATAGAAATAATAAAAGGTATGTATGATTACCACATTGTTACTCATAGGTAAACCTTATTCCACTTATTCTAACATTGTCCTTTTGCCTACTTACCATGCGTCATACCTTTCACATAGGAATACAGGGAGTTGAGCCAACTTCTAATATTCTCCACAACATAGGTTAACTTACAAACTTTTCACAATCATGCACAAGCTTTTAATATTCATATTATATCTCATATCATGAACAAAAATCATGTTCATATATTTTCACCTGGGGCATTTAACCATATCATTTCACAAATAATTATTGGGGTAATATAAATGGAATTATAATCATAATTTCATAATATAATTTAGTAGAAAATTTTCACAATCACCTTGTCATATATCAAGTAACTACTTTCAAGGCTTTTAAATTTAGTGCTAGATTTTCAAGAGTTCAATAATTTTTATCATAACTTTTTCACAATTTTAGAGTTATTATATTAATTCTTTCTCATCATTTTCATGAATATCAATAACGGTTTCTTCTCAAACACCCTTGTGTAAAATTTCACTAGTGCATATGCAATTTATAAGATAAATCACAATCATTTTTTAGGCACTAAAAAGCATAAGATGCTCAAAGTTTTTCAACATAAACGGTGGAGCTCATTTCATGTTTCATAACTAATTTCTTTCAAATTCAAGCATATTTCAAAATCACTTATTTCCATGTTATTGTACATTATAACTAAGCAATAATTTCTTTAAAAGCAAGAATGCATCTCATGGTTTTTCTAATAAGAAATCGTGAGATTGCATATCTACTTTTCAACTTCTATTATTCTCAAAAAGTTACATTCAAGCTTATGCTTCATATATCAATCTTTCAAGTAAGAAAACCAAATTTTCTTACTAACATTAGAAGTATTTACAATAGACAAACCATGACCTATATGCTAATTTACTATATTAAATAGTCATGGAAGTAAGCATTAGCCTTACTTAAGTTTTCATATGCAACTATCACTTAAGTAAACCAACTTTTTATATAAAAATTTAGAGAAAAGCTTGTTATTTTCCACCCTTGAAACTATGACCCTTATAGTCATTTTCTCACAATTTTCTTACTTAAAACTTTTTTACACTAGTTACCAAAACATTCTACAAATACTCAATATCATAGGAAACAAGTTTCTTTATTTAAATCACAAACTCTATATTGTTTTCTAGTAAGAAACCATGGCCCTTAGGGCTTGGTTTTTATCATCTTTGTGTTAAAAAACTTTGATATAGACATTACCTAATATTCCCATTAGTCTTTAAAATTAAGTGTATAAAATTTCTCCCACAAAGTCAAAGTTTTTGCCAAGGTTCTATTGAAAAACCTGAGAACTTCATAGCATGCCTTAACAACATTTTCATTTCCTTTTTCATATAAAAAGTTGTTTATAAAAGATGACTATCCATACTCACATACTTACTTATAATCACTTATATCCTTTTATCTTTTTACTTTATCAATTTTTCCTCATTTACTTCTAATAATTTATTTCACTAAAAATTCTTGTTCTAATTCTCACTAAATTATTGAATTTTATTTTACCTAATATTTTATTCATATTTTCTTATTACAATTTATCCCATATTCCATACATATTTCATTTTAATTATAATTGTTAAGATAATTTTTATTATTCTCTTCATAAAAATAAAATTTTTAAAATTTAAAAGAGGTTATGGTAATACTTCCTTTCTTCAAAAGAACTTGTCATTAAATTCGTAGGGTTTTCATTAGCCTAATGATACTATTAAACTTAAAACTCATCAAATGACTACATATATTTCTGCCATATATGTAACTCCAACTCATATCTAGCTTATTTTATTCTAAGACATTCCTAGTGAACTTTTATCATTAGAACTTCCTTAGATCTTAGCTTCTAAACCTGACCATTTAAAATTTCAATTGGTTATTCTTCATATAACAATGTAGGATCTAACTAAAATGACTCACCTTAAATCCCGTGCAATTTATCCAGTAGGTATTTTCTAAACACTAGCATGTAAAACAAAGGGTGAATGACTTGTAAGCTATCCAGTAGTTGCAAATAACAAGTTACAACTTTTACATACTTAAGAATTGGGAATGGTCCATTGAAATGAATTATTAATTTCCCTTTCTTCCTAACTTGCATTACAATTTTCATAGGTGAAACCTTTAAGAATAACATATTTCCCTCTTAAAACTTGAATTCTTTTTTTTTCTTTGATCTTCATATGATTTCTACTATCTTAAACGATTTTTTTTTATCAATCTAGGATAATTTGAACTTTCTCCAATGCATTAGTTACTAGATTAAGTCCTAAGAGTTTGGCTTCTCCTAATTCTAACTATTTTACTAGAGAATGACATCTTTGACTATAAAAGACCTCGTATGGTGTCATCTGAAAGTTGGATTGGTAACTATTATTATAGGAAAATTTGATCATTGACAATTATTTTTCTCAACTTCCTTCAAACTCCAAAATGTAGCCCTTAAGTTTATTTTTTAAGATTTGAATAGGTCATTTGATTACCTATTTGTTTGTGGGTGAAAAGCTATGCTAACTCATAGCTAAGTCCTTAAGGATTATTGGAAGCATTGCCATAAATAAGCAATGAATTGAGTGCCTTTATCGAAAATGATTGTAATAGGAATTCCATGCAGAGGAATGATTTTTTTAAAGTACACTTATGCATACTACACCATGAAGTAGGTAGTCTTGATTGGTAGGAAATGTGTTGTCTTAGTCAAATGATCTGCTATTACCCAGATAAAATCATGCTTTTTTTAGAACTTAGGTAAATTAGTTAGAAAATCCATAGTTATACTTTTCTATTTCCATTCTAGAATGTGTAATGATTGATACAATCTTATTAATCATTGACATTTAGCTTTTACTTGCTAGTAAATGAGACATTTGGTCATGAAATTTAACATATCCCTTTTCATTCCTTTCCACTAAAAAATCTCCCTATAGGTTATGATATATTTTGACCTTGCTTAGATGCATAGCATAAAAAGTGTGTCTGATGCAATAATTCATTACAATAACTAGGAGGAACATAAAGTCATCTTTGGTATCAAATCATTACTTTCTTATCAATATTAAGATCTTTATGTTGGTTTGTTGCCTTTCCTTCCTTAAGGAAACATATTGGTGATCATTTTTTTGAAACTCCTTGATCCCTTTTATTAATGTAGATTCTACTGCCACTTAAATAAGTAGTAACCTTTAGTCACTCATTTGCACTCCCACCATAATACAAGAAGATTTCTTACTCAAAGCATCGACTACAATATTTACCTTGTTAGGATGATAAAAGATTGAAGAATCATAATCCTTAACAAGCTCCATCCATTTTTATTGCTTAAGATTTAAATTTTTTTCTTCAAAGATATAATTCAAACTTTTATGGTTAGTACAAATTTCATAAGTCTCTTCATATAAGTAGCTCTAGATTTCCAATGCAAACACCACCATGATCATTTCCAAATTATGCATTAAGTAATTAGCCTTATGCTCTTTTAATTAACAAGAAGCATATGTGATAACTCTTATATGCTACATTAATACTTAATCTAATCTAACTTTATAAGCATAATAATATACTACATATCCACCAATCTTTGATGATAGATCTAACATAGGAATAAAGATCAAACATACTTTCAATTTCTAAAAGCTATTTTTATAATGTCAGTCCATTTAAACTTAGCTTCCTTCTAAGTCAATTTGGTTAACGACATTACTAGCTTGGAGAAGTTCTACACAAATTGGCTATAATATCTTATCAATTTTAAAAGGTTTTAAACTTCTATAATAAAAGTGGGCTTTAGCCAATTTTCGATAGCTTCAATCTTTTATGGATCCATTATAATATGTTGAGTAGGGTCCTCTTTATTTTTAGAGTACACTAAAATATCATATATAAATATAATGATAAATTTATCCAGGAAAGGCTTAAATACTATATTCATAAGATCCATAAGTGCCTTTAGTGCATTAGTTAAACTAAAGGACATTCATAATGGTCATATTGAGTTTTGAAAAGTTTTTAGTATGTCTACCTCTAAAATCTTTAATTAGTGATATTAAGATTGCAAGTTTATCTTGAAAAAATATCTTACCCCTTGTAACTAATCAAATAAGTCAAGAATGCAAGGCAAAAGATTTTTTTCTAATTGTCAATTTGATCAATCGGTGCTAATCTATGCGTAGGTGAAAAGTTTCATCTTTCTTTTTAACAAACAATGCTAAGACTCTCTAAAGAGATAAGTTTAGTTAAGTGAATCCTTTATCCGACAATTTTTATAATTGCATATTTAGTTTGTTTAACTCAATCAATGCTATCCTCTAAGAAAATATAAAGATTAGTTTTATACAAAGTACTAGTTTAATGTTAAGTTTAATCTCTTAATCTAGTGGTAATCGGGGTAGCTCCTCTATGGGCATATTTGGAAATTCACACATTACAAGGACTTTATTCATATATAAAGTTAGGCTGTTTAAGCCTTTAACCATGGCAAGATAAGTAGCACATCCCTTCATAGTAAGCTTTTGAGCTTTTATAATGGAAATTAAGCTTATAAATTCGATTGTTTTTTCTCCTTAAAACACAAGTGACGAAGATCCTTCCATAAGATCTAATTGTTTTATCATATATGATATTTAGACAAGTTCATCCCTAGAATTACATTGTAATCCATTATGTCTAATAATACTAAGTTTACTAGCATGACATAACCATAAACAACCACTGGACACTTTCTAACCACATAAGTAAGCTAACTATCTTATCTATAGGAGTTATTACCATCAAGGACAATTTTAAAATATCATAAGAGTCTTTTAACAAAAAAGTAATTTTTTTTAAATAAAAAAGTAGCTAGCACCAAGGTCAAACAATAGTCTAGCAGCAACATTATCTATATTAAGAGAACTTGTCATCATAGCATTCAATGCTTAAGTCAATTGTTAGCTTAAGGTGAAAACTCTTTCTTGGTTAACTCCCATATTTTTCTCTTAGTTTCCTCCCTCATTACCCCACCTAAAGTAATTTGGTTTCCTATTGTAACAAATAATTGAGTCATAAGTATGCCTATTTAAGGAGCTATGAAATTAGCTCCAAAACTTAAGGGTTTTGCTATACATTCTTTTGACTTATAGCCCATTTAACTATATTGATAACACACCACAATGTTTCTTCCATACGAGCCATGGTGTTTACTGTTGCATCATATACATCAATGTAGTTCCTTACAAAAAGTGCTTTAGCCTTGTGAAGTTCTTCCTTCAAATCCCAAGTTTCATCTAGAAAAGTCTTGGAGACTTCTCATATTTCCTCCAATAGTTAGTTTACTTAAACTATTTCTTGAATTTATTGGTCGCTTGTTTATCTTGCTTTTTTCACTTATAGGAGAATCTTGAGGGGCATTACCCTTGTTGATTGAGTTGTGCAAGGCCATTTGGATTTACTCCTTTATCATTTGAGCCTTTATCATTCGAACTTTAAACTTTTCTTTGTCTTTGGATCAGAATTTAAAGTGAAAAGATTGATCTAGAACTTGTCAGTAAGTAATGTTATTACTAACATTGATATGGTTATAGAAGTAATGCTAAAGTTTATAGATAAATTTATCTACCTTAGCCTTCTTCATAGGTATCAAATATCCACATGCTAGGACAATCTAATAAGATATGCATCATATTTGCCTATGTGGGGGCTTCCCTATTTTAAAATCTCAAATTCCTAGGTTTTAGCTTACCTTATACTTAGTGGTAATAATTAATTAATGAAAATTTCTTAAAAGGCTACTCAAGTCAAGGACGCAACATTCAGATCTTACTACTTAATGGTGTCCAAGAGCTAATGATGAGCCACATTGTTTAATTATCATTTGAGCCTTTATCATTTGAACTTTACA
This sequence comes from Sindora glabra, assembly GCA_020226215.1. Taxonomy (NCBI): domain Eukaryota; kingdom Viridiplantae; phylum Streptophyta; class Magnoliopsida; order Fabales; family Fabaceae; genus Sindora; species Sindora glabra. The sequence continues at coordinate 15,522,022 of CM035235.1, read as the reverse complement.
TTTTTCTACCTTTTTGGACCGAATTCAAAGCAAAGGGCTTGATCTAGAACTTATTAGTAAGTAATGTTATTACTAACATTGATGCGATCATAAAAGTAATCCCAAAGTCTATAGATAAACCTATATGCCTTAGCCTTCTTTATAGGTATCGAATATCCTATGTATTAAGTTAAGCATTATACTTGCCAATAGTGAGGCTTACCTATTTTAAATTCTTAAATTCCCAGGTTTTAGCTTGCCTTACACTTAGTAATAATAAGCGATAGATTAAAATTTCTTAGAAAGCTACTCAAGTTAAGGACACAACATTCAGATCTCACTACTTAATGGTTCCAAGAATCAATGATAAGTAACATTGTCCAACTAGTACCTTACTAATTCTATTAACAAGGGGTTAGGGAACTTAAACATTTTCCTATAACATTTAATTTAATCCAAAAATTAGTATAGCTGCATTAAAGAATCAATTGTTGAATAATGAAGGGCTTCAACTTTAAAAATTCATGAACAATATGAAGCCGGATCCTATGGCCTCCTTTAAGTGGAGTCATATCGCTTTCTATTTCTTACTTTTTCCATGCATCTTAATTATCTTGATCTCATTGCTCCCTATTAAAGTTGAGTGTTTGTGTAATTAATGCTATAGTATTTGCAAGATATTTATAGCTTGTAAGAAACTAGGAGTACAAGGTGAAATGTTTTGATTGTTTCCATTCTTTCTTTAGCAACTTCTTTTATTTTGTGAAACAATGGAGGTATTTTTAGGTCTATGGTCTTGTTGTTATTGTTCACTTGATGATGTCATTCCTAATTTATAAAACTATTAAATACAAGTACAAGCATAAGGTTTACTAAGTATAACCCATGACTATTAATCACAATCATTGTAGTGCTATTGAAACGTTATCTCCGATGCATACATTCCATAGATATACTTTTGGTCAACACCTCCTTGGTAGCAAACAGAATTAAACAACTCATTAATATTATAGGCCATCATCATATAAGATAAAGCTAGACTGTATTTTGATACTAATTTTTTTATTATCATTTTCGCCTTGACTGATATAAGATTATTCTTAAATAATCCTATTAACCTTATTTTTGTCCATTAGTTCTCATAACATGTTCTCATTTAAAAGGTAATTTTAATCATATATTGCTTGTTAGGAATATTCATTACATTGTGAATAGTTTTTGAAAAGAACAATTAAAATAATTTATAAGCCATATAAAACATAAGAACAAGTTACTTAACTATATGAATACATATTCTAATGTCATACTCTTATACTACACAAAATATTTTTAGCTTTCTAATGCTACTTATTTCCAATAGTTTGAATATACAATAGTATTGATACATTTGCTACTAAAATTTATTAAAATATATAGAAATAACCTTTTAAAGAGGGCATCTACTTACCATGGAAAAGGTGGTGGTTGATCTTGTTGGATATCTAAAAAGTTAACTTATATGAAAATAAGCATGGGACTTAGTAAGAAATATCCTACCTAAACAATTAGCTTAATGGTAAAAGCATAATTATGAAATAGGAGTAATGGAAAATATTTAGGTTTCACCCAAGTAACCATAAGATAAAGTCCTTAGATGCAAGATAATTCTAACTATACAATCTTTATTCACTTTGCAAGATAATTCTAACTATGTAATCTTTTTACACATAATTTTTCGATTCTGTTTATCTTAGTAAATACATATTTCGTAAAAATATAATTACAAAATATTAAAAAAATAAAAAATTGATTGATATATACTTTATTAAATATAATTAGTTTAGTGAATAATAATTTTCTTTTTTCCAAAATAGAAATTATTTTTCTTTACTATTATAATTTTATGAATCATTTTTTTTAATTACAAAATATAAAGATATACAGTACTATTATGACCCTAACCTAGTTGTGATTAGTGTGAAACTCATTACTTAATATTCACCAACTTAATCCGGTTTACTTATCATAGTCCTAAATAATTAATTAGAGAACAAACAAGAAGGATGACAAAATTTGATAAGAAGGAACATTTCATCCATCAATAAGGTTTTATAAAATATGAGGAAATTAGAGTTATTTATAACCCTCCCAATTTTAGGATAAGTCATTCTAATTGACCCAAAAGGGAATTCAATGTTCAAATTCTCTATCTAAACTTATACATAGAATAAGGTCTCAAAAGCTATTCTATATACAACTATTTGGTGCTACCAAACAATCAAATCAATAAACTCCTAGCAATTCTAGCTCTGAAGAGGTGATATTAAAGGCTCAACTTATGTATTTGCAAAATAAATTATGGAGGGGGCGAGACTAGGGTTTAGTGAGTAAATACTCCAATATAAACAAGTATAACAATGAATTAAACTTACCCATTGGATCTTCTTATAAGACCTAGTACATAATCAATCACACAATCAAATTAAGTTCAAGTAGCCTCAAAAGGCTTAATCATATCCATCTCATCAAAATTTTACCATTACTATAAAATTACAATTCTATAATAATCAATAGATGTTGATTATAGTAAAAACTGACATTTATATAAATGTGGTGGCATTTTGAAATTATTGATGTTTTTTACAATGACTAATGTTTATAGTTATATGGTAAAATGTTTAAAATTTGTAGGAAAACATATGGTAGTTAAATTGAAAACCAATGTGTAAAGTGAATATCAAAACTCATCGTAAAATTAAAACATTGGTTATTTATGTAACTATTGTCTAGAAAGTTTTTGAAAGGTCAGTAAGAAAGACGTTCAACATTTACGCATCAATTTTTTTTAATAAGCCAACCTGTGAATGTATTCAAAAGTCTCTTTGGGCAATGTAACAGCCACTTATTTAAAAATTGTACATGTCTTAAATGTGTTATTGAGTTAATAACTAAAGTGTTTAGTATTTTTAATTACTTATATATTTCATATTGCCTCTCCATTTGAAAGCATCTCAATAAAGCCTTAACCTCTATTATTTAATTCTAGGGTTTGTTTAAGCAGGACAAAAATATTTCCTTTAACATTTTATCTGATACCTTTCATTATAAAATCTTATTATTATTACACTATCCATTGTTATCTATATGTGTCAGATGAGATAAAAAGGAAAGTATTTTCCTTCTCTTAAAAAACACATTGCTATTGGTATGAGAGGCAAATGTATTGCCTAAATCTATAATTTACAAATATCTAATTTGAAGAAATATTAAATGATGGCCACAAGAATTAGCACTAAGTTTGGCAATGAGACTGGAAGACGAAAATCCTCTTTTTTTCTCCTCTTTATGTAATATTGTTGTGAATTTGCATTTGTTAATATAATGATATATTGAATGCATAAAATTACAAAATAAATTTTTTTATATCAATGTCCTTTTTATGATATTTTTATATAATCATATTCAATGTATTGATGTTTATATTCTTAAGAGAAAAATGTGCAAAAACAATATATAACTTATCATAAATTGTTGATATTTAATAAAATTACAAAAATATTTTTTTATTAATTTTGAAACTAACCTTTGTCATTAAACTTAAAAAATTAATTTCTTAAAACATGGTAAATATCTCATCTTGTTTATATAAATTATTAACTTTCTCATAATTGATTCATCTTTTAGACAATTTGTAGAATAATCTGTATAAATTTTTAAAACTCAATGTGATATATAAGGCATGAAAATCTCATGCAGGCTAACATTGGTTTTTTAAAAATAACTAATGCATGAAAATAAGATGATAGTTTCTATATTACAATTAACATAATAATTTTTAATTAAAATGAGATTGTTTTAACATAGGTGATAATTATTGTGATAAAATTTACATCCAATCCCCACCCTAGTTTAAAATTTAATTTTTTCATGTTATTTGTTATTATGAATTAACAAATAAAGTTATAAAAAAGTACAAAAGCATTGGTAGGAGTGCGAAATACAAGATTATTTTACTCTGGTGTCATTTGTAGACTCAAGATTCTTTCAACACAAAACTTTGTCTTATGAACTCTAATAGAATAATGAAGTACAAGTTAATCTTTTACTCTTCTATGCAAACAAGATACACCTAACATATATATTCTTAGGTTTCTTTCTTTGTATGTCTTAACATTTCAATACAAATATACGAGTTTGCTTTTCTCAAGTCTATCTTAATATATTTAACTTAGGATGTTCAATGTTAAGGTTATGATGCCTCACTAAAATGATTTTAATTCTTTATTAGCTCATGTTCATAACTATAAACACAAAGCATATTACATACAAAATATTTCCTATATACATATATAGAAAGGTATGTACAACTCTGAAAATGTTCTTTTTTTAGATAATTTGGCTTACATTATATAAATGTATGAATAATTATATGTTTTAGGATTTATCTAAGAATATATGCAAGTTCATATGATATAAGATTTGGTTAATATTCTTATGTGTCTAGTTCTTACTAATTGGCTAATCATGGATCAAAGATGCATAGGCGCTGATCAACGCATCTCTACAAATGAAAATAGGATTGACTAATTCATTAAATTAGAAATTACTCATGAAAAAAATGAATTTAGTGATAGTCTCATATTTTGCACCTACTTTAAATATTGTTATGTGAAAAGGGTGATGTCCGTGCATATACAAGATCATCCATATAAATTTGGCATTAACAATGGATATATGCGATAAATATGGCATAGTGAAAGTAAATTAGGCAATACATTTACTATTCATGAAAATAATGGTTTCGATTATCGCATAGATGATATGCTACATGATATTATAGATAATTTTATTGAGCAACTACAAGTCCTCAATATCTTATTGAGTAATACAGAAAAGTCATTGTATCCAGATTGTAATAAATACACACATTTATTTGTCATGTTAAGATTGTTTAATTTAGAAGCAGGAAATTGATAGAATGACAAGAGCTTCATAAAATTATTGCAATTATTGAAAGACATACTTCACAAATGCAATGTACTACTAGGTCGTGCTTATGAGGCAAAGAAAATAATTGCTTATTTGATACATGTATCATAACACATTCAAAATTAGAGATTACTAGTTAATAAAAATTTTGCAATATAGGTACTGGTCAAACCCCTAGCGACTCACTTGTTATATCCTTTGATAATAATGTATTAACTATAATTATAAATAAAATGTAAAATAAAATAAAATATAATAAGATAAGATGCAAACAATGTGTAAGAATTTAAACAAAACTAAATAGAAAGATTTGAATTGAAATTAAACAAAATTAATTAACAGAAATAGAATGAACTAGTAACACAAAAAAATAATTGATCCAAAAATTTGAAAGCTCTTATTTGGATTAATTACAGATCAAATATAATTGATAATTCTAATTATTTTAACACTTGAATTATCCGAAACTCTTGTAATAATTCATGAATTCTATTCTAAATAATTATTTAGAATTTGATTAATTAAAATTACTAAAATTAAGTAATTATTATAATCTATAAAGCTAGATTGAAATTGATTTGAAAATAAAATTCATCTAAATTAAAGGATTAAGCTAGAAACATCTGATTTAATCTTTCAACCCTCTATTCTTATGTGAAAAATTATGATAAACTAACCATAATTTAATATGAAAATTAATAAATATCATAATTCACAAGTTGAATACAAATTATACCAAATTAGCATTCAACTTAAGTAATACTAAGCAATCAACACAAGAATGTGGAAAAGAGAAAATTTAATTAGAAAAAGTTAACAATCAATATTACAACTTAGAATATCATAATCCAAATAGAGATAAGCCTCAAATTTCTTGAATTAATCAGAAATTTAACCTTTAATGGTTGAAGAAAAAGAAAAGAAAGTTATCTAATCTTTATTCAAAATTGTGTAGCAATATTTGTACTTTTGGAGGCACAAAACCTTATATCTAATTTCCTATAGGACTAAACCTAATAGACTAAAATGATATGTCTTCTATAGTTACAAAGAGTAGGACCTTGCTAATTTTAAAAGCCTAAAACCTAATTTACAAAATAATGTACTATAAGAGTTATTGTAGTAAAATCTCATAGGTCTAATTTATAGCCAATATAAGACCATAAATACTATGTAATTCTACTAAACTCTAAATACAATATTGTAAGGCTAGGTCTTAGAAAACTTCAGGTACTGGTTTCACCTTGATTAGACCTTTAGAGCTCTAGATATGGCCCAAAAATTAAAACTGGCTTAGCTTGGACAAAAATAGAGCATCAATTTCTCAGCTAAGTTAGACCATTCAAATGTTCAAACTGGGCTTTAATTGAAATATTAAAATTGTAGAACTTCCTTTAAAATTTTTAACAATATAAATATCATCTAAATCTAATATTTAAAACTTAAGATATAGCCAAAAATTCAAAATAGTGTTAAAAAAATTAGCATTAATTGAATAATTTGAAAACATTGTAAAACCCTCAATTACATAACAAAGTTAATTCTATAAAATTAAGCATATGTAATATATTAAGAGGTATAAAATAGGAAGAAATCATGTATATTAAATCTTACACTTCAATATTGTACTAAAAGGTGTACAAAAGATTGTTTAAGTATCTAAAATATAGGGCATCCCATTATAAATTGAAAAGGCATAATGATAACATCAAGGAAGGGATTTTGGAAAAGGTGTTGTAGTATCTTACCTTAAAACCATGATTTAAACACTTATTTGCTAATGTAGATGATGCTAAAAACTTAGCATTGCATATGAATGTAAAGGATGTAATGCTAATATTATTGATATGGGAGCCCAAGAAATCTTGAATTTGCACTATGTACTAATAGAATGACCCCTCAAAATAACATGAGCAATAAACATAGCACATGCTTGTAATATTAGTGATTTATGAACTCTCTCATTCATTTTTCTTGAAGCGAAATTATATAATGCTAATATTTTTCATATTAGGGCCCAAGAAACCATGAAATGACTTATCGAGGAAGATGAAGGATAAAATCAAAGCTTGACTTAATTTGCAAAAGATAGTCAAATGAAAAAAACTAGCACTAAAAAGAAGAGTCAATGTATTTACTTGCCTCTGAATTGACATACCTTGTCCAAGAAAAAGAATAACAAGTTTAGTTGAAAGGGATGAAAAAAAATGTACTTAATTATGATATAGTTTTTTTTAGAATTTTAGAAATTTTATTTTTATGAGCAAAGTAATTAAAATAATCTTAAACATAATAATTAAAATGAAATGTGTATAAAATAAAGGATAAATTGTAATAAGGAAATAGGAATAAGGTAGTGAGTAAAATAAAATTCAATAATTTAGTGAGAATTGTAGTAAGAATTTTAAGTGAAACAAGTGATTAAATGAGGAAAAGTTGATATAGTAAAAAGATAAAAGGATATATGTGATTAAAAATAAGCATGTGAATATGGAGAAGATTTAAAAAAAATTTCCATTTTGCCCTGATATTATTCATCATTTTATCTCTTAAATCAATCATTTTTTCTTCATTTCCTACTAAACCCTATCCACTTTCATCTCTAGATCAAACAAAGGAAGCCAATCAATGATTAATTTCTTCCTCTAATCAAGATAAGATTTCCTCTTAATTGAACTCCCTTTCAATCTTCTCTTGAAATTTAGTAAAAATTAGGGCATTTTAGTTAAAATAAGGAAAATAATCCCTAACCTAAGAAACCTCTAGTTTTTTATGCGATTAGGGCTAAGAAACATTGAATCCACCTTCTAGTTACTTCCTTCATATTAGCTAAGTAAATATTTTAGCCTATCCCAAAGAATTTGAGAATTTTACTTTGTTGAATATAATTTTTAGGATTTCCTATGGTTGTTTGTGAAATGTTTAAATTTATGTTATTTAATAATGATTAACTTAATTTGATGATGAAGTTAATGTATATATAGTGTTTTAGTTAGGAATTTATGATGTGGTATGGTTAAGTAGTGAATTAAAGGCTATTAGGTGGCATGTATGGCTAGAGAATAATAAAAATCTCTAGAAATTCATTAAATATTCATAAGCGAAATGCTTTTTAAGCCCAAAATGCATTGGATCAGGAAACAATTTCCTAGATCTAAGATGTATTTAACAGAGGTAGAGTCAATTCATCAAACAAATGATTTCTTTCAAAAAGTTATTAGAAGTCATGAGTCAATTTGTAAAGTGATTTTTTACCTCTAGGAATCTCAAAACACCTTGAATCAATTCACAAAGCAATTCATTTCCTTGAGAAAGTTACTAGAAATCTTAAATTAATTCACAAAGTGATTTCCTTAGCCATATTTCATGATTTAATGATAAAATAAACTATAATTGCTTATTTAATGATTGTTTACCAAAGAAATTGATATGTAAGCATTATTAAGGATATTTTGTTCCTTTTAACACATTAATATATGATTAATGTGTTTTGACATGAGCGAGAATTAAATGCAAATGAAATACTTGAAGTGCTATATTGTTTGAGGCCATGCAGTAAAGATATGGTAGCGTTGTGATGCTTAAATTATGCCATAAATAAGTTGTTATGTTATTGTTAGATTTAATTGTGTGGCTATAAAATGAGAGATGGATGATATTGTATTATAAAATATGATTTCTTTATGAATGTGATACCATAAGCATGGATAAGAATGATGAGCTAGAGGTAATTATAATTACATTATGATATCATGTATCAAACCTATGTGCCCATTTACAAAAGGGTAAGGTTGATGTGGGAAGCACAAGATTAAGATTATAATAGATAAGGATAATTAGAGTCATAAAAAGGATAATTATTTGAATTATTATTTCTTCCTTAAAACCTCTATCTATTTATTCTATGTTAATAGGTGACACCCTCATTGATCAGTCTCACAATCAAGTGAGTGCAATAAGGATAATGTGAAACTAGCTTTTTCTTATAAAGCTCATTTGGTAGCCGAAAAAATCTTACTAATTTATTTTTGTGAGAGTCAATGACAAATCATCGATACTTGATTTTAAAAATTAACAAGAAAACTTTGCTTTGAAATGACAAAAAGGTAACTTACACCTGAAGCATATGTTTAAATATATATTTCTAATTGCTCCCTAAATTATTGAATTAAACCTTTTGGGATATAACTATGAGTGATGCTATAACATAGTATAAATAAAGTCTAAAAAATGCTCCGAATTAACAACAAAGATTAAATTTATATTACCTATAAGATTCAATATTACATCCATGGCAGGCAAATAGCTTTGGTTACTTCGAAACATGTTTCGGCAAATATTTTTCGGGACACCTAGTCTTTTCTTTTAACTAATGTAATTAAAATAAGATAAACTGATACTTGATACACTTAAATTATATAAAATTATCAACAGTTATGTTTCATCATGGTTTTTTAAAAAAATTGTACTAATGCATATTTTTACAATTATTTTATTAAATGTTATAATTTTTAGATAAAATTTTATGAAATTTTTATAAAAGTAAACAACTTTTTGAACATTTCTTAGGTTCCATTTGTTTAGTCAAAAAGTATTTTTTATAAAAAAATATCATTTGTATACAAATTAATGAAAAGATGATATGCCATTTACATTGATAATTAAAAAAATGATATTTAAAAGTTTGAAAATGAAGGAAAGGAATTTTTTTTTGTAATAGGAGAAATTGGTTTCCGTAAACTTTTTACACTTAATATAAAATGAGTAAAATATTTTCTTTAATGTTATCATTTTTATAACCATATTTTATGAAAAATATTTTTTAATGAAACAAACGGAACTTTAGTTGTAGCACCGAATGATGCATGCAGTTTTCTAAGTATTTGTTACACATAAAATTTATACATATCTATAGTTTTTTTCATAAAACATTATAAGTTTTATATTTTTGTATTAAACTTTTGTAAAACCTCAAAATTTTTCCAAAAGCATGCTATAACAAAACCGATTTTATTTTCTTTTACTAATTATGAAATGGGATTGCAAAATCATATAAATTTAATTACATTTTAGGATTGGTTTGGCTCTTTAGAATAAATTTCATTTCATTTCAATAAAAATTATTTTAATTCATTTGTAAATAAATTTTATTATTTAAAAATTTTGTTAAAAATAATAATTTCAATTTATTTATAAATAAATTATTTTATTTAAAATATATTAAAAATATATGAAATTCAATTAAAAAATAAAATTTAATAGTATTATAATAAATACAATATTAAAAAATGAGTAAATTTTTTATATAATATATTTTTTAGATCAAATAAAATATATTTTAGTGAAATTCTTTTTGAATTGAATGGATTTTATAATAATACAAATGTAATTAAACTAAAAATTATAAATAAAATAAATTTTTATCTAAAGTTAAATATTATTTTAAAAAATTATTCAACAATAAAATGAAATTTTATTTCTTATTATACCAAGAGATTAATTACACTGATACCCAGATGAAAGAAAGGCACGTGGAGTCAAAATCTAATTTCTAACTAACTAAACGGGTGAGACTAGAGGTTCAAGTGGCTTGCCCACTATAATGATAACGAAATGCCTGTCTTTCTCGTGAGTTCCAGCAACCGACAGTCCATTTATTATGAACTTTTAAAACTTGGTAAAGAATAAATCATAAAATTAGCTTTGAAAGGAAGGATTATATCATATTTTTCTCAAAAATTTATTTTTCATCAAATATGTATATAGAACTCTAATTTTTACATTAAATAGTTCCTCAAAAGATGAATGTATCAAAATTTCCCTAAAATTAGTTGATGTAAAATAAATTTTAAAAAATTAGTGTAGATTACCAAAAAAAATTGATGTAATCTCATTTTTTCAAAGGACTAATTTAATGATTTTCTCTTTAATAAATATATTTATGACCAAGTAATTTTTCAAATATTTGGTAAGATTTTATAATGATTTAATTAAATGTTAATAAAAGTTGTGGATTTTTCAACTACAATGATTACTCCACCTTAACATGACAACTTTTAGTGTAGTTATGAAGTCCACTTCAACCAAATATAGCACAAAAAATTATTTCAAAATTATGATCACAACTATAAGAAAAAATGACTTGGTTTGAATTTTTCTGAATTTTCCATTTTTTCCACTATTACTTCCAATTTTATTGATTTTTCTATAATTATAAACCCTATTTTAGATATAAACATTTATTAAAAAATGGTAATATGTTTGCATAATACAATTTGATGAAACTTTATTTAAAAGTATAATATATTATAATAGATGTGTTTATATATATATATATATATATATATATATATATATATATATATATATATATATATATATTTGTTTTTTTATATAAATATATCAAGTAGCTCATGATACAAATGAGCTAAGCATCTAATAATTTAACCTCGGCTTATTTATACCAAGAGTCAAATAATTGAATTTGTGTATCATTTATATGTCCTATGAACTTGCTTATCAAATTAAAATACGAATTGAATTATTAATTACGCGCGAACTAACCAAACTCATCGTTAGTTTATCCTTCTTCGTTAAAGCTATAATACATTTTTTCTTGTATCTGATAAAGACCAAAATACATGGCTGCCAACTTACGAAATTTTTTCAGTGATAGTGAGTTGTCTATATGGTTGGACTTTTAAGCACAGCTAGTCAGTAGTCACCCACTTGAAATTCCCTATTCGTTCTCCCATGGTTTGTCATTTGTAGCATTCTATTTTGGGCTCTCTGAAAGTTATTCTCAACCAATTGGATGACATATTCTCTAGTCAAGGGGTTTTTGTTTATAATGACTTTGGAGCAATCACTTGAAACATAGGGTAGTGCAAGAGGATTGGCTGACAACAAATGGCCTAAAAAAGAGGTCATTTTGATAGCCGAGTGGTAGAAGTGTTATACCATAATTCTACTAATGGCAATCATTTTGCCCAATTTTTAGGTCCATGCAATAACATGCTATCTCAAGTGACACTCAAGACAAGTATTCAAGACTTCTATATGCCGGTTGGTCTAAGGATAACATGTGATATGTGTAATTAATACTAAAATTAATAATTGTTTTTACTGGAATTAGTAGTAATGGTAAGTTTATATCAAACTCAAGGGATTAATAATTAACTCAAACTGTAAAATATAAATAAAAGGGAGATTTTGTATAAAATTCTAAAGTTAAATAAAAATTAATAGAATTGACTAGAAGAAAAGCTATGATGATAAAAAAAATCTCATTTTAAGAGACATTTTTACCCTTACTTCATTGATTTATCACAGACATCAAATGAATTACCCTTAATTCAACTAGTTAACTAGTGATTACATGAATGTCTTGTAGTAATATATAAGAATTGCCCTTAATCCTTGCAACAAACCTTATTTGTTCCTAAGGTTGAATAGTTCAAATAATCACCCATTACAAAAAACCTATCAATTTTTGATGTCATTTTCCGATGGGTCTCTGATGATCAATTTTGGACATTGGAAATTGGTTAAAAATTCATTAAAATGTTGATTGAAAATTAGAAAATTTATATGTTATTTTTTTTGATGTATCTATTTGTTTGAAATTCCCTCTTATACATTGAAAAAAAGTAATAAATAATTTTATGAAATTAAAAAAGCCATGTCATCGATTATTGATATTTCACAATATAAGAAATTTTGCACTAGTTGCTGATGTGGTGGTTCTGATGCTTACAAGCATTGGAATGTTGTGTGAAATTTATAAAATAATTTGAAATATAGATTGATAGCCAAGTTTGTAACGTTGTTGGACATCAGAAAGCCATAAAAAACATTCGAATTATTTTCTAAAACTACAAAGCCCCAATCCCTTTTCATTATGGCATTCCATCAACCATTTTTGCCCTAACCCTACCACTCCTCACAATCAATCAAGGAACCAAGAGAGCCACCAACCCTCTTCACTATCACTCAGGCCACAAAAAGCCACCGTTTCAAGGTTTGTTTGGATCATCGACCACCTCGTCTTCTTCACTAGAAGCTTAGGTTTGTTGTTTCGTTCTTTATAGTTTGCTTAGGGTTTGGATTGCTGCCTCTTTATTTTTTCCCTTATTCCCCTATTTTTGTATAAAAAAGATGATAGATAACTTGCTTGAAATTCTATAATATACAAACTTAAAGCAAAGACAAAATTTGTTGAACCATTTTGAAAGTGGTTTTTGTTTTATTAAGTTTGTTTTTGGCTCTGATATATATATTGAACCATTTCAAGTACCCCACTCGATGGAGTATGCATTAGGCCAGGAAAAGGCAAGAAATTGCTTCATGCAAAAGGGGGAAATGATGGTTCCTCAATCGTTGCTCTTGCATGTGAAGTCTAGCAAGCAATTATGCATAGCTTTCAAGGTTGATTTAGTGGTATCGTATTCTTCCTCAAGCTAGTAAAATAAAAAAAGCCTATTCTGAAAGATGTCTTTCAATGCCTATGCCTTTTTCTTCCTAAGACAAAAAAAGGAGTTGAAATTGAAGGCAAAATTTATTTGGAAATGTTTTTCATTTTATTCGCATAGAAACAATGCACTCTAAATCTCACCTGGAATTTCTCAACAATTCTATTCATTGTTTTTCTTTAGTTTTCAATTGTTAGTTGATTTTATTTCATAAAATGTTTCAAGTGAAAATTACTCTGATGCATTCTTAGTGCTTATTTAGTCTCATTAAAATGATTCCAATATTTTAATGGTTGAATCCAATGCCATTAGTGAAATAGAATGCTTTAGTTTACCTGATATTTTTTAAAATGCCAAAGTGATATTTGTAATTCTCTATCATCATTGCTTCTCTTTATTATATTTAAAACCTTGCTTTTATTTATTTATTTTGCTTAAGTCTTGCTGAGTTGAGATGCAGGAATTGTTGAATAATAGTAGGCTGTATAGGAGATGCTTCTAAATGCTTTATTTTTGGCATTGCAAGTAAGAGAATGGCCTTGAGTTGGGACACAAGTGCTTGGTAAAGGTGGTTTGGCTTCAAGAGATAAAGCATTGTAGAAATATTTCTTTATATGGGCTTTTCGACAATCTAATTTAGTTAGAAAAGGAAAAGAAGTCACTAAATTGAAGTGAGTCCAATTCATAAAATGCTTTCTTTCAATATCTATGCATGTTTTGCTATTTTTTTGTAAAAGTTTTTTTAAAAAAATAAATAAATCATTTCTTTGCTAGCAATTTAAGCTTTATTGAAGCTTAGATGCATGGTTTTTAGAATACAATAAACCAAGATGCATTTAAGTGGTAAAAGCCATTTTTGGTTCTTTGCATATGAGTTCTTAACCTTTTAAATCAATTGACACTTGACACTTGATAACTTACATAGCTTTTGCATATTGCTTATTAAGTTATACATGAAACTTTATACTTTTATCGAATGAAACATCTTAATTGAACTCTTCTTTTCTTGAACTTTAATTGTAGACTTACTATTTTATTGAATCAAATAAGAGTTAGGATGAATGATGATGGTGGTGAAGTTGAAATTATAGATAGTACTCCATCCATTTTCAATCTACTTGGTTATCCGTCTAGTGCGTGTACAAAATAATGGCTAGAACCATATGAGTTGCATGCTATCCATTTATATGTCTTGTTAAATTGCAACAAGGTTAAACTTTATAAAAAGTAAGTGCTAATTTCCCATTATGCACATCTTTGTTGACTTTGAAGCTAACGTGTAACATATGCTAATGTTTTATTAAATGTGTGCATAGCTTATTAGTTCAATGGATGAAGATGATACACCAAAATATAACAAATCATGATATAGAAGCAACACTTGTTAACCATTTTCAAAAATGATTTCAAGATTTTGTAAGAATTTCCTTCCCTTATTTCATAGATGTAGCCTACAAAATTAGCTTTTATTCTTAATATTAAGTCCTTATCATCCTTTCTATTCAATATAGCTTTTAAATCTAGAAAATGATGTCACTAATTAATGTTTGCATGACTTAGTATATGATCCTTTTAGGAAGGTTAAGATGTGGCCAATTTATTTTGTAAATAGGTATAAGTTTTGCACTTTATCATGTAGTGAAGCAAAAAAGACAAATAATAATGGAGTTTGCATGAAGGGTACAAGGAACATTGATATAAAGGAAGATGACTTTTATGAAGTGCTTAAAGAGATTATTGAAATTGAGGATCCAGACACTCTCTTGAAAAAATTGGTCCTATTTGCTTGTGATTAGTTTAATCTGGTGATTGATTGTGGAATGAAAGCTTACAAAGAATATAGAATTATGGAGGTCAAACATAGTAGAAGATATGCTAAATATGATCTGTTCATCTTTGCACATCAAGTATCACAGGTGTATTATATACCATATCCAAAATAAATAAGAGAAAGATGACTTGGTAGATGGTAATTAAAACTAAGTTAAGAGGTATGGTTGAAAATAATGTTATATTGAAAAGTATTTATCAAAATGAAAGATCTCTCTCTATTCATATTATACTAGAGATTGAACAAATTAATAGTTTACATGATCTTAATGGAGGTATGGAGGAAGTTAAAGTTCCTAATTTAGAAGGAGATCATATTGTAAATGATGATGAATCAGAAAATGAATATAAAGAATCTAACTTCACAGGTTCAGATGATTTAGACCAAAATAGTAATGAGGATAAGCAAATAAACAATGTTGGTGATTTTGATTAATAGGTTATATAGTTAATTGAATGTAATTAATTGTATATCATAAATCACATTGTTTATTACACTTTCATTGCATTAATTTTTTTCTACATAGTAGTGTTATGCCTACTTTATTTGATATATATGCTCTAATGCTAAACTTTTTCAATACTTATTTGTTTGAAATGTTTTTCTCGATGCAGATGTCATAAAAAAAGGTTAAAAAGAAGGGCAAGGCAAAGAAAAAAAGAATTAGTGTTCCTACCTTATTTTAGCCACCCTTACTAGGATACCTTCTGATGGCCAGCATTCATTGGGATATATGTTTATGCCTAGTCTTGGTCCTAATCAACAACTAATCTTTGATCAAATCTCACCACAGATGACTTTTAGCATGGCCCTTCCTACACAAACTCATTCCAGGATGTGTCCTTTTACCTAGGTTACTAATATACTAGCCTCTGTACATTTACCTTCTTATGTGTCATCTCCTATTCAATCCTTTTCTCCTAGCACACCTTTCACCTAATCTTTTCATGAGTCACCTTCCCCATTTATTGATCATTTGGCTTCCACTTAGACATTAGTAGCTCCTATTAGGTTAGGTCATGATCGATTTCATTTTGCACCTGGTGAAAACATACTTCCAATGCCTAAGCAAACATAAGTTATCATATTTGTTAATTTCATTATTTATGCTTATGAGTAATTTAAAACTATATATATAATAGATTATAATATTTTTAAATATTGAAATAGATTTTTTCCTACAGAAGGACTTGTGCATTGTATTAAGGATACTGTGCAGTGATTCTTTATTGAACCATAGGTGAAGTGGATAAATGTTTTAAAATCAACTAGGTTGATGTGGTTTGATAGAGAAATTAGGGTATTTTATACTAATTTATAAATTTTATATATTTAATCATTTCTATCTATCATTAAGGCCATGTTATTTAATGTGTTTTTTTACCAATGTGTCATTTGTAAAAATTCTATCAATGGAATCATGTCAGTCGTGATAAATTATGACAAACTTTTAATCATCAAAGGTCTAGAATGTTTAGTAATGCATTCAACAAGGCCAAAGCAACTAGCAAAAAGCCTATTTGGATTACTAACCAAATTTAGGAAGATCTTTTACGTCAATAGGAAAATTTGAAATTTAAGCAACTACAAAAACAAAATAAAAGGAATCCAACTACAAAACTAGGTGCATTATTTTATTGTGGGGGTTCCATATCTATGATGGAATATATCTTTAGAAAAGTAAGTAAAACTTTATCTATATATATTATATGTGTATAACCAATTGTCTAATGTATCATTTATAAATTTTAAATCATTTAAAAAGAAAGCTAAATTTCATGAAGTGTTTGCTGACTTACACAAATTCAAGAAGAAGAAGGATTGTGTAAGGTAGTGGGTGGATCCTTATGTTGCTTAAACATTTGTAAGTTATTAGTTTAATTAAGTATGAATTATGATTATTTTAGATTAGTTTATGTAAGTTTAACAATCTTTTATTCATACTTTAGTTCGCCTTGCAAGAGACTTTCTTTTTGGCCATTTTATAGGAGACTTTCAATAAAGAGAAAGAAAGATTGGCGACTTCTCAATCAACATAAAAAAGGAGTAGTAGCTCATCTGTGCCATTTGATACCTAGATATGGAAACAAGTTGTGGCAGAAAAATGAGGTGGAATATATGGGATGAGATTATAGGTGCATACAATGTGGTTTGAGTCACAATATTTTGGAGGGCTTTTTACTTATTCTTCATAAGTGGATGCAGAGTAGAAATAAAATATGGATATAACTATAATGACTTTATTATAATCAGTTCAATCCATGATGCAACAATGTGGAATGCAACCTCCAAGTATCCAATAGCTTTTTATGCTTTATAGACCACTACTCAGATGTCTTCTATGCCTTGTAGGTCACCTACTCAGATGCTTGATCCCTATATGCATACTCAACTGCTTGTCCAGATGCCTTTTTCACATATGCCTTCTCATTACACTTTTATATGGCTTCTTTTTGGATAACAACTAGTCTGACCATGTTGGACATGTCTAGCAACATGGCCACAACAACATTTTAATGGATCATCATAGGCTTCACAATAAAATCCTTTAAAGCAAAATGCAAGAGTGAAGGATGAGGAAGAAGATAAGGAAGATTATGGAATTATAGTATGAAATAATTTTTAATTTAAATTGTTTAAATATTTGATACCTTTGTTTAGGGTATTTTGGTTAGATTATATGGACAATAACTATATCATTTTAATTTTGATTTCTAATATATTTCAATTTACACTTGCATATTTTAGATTGGATTTAAAGTAGGATATATATATTCAAAAATTGATGCTAAGTTATTTAAAGTTAAGTTATTTAATCAAGTGACAAAAATATTTTTGAAAAAAATAAAATTCTTTCAAATTTTTTTTCTCATGTCATACTTTCTAACGTCTTTATGATGAATAAGGATGTCGGAAGTGTGATGTGCAAAGTGTTGAAAATAAATAACTTAAGTAACGCGTCTTGGTGATATCATTGCCATGTTATTTTTTTAATGTACATGGCCATCGAAAAAACTAACATGTCATTACCATATTAACACCAGTGCTATGTCAATATTTCTAACCTATGGACATATTTATATATTTTTTATGTTTTTGGCTGTTGGAATTGACATTGAAAATTTTCAATGAATTTTTTTGACATATTTCAACATTGGAATTTATGATGTACATGGATGTTGGAAATGACGTTGAAAATTTTCAATGGACATGGACATTGAAAAATTTTCTAACGAGTCAAATATTGACATTTTAGTGGATGTCAGAAATCCATAAAAAATTGACATTTTATAATGTATTTCCAACGCATTAGGACATTGAAAAATAAGAATTTTTTTGTAGTGACCTAAATTAAACTCTTATTACTAACTTCAATTCAAGAATTATCTAGGACACCCGACAATAACCCTTAAATCTAATCTGTAATATCATTAAGCACTAGAACTTAGCTAAGATTGAATTAATAATTTTATAAGTAAAGATTGCTAATTCATTCTTTACTTCTTCTAAATAACTAATGATTCACCTATGCATTAAATCACCAATATACAATTGCTACTAATAATAATCATTCATATCAATTTTATATTCAAAAACTAATCACAATTGATTGCATAACATTAGAATGCAAATGATAATCAAACTAATGAATCCAAATTAGACAATCATTTGTGGTATTATAAACAACAAAGATTAGAGAAATAAATGATAATCAAATTAAAAGAAAATTTACAAGAATAAGGTCTTAAAATCAAACAAAATTGAAATAGAATTTCTTTGAACTAAATTTAGCAATTACAACCTCATGGTCTTATAAAAGAGAAGAACAAAAGGAAAAAAAAAACTAAACTATTGCCTCTTGTCCTTAGAGGCACAATATGACTTAAAAACTAAATGAATTAAGGTTTTACTCCTTCAAGAATGTTTAAGGATGACTTTTAAGGTTCAATTGGGCTAGAACTTGTATAACTTAGGGGTTTATAGCTTTACATATGACTCAAACATACTAAAATGGTTAGGTGTAATAAAATCTTATAATTCAATTTTCAAACTCTTTTTTACCATCAAAACTATGTCAATTTTGTGTGTGCAATTTTGACCTTTATAAGTCCAAATATGCCCTTAAAAATCATGATTAGGCCAGGTACATAACAATAGAGTGTTAATTTTTTTGTTAGATTTAAACCTTTAAATGTCCAAACTAAGTCTAACTATTTGCATAATATTTGTAGAGATTTTTGTAAGCTTTCCAAGCATATAAAGACAATCCAATTGAACTTCTAGAGGTCAACATATAACCAAAAATGTGAAATAGTATAAAAAATATTACATTAATCAAATAATTCAATTTCATTCCAAAATCATGACTCATCATAAAACGAGGCAAAATTAACTTAATTATGTAAATAAACTTCCTAAAAGTTTGAATATAAGATCAAATGAAGATGAAAATATTATGCACATCAATATGCTAAAAAACACTTATGTTTAATTTGTTGAACTCTATAAAGTTGTCTCTAAAATTGCTCAAAGATGAGATCTTTGTTAGTTATTGTACTTTTCAGAAGTCCATAGAGTTTAAGATAGGAGCTATGTTAATTATTATAATCTTGGGAAACCCATGGAGTTTAACTATATTGTTGAGGAAAAGTTAAGCTACTATCATAGTAGTATAAGATTGTAGTAGTGCTAGAAAATGACCATCTTTATAAATTCTATCCACTACTATTAATATAGTTATTTTGCCTTCAGACTGAGATAGATTGTTAATGAAATCAATTAATAATTCAACTAAAATTTATTTTGATATGTAAAGTGGTTGTAAAAAGACATGTGCTATTATATTTTCATCATTGTATGCAAGCATATAGATAGCCATTGAACTCCCAGAACCATATTATAATCCCTAAGAGCATTAAGAGAAATTAGTATCGACATTGTTGATCTTGCATTTTCAATCCCAAGCCCTTGCAAACAAAAGGGACATTTAGTTGATGACCACTAGCTTCATATGTTTAAACTTCTTTTCAATTTTTCTAAGTTTTCAATCCCAACCTTTTTGCTATAAGTTACTTTTTTACTAATGCCTTCAAGAATCATTGCATTATGTGGTGAAAAGCCAATCAAGGTATGAATTGAGATCATAAGGTTTGCTTACATTACTTTTATTCCATGCACTATTCCTACTCATTGTCCAAAATTTAAAGCATCTTCTTCATCCCCTTTCACATATTAATCATCCATAACTAACATATAAATTTGAGATTGCTTGCAATCTTAGAGCATCGATAACATAACACTTTTCTCATTCTTTCCTTCAATTTCTTTTGGTTAACTCCTTAAAGGCTTGATATTGAGGTTGTTGTGTTTCATGTTCTGAAGGAAAAGGGTTTTGGGTTTGAGATTTAAAGATTTGGTCCTTAGTCTTTGTAGTATAAGGAAAGTTATGGTACATGCTTAATGGTAGTTAAAAGTGCTAAATAAATTAATTGGAATGGTTTAAGCTAAAATTTGCACAAATCAAGCTTAAAGTAGTTAGGCTTACTTTTAAACAAGTGTAGTATAAGGCAGTTCTATCCAATCTAAGAGTGGTTCAGATTGACCTTTTTTTTTTTTTATCTTTTTCTATTTTCTTAATTAACCTTCACTACAAGAAAAGAAATCATTAGTGACGACAAATGCCATCATTAAAAATAATTTGGTCATTGCAGAAATTAAAAGTCATTGTCAAAAATATCGTAGGTATAGGTTCGTCGCTAAAACAACTTACCTATATCGATGACATTTTTATCGTCAATAAAAATGAGGCTTTTAGCGATGATATAGCCCTTAGTAAAAGTCATTTCAAATTTGAAATTTTAAGGCTTTTAGTGATGATTATATCGTCACTGAAAATCAAATTTTTACTGACAACACTTGTTGTTAGTAAATGATTGACTTTTAGTGATTATGTCATAGTTGTCACTAAAAGTAATTCTAATTTTTTTTTTATTTTTTATTTAAACCTTTAGTGATAACATTTTGTTGTCGCTAAAAGTTTATAATAATTTTTTTAAAAAATGTCCAGCAATTAGTATATTGTATTTAATAATATAGATAATACTTTTTATTTTGAATAAATTGACTTAATTTGATAATTTTTAAATTAATTTTATATAATTTAAATTTTATAACTTGAATTCTATAATTTTATATAATAGTACTTTTTATTTCAAAAATGTTAATGATATTAATATAACAAAATCACATAATCCATATAAAAAATTGAACACTTATAAAATAATTGTAAAATTATTTATATACATATAGAAAATTTTATGTATATGATTCATATAAATATTTATACATGAAAAAAAATCCTAAATACAAAATCTAAGGAGAAGAAAAATGTAGATAACCTGATGTATCATCATCTATGCTAGGACTATCATCATCATCCTGGCAACGTGGATGATACATAAAGGGTGGTGGCTAGGATGGACCGACAGGTTGGGCAGGGGGTGTAGCCGCAAATATGCTTAGCCCAAGTGGTGCAGCAACGAATAGTGGCAAAGGTAGCATAAAACCCTGTTATTTGAGTATGAATGTTAATTTTGTCAGGTATGTCTCAAACTGTTGCTACTGCTCCTAACTCAATAATTGACTCTATTGAAACTCCTCTCGACTCTACTGCAATTGCTCTTACAACTCACCAACTTGGGACATGTAGTGGGGGCTCCCTTTGGAGTTAGAGGTGGTCAGCAAATGGTATGTCTGGCTAACCAACACACGATTGACTACCTTTTTGTACCCTGAATGAGTGCCACACACCATATTAGCAATGGTAGCTTTATCGATTTACGCAGGAGTGCCAGACGAGCTAGTGGATGATACACTGGACAGCATGTATTGGGTTGCTAGCTTAGTAATCCTTGTCTAGAATTTTTAAAATAAGAATTAATTATACAAATTATAAAAAAAATGTATCATTAAAATATAAATTTTATGGTATTTACATACTGCTTTACGAGGGTCAGATGCACCCACTTTCCGTCCTATACGTGTGTTGGTCCTTGAAATTTTTTGGCACTAACTACAGCTCATCGATCTCCTTATTTCTTTATTCATATTTTACAAGAAAAAGAAAGGATAAATATAATTATTGAATTAGTAATAGATTATACATTTAAATAATGAATAATAAATTAAATTACTTTATCATAACGATGTGCAGCAATGGATTTCAATCTATGCTGATCGTTCACCACCTTCTTTGCTTGATTATCTACATTTCTTGTAGACAGCTCTTGCAAATTAAGAATTAATCATATAATATAGTTACATTTACAATTTAAATATATGAAATACTAACATAATTTTATTAAAATCATGCTTGCCCTGTAATAATCATTGTTAAAGAAATACCTTTGCCATGTCTGGGGTAAGAAAGATTGTGGCACAAAACGCTTAGCATAGTCTAGGTCGAAATCCTGATCCTAATCACTTCCATGCTTTAAAAAGTGCCTGTTCAACTTGTATAGAGACTCTAAGTACAATGAGAACTATCCCGCTCAACACTTTGCATCAGGCTATTGAGTGCTCTATCTTGCTCAGCCTCAATGATGCCTTGGAACTTAAAATGAGACTATAGTAAAAGACATTTAACAAATTAGTGATAATTATTTACAAAAATTTCAATACTAAATATAACTAAGTTAAGATAAGGAGGAGATGGATACTTATGCAAACTTTCTGCATAACCTTGTCTCGCAACTACTAGGGCACTAACTGCCATGATTTATAATAAGGCGACACATGTGCTCAAATGATGCTTCTTATGTCGCGATTGAGATGGCTAACATTTTTCTCAATCGAATGCCATGTACCAGTCGTATCAAACTGTACAAGCACTGATGTCCCCCTATTCCTCTTCATCTTTTCATATAGTTTGAGAGACTTATTTGGACCTTTTTTTCTCAAAGTTACAGCTTTAATGGATAATAAGAAATATCAATACTATAGAATAACATTTAATAAATAATCAATATAAGTGTGGACAGTTATAAAAGATACTTGATCCCTCATACTGCGAAGGAATGTGAGTGGGCCAACGTGGAAATTCCCTTCCAGCGTCACTTTTATGGTGTCATGCTTTGACGTCCACCATGACTGGCGTAATACACATTGTATAAGCATTTAAGAGAAAAATGCCTAATTAAATTAGATAAGAAGATACAAATCATTATATTCATATAATGAAATTACATAATAACTCTTACACTATTGTAGGTTATCATTGAAAAAAATAGTTCTATTTTCTAATTTGATTTAGTGTTAGTAGACCTAATAGACTCATCTCTATAATCGTTTATTTCTTCACCATCATTCGATTGTACAAGCACATCCTCCATATAATTTTTAATTATTTCATTTTCAAAGTTGTCGTCATCATCGATGAAGATATCCACTCCCTTTATCCCAAACGTAGTATTCCTAGAAGGTGAAATGATTGAAAGACCATTTCTCTAATCTCTTAAGTTGACTAAATGAAAATCTTCAAGATCAATTGTGAGGTTAAAATTGGAGGAGTTTCTTTCCTGCAAAAATAATGAGTTTTATACATTGGCATCATCATCAAGCAAATCCCATATGTTGCGATGCACAATAGTATAGGCACCCCTCTAATTTAGCCTATTAAGAAGATCATTGATATAAAAGACTTGTTATGCTTGAGTTACAAAAATGTAAGAGTCGTCTCTGTACTATTGCCCGCTAATGGAGATGCTTGTAATATTCTTATCAATATAAAGCTTCTTCTTCTTAGCATCAGTATCATACCATTTGCATTTAAACAAACTGATAGTGTAATTGTTTAGATAAGTTAACTCTATAATGTCTTCTAGTACACCATAAAATATGTTGTCGTCAACTTCCAAAATGAAAATGCCACTATTCTATGTTTTATGCTTTGTATCCCAAGTTTTAACTACGAAGCACACTCTATTAACAATACATGTTAAGTATATCATAATAGTAAAACTAGGGCTAGTAGCTAATGATAGTAACTCTTTAGTGGTTTCGGGGGAATCACTTCTATGTAAATGGTATATCTACGAAAATAACATTTCTATAAAAAATTAAATTGAAAAAAATTACAAGTTGGGAACAACATTTATATGATTGATATAACATATTTGGAAAGAACAAACTTTTACCTTAAAGTAAAACCATACGAAAAATTTTGTTCTCTATAACTCATCTATGTTATCAGCATTACTTTATTTGAGCTCTTGTCGATGCTTACTACAAAACATATGTATTTTAGTCTATTGTAATTATTTAGGAGAAATGTATAAATAAATATAGAAAATTACTAAAGATATTTTTTGATCTCCATGCAATTATTCAAGATGTACCATATGACAACATCTCGATCCTTCCTATCAAAGTGAGATATGAACTTTTTTCTCAGGGGTCGACATTGAGATTGAAACATTGATAATGCCCTTTTTGTATGTGTAGATGTTACATCTTTGTTTCAGTCATGCTAATTGAATCTAGTTTCCACTACTTCTAGATAAAAGGAAAAACATGTCAACGTCACATTAACAATATATCCTTCTACAATCGAATCCTCAGGTCGAGCATGATTCCTAACATAATCCTTTAACTTTTTTATATATCTCTCGTATGGGTACATCCATCGAAAATGAATAGGACCAGTTTGTAATGCTTCGTTGAGTAAATGCATTAACAGGTAGACCATTATATCAAAAAATGTTAGAGGGTATATTCTTCAAACTTGCATAA
The DNA here is from genome assembly GCA_020226215.1 of Sindora glabra. Lineage (NCBI taxonomy): Eukaryota > Viridiplantae > Streptophyta > Magnoliopsida > Fabales > Fabaceae > Sindora > Sindora glabra. Next base: position 15,496,984 of record CM035235.1, on the reverse strand, counting down.
AATAATGACAATATCTTACTTAGCTTGTAAGACATCCCTCTTACTGAGAGTTCTAGTGCATATTTAGTTGAAAAAATTGCACAACTCAACAATCGGATATGATAATTCCTTTAATAAAAATGCTTGGACCGAAGGTCCTAATAACCTTTGTATAATAACATGATAGTCATGTGATCAACCCCTTTAACCTCATATCATAATTAGTCACATTCTTTTTAAGACTCTCAACAAACCTATCAAGAAATTTCATATTTTTTATAAACTAGCAAAATCGTCGTCATTCTTCTTGGTTGAAGGTGTATGTAGCATGTGGTTTGAAGAGCTGACCCCTTTCTTCATATAGATGCAAGTCTGGCCTTATTTTCATGTCTGTCAGATCTTGCCTCGTATTATTTATATCCTTTGTCTTGAGCTCAATATCTAATAATATACCTAAAATACTATCATATACATTCTTCTCAATATGCATCATATTAATATTGTGCTTTAAGATCATTATCAGCTAATATGAGAGGTAAAAAAATATGCTTTTCTTACTCTAATTAAGTTCATTAACACCCTTTTTCCGCTTTAAACTGTCAAATTGAATATACTTATTAGGAAGTCTCTATGCTACCTTACCTAACTAGTCCATGATAATTTCATTAGTAAGAGGATGAGTAGGGGCTCTCCTCTTTAGCTTCCCATTGAATTCTTTCTAATTTTTTCATGTTTGACTCCTTGGAAGCCAATGACGATGATCAATATAAGTAATTTTCCCCCAACTCAAATTGATAGAGTATCGTCATTGCATGTAAGACATGCTTTATAACCTTATCTACTTCACCCAAAGAGACTACTTCAAGAAGGAAAATCATTTATAGTCCATAACAAAGCAATCCAAAAGTTCAATATAATATTTGTATGAGCATCTCGAGTCTCAACCCCGTTCTTCCAAAGAGGCCTTAACTTCTTTACAGCTAATCTTAGGAAGACATCTATATCCTTGCTTAGTGACTGAGGCCTCAGTATTAATAAAGTCAACATAAAAAAGGATTGAGACATACAAATCCATGGTGGCAAGTTATAAGTAGTCACGACCACTGGCCACATGTTATATGACAAGTTTCTATTACCAAAAGGATTGAATCCATTTGCACTTAAGCCTAGCCTAATATATCGTGAGTTAGCGAAAAGATCGGGATGCTTTCTATCGAATTCCTACCAAGCTTTCCCATCAATAGGATATCCCATTACCTTATCTTTTGTTGACCTGCCAGTATGATGCCATGTTATATCCTTTATAGTATGCCTCGACCCATACAATTACTTTAATTGAGGAGTTAGTGAAAAATATCGAAGCACTTTTTAAGCTACTTCTTTCCTTTTCGTGTTTTTGTCGACCCATCAGCTCTGCACACAGATTCGATAATTATCCTTTGAAGCTTCTTCTTTTTAGAAACGTACACAATCATGCTTATACACATAGATTGACTCATACCCTAACCAAGCTATTTCTTTGTACCATAATATGACTTAAGCAATTTATTGTCCATCAGAAGTCTCTCTTTCAATAACTTTAAAAGAGTATTAAATGACTTGTTAATTCACTTATGTAACACCTTCAAGTGCATGAGTTTCACTAGAAAGTTTAAGGTTGAGAATGACGTGCAGTTTAGATACAATTCTATTTCCATTTGTGCAAATAAATCATCACAACTACTATGATTCGATCCAATGTCCCCCTTGGATACATCTTTATTCCCCTCTTTTTCATCACGAATTATTTCTTCAATTTCACGAGGGCCGATGAAATTATGTATAATATCCACCATCTCATTCCTATCATTTAGAGATACCCCCTCATTCCCCTAAAAGTGGAAACATCCGCTTCATTATAGTGTATCCAATTTGTGTATAATAGATAAAATCCATTATTTATGATATGTGCCTTCAATGTTCCTAAATTTTGGAACAATAGATTCACACACTTTTTACATGGACATCTTACTAAACCCTTTTTGTTAACAAAGTTTCTCGCTTTATCAACAAATGCCATCACACCATTTTAATACTCATTCAATAAGCGATTTTGTAAATGGATCTAGGTTTAATCTATAGATATCGTACCGCTAAATAGGAAAAAAATAACTTCATATGGAATTAAGGGTTAGGATTAATATTTGTTATGTGTCCTAAATCTACCCTATCACTCCAATTCTAAAAGTTAGGATCCTATCCCATTCGAGATGTTTTTGTAGTTATTAATCATCCATGCTTATCATTTCTTCCATACAAAAAGAAATTTCGATAGCATCTCCCCATAGTTCTCTAAGTGTGTAGACTATACATTGGTATAGTTTGAACCTAGACAATAGTTAGGATGCTAAAAAATTTATATAGTGTGAAACAAGAGCTAGATAAATTCTTGATAATAACTACAGAACATATACTACACTGTCCAACTTTATAGGATAATTCAAGGGTTGGTTGACGTATAGAGATCAACCAACCCTTGAACGGGTTTAAGCTTACAATGCAAATATAATTCTATTTAAAATTATTATAAAAATTTATTTATAATAATTTTAAACTTACATTGTAACATTTTATGAGTGTCGTTATTCTGGTGTATTATTATCTGTATGATTAATTATTTTAAATATCCATATAAATTTTCACTGTTTAATAATTTGGAACTAGAAATTCAATTTTGTAATCTATTCTACCACATTCATAAGATGTATAACTTAGCTCATTTGCCTTGATATATATTTTATAAGTACTCAATTCTTTTGACTAAACATATATCTTATGAGTACAGATATAATTTCAAATGTTTAAAATTTTTAAGTTTCTATTAGTGTATAATCATTAAATTCATTTTAATTGTATTTTGTATGAGAATTCTCATTGACATAGAGATTTAAATCTTTAAATCCTTTTAAAATTCGTACTCATGTGTAATCCTATTGTTAATACTTTGTAATTTTCTTAAAATATATAATTATATGTAATCTTATTGTTACTACCACTCTATGTGTAGTTGTCATATAAATTTCTTATTTTTATCATGCATAAAATATCCAATATTATTATTGAATATATAAAAAAATCTAATTTCAAATATTTAATTTTCAATATTAATATATTCAAATGAAACATTTTTATGTATTTAATTTTCAAATATTTAATATTTTTAATTCATATTTTCAAATAGGTTTCATCTTATAAAAAATTCATATCATATTTGAAAATATTTAAATTGAATAAATACAAATAATTAACATTGAGTAGATATTATTTTTATACAAAATAAAAATGTTAGATATTGTATAAATTTGTAGATAAAATGAAAAATTATCTAAAAATTATAATAAAGCCTATTTGAATTATTGTTGATTGGTTATTATTTTTAATACATTTCCAATTAAAACATTAAAAATATGAAAATTTGAATACATATTAATCATTATTGAATAAATATTATATATTGTTATAAAAGTGTGACTCGTAATCCCTGTAAAAGTATATATTCATATGAAATTCTTATATTAGTAAATAAATTGTAATATAAATTTTTTATATTGATAAATGTTTTTTCTTTTAATCAATGTACAATGTTATGAAGTATTTATGGCAACAAAAATTGAAAAAAATTTCCATATGAATTTTTTACATTAAAGAATTAAAAAATAATAAATATTTCCATTCACAATCTATCAAATGACAAATTTCATATAACAATTTATTTTTATTTAATTTTATATTAAAAATATTTCATCTAACAATTTATCTTCATTCTTTTTTTAATATAAAATTTTTTGCATAAATTGTTATATGAACTATTTATTAAAAATTACATAAAAATTATTATTGAATGATAATTTATCTTTATTTTAGCCAATATACATTGTTATGAAATTTTTATAAATTATGATCCTTGTTAAATTGTATAATTCTATGAAATTGTATTACATTGTGAGAAATTCTAAAGATATGTCTTTTATTTTTTAATATTATTGTTAAATATAAAAGTTTTTCATTAAATGCAATGTTTCCATTAAATATTGTATTAGCATTTACTTTCTTTATTATATATTTTCATTGAAGTATGTTTATAAAGTTATATTGAAAAAAATTATCAACATACTTAAAAGTTTGTTTTCGTGTGGATATATTTTTTAAAAAATGTTCATATAATTATTCTAATTCCATACATTATTATGTTTTAACAAAATTAGAAAATTTTTGTCTTTCAAAAGTACATCCTAAATTTTATCTACAAAACAATCTACCTAACTATACAATCTACACATATATCAAAATTTTTGAAACTACAATTGTACTCACTAACATAACAATAATAAAATTTATACTTATAAATTACACATAAAAGTAAAATTATACAAATACATTTAACATATAAATCTAACTAATATTAATTCCATGCTAAAGATGTCATATCATCAAAATAAATTAATTCATTATATATTATTATAGCAAATAAATTCATATCAAATTGTTCATCTCATATATTACATAATAAAATAAAATCTTATAAAATTTAATACATATACCTCATTGAAATAAATCTCCTAATTGAATGTCCTTGAACCAAACACATTTAAATAATAAACAACAAAAATATCTAATAAAATAAAATAATATACAATATATATAAATAATAAAATTATATTATTAAAAAATATAAATAAAAATATACTAAAACATAAAAAAATATCTGAATCTTTGCCTTCAACTTCCCTTCTCACTATATGAAAATGAGGTTGAGAGTGCAGTCAGGGTATTTATAGATTAATTCTTCAGCGACGAATGAGAAATTTATTATTGCAAAAGATTGGCATGGGAAACTGTGTCATCCTTTCAGCGATGACATTTTGGCCCATTAGCAATGACATGAGTCATCGTTGAAAGTTTAAAAATTTGAAAGCTTGAAAGCTTTTGTGACGACAAATGTCATCACTGAAGTATTTCATTTTTCGCCCATTTAATTCGTAGTAGTGTTGTTTTATTAGTGATGGTTGTGTCATCGGTAAAAGTCATTAAATTCTACAGCAACAACCGAATATTTGTCATCACTGACAATGTGTCAGTGTTGATTTATTTTTGTTGTAGTGCTTGGTTCTCAATTTTCAAATATTAGTTAACATGATCATTTAGACAACAAGTATTATAAATCAATCTAGATAACCTCAATCAATAATCTTCTAGAAAAAAACAAAATTATTCAACCTCATGACATCATTAACAATTCAACATGAGCTAAACTAGAAAAAAATCGAAAAAGACAAATTTATGTAATAGATGAAAATAATTAACACAAAGGAATGAAAAACATAACAAATCTAAGAAAAATATCATATTCTTAAAATCCCAAAATTCATCATTAAGCGAAAATTGATTTATAGGATTGACCATCAGATTGCTCTCACTCTGGTCACCACCTCACTCTCCGTTCGTTGCTTCTCTTAGCAACTGCCACTATCATCTTGCTTCAACCACCGGTGTGTGGTTCGTGATGGGCACATCGATGCACGATGACGGAAGGGAGCAAACTTGCTATGGAAAATGTTTTTGGGTTGAAGTCTTAAAGAAGAAGACTTCGACTGATGATGACACTCAGGGAAGACGTAAGGTTCACGAATAAGGGGATGGAGTGTCACAATAAGGTGTCTCTGTTAGGACTTGATTCTTTCAAACAAACTGTAATTGAATTTGTTTATTTGTATATTGATTTTTTTATTTTTATTTTTTTTATTTATTTATTGCTTCTGAGTAGGTAGACTAGGCTACAATTATTTTGGTCCAAAGCTACAAAGCCTTTAATAAAGCTAATACCTGAGGCCTTATTAAAAAAGAAAAAAAATGACTTGCGGGCCGGTTTGTGCCTCCACGAGCCTACTTTAAAATCACTTTAAAATAGGCTATCAAACACCTAGTCTAATTTGTTAAAAATCTGCGAGATGACCGTTTAACACTCTCAACAGTAATTTGGTATCTGCTGTTTTGATCGAAAGTAGGGTAAGGGTGTTTCAGGTTTTCAGGAAATGATTGGAGTAACATTCTTGGATGAAGATCAAGATGTAAAACTTCTGCTCAATCCTTTAAATGTAATATCTCATTACTTAGCTAAATTCATATTTGCCTTAAGGTTTTGGGTTTTAAAACTCTTTATAGTAGATTCTAATTCTTCCTTCAATCTTCCCAGATGACAACTAATATTGTGTTTTTTAGATAACTGCACCTGGGAAACTAGTACGTCATATTTTTCTTGATATTCATGAACATAATTCAATTGCTTCAAATTCATCAATTCGAGCATAGGGTCATATATGAGGTTCTAGCCAATTCTTTCTCATAAACACCGGGTGCATTCGTTCCATTCTAAACTGAGATCATCTTCAAACCTTAAAGTCTGATGGCATTCTAAAGCTCGGCCTTCCAAATGAACTTGAATAATTTCTAATCGATTCTCCTTTGGAGTTTTGTCTACTTAGAAAAAACATCAGCAGCGATACAGACTGCTTTTTAAAATCATCACCGTTGAATTCAGAAAATTTGATTTTAGAGAAGTTGGTTGGTGCCCGATATTCTTTCGGTGTGAAGTTCACAGTTCTTCTCTCTGACCTCCGTGTTTGAGCTACTTGCTCCGTTCAACAGAACTTTCACGGTAATGACGGACAAAATGCTCTCCACTTTTACCATGCATGAATGCATACCAAACATTATGAGAATGTCACAATTCATGAATGTTTTCACACATTTCGTCACGTAAGCCGCCAACTCCAATTCCAATTTTCCCATTTTATGTCGAACCCTCACGATCTGCCAAGATTGTCTGTCTGATACACTTGACAGACAAGATTAGAGGATGAGAAAGATAGGACACAATTCCAATTCCTTTAGGGAAGTAAGACCCCTTTTTTATACACTTATTGTCATGCCAAAATGCCTAACTGTTATATCATACTGTAAATTAATTTCTTAACTATCATTTCATTAATACTGCAATACCTTATCATGTCAGTAATGGCCATTATTATTTCTCCATTTCATTCCGTATAAGTTTGAGCCACTGACAATATATTTTTAAAATTTACCAATGCTATATGTAATGAAAATGGGATTTAAAATTAGGATTCGAAAATAAATTAGAAGTTATCAACTAAATACATAATGCTGAAGTAAATTTGTAAAATTTAGTTTAATAGATATAAAATATTCGAAATGTAATTTTGAATTTCATTTTCAATGTATATAGGATTTTTGTTTAAAATTTTACTAATAATGCTATATATCTTAAAATTTTATTTTACATACTAGGAATATTGATTTCACCATTTTTAAAAAAAATAGTTTAATGAGCCTCAATTTTCTTAATTTCACTGTTAAGATACTATAATTCAAAATACTTGTATGAAAATATATTCATGTAATTTTAATAAAAGCATTTATGATATACTTTTAAGGGGCAAGTAATTACTTTAATATTATAATTTCTAAATTCTTGATCAAAATACTTGAGTTTGATGTATATTTTCCAACTAAAGTCTCTTTTTGTAGTTTACAAAATGAGTCCATGATCTAGGGAAAGGAAGGAAACAGAGAATATCACTATTAGGAAGAGGAGAAATTTTTCAAAAAACTATTGTGGGCAGCAGCAATCAATAGATCAAAAACTCTCCCAGTCATAACACATAATTTCGTTTAAAATTATGAATAATTTGTTACAAAAAATAATAGAATAATTAATAACTATATGTTTACTAAATTATATTCCACACTTTCTTTTTGTTATAATTCTATTATGTATAAATATTTGAAGCCCCTGACTATTTTCACCTATGCCAACGCTCACTGCTGCATAAACTGTTAATCAACACATTATTAATTGATTGCATGAACGGCTAATGTACTAATCGATTTTATCAATTAAAAATATTCAATTTTTCACTTTTTATTTGAAAATATTTGTGAAATTAACTGCTTATTAATAGTTATTTATGTGTATAAAATATAAAATAATATATAAAATTTTGACCTATTTAAACATTCTTTTACTCTGATAATATTTCATATTTTAATATATTATTTGTCTTATTAAATTTTCTTCTAAAAATATATATACCATTGTAATTTATTACTTATTAAATTTGCCTTTTACAGAAAAATAATTATAGTTTATTATTATTAAATTAAATTTTCTGTTATCAAAGTTTTTTTTATTAAGCCAGAGGGGGAAATAATAATATCATTCGGAAACAATCATATCTTTTTGTACACTTTCAGTAAATTAGCTATTTAAAAGAAATGAATTTTCTAATTTTTTTTTTCAAATTAGATGTTTGCTAATCCATTATGAAAATAAATTATTTATCAAATACGTATAATTACTTATTGGCGTAGTCGACCAACTAAAATCAATCAAATCACTTAAAAATAACGGAAAATTTGTCTATGCCACTCTTTATGACTTCATTTTGCAAGTTTTTCAATTAAATGACTTTGGGTTGTTGATTTTGTGAATACTGAAAAGTTTGCGCAGGTTTCTAATACAAAGTGTAACAGTTATAAATATAATAAAGATCAATATATTCAATTAGAACGGGTTCACCTGACCGCAGCTTATTCAAACAAATTTTTATATCATTACATAATTTTCATAAAGTACAATTTTCATCAATGCAATTATTGAAGTTTATGTAATTAAAATACTTTTTGGTAATCAAAATGTAGATTATAACTGTGTACAACGGAGCAAACACGTAGCAGAAAAGTTTTCAGGCACTATCTATCCTAAATCTGAAAGAGGGAAAAAATTGTAGTCCTATTGTTTTAATAAATCAGAAAATTGTTTCTTTAATTTTGAAAATTACTCAATCATAACGTTAAAATTGCTTGATTTATCAAAATATAATTAGAAGTTGCATTGAAATCTAAATGATAAGGTAGGACAGAGTATTTTCCCAGAAAAGTATCTTGATAATAAAAAGTGAACACCCAAAATAAAAGAAGGGCTAAATGAAAAATATATAATATTTTTCTCATATGTAAAATTTATCTTTATATTAATTTTAGAGTAGATAGACGAAATATCAAATAATGTAGAATTAATAAGAAATTTTACATATGTAATATATATGATTGATACTTAAAATTCAATGATAGATTTGTGAGAAATTAAAATGTTATGTTATAATATAACAATATTTGTAATATAGTATCTTTTAATCTGACTACTATTGAATTGCGATTTTACATTGATAGATAAATGTAAGTCAAAGGTAAAATTAATATTTATATTAACGTGGTTATATATTTGAAATAATTGAAACTAATATATGATTATTAGTATATAAACCAATGTCAATTTTGATGAATGACATTTTTTAAATTCTTGTGAAACCTAAAATAATGAATTTTTACTTAACTGATGTCATAATATATGACATTTGAAGAATGTTAAGAAAAGAAAAAAACTTAAAATAATGGTTTGAGAATCAATTAACATCTTTTTAGATGTAGTCACATTTTTTAAATTGTAAAAAGAACTTGTGATGTTAATTTTTTATTTAATCGATATCAAAATATATGATATTTAAAAGTTATAAGAAAATTAAGAAAAACTTAAGACATTAATTTTAAAATTAATTAATGCATATTTAGACACAGTGGATTTTTTTAAATTATCAAGAAACTTAAAATATAAAATTTTCATTTAAAGAAGTTATAATATATGACATTTAAAGGCTATTAGAAAAATGAGAAAAACTTAATACAATGATTTTATGATTAACTAACCTTAATTGGACATGCATGGTATATTTTTGAAATTATAAAAAAATTTAAAATATTAATTTTTTAACTTGATCAACATTAAAATATATGACGTTGTTAAAAAAAGAAACTTAAGATATTTTTTTAAATTAACCAACATTTGTTTGAATATGGTACATTTTTTGAAATTATTGAAAAATTTAAAATGTTAATTTTTATTTAACTAACATCATAATATATGATATTTAAATATTATTAGGAAAATGAATAAACTTAAAATTTTGGTCTTAGAATTAATCAATGTTTATTTGAATGTAATGATATTTTTAAAATTATAAGAAAATTTAAAATATCATTTTTTACTCAATCGTTGTTGAAATATATGGCATTTAAAGGTTACTAAGAAAGTAAGAAAACTTAAAATATCAATTTTAGAATTAATCAGCATTTATAAGTATTACAAAAGTTTGGTGAAAACTTTAGATACATTGATATTTTTGTGCTATAAATAAGTATATTTATTATTATTATTATTATTATTATTATTATTATTATTATTATTATTATTATTATTATTATTCTCACTTTCCATCTTATTTGTTTTTAATTTCAATTTCCATTTCTTTTTAACTCCCTCTATAAAACCCTAAATGTCCTTCCATTTTTCACTACATGTTAGCGAATTACTGATACTTCTTTAATTATCATTAAGCATAAAACAAATGCCTTATTTCAAGCTACTAATTCAAAATATAAAAAGTGCCTTTCCTATTTCTATTTCTCAGATTTTCATCTATTCCATTTCTCTAATTTTTTGCATGGATTGTTTTAAAATATTTTTGTTTGTATTTCACTTGTATAACTTTTGAAATTATATCTAGATTTTAAATGCTTATTATGTATTTGTTAAATCATTGCTGTAGAATTAGAAGTCGGTAGAACAATGAAAAGAGATTGGAAAAAAGTAAGAAAAGTCCATGAAAATAGCTATTTTTACAATTTTAGGAGGATTAGGCATTTTTGGAAGGATAGATACCCAAAAAATTATATAAAACTTATATAAAATAGTTTTACATACTTATTATATATTTGTCAAATTATTGCTATGAAGTTAGAAGTCAATAGAACAATGATAAAAGATAAAGAAAAAGTGAAAAAGAAGTCCATATATATATATATATATTGCAATTTTAGGAGAGTTGGACATTTCTAGATGGATAGATCTAAAAAAATTATATGAAATTGATATAAAATTTATTCTAAATAGATAATTGAGTACGAAGTTATAACTATTAAAAATTTTTATTAAAAATTTTTAGTTTAAAATACACATTTTTATGAGATGTTAAGTGTATTAAATTTTGACAATAAATATTCTAGTAAAGAAGCTCAAAATTGATGTTAAAAAAGTATTAGCCAAGCATTTTACATCATTTTTAACCAAAAATTAGCATAAAATGTAAAAAATAAACTATTTTAAAAGGAAGAGGCATTGATTTTTTTAGTAAAAGATTAATATGATAATCATTTTTCATATTGATTATATAATGATGTTATTAACGAATGTATAATAATATTTGATTAGACACCAATTGAAAACTAACATGTAAATAGTGAAATACATTCAACATCAATCAATTATTTTGTACTAGTATCTTAATCCTCATTTACTTAAAATTTTATTATCTAAAATAATTTTTTATTAGATATGAAACTAATTCCTTTTTGAAAGTAATAAATGGTATGCCCTCCCAACAAAAGCTCCACGAATGATTGGATCCTAAACTCTTTAACGAGCCTTAAAATTTGGCATACTTCTACCAATCTAAGCTCTCACACCTAAAATTGGATAAGGAAATACTACATCGTGTAGTAGTGGGTATATATAATCCACACTGAGATCAAATGTTCTTGCGTAGATGACACTCGCCCCTTCTATGATTCATATCTTTTTTATTTTTTTTAAATGTATACTCTTCTCCTATATTTTTCAGGAGTAGAAATAATGAGTATAAGTTTAACATATATTTCTAAACTTAAAGATGTGTTAATATATTTACATTAAACCTTAAAAGAGATGACTGCAATTTGCCATTTTTTTATGGGAGTATAAAATTGAAAAAAAAAAAAAAGAGAGGCAGAAATGGCAAAATTGCGTAAACTGTCTCTTTCTTGTCAAAGAAAAATGGCTTAATTTAATAAAATTGAGTTGTCTTTGATAAAGTGATAAAGATATACCATAGTGGTAAAAATAATGCATCTCACTCTTATATTTTTTTATTAAAAAAAAATAACACCTTTTAACTGGTGAGGACCATTTCTTGCGCTGGAATATTCTGGATCCATTTAATTTGCTTTTGGATGTTGCAACTATTTTAAGACCATTTCTTCGCTCTTTGTTTCGCTTTTTCCTTTTTCGCTGTAAAGCTTCAACGGTCTTTGTTGGATTTTCTTTCATAATCTTACCGTTATAATGTACGTAAATTTTCTTTCTTTCTTTCTTTTTTCTTTTGAAGTACGTAAAATTTCTTCTTATCTGGTATGCAACTTTTAAAATTTACCAAATTTTGAAAGGTTTCTAATTACAGAAATAAATAAATAAAGGATATCAAGGGTGGCACCATGATTAATTAATATGTAATTGAATTAAAGGACCGAGAGCAGTTGACATTAAGATTTGTTTAGTACAACAATAAAAATAACTAATTATTAATTAATTTTAATATTATTAAATCCTAAATGAATTTGCAGTAATAGTTAATTTTTTAAAAAATATTGCAAAATTTTTAATAATAGAAAAATTATGATTAAAAAAATTAAAAAAAAATATTATTTCTTCCATTCTTTATTATCTATCACATTTTGAAAAAAATTATTTTTTATCTATCATTTTAAAATTTTAATGAAATATTAGATACACATTTTTTCAATTTTATCTTTCTGTTACACTAATAAATATTTCATTATTTTTTTTGAAATATCTTAACATATTTATTTTATTATATTTATCTCTCCATTTTCAATTATCTTGAACTTTATACATAATAGAGAACTAAAGAACTAAAGGATAGTTTTAAAAAACTTATTAAATATAAATAAATAAAATTATTTTATTAATATTTCTAAAATCAGTTAATTGCTATGGATAATAAGGAACAAAAGAAGTATTTAATAGTAATTTCTTTTTAAGAAAATTAATTATTATTTATAATTATGTCAAATATGACATCATGATATACACGTAAATTTATTAATAATTAATTATTTTATCTCTATACATAATAAATCCTAATTAATTAAGCATGCCGGTTTTTGTTTTGTACAGTCGAGCTTAGCATCTGTCTTCACTTTCCTTACATAAGAAGTGATTGCTTGCCAATTTTGTTGTTTATATATTAGTTTTATGAAATTTGTATACAATAGAAAAACATATTTTTTTAATTTTTAAAATATTAAAAATTGTATTCACACTTTTATAAAGTGAAAATAAAAACATATATTCCACCAAAAAATGAAAAAAAAATATATTATCATTAAAGTATATAAATATATTTTGTTTTAATTCCAATTTTGGTCTTACATTCCCAACCAAAAGAGGGAAGTAGACTGTTTGATTGGAATTTTCATATGCCGGTGTTATAGCGTCTCATTTTTTTTTATTTAAATCCAAGGGCCTAAGTTCGGAAGGAAAGCAAAACCAGAAACAAGATTAAAAAATAAACTCTACCAATAACTACTTTGTTTATAATGACTCTCATCATATCGGCTAACACTATGATTTCAAGATTTGCAAGGACTTTTGAAAGCATCCTCTTCTCAATTACTAACTAACGTCTCTAGATTTTCTGATACGGGTAAGGGATGGTGCACCAACAAATTAGTGGTGAAATAAGTGCATTATCATACCTATTATCGATTTATAATCATTATTTTAATCTGAGATTAATGGATAAATTTGTCCATTTTAATGATGCACTTACTGCATCACCATATAAGTAGTGATATGCCCCACATTTTTCCCATTAATAATAACAAACCAATCCAAACCAAATGTGTACGGGACTTATTTAGAACTTATTTGATATAAAGTTAAAAATATAATTAATTATTAATTAATTGTAATGTATAATAATCATAATTTTTTATTAATGGCATAATTTTTAACAATGATTATTTTTCTTGAAGGATAATTAGTTAAAAAATTTTGTCAAAGAAAAATTATGAATTAAAAAATACTTCACAAAAATAATTTATTATTTAATTGTTAATTTTTTTCTCACTAAAACAATTTACACTAATTATCCTTCAAAAATTATAATTATTATTAAAAACTATATTATTAGTAAAAAAATCACAATTATTATATACTGTAATCAATTAATAATAAATCATACTTTCATCGTTATAGTAAATAAGCTTTTGTGGCATAATGGGCGAAAAAAGATTAAAAAAAATACATACACATAAATTACAAGGCCGGTCGCAAATTAAAAACGAATGCACTCCAATAAGCTAAGATGCATTAAAAGTCAAATAATGAGATTCTAGAATTTGAATAAGATTTACGATTATCTAATGGTCATACGATATTCACATCGACGTTACTTATTTAACGAAAAAAAAATGTAATTTTACAAAAAAAATTAAAAAATGTATAAATTATTTAATTGGCTACTATATAATAAAATAGAGAAAGTAAAATCTGAAATATTATTTCTCACAAAAATAAGAAATCATATATCCACTCTTCCTTTAAAAAGTTGAACTAATTATAACTCCATGGGATATTAAAGTTGTACATGTTTTATCTCTATGGAAATGTCAACTATGATAATATGTTTCATAAGCAAATTTTCATTAAGTTATTGGGAATTTTTGTATGGAAAATAAAAAAAATTATAATTTTAGTTGATTTAAAATTTTCTAATAAATTAAAGAAAATAAGAAATTATAATCTTTTATAATTATACATATTTTATATAATCATTGTTAGTTTTAAAAGAAATATATGATGTATGAGACATTTTAATTTTTTATATATAATAACAAAGTTAATTTAAATTTTTTTGATAAATTAAAAAATAAGAAATTACAAATTCAAAAAAAAAATTATGATATAAATGAGATTAGAGACATGACTTATGGAGATAATTGAAATTCAGTGATTTTTTTCTTAAATTTTTGAAACTTTTATGATAAATTAAAAACTAAGAAATTATAAATTTTAAAAAAATTATGATACAAACGAGATTAGAGACATGACTCGTGCAGATAATTGAAATTCAATGATTTTGTTTTAAGTTTTAAGATTATAATTCTAAAGTAGTATTTGGTTCATCGAATCATACATTTTAGAGAACGTAATTCTTGGGTAGGATTGTAAATGAATTAAGTTATTCATGAATAACTCAAGTCTTACAATATAAAACTCATGAAGTTCACAAGGTAAAATGAGTCTAAATGAACTTTCATATATATATATATATATATATATATATATATATATATATATATATATATATATATATATATATATATATATATATATTCTTATTTTATTATTTATAATTTTATTAAGTTATCATTTTATTTAATTACTTAATATTTTAATAGTTTGAAAAAAATTGTTATTTTTTTACAAAAGGAAAAAAAAGTCAAAGAAATCGCACTTCCAATACTTAAACTCAAATAGTTTATATTTAAGTTGCTTGAAAAAGTTAAAAAAATTTCCAATGACAAATTTTAGGTTTATATTGTTGCTTGTGTAGTTATTATATAATGATTTGATTATTTTCTATGTATATTTGTTAAATTAGAATGAGATATATATTTATAGTTTCATTCATCTGTACCAAGAAACTATCTTGCATCCTTTTCTTTTATTATTATTTGCTAAAAAAAATCATGTAATATGTTAGAGTTCATTTAGGCTTGATTAAACTCATTTAGCAATCGAGCTTGAATATACTTACTTTTATCAAGTTAAGCTTAGACAAGTAAAAGCTTTGCTTAACTCACTTACATGTTCATTCTTAGGAATTTAATTCTAAAAAATGTAATATTACTATATTTAGTTCAATTAGAAATATTTATAAGAACGTTACAATATTGTATTTTAATAAATTTGCATATTTTTTTATAAATATTATATTTTCAAAAATATTTATATAAAAAATTTTGTAGGTTAATGATAACAAGTAGTGATGAGAGATAGTTAATAGGTAACAATAGTGATAGTCATCAATTGTAAGTAATGGTTAGAATGGATAGTAGTTATTGATGATAGCTATTAGTAGTAGTTGTTATTAGTAATAGGTGATTGTTAGTGATGATAGATAGTAACAAGCAGTGGATTGTCATCACTAGCTGTGTATGGTGATAAGCAGATGTTAAATGTGTTGGGTGATGGTGATAAGGGTGGTGGCAAGTAATGGTTGGTGATGATTAATTATGGTAGGATAGTGAAATAAGTTATTAATAATAGGTAAAGTTTTAATTGAAGAGTAGACAAAATAATCTATTTATATTATTAAAATATTTCTACGTCATGAAAAGATAGGATATTTACCTTTCTCTATAGAAATATTTTAGGAGAATATTAAGATAAAAATATTTTTAAGAATATTTTTATAAAACTTGAACTAAACATAGGAATCATTACATTCCCTTAAAATATTCTCGAGAATATAAGAAAGATTTCACGAACCTAAACCTTACTTGAAAGATATAAAAGTTATTAAGATAAAACTTCATGGAAAGTTCAAAGTTGAACCATACAAAACACAGAAAATTAATTTCTAGAAAGTGTCAGTTCTTTATTGTCATCTAAAAAACTTTGACTATTTCTTAAGAAATTCAATTTCTTTTAGTCAGTTATTTCGTGTATGAAATCAAATGACTCCTTAGGTGATATTTAGTTCATGAAACCTTTTTAACATTTTTTTGGGGACATTTTACAAAAATGTCACATTCTTATATTTAGTTCAAAATTAAACAAACACTATCATAGAAATACAATTACACATCGCTTAATAGACATTGGCTAAAAGGAACACTAATATATATATGTAGTGATATCTTTGGAAATATAAATAAACTTGAAACATCAATTGTCAAAAATAACCAACATATTTTCTTCCTATAAAACTTTTAAATATTAATTCCTAAAATAACTAACATATAATATTATGGGAGTAGTGACATTTTTAAAAATATGAAGAAACTTCAAAAAATCAATTATTTTTACAACAATTGTTGTATTTGCTTCCTACAAGACTTTAAATTTCAATTTATAAAATAACTAGCATCTAAAAAGACTATTATGAAACTTTAGAGATCGTTTTTTCTAAAAAAGACTATTGTGTTTTCTTGTAATGAGACTTTAAATTTTGGATTGTAAATAACCAATGTCTAAAGTTAGAGGGTGATGACATTATTTCGCTATAAATAAAGTAAATGTTATTTTTTTATTTATTATCACTCTTCATTTTCCCTTCTTATTTGTTTCTAAGCTCAATTTCTATCTTTATATAACTTTCTCTGTAGAACCTTAGATTTTACTCCATCTTTCATAACATATCAGTGAATTACTGATACTTTTTTAATTGGCATTAAGTATGAAGAAAATGTTCTATTTTAGGCCACTAGTCCAAAATATAAGATCTACATTTCTAGCTTGTATTTTTCAAAATTTCATCTATTTTATTTCTTCAATTTTTGTGCATTTTTTAAAGATATTTTTGTATTTCTTTCCTTTATATAACTTTTGAGGTTATATCTAAATTTTAGACACTTATTGCTTATTTGATAAAATATTACTACAAAATTCAAGTTAGTTGGACAATAATGAAAGATGGTGAAAAAATTCAATAAAAATGATTGTTTTTCACAATTTCAAAGGGGCAAATTGCTTTTGACTATTTGCAAATGGATGGACTTCGAAAGTTCATGAAATGGAAAAAAAAGAAAAAGAAAAAGTCCCTTATGGCCTTTTAAATTTTTTGATTTAAAATACACATTTTTTTGGGATGTTTGATTTATTTAATTTTTATTGTAAATATTTTGGTGAGAAAACTAATGTTAAAAAATATTATGGAAACATTTCATAAATTAACATGAAATATAAAAAATTAAAAGAAAAGGTTTAATTTTTTTTAGTAGCATGATAATTGCTTAGATATCAATTTTTGACTAACATGATTTTCATTAAATTAACATATATTTATGTTTTTGTAGTAGTGATAACATACAAAAAAATGTAACATTTTAAGAAATATTTTTAGGACAAGTATTGTCTAAAATATTCTTTTAGGGATATATAGATATCTTATATCCATATTATGAAAATATTTTAATAATATAAAATGACTATTTTGCTCACCCTTCCAAGTTTTACTACCTCATTTCACTACTACTTAACCCATAAATCAATGTTTGCTACTTACCCACAATCACTGGTTGATACCCTCTTACCATTTATCAATATTGACCAACTTCCTATTGCTATGTACTACTATTGATCATTGCATGGTGCTACCCATTATTGAAAAAAAATAAAATAAAAGTATGTTGCTACTCTATCATTAACATCTCATCATTACTATCATACATTGTTATTGATTGCTATCTATCATTGTTGATTATTACTTATCATTATCCACGATCACAAAACACAATTGACCACTCAAATGCTAGTTAAGAAATTTTTAACAATCTAAAAATGTTTTTAAAACATAACATTGTAACATTCTCAAAAATCTTTTCAACTTTGAAGGAAACATAGTAGTACAAGAATAACATTTTCAAGAATATTATGATTTCTAGAAATATATGATTCTATAAATCAAATATCACATAAGAATTAATTAAGATGTTGCTCTTAAGTTTGATCGGGCTAGATAATAATTTTTTTCAAGTAGGCTTGCGTTTAGGCACGATTGGGTTAGACAATGAATTTTAAATGGGTTTTTATTGGCAAATCTAATATATAATTAGTGCTCTCTTAGATAAGATTGAAGAAAATTTTCATTCTTATCATCTTCCTAATAAAAAAGTGATTCAATATAGATATGGAAAAAAAAAGAAGGAGAACAATTAATATATTCTTACTTTTTAGAATGATAAATAAAAAAACAAAAATATGGGATGTAAAAAGAATGAGTTTATGATGCAAAGACCGAAAAGTCTATGCACCTAACTTAAATAATAATTTTAATTTATTTAATTCAAAATAAGTGGCTCAGTTATTTACTTGATCAGGTAATAATTATGCACAGTCGAATATAGTCTATAAAAATTATATTTAATATAGTTACTATAGAAGTAATAATTCAATCACTTATTATTAATTAAATTAATTAAAGATATTATCTAAAATATAGTGTATAATTTTTTCAGTTTATACACCAAAGAGCTTACCAAATAAAAAATAATGGGGAAAATAATTGGCTTTATAATCTTGAGAAGTAATTATTTTGTTTAACTGTGAATTATGCATATGTATGGCATTGATGGGAAGCGGACCACATGTACTCTAACGATGCACGTAATGACAAAGAAAGATGCGTCGGATCCACTGGAAGCACTCGTCTTTTGCCGCATCATCCAGAAATAAAGCCTTATCAGTATTCCTTTCCCATGTGGTACACTAAATGAAAGCTAAAACTTATATGATTGGCATTGTGTATCCTTTTGCAAACGGTCAAGAAATTAAATGATCATATAATCCAAAATAGAGTGCTGAAGACACTCATGGCTTGCATGAGTGCCGTCTATATAATTAAAATTTTTGTATGTTTCATTCAAAATATATATTCTTAGTTTTAATTGATGAAAAGCAGTTAATTATAATTTTTAATATATTAAAATTAAAAAATATGATTTTCAATGTATGAGAATTCTATAAAATTGATAATTAACGTTTTTTTATTGACCGAGAGTAATAACATATGCTTTGATCAGATTATACAAGGAAATGTACCTATATAATATGCACCCAAATTAAAAGGCGGGAAAGATTCAATAGAAAATGGGCTTTTATTTCGGCTTCTATATTACTTGATGTAATTAACCCTCCAAATTCGATTACTTAAGATTATTCCTATGGCTAAATTAATCAAATAGTTTAATAGATTAATTCGACCTTAACGCAGCTGTCAACGCCTAATACTTACATGATAGAAGGGCTAGGCTCCCGTACTAGTACTTTTTCGGAGCATATATTGAAAAAAAAAATTGACATTGTGAGATATATATATATATATATATATATATATATATATATATATATATATATATATATATATATATATATATATATATATATTGGGTTAAGAGCTAGACCAATGAGCACAGAGTTGTCAAGCAATGAATATCCATTATTTAAATTAAAAATTTAAGTTAATTGTAATAATGTGGTCAACAAATTTCATGGTAATAATCTAATTAAGTATTTTGGACATCTATACCTTTACAATTTATTTTAGTATTATACATATTTTTTTAAATGACTAAGTGTGATGGATAATTATTTTAGGAGATTAAATTATTAATAGATTTCTTTTCTCCCAACAAGAATCATCTTTATGACTTGAATCTCTACCCATTGATAAATAAAGCTTGTCTGAAATTAGTATACTTTCTATCGAACCAACATCCTTTTAGTTGAGTATTGTAATTAAAGTCATTGAATAGAATTGAGTTTATAAGTGGATTTAGAAAAAAATATAGACTAAAATTCATAAAATAAATAAATCTATTTCAATATAAATCTAAAGTGATCCGATCCATCGAATTGACAATCTACATAGACCGGACTAGATGGATCCACATCATTTCTTTTCTTTTCTTTTTTTACATTTTTATTTTCAAACTAAATTAATATATTATACAAATTTTTACCCATCCAATATAATACTTATTTTCAAGTTTGAATTCTTATCTTTCAAATCAATTCAACCTAAATAAACTATTTTTAAAGTAATGATTTGTTTTTAAATTAATAAGTTCAAATTTAACTAATTTTTATTACAATTTATTTAGTCTTGAATTATTTTTATGAATTAAAAATATTTTAAATATGTGATTTTTAAATTTATAATTATTATTTTAGACTTAAAATTATTTTAAAAGATTTAGAATTATTTTTTTAAAATAAAAAAGAAAAAATCAGCAGTCTGTCTTCACATACTTTAAAACTCAACCTTCTAGTCTATTTAATAATTATAATTATAATCTCGATCATAATAAAATCAAATTTTAAATTTAATTGAAGCTAGTTTCACATCTCAATCGTAGTGGTTATACATGCTGATGCAGATTTATACATAGTATATGAAATAAAAATCTATGAAAAACTACTCATCAAATTGTAATTTTTAATTTTGATTATAACTGCAATCACTGCAATCAATGATTTTATAATATTTTCACATATTTTCCCTCAAATCAAATTAATTTGTTCAATCATAGATAATAACTAATTTTAATTGCAACAGGACCAAAAATGCTGCACAAAAAATGTCCTTATTGTTGAATTAAGTTCTTACAAATTATATATTATTGTAGAAAACATCAGGACCACAAATTCTTACCCTTGTTGGGTAATGTTAAAAATAAAATTTCATTTTATTTTCAAATAATTTTTTTAAAAAAATGATATTTGACTTTAAATATAAAAAAATTTTATTTTATTTTATTTTATTTATAATTTCCTATTTTAATTACATTTATACAATTATAAATTCATTCAATTTAGTAAAAATTTCATTAAAATTCATTTTATTTGATAAAAAAATATTTTATATGAAAGTTTTATCCTCTTTCTAATATTATATTTATTATAATACGATCAAACTTTATTTTTTAATATATTTTAAATAAAATAATTAATTTATAAATAAATTAAAATTATTATTTTTAATAAAATATTTAAATAATAAAATTTATTTATAAATAAATTAAAATTATCTTAATTAAAATAAAATAAATTAATTTTAAAAAATTACGTGCAAACGAAGCATTCAAGTCCAGCTAGCTGCCTTTGTCTAGTTTGAATCGCACTTGACCCTGCGAGTGGAACATGATTTCAATCTTTCCTTTCTCTTTTGCCATGCTTGCTTTCTGGCTCTCTGCTTTTGGGGGTATCCTAGAAAGCTTCTTCTCTCATGAGCTCCGGATTATGCCTTGGGAATTCCCAAGGAATCATCTGAGGAAAAGGATTGAAAGGTACTATGCATTCTATTTGTCCGTGCGACAAGTATATGTGCAACGGAAGGCGATTTTGCGATTATTCTGAAGTGATGTTTGGTATATGAAATATTTTTTTTATTTTTAAAAATTTTTTAAAAAGGTATAAGATTTTTATATTTGATTTAAATTTTAAAAAAGTATTTTCAAGAATAAAAATATTTTTAAAATTTTTTTAATTTAATATTTCCTTCAAATATTTTTACAAAAGGAGATAGATATTAAATATTTTTATGATATAAAAATATTTAATTAATATAATAAAATTATTTTACCTATTCCACCATTCATTACGATCAACCACCACCAATTATTGTATACCATTGATGATCATTATCCCTCACTACCTATTGTTGATTATCACTTATTTTCAATAATTATTGTTAGCTACTATCTACTACTGATAATCATCATTCATCATTGGTGACTACCGTCCATCATCAATGGTCATTATCAACTGCTACTTATTGTCAATAATTATTATTGATTACTATTTACCACCACTTATTATTAGTGATTTAAGTCGGCCACTTCCCATTATCAATGATTATTATCGATCATTACTCATTGACAATAATCAACAATGACTACTACCAACTATTATCTATCGTCAGTAACCACCATTGACTATCGCCTATTACTAACGATCACGTCGACTGCCACTCATCCTTGGTGAGTACCACTAGTCATCACATATTTCCAACAATCACTACTAATTATCATCTACCATCGGTGATTATCACTAGCTACTATCACCCATGAATATCATTTATTATCAGTATCGTTATTGTCACTATCATCTATCATTGATAACTATTATCAGTCATCATACATTATTATTAATAATTTAATTTTTAATGAGAATGCTTTTAATAATCAAACAATATTTATAAAATATTGAAAATAATTAAAATATAATAGTGTAACATTCTTAAGAATATGTCCAATTGAACCAAACATGAGAATGTTATATTCTCATAAATTAAATACATAAGAATTACATTTCCAAATTTGATTTGCCAAAAAAACTACTACACTTATATCATATAAGCAATCTCAATAAAAAAAAAGTAACTTATAAGTCAATACTAAATTAGTGTAAAAACATTTTTAGTGCTAATGTAACTTGACACCTCTTTAATTTTTCAAGTGCTAATTAATTAGTATTTTTTTCAGTTTTCTTTAAATTTTACAACTATTAAGCTCACCTATCATTTTTTTAATGTTGCAGAGTTTATCGGCTATTAAGTTATACTTTGATACTTTCTCTTTAGTATAAAACTATACTATTTAATAAAAAGGAAATAGTATAAAAATATTTCCATCAATTTTAAACTGATTGGATTTTATTTTGAAAATTTAAAAATTATCTCCTTGAATTACATAAAATTTAGAATCAATACTCATAATCAACTTAATTAATTAATTTATTAAATTACATTATTTTTATGAAATCTTTAAATAAAAATCACAATATTATAGGATATTAATTTATTTTATCATAAGTTTACATATAATTTTACAACTCATTTTGAAGTATTTTTAAAATTCTATATATATAATTTACTTTCTATTAATTATATCAATAGAAGTTTTTTGTATAAAAAAAAGGAAAAGACTAAATACACTAACATAGTATAATATTGTGATTTTTGTTTAAAAAGTTCATAAAGGAATCATTTAATTTAAACAAAATATTAAGTACGCTCAAAATGGATAATAATTCTAGGTTTTGAATAATTTAAAAATATATTTTAAAATTTTCAAAGTTGAAAGGAGTGAAATCTACCTATCCAAAATTGAAATGGATGTCTTGCATTTCTTATAATTTTAATATACTTTTTTACATTTCTTATTAGGTTTTATAATTTTTATAATCTTTTTTAAAAATATTATTTTGATTATATTATTAAAAATAATCATTTATTAATAACACTTACAATATAATTTTACTTTTGAACACTCTAATTGCACAAATTTTGAATCCATATTAAATGATGCAAAGCATTTATTGTGGCAAATCTTGATATCATTGGTTATTTGGAGTGAAATTGATATGATTTTAATATAAATCTAGCGTCAATCTCAGTCTTAATCAATCACGCGGGGTGGTAGGGTAACCAAATATGATAATGCACGAGAAGTTGAAATATTCGAACGTGAATAAAGGCAAGAGGATAGTGATATATCCATTGAGAATTTAGCATATCCCACCGACTACGTTCAATCTTAAAATATCCAGACATCATAATCGACTTACTGCCCCTCCCCTTCAGGAAAGCAGATGGACTTTGAAATAGAAAGGCAGCCTTTGATGGAAAATTTTTTAATCTCGTCGCACTCACTCGTTTCTATTATTTTTATACAAATCACATAATTATTTCTTTAATTTTAGAGGAAATTATCCAATCACTACTTAAAAAAATTTGATAAGCATCAAATTGATATTGAAATAATTTTTTACATCAATTTAGTTCAAAATTTTGGTATTAATTTGATCTTTTGTAAAAAATTTTAATATTAAATTAATGTAAAAAAATTCCAGTACCAATTTGAAGTAAAATTTCGAAATTGACACTAAATTAATATAAGAAAATCTTTTAATACTAATTTGATATTAATTGAATTTTTTAAATTGTAAGTTAGTAGTTTTCTCCGCTTAATCAGGACATTATAATTGTTGATTTACTTAAATAGAATAGGAAGTAATATTGAAATTTTAGTACAAAAGTAGGATGAGAAAAAATTTCCCCTTTGATGATAAAAAAAGTAAAGATTTAAAAGATTTGTGGTACTATTTTCTATTTTTTTATAAATTAGAAAATTATTCCTTTAATTTTATGAACCATTTAATCATGACATTATAATCCATTGATTTGTCTAAATACAATAGAAAATAGTACTGGGATTTTAATACTATAGTAGAGTTAGAAAAATTTCCCCTTAATGAGGATTTAAAATTTAGTTATTAAAAATAAATTTATAATTTATGATTTTTTCCTTAATTTTTATCAACAATTATGATATTTCATATTTTTTAAGGAGTGGCTAATATATTAGATTCACGCAGGAAAAAATTTGGGATCAAATTCAAAATAAAGAAAAAATGATAAAGTCTTTTTTACATTATTCTATTTTATCTCTACAATCCATCTTACACTTTATATGAGTTAAATCTTAATTAAAAATGTATAATAGTGTTAGAAATATAAATTGTAAAAAATTTTATACGCTTTTGTATGATTCATTTATAAAATTTTATAATGAATTGAGAATAAATTAAATAAAATTATATAAATTTGTAAAAAAAATTATGCTTTTAACTTCGTTAAGTGCTTTTGATCAAAGACAATAATGAAAATTCACCCATTTAACTCTTTCTTTTTTCTTTGAACAAATTTCAAAATGGTTTGATAATATATAATTCATTGGAAGAAACAATACGAGTTATTTTTCAGTTTTGTATGCTCAAAAGTGTAAACAGAAGAAGTCAAAACATAATCAGTCTCAAGTTAGTGGAATAACATAAATAA
Organism: Sindora glabra; assembly: GCA_020226215.1. Lineage (NCBI taxonomy): Eukaryota > Viridiplantae > Streptophyta > Magnoliopsida > Fabales > Fabaceae > Sindora > Sindora glabra. The sequence continues at coordinate 15,471,425 of CM035235.1, read as the reverse complement.
ATATATTTGAACCCCTAATTAAAGTAGTTTTGGAATAGTAAATTAAATTAAATTTTTTTATAAAGCTAAAAATTTACAAATTTGCTTTTTGATATTATATTCTTTGTCGTTTACTGTTAATAAAATAAACAAATAATATATATATACATACATGTATGTATATGAAGGTTTGAAGGAAATTGGGTTCGTATTATTATTATTTTTTACGTAATTAGGGTTGCAAATTTAAGAAACAAAATGATATGTAACAATTTAATTAAAATTAAGAAAAATAATTACAACATTGTAACTTGATAACTAATTAATATTTTATTAAAAGAGTTCCTGTCACTTGATCACGTAAGAGTACATATATAATTTTTTTAATTAACAAAGTTATATGCAATGAAAATGAAATATAAAATTGGACTTCAAATATAAATTAAGGGTTGATAATAAATATAAAAAGGTGAGATAAATTTGTAAAATTTAATTTAATAAATATAAGAGATTGGAAACCAATTTTGAATCCTATTCCATTACCTACAGCAGTTTTATTTTTGTAATTGAATGACACTACTGAACTTAAATAGGTTAAATTAGTGTAGTGATTAATTTCTAGTGTAATTTCAGGGGCAGGTTGAGATTAAGTACCTGTCCTTTTTTCAATCTATATATATTTTTTTTAATTTGGCAAATATTTCCTCGACATGAAGTGCACTGGTAGGGTTTGTGTCTTGTCTTTTTAATGCCTTTTTTTAACGGATAGTGGAATATTCCTTGCCATAGACTGCCACTAACATTCATACACAAAGAGCTGTCTTTATTAAAGCTTCGCTTTCCTTTGCCTTTCTTGTTTGCTACGGTGATTGAATAAATTAATTATTGATAAGTTTAGTGTGTCAATGGATTTTATGTCGAGCATAACTTTTAGGCATTTAAAAATAAGAAGTCGTAAAGTTTTCTTCAATTAAATTAAATTTTGAATTTAATTATGAAACATAGTGACCAATATTGACTATTAAGATAATTGTGACTAAATTTTTTTTGCCGTAACTGTGACTAATTTTTAAAATCACATTGTTTAGGTCTAACAATTATTTTGAATTAATTGGGCTTAGATTTTGCTATTGTAAAAGCAAGTTTGGATAGATGCATGAGAATGGAAAGAGAATAAAATCAAGGATTAGGAATAAATAATTATTACTTTTGTTTTTGGTTATTTGGTTCAATAAGAGAATGGAATCGTAATTAAAAAGGTAATTAATTACTAATTTTAATTAAAATATATTAATAACTAATATAATTATAATAAAAATTTTAAAATCATAATAAATAAGGTGATGTGAAAAGGAAATGGGTGGAGGACATAGGTGTAATGATGGTGGATGAAGTGAAATTAATTGATAGGGTGATGGTAATAATGATTGGTGATAATGATAGTAATAAAGATAATGGTGGTGCATGGAAAATGTCATGGTAGGTTGTGGAGGTAGTGGTGATAGATAGAGTGAATTAAATGGTAGGTGATGCTAATAGTATATAATGGTGAGTAATAGTGGTGGTTAGTGGATTATGGTAGGTAATTAAAGTAAAAGTCATGATAGATGGTGTGTTATAGAGAGAGAGAGAGAGAGAGGATATTTATTTTTTATTTCTATTAGGTAATGTTGAGCTGTATGGTAGAGGTCATAATGAATGATAGTGGATAATTGAAGTAAAAGTTATGATAAGTGGTGTGTTATAAAAAGAGAAATGAAATTTATTTTTCTATTTCTAGAAGGTAACATTTCAAAAAACCTTAAGAGGGCTATGAGTTTCAAATGGAGGAGTTAATTGAAGGTAACTAATAATAATAGGTTCCACAAAACATGAACCATACATGCACTAAGGAATTAGTCTTTTGATTTCATAACCAACATCTAGAAATCTTTCAACCAAATTTTCTCAATGTGTTTTATGAATAAAGATATTAAAAAGTAGATTTAAGAATGATAATTATCTTTAATTTGATGATCTTAGATTCTAAGTGGCATACTCCACATTATTAGAAATGTAAAGACAAAATGGACAAAGATTTGCTAAAGAATTTTATTTCAAAATGTTAAATAAATAAATTTTATTGTACGAATTATTCCAATGAGTGACACAAAATTCTAATTCACAAAGGCAATTTCGTGATGGTCATATGATGAAGGATTTGGGTGTTATGTTGAAAGTCTTAAGTTTAAACCTTCTTCTTTATCAATATTTTAAAAAAAAATCAATTCACAAAAATATAATCAAGATAGCTCTCTCTCTCTCTCTCTCTCTCTCTCTCACACACACACACACACGTACTTTTCTTGTGCTCCCAAATCTTTTAAGTTTTTATATTTTATAAAAAAAATTAATTTAATTATTACAATTGATTTGAACTTAATGAGTTAAGTTATGTAGCTTGTGAGCTTAATCAAGTCAAACTTGAACTAAATGAATTTGCTTAGATTTAAATCAAGGTGAGACTCAACTTACATTTTGTCTACTCAACTTAATACTAACTCTAATGGATGATGGCAAGAAGAAGAGAAAACTTTAACTTTGATTTGCTGAGGTTAATTAGGATTAGACGCAATCATCCTCATCTAAACTATTTCTTTTAAAAAATTTCAATTATTCAAAATTGTTTACATTAACACAAGCAAATTTAATTAATCATTTTCAATTACATTCACTTGATTGAACTTTGTTTGGAAAAACTTACCCACCCTAACTTACCGTTTACATGATCTATGTGACCTAAGGTATATGTCTTTCTTTTTAGTAATCAATAATTGATATATATATATATATATATATATATATATATATATATATATATATATATATATATATATAACTTTAACTAAACCAATTGATATAATGTTAGCATATAATAACTTCATATAATGCAAAACATTTACTTAATTTTTTAATTTCAACTCTTTCAAGCCTTGTCACTTTTGTTTAACATATGTTTTATGTTGTTGTGTATAATGTGGTTCTAATACTAGATTTTTTGCTCTTTTAGTTATTTACTTTCATAACTTTTTCGTTGAATTAGAAAGTCAAACTAGAAAAAAAGGAGCCAAGTTACAATAAAAATAAAAATAATAAATAAACAGGTATAAGAATTCTTAAAATATACCTTAACTATACAAGCCTCTTGAGTAAACACATTTCTTAACATGAAAAATAACAAGCTAGCATTAACTAAAAGAGCATTATTTAATATATTCCTACTTCTTAGAGTTTTCTATCATACCATTGCATGAAAAATATGCCAATTAGTTCCTTTCCTTTTAAGTGTGTGTCACTATAGTCTTCTCTATATTGTTCAATTTTTGCATACATGACAAAATAATAGGTTAATAATACATGTTGCTTACTAAAATAAGCATTATTCACTAGATTAACAACATTTAAAGAATTAGATTTAATCTAAACTTGATCAAACATCTACTTTAGTTCCAAAAGAAGAAATTCTTCAAAAGCCTAAAACTTTTAAAAGCCAATAGTATCCAAGGAAGCTATCACCTACCATTAAAATCTTTTACCAAACTAATAGTCTCATAGATCTTGGATTTCCTTTAGCTAATCCATTTACATTAAGCTTAATCCATCCACAGGGATTTTCCTATCTAATTTATACCTCCTAGGCTATTTCATTTGCCTCTTCCACTTGCATAAATGAATTTAGTAGCCTTACTCATAGCTAACTTAAAAGTAACATAAGCTTTGAAGAAGTTTCTAAGAATACAAATTTGTTTCTAATATCTGAATTACCATAGCTTATATAAACTGACCAAGGATCCTACATACTTATTAAAGACTACATGACCTTTCTTTTTATCATAGCTTTAAATTCTTTAAACAAGATTTTTAGGAACAATATTAGTTCTATCTTATCCCACACAATCTTAGTTTTTGCTATAAATGAAAAATAAATATAATAACAAGTTCAATATTATTACTAGTACGAATGGCATATCAAGGGAACACTCATTCCCTTACTAACCTTGAAATTCATATAAGGGCTAACATGTAGGCAAAGGAAAGTCTTTAAATGCATATGACAACTAATTCCTTAAACTTAGGCCTTTAGATCACATCTTAGTTAAATAATGTATTTTTTTCTCTATCAAGAAAGTTATCAATAAAGAAATATAAAAATTTAAAATCTTCAACCTCTAAAAAATTACTAACTTCAATCACTAAAAAATCACTAACAAACTTATAATATTTATCTATTGTAAAACAGGCATTATAAGAATTGCTCTAATATCTTGTCTCAATATCCAAGGAGAACAAAGAAAATCTTATCAAAATTATTACAATTGTGATAATCAACAAAGTCCTTGACCTTTAACTCTTTTTCACCATTTAAAATAGGGCTAGAAATCTAGCTTCTAATAGATTCTAAAATTAATCAACATCATAGTTAAAAGAAAAAATCACCTTTAGCAAAGCTCTCTTAACTTTGAAGTTGCAATTACCTTAGTGATAAAGATTATCACCATAGCAACTTTTTTGCCAAAGAGCTAGAGGGTTTCTATATTTCTTGTGAAATCTTTATCTTAACTTGGCAAGTAAATCACTTGAAGACTAACACAAATGGTAATAGGCCTTTTTCTTTAATAAGTATAATATAGGGTATAGGGTTCGAATTCCACATAACCCTATCCCTATCCTAACTCCTTCTCCGCCACCTTAAACTTAAAAAAAATGGTAAGTAAGGACAAGTTCCTTATTTTGGACCTTTTTAAACTTAAGCTTCTTCTATTTCTATATTTAGAAGCCTTATCTCACCTAACTAAAGGAGAGTTTTTTATTTTTAGAATTCTTCCAATCATCTAATCATGTTTCTTATAAATATAGTTTAGGTAGGTTTGCATAATGTAAGTATAGGTGGCTTTAATGGAAATGGTGGGCTTGATTAAGGTAACCTTACCTTCAAAATGGATGTAAATTAAACTAGTTATTTTTTAGTTACTTAAGTTTGACTTATACAAGAGTTCAACTTAATTCAAATTATTTTGTATGAAAAACAAGATTCAACATAAAGTTAGACTCAATTAATAAATGAGAAAAGCTTAAACTTTTTCCATATGGCTTAACCACAATAACTTGTCACATGTAGGCTTATTAACATAGTGCTTTTATTAATTACTTACATTATACTTCCACTAATACAACCTAATGATTACTATCAATAAACAATCCCAAACCTTTAACATGTAGTGATCATGCATTAAGTAATCTCACAGTCCACCATGTTATCATGCATAAATACACTCTCATATCATACAGCCTTATGATCCATTCCAATTGCTCACTAATAATTTTAACATGTAATCTCATTTTATCTACTTGTCTATAATTGTGATATGTAGAACCTAACCACTTGCCTATAACTTTGGCATGTGATGTCATACCAACTATTCACCTCTAACTTCGATGTGAAAGATTGTTTTAAGCCTATAATCATGGCATATAACCTTTCTTTTTACACTATAGTCTGGTTTAGTGAATAGACCTTAAGGTTTGGTGACAACCATCCTTTAAGACTTTTTATTTTCAATCATATACTAACTACTTACTTATGATAGCCATAGCATAATGTATCCAACCACTTGCCTAAAGCTTCAATGTGTGGTTACATGCCATCTATCCCCTTATGAGTTTAGTGTGTAGTTTTGGCTTCTCTTATAAGTGCAGTGCATAAGCTCTCACTTCCACAAAGTTCCAGCCTTTAAATAGTTTTTAAGCTTTAGTGATGATTGTCTATTTACAATTCCATACCAATTTTTAACCTATAATGATTGTAATGCATCTAAGAACTCACCCATGACTTTATTGTATGGAGCAATACCAACCATCAACCTAAAACTTTAATTACAAGGTTTTGTGTTAGCTTACGATTATAGTGCATGTGTTTTTAATAAAGCTTAATCCTTTAAATAAACTTTAAGGTTTAATAATGATCGTCCACCTATAATTTCAGTCATAGTCACATACCAACTACTAGTATACTAATCCAAGAACTTGCCTTTAACTTTGATGTGTGTCTTACATACCTAACTATTCTATTACAACTCTAAGACAATCTCGAAATTTGACTTACCTAGCGAGTAAAATGCTTTAGCTTGTCATGCTCATGGTAAGCAAGTCACATTTCCTTCCACCTTCGTAGGAATTTCAAGTAATGTCTTGGTATGATTAAAATAAGGCAATAAAAATGCTATATCCTTCTTAGAATTTTAGAATTTTTAAAATTTAAAATTGTCACAAGGATAATTAATAAATTCTAAAGGTAAAAATTTAAAACAAAAATTTATGTGGAATGAGTAAATATTGGTAAGGAAAATCTAAGTGAAACATTAAAAAAATGGAATTCATTAATTAAATAAGTTTACAATAAAATCTTTAAGAAAATGTAAATAAGTTGTTAAATGGGTCTAAAATAAAAGGCTTGAAAAGGTTTAGTAGAGGAAAAGTATATTAAATGAAAGAATTAACACTCTACTTGGTTTTATGGAAAAGTAAATGAAAGAATAAACAAAGAAAAAAAAAGTAGAATATGTAATTTTTCGTTAGTTGATTGATAAAAAGAAAATAGATAGAATAGAATTAGAATAGTAAAATGTTCTATAAGGTCCACCATTCCATCTTCTTGTCAAATCTAGGTAAAAAAAGAAGGAAGAGACTAGCGTGGTTTAAGACTACTACTTGTTTTAACTTGTTAAAACAAATTATCTTAAGCTCATTGTACCATTAACATTGATAAATATAAATTCAAACAATTGAGTAAAGCTTAATTAATAACTTAGTTTATCATATATTTTTCTTTCCTTTGTTCTTATTTTTCATAAAACTAAGCAAGTAAAGGAAAATTATTTTTCTTATTATTTTCTTTCTTTTCATTTTTGTTACTTATTTTCTTTCCTTCATATTTTTCTCTTCTACCAAGCAAGGGGTAAAAGTTATAAGTGTATAGAAGTAAGAGTGTGAGTATGGAGAAGATTTAAGCAAAATTTTGAAAATGTCCCTACCCTTTTATAAGCCTAACTCTAGCTCCAATTTCTCATTTCCTCTCATCTCTCAAGCCTTAACCCCTCTTTCTTTCTTCTTAAATTAAGTTAAAAGAAAGTTAATCTTCATTAAATCCTTCATTCAAATAAGATGAAGTCTCTACGATAACTATATTCCCTAATAATCTCTTTGAATTTAAGAGGATTTGAATATTTTAACCTAAAAAGGGCAAGGATAAACCCTAACTTGGAACCCTTGGATTTTGGTTGATTAAGGTTGAAAGATAACAAATTGAGCTTTTCAAATCCTCTCCTATACTAGGTAAATAAATATTCTAGCTTTACTCTTATGGTTTTAGATAGATTGGATTATGTTGAGTTTGAACTCTAGGTTTTTAAGTATTATGGAAATGTGTTAATTTAATGTTATTGATATGTGTTGGATGATGAAAATGACATGAATGAGATATGGTATTAGTGTATTAATGAATTGGTTGAGAGTTATAGAGTAATAAATAAGTTAGATGGCATTTATAATCATATGAACAGTGGCATCACATTGGGAAGTTTGTAAAAACCTAGTTTAATGGTTGATCATTGATTTGGTGATTTACCAAAGTTTCTTTTTAGAAGCCAGTGGTTGACCACTAAACTTTCAATGATTAACCATTATCCTACTAATGCCTAAACTTAGTACCATAATCTGATAATTTATTTTTTTAATCAAGAGTAAATGTCTATATTGGTGTATGTTCATATATAAAATGAATTATTAGCCTAAAATAATAATTTTCATCTTATATATATATATATTTGCTCTTATGAGTTTATATACACACACATATTAATAACTATTATATATTAAATTTATTTAAGGAAGATTGTGACTAAGATCAATGTTATTAATTAAGACATGGAAACCATGTAAGGCCTGACTTGTGTTCATACATGTACGTAAACATGATTTAATTATGATTATGCTACCATGGGCTTGAATTTGATTTGAATATTAGATTTGTTAGTTGTGTCATAAAAGAATACTTGAAGATAATATGTTGTATGTTAATGTGTTTTTTATTTATGTGATGTATGATAATGAAGATGATATGTGACTATGCAAATAGGTATGCTAGTGTTATGATGTATAAACTATGTTGCAAATGAAATTGTTATGTTGTTAATGAAATGAATTAAGTTACATGAACATGCAGTGAGGCATGTATGACAATGTACTATGAAATATGATGCATGGATAAGATTATTAGTATTGAAATCATGTGATATATGATAAAGGCACTATGATTTTTGAATATTAGATTAGGTAACATCTTATAAGTGTATAAGGTTAATAAAAAAATACGAGGATGAACTTGTAAGGGTATAAGGTTAACGAGGAGTCATAAGGACGTTTAAATGTTTTCCTTGTTTTGTTATTTGTGCATTAAGCAAAATTTTTTTTATGGCATGGATAGATACGTAAACTGAATGTTGACATAAATAGGCATGTTTGATTACAAATAAATGTGTTGATAATAATTAGAATGATGTTTTGGAATGTATGAACTAAGAGTTAGGTATAGAAAGGCAAAACCAATTGGCAAATTTGTAATTATTGTTTATATTTAATTATATCAAAGTATTTATAAACTAAGCCTAGACTTTACAAATTTTCATATTTTTCTTTATAAATTTTCATATTGGATTGTTTCTACCACCACTTCAAAGTTAAGCTTGCAAGAGATGATCTAGTGTGACTTGAGTAACATATGATATCTTGATGTAATTGGTTGTTTCTAGCCTTATTTAGTACAGAGTTAAAAAAAAAAGGGAAAGGGCTCAAAGATAAAGTCAAGTTTCTTTTGAAATTAATTAGGTTGACTTATCTTCAACATAAATAAAATATAAGCAGGCCTAACTCTCCCTCAAATTTTAATTATAATTACTAACTAGAAATCCATCTTTTTCCTTTTGATTTATGAGAGCTAGTTTTTAATTATCATATATACTTGATATGATAGTGTTAAGTGTGGGTTAAGTTAGTGGAATCTAAATAACGAATTTCATGGTGGTTATGATTAGGATTAGATTGTGACAAAAAAAATATGTACAAAATCCCTCTTCCTTGGACTCCACAAGAAAAGCAAATGAGTTATGACATAAATTTTGACAATGTGAAACTCAAGAAGGCTAAAACAATTTATCTCATTTCATTTTCCTTTAAATCTCATATAATGCTTAGCCTGTCCATGAAACCTTACCCACATTCACATCACATAAAACTTTACATTCTAACCTAACTCTATGTTGATACTATAAATTGCTTACACAACCTACAGGTTTTTCAAATGTGCCATAATGTTAGCTTATTTTTTAATCATGGAGTGCTTTAATTCCCTTACCTTTTCTATTTTTAGCCTATGCAACTTTGAACTAAATCCTCGTAATTATCCATTCACCTGTATAAACTCTATTTTACCTCAGATCATGACAAGGAATAAAGGTGGATAGAAAAATCCAAGACACCCATGCCATAAGATGAAGCATACTTTCCTTAGTCACAAGTTTAAATATATCTTAATGCTAATCATTCCATTTGACAGGTAACCTTCATTAGGAAAATTCCTTGATGCTCAGGGATTAATTGAGTTTCTACTTTTTGACCTAATTGAATTTGATAATAACATCTGAGTGAACCTTTATTGGTAGTCCAATCATGTCATTAGCTCTTTCAATATTGGTCATCTCGCTTGGTGAGCAAGCTTACTCAGAAAAATTTCTTGGAGTTCAGAATTTGTCAAGTCATTGCCTTCTGATCCAATGATCCAAGTGGGTTTATAGTAATTTATGAGTGGGCTTTAACTGACAATCCCAACATACCATGAATATCCTACTCAATAGGATTGATAAACCCTCCTTTTTACCATCTTTTTATTTTATTTGTTTTATTTTAAAAATGACAAAGCATATTCTAATAATCTTCGTATACCCCTAAACAAGCCCACTACCATTATCACCCCATATTATGCCTAAACCACGATCAAAACTGAAAACTAAACCAAGAAATACTTTAAATTTATTTCCCGCACGTACCACCTGATTTGGCCTAACTTTTCTGTCCATTTATTAAGATTTGTGTAAAATTGCCTCTTTCTTCCCTCTTCATAGTCACGTTGAGGTTAGACTTTCATTTGTCCATCTATGCCTCTTTTCAATATCCTCTTACGACCCTCCTTTACAATTACTTAATTATTTTGTAGCATTTGTTTAGGAGTAAATTCAATAGATATAGTTAGTTTTTAATTAATTAGATTTAAATTTATTTTTTAATAACATATTAAAGGAGTTTTTATTATCAATATATTAATATATTATTAAAAATTATTAAAAATTCTCTATTATTATTTTAAAAAATTCATAACGGTTCTAAATCTTTGATGACATGAAATATATTTGTTCGTTAAGGGTGTAAAATTTTTCACTGATAAACAATCAAATGAAAACCTTTTAAGTCGTAATATTAAAAATGATTTATCATAATAAATAACGTGAAAACTTTACCTGTCACTCAAAATCATCTCTATCAAAAAAAAAAAATATTTAACACCTAAGATTCCCTTGAAGTGTATTTTATTTTCTGGGTTTTCCCAATGATAAGCTTGTTTATGTGTATACCGATTATCGATTCGTACACGGCAAACTTACATTCACCTCGTTAGAAATTTGGTTCAATCACGTTTAATATTCTTTATTTTTCTAAAATATATATTTCCATCTTCACCGAATTGCTTTCATAATTACAAAATATCACGATATTAATTTTTTTATTGCAATTTTTTTAATATTATCTTTCATGATTAAAGGATTGTTTTTATATATTTTTATAGATAAATATTGTATAATAATAATACATAATATGCATAAAAGAAGAAAATATTTTCTTAGAAAAAGATCATATTTTTATATACAAAAATATAGAAAAATAATTTTCTAATCACTAAGGACAATATTGAAGCAGATATTACAATTAAAAATTTAAGATAATTACATTTTATAATAATGAAAATTCTTCCAAATCTAATTATGTATATTTTAAAAAATAGAAATATTAAGGTTTCATTTATTTCGTTAAAAAGTATTTTTATAAGAAAATATTAATTACATATATATTAAAAAATAATATGTTACTTATATTAACTTAAAAAATAATATTTAGAGGTGTGATAATAAAAATAATTTTTTAAAAATAAAATATTATTTTTTAATTTTTATATTTAATATTAAATAAATAAAATTCTGTTATTTTAACATTTTATAAGCAAATCTTTATAAAAAAAATTTCAATTGAAACAACCGAAACCTAAGGGTAATAAGGTAAAAAAGGAATAACGCTGTACTTTTTTTTTTTTTTGTGTTGAAAGAATATCACTGTAATTTACCCACCAAGGTTTTTGTTTCCTTTTTCTACCAAAAAATTTACCCACCAAGCTCTTCATGTAAATTTTAATCTGACTTCTGACAGTGGCCAAGATAAACATCATAACTAGTTGGTCAGTTTGGTGATTCACATGTCTATAGTAGTTTGTTATTTCATATTATCTCCATAATGCTTCTAACTTGCTATGCGTACAGGCGAAAGCAACTTTATAATATAATAACCAAATATTTAATGAATTATTGGTGTATGATTGTTGACATCTTAATCTCTCTGTATATTCTTTTTTAAAGGAATATGTTATGTCGTGATTTGAGCTTTGATTTAGGAGCTTTCTCATGCCTGTCAAGTTGTGCAAATTAAGAGCCCATGGCAGGGATTTTATAATATTTTAAATAAAAAAATTAAAAAATCTACAATTTTTTTGGTGGTTAAATTCTACAAAATTTATTTAATTGCAAGGTTTTTATGAGATTTTTAATCAAAAACAACAAAATCATTGGACGTTTATAATTATAGCGGATGAACGGACCGTCTAGAGGACTTTTTTAAAAATAATTTTGAATTTAAAATAATATTTGTAAGTTTATATATTATATATTTAATATATTCTTAATTTGCATCAATAATTTAAAATTAAATAAATTATAATAAAAATTAATTAATTTTAAAATTATTAATTTAAACATAATTTATTTACATTGGATTGATTTAAAAAAAAGAATTGAGTTTGGAAATAAATGTTACATTGATTGGGTAAAAATTTGTACGATATATCAATTTAATTTAAAAATAAAAATCTTTAAAAAAAACGAAGAATACGGACTTGTCACAAACCATCCGGTCTAATCCACATAGATTGCTTGAAGTTTACATTTAAATGGCTTTATTTTTTACAAGTCTTAATCTACATCTTTTTTTTACAAATTTGCGGATCTGCTCATGGACCTAAGTCCGGTTCTCTTTATAATGCCATTTTCACACATAATTTTTACATTATATAATTGATAAAATTAAATTAATTATATAAAACTTTAATTTTAAAGTTATGAATGAAAAAGTAGGAGGTGTAAATAGGTTACACTAACCTAGGTTTTCTCCTAAATAAGTTAAGCCATTTTAAGTCAAGTCCTTTTTTTAAATTATTAATTTGAATTTACCTTATTAGTTTATATAAAGTTAAATTTAGGCTCAGCTTGATTGATTAAAAAAATTTGACTTGTTTTATTAGCTTATTTATATAAATAAAATTTTAAATTTACTAATAAATTAAAATCATCTTAAAGCCCAAAATTACCAAATATATATATTGAAGTATTTATATTATATATATGTATTATATATCAGTAAATTATACTGTAGTGCTACTTCCTAGACATCCTTTCAAAGAGGTGCTAGAGGTTATCTTTGTTTCAAATAAATGTATATTTTATGAATTATCAATATTATATTTTCAAAATACCTTTTTTCCTAATTGGGGGATACCTTTCATGGCAGTATATTTTGACGTCTCCTCTGATCAATCCTTATTCATTGTTTATTCTTCAAAATTTCATGATTCCTTTGATTCATTTCATCGTGATAATCATTGGATTCCTTTTAGATCGTTATTGGCTTTATTGATTCACTTCTTTTTTTCCAATTACGTCGTTATTAGGTAATTGAGATTTTTTATCAATGGAACAGTGTGTGTTGCTCGTATGTAAGTGCAAGAATGAAATTGTGGTATTGAAAATCATCAATGATATAGATTATGATGATCTAGTTTAAATGATGTGTGCGAAGTTTAAGGATCTATTTGCCTGTGATTTTTTCATGTCATATTCTTTTCCCGGCCATCCTATTTATTTACTGAGGAATAAGTCAGAACTGAAAAATATTGTTGAATTAATTCACGTTTTGAACTTGAAATATGTGAATCTTAGTGTTAATATTATTTCTGTATCACATTTGCCCTCTGATGATGTTGTTATTTCAGAGGGACAAATTACTAATTCGAATGTTATAGAGTGTGATGGTGCTTTAGTTCCAAGCCTGTGTTCTTCAACTAGTGCAAGAGTTTTATTGTCGGATTCATGGTTAAGTGCAATCAACCACGTTGGTCAGAGTTTGCTTGGTGGTGTTGATGAGTTTAGAAATGCATTATGCAAGTATTCGATATAGAGAGGTTTTTCCTTTGATTATGTTAGAAATACAAAAACAAAGGTAGAAGCTGTGTGCTCAAAGAAGCACGAGGAAGGATGTGAGTAGGTTGTTACAGCTTCATTGTCCAAGGTGAAAGGTTTTTTCTGTATTAAGAAATTAGTGAACAATCACACCTATGGTCTCGTGTTAAATAATTCAACTTCAGGAAGGATGAGTTCCAAATTGATTTTTGAATTAGTTGTGGATTTATTTAGGGGATCTCCATCATTGACAACAAGTGATGTTGTAGATCATTTTCAAAATAATTATAGATTGGTAATTCCATATTAGAAGGCATAGCATGCAATGGGGAAAGTAAGGGGTATGGTATTTAATGATTTTGATGACTCCTTCAAACAAATTGGTTAGTATGTATCTGTTATGAACAAATTGAATCGAGGTAATTGCATTGTGGTGAATGTGGATGACAATAACAAAAGATTCAAAAGGATGTTTATGGCATTTTATGCTTGCATTGAAAGATTCATATTTTGCAGACTTTTTTTGTTTATTGATAGGATTTTTTTGAAGTCTAGGTTCAAAAGGGTCATCCTATCAACTACTAGCAAGGATGGCAATTAAGGTGATTTATTCCCATTTTGAGTTCCTAGCCATTTGATTGATGTCATTGTTTTAAGTCAAAATAATAACATTGCATGACTCATTATTGTCTAGTCTCGGAACAATAACATTAAATGCTTTTATTGGCATTTTCACTTGAATGTCCATCTATTATGATGTTGTAATATGATATTTAACAAAGTAACTATTTTTCAATAAAACTAGTAACATGTTACTGTTTAAAAATAAAATAATAACATGTAATTGTTTGAAAATAAAATAATAATGTGTTATTGTTTCCCTAAATATAGATGATTTGTAATGAGTTTTTTCAATGTTTTTGTTTTAGAGACAAATATTAACTATGTTATTTATGTATATATTGTGTTTTCATTGGTTGATATTACTATCTCTGTGTAAATAGTAACATGTTACTATTTGAAGATAAAAATAGTAACATGTTACTGTTTCCCTAATATAGATTATTTATAATGAGTTTTTTTTATGGTTCTATTTTAAAAATAAATAGTAACATGTTATTTGTGTATATATTGTGTTTTCATGCTTCTGTAATGGCTCATATTTTTGTTTTATGTTATTGTTTCATCTCAAGATTGTTTCTTGTAGCTTTTGCTGTGGTTGACTTGTGAAAATCAAGAAAATTAATTTTGGTTCTTTTCACAGTTGTCCATAATACTTGATGCAGAACACTTGGTGACTTTTATTTCTGACCATAATTTAGGATTGCTCGAAGTAATGCTAAGGATTTTTCTAACAGCATCTCACTTCTTTTGTCTGTATCACTTAAAATAGAATCTGAAGGACAGATTCAATAGGTGCTACATTTATAAATTCATTTAGGAAGCATATAGTTCATTTATTTTCAATGTGTGCATATTCCACAACAGTAGGTGCATTCAGGTAGAATTTGGAAGTTTTCAAACGAGAAGGAGGTTAGATTGATAAGAATTTTCTAATTGGTCTTGCACCTAAATGTTAGTCGAATGCTTTCAGCCATAGCTGTTATTATGGTGAGATGACATCAAATGTAGTTGAATCTTACAATTCATGGATTCATGATGCGAGGAAGTTGCCTATCACAAATATGGTTAATAATATCATGTTCGAAACTGATGGAAGTGGTTTGCTAAATGTAGGTCAAAATCATTGCATTGGAACAATGTTATTTGTCTAGTCTAAATGTCAAGATTAGAATCAGATTCAAGGAAATGCAGAGGTTGGGTTGTTAGAAAGTCATCTGAAATAATTTTTAAAGTGTTAGCAGATCTAATCATGTGTGTGGATATTTGTCAACGTAGTTGCACTTACCACTAGTGGCAACTTGACAACTTTTCCTTGTGTTGCTGCTATAAGAAGATTTGAAAGGTTATTCAAGAATTATTTCTATGTGACCTACAGTACAGGAATGTTTATGAACAAATCATACATCCCGTTCCTATAATGCTAAGATAGGAAATTGATTTAGGTGAGGAAGCAACTATATTAGCCCCTCCCCCATTTCTAAAAGACAAGTAGGAAGACCTAAGAAGATGAGGATTATGTCTAAGGGATGAGTGTGTTAAGAAGATCAAGTGTGGAAGATGTGACAAACTAGGACATCACAATAAGAAAAGTTACAAGGAGTTAGTTTGAATGCACTTTTTTATGCGTCACAATTGAATTGTTTACGACTTTTTTCATTTGTAATAAGAAACAATAACTTCATTCTTTTCATTTGAAAACATGTTACTGTGTTGTCTTGAAATAGGAAACATAAAAAAACTAGAAATAAATTGAAGAATAAACTAAGTTTAATAACAAGAACAATATACAAACATCATGTTACTATTTCCTAGAACAAACAATAACATATTATTTTCTTGCGGTGATAGGTTACTTTTTGATCTGGAAATAGTTACATAGAGAAAAAATCAAAATAAATAAAAAAATCAAGTGTGGTAAATAAGAAAAAATAAAAAGAACCACGTGTTACTATTTTCATACAAAATAGTAACATCAATTAAAAATAACATATCAATTAATATAATATTAGTGACTAAAAACTACATAATTACTTGCATGTTACTATTTTAATTCAAAATAGTAACATTATAGGTAGAAATTATGAACATGGGATAAATCAATTCTAAATGTTAAAGGA
This sequence comes from Sindora glabra, assembly GCA_020226215.1. NCBI lineage: Eukaryota > Viridiplantae > Streptophyta > Magnoliopsida > Fabales > Fabaceae > Sindora > Sindora glabra. The sequence goes on along the minus strand of CM035235.1, from coordinate 15,455,059 downwards.
TAAACCTAGAAAAAAGAATATGCTTAATTTTTTATTAAGATTTACGATTGAATGTTCTACTTAGATATAATTAAATTCGATTTAGGAGTAAAATGTTACATATGTATATAAGAATCATCCTAATGTTCAAGGATTGAAATCCTTGAAGAATTTATTCACTAACATTTGCCCTATATTCCCTTATAGATTTCAGCAGAAATTAGTCTTCAATTTCTTTCTTGTTGAATAAATCCTCTATATGTTTACAAATAAAAATCCTATAGTCTTTCCTGAAATTGGAAATTTATGGGAAGAGTTAGTTTGTGACTTTCAATCATTGTTGTTTTGGAAGTAGTGAAGAATATGTTACTTATCGATCCAGGTTCCTATTATGGTGACCTCTCATACGATATGATATCAAAAGGTGGTCCTGTAATTGATGGCTCTGCTTCCTATATCCATCTCATTCTTGTGAAGGAATTCATTCTTCTTTTCATCATAATAGTCCTTCTATTGTTAAATTAACAAGTTAGGTGAGATATCAAGTGAAGATAAAAAGGATATATTATTAGTCTTATGTGTAAACAACTAACACAAAATAAATATAGAAATTAACCATTGTTAATAAAAAAATTAATAAAAAAATAATATCTTACTATTTTTAGAACAAACAGCAACATAGAGTTTTATTGGTCAGAAAGGTTACTGTTTGACATGGACACAGTGACATGAAATAAAAAACTAAAATAAATATAAAATTTAAGCTTGACTAGTAGTTAAACTTTAAAAAAAATGACATGTTACTAGTTTTACATAAAACAGTAACATCATCTAAAAATAACATATCAGACTAGTAATATCAATAAAGAATAATTTTTGAAGACAAATGAACAATGATTAATCATGAAAATGTGAGAAAATAATATGTTACTATTTCTACACCAAACAGTGACATTAACTAGGAAGAATTGTTGTTATTTGTTCATAATAGAGGTATCACTCACCACTATTTTGGCATTGCGAAAGTATGGATCTACAGCCCCCTCTCTTCTAGGCCTCATCAAATTGAAATGAGTGTACTTACACTCCACTATTATTAAGGATGAGCAAAGTGAAGTGATTGGAGTTTGTATAATCATTAATGCCAGTTAAATTTATCAGGAATAGAATAATTTCTGCATTCATAGCTTCCTCCACCTTTTGATTGATTTTGAAGGCCCTTATTTCCTTGTATAAAAGAAGAAGGTTCATCACATAGAACTGTTTGAGCACAAGTCAGTATCAAAGTTATTATTTATGCATGTCAAGATTGGGGAATGGATTTAAATCTTACCTAACACATGCTATCGAAAATAAATATCTTAGTTGTTAGGTGAAGGTGCTAGCCATGCTTAGTGTTAACACATGGACAATCTATGATCTGAAATTCAAGGATTAGTTTATGTGAGATAAATTGATTAAAAGCAAAGAAAAAAATTAAACAAACAAACAAACAAGTAGAATGATAATGAATAACATCACATGAAGTTACATGTTACTATTTGGATCTCAAATAGCAACATTATGATGCAGAGGATGAAAATGCTCCTTTCATAAATAAATAATAACACGGTTATTCTCATGTAAATGACATGTTACTGTTTGATAAGGAAAATAGTAACATCAATTAAAAATAAAAAATGGCAAAATCAATCATGATAAAGATAGTTACTATTTGTTCTACCATGTTACTATTTTGATTCAAAGCCATAACATTACTGTAAAGGAATAATATAAAAAACTAATGTTGTAAAATTTCATAGGATGATACATTTGAAGTTATTAGGCTTGTCTACAAGCACATCCTAGCAACTTGTCTAATGATATGCATGTATCCAATTGAGGAGATGTCCAGACAATAGATCTACAAATGATGATGTGATATAGAAATTAGTTAAGGTATCAGGCTATAATATTGAGTTAATAAATGGAATCATTAAGGAAGTAGGACATGACTTACGAGATTGTTCAATGTTACTGTTTTGTTTAAAATGGAAACATCAAACAATATTGGAATAAATTGATAAATCAGGCGTGATAACAAGAAAATTGATAAAAAATAACATGTTACTGTTTCAGAAATAAATAGTAACATGTCATTTATATGAGAATAACATGTTACTGTTTGATTCAAGAAATAGTAATATTAATAAAAAATTAAAAAAATGATAAAATTAATCATGATTAATAATTAAGTAGGGCATGACTTACGATATGTCCCCTATTTTGCTTATCTAGGCCACTTTCTTCTTAGTATCTTGGGGGAGATATTTTGCAGCAAGCCATTTTATACTTTATATTTTCTTCGTGGTCTTTTTCTATTCAGGCCATTTGGTCTTCCAATTCTTCCAAGATAAAGATAGGAGCCTTCTTTGTCTTCCTCTTTGTCAGTGGTCTCCTTAGTAGGTGTTGTTTGTTATAATGTTTCTTATTATTTTGTGTTTTTCTTATGTCGACCTGAGTATGTATAGCTATGTGTGGCATTTTATTTTCCTTGTTTTGGATTTAATGTCTCTTATCATTGACCACTGGTTCTACTTAGTCTTATTATGTTCTTTATTTTCTTCTATGTCTTCCTTTTGTTACCCAACTAACTGCACAGTCATGTCTGTGAGCTATGCAATCAGCTAGTTTTTTTTTGTTGTTAAGATTGACATTTTCAACCTCCAGGGTCGTGTTGGTGTTTTCAAGGTCGTGTGCGTGTGTAGCTGTGTCAATTAGTTTTGTTTAGATTTGTGTGTTTTCATGCTTTAGTTTTGTGATTGTCTTGTTGTTTTGTTGTAGTTATTGCTCTGACCTTTGAAGTTTCTCGGTGAGAGACTTCAATTCATCGGTTAGTTGATTTATCTTTTGGTTTGCTATGAGAAGTTGATCCCTTAGCTATTTTACTTTGTCATTTTCTTGTTTGTAGTGTTATTTGTGGGACAGTGCAATGTCTATAAACTGCTCTAGTGTTTTTGCTCGTGGTTGTATTACATATTGTGATGTTCTTGTGTCATCATCAGTTGCGAATTCCTCTAATTTGGAGGATTTGATTTGTTTGTTTGTTTGTTATTCATATTCTATTAGTTGTACTTTCGTATTTTTGTATGTGTGAAGGTTGTAAAATATGGTTATTTCTTCCTCAGTGGGCTGCAATTCTTCAATCACTACCTAAAAAGAATTGGTGGTTGATTGTTAGTGCAACTAGCTATCATGTTTCTATTTTGGTGAGAAATAGTAACATGAAGACTAAGGCAACATGGTTCCATAACAGTGACATGAGAAAATGAATAGACATTTTTCAAAAGTTACCTAAAGTTAGCTGGGCAATTTATTCTCTAATTGGTGTGTGAGCCTCTTTAGGCCCCATATGAGATATCTTAGTACCTTTTGAATTAAAGGTCCATTAAGTACATTCATTGTCTTACACAGCCAATAATATGGACAATATAATATGAAAATTGTCAGATACACTTTCAATTGAAGTTACATTCAAAGATGGAGTAAAAAAACTATAAAATAACATGTTATTATTTTTCAACACAAACAGTAATACGTTGCTACCTGGCATCCAGATAGTAACACTAATTAGAATCTTAGAATAAATAGACAAATCAAATGTCACAATATGAATAAAATTGTCAGAAAATGTAAGGTTACTATTTACACATCAAATAGTAACATATTACTGTTTAGTCTCAGACAATAACTTGTTATTGTGTTCATATATTTGTATTTACAATATAAATACAAGAACACAATATCAAAGTAAATGAAATGAATAAATACAAATATGTTAATAGTAACTTATCGGCAGTAGCATTACACAGCTAATGACATTTGGTAGTGTGTCCTTTGCAATGGAGACCATTAGTTACTCATGAATGTATCCAGACCACCAATACTTTGCTATCTCATCAATGTCCTCCACGTATTTAAGGTATGACCATGCAAGTGTCTGCACCCTGTTTGGTATAAAGAGGGTCGCTAGCATCATCAGGCTTACAAGGCGTAAGACATCTTGGATATTTGTTTGTGATGTTCCTGTCATAGCCCTTTGTAGTGCACTAAATACATTTGGTTTTGTTAGGCATCCTTGGCCATGAAATCTTCTGTTGTCAAAATTCAATTATGGCCTCTTGTCAAGTGATATGTCGATGAGGCATTGTCCATCTCTTATACAAAAAATGAATTTCATTGTAGTCAGTGTAATGCTCAGTTATTTGCCCCCAATTAGGAAACTGTTGTCCTTTTTTGAAAAGATAGCAAGCAATGACATTATTTTTTTATCGCTCTTCCTACACATACTATGATCAAGCTCCTTCGTCAGTAGAGTATTAATTAAAAACCAAAAAAGTTTTGTAACAATACCCTTTGTGGCTATCATTGAATTGTAGATCGTCAATCTGCCTTATACATGCTAGTAGATTCGATCTGCATTGCTAGAATCTGGGAGCTATTTCTTCAGCCTTTTTTGATTGTTTGAGTGTTTTAAGACCTCTCTGTTCAGGGATAAGCAAAAATGCCTTGGTCAAATTCTATAAAAGTGAGACTAACAACTAGATAATGCCATGTTACTATTTCGTGCAAGACAGTAACATCATCGAAAAGTTATGTTACTGTTTGCATGAAACTAATTACCATGCAATAATAACACTACGATGTTTGAAGCATAACATGATATACTACTTGTTGTAAGAAAAATAATATGTTACTGTTTTCAGAAGCAAACAATAACATATTGTTTCCCTCAAATGACATGTTACTATTTGTTATAGAAACACTAATATTATTCAAAAACAAAATAAATGGACAAATAAATCATAATTAGCAGTCAAACTGAGAAAAAAACTATAAGTTATTATTTTTAGACAAAATAACAAAATCGATTAAAAATAATATATCAGTCAATGTAATGATTGGAATGCATAATTACTTATTTTTTCATAGTGAGAAATAGATAATTAGGCATGATTAACAAAAATACTAATAAAAAAGTAACATGCTACTATTTTCATAAACAAATAGTAACATATTATTTTCCTGTAAATGACATGTTACTATTTGATCTAAAAACAGTAACATTAATCAAATGACTAAATAAATGGATAAACAAATCATGATTAGTAATCAAACTGAGAAAAAATTACATGTTACTGTTTTTAGACAAAATAGTAACATCGACTAAAAATAACACATCAATCAATGTAATAATTGTAATGCATGATTACTTATATTTTTACAATGAAAAATAGACAAATTAATCATGATTATTAAAAAGATCGATAAAAAAGCAACATGTTATTGTTTTCATAAAACAAACAGCAACATGTTGTCCTCCTGCAAAATAACATATTACTATTTGATTTGAAAATAGAAACATCAACAAAAGACAAAATAATTGGACAAACTAAGCATGATTAGTAGTCAAATTGAGAAAAAAAAAACTACATGTCACTATTTTTAGACATCAAAATAGTAACATTGACTAAAAATAACATATCAATCAATGCAACACTAATAATGTAACAGTAACATCAAGTAAAATTGACATTCATTGTACCAAAAAAAGGTATTGGATTCCATGTTTTTGTTTAGTATCGGAAGAGTGAGATTGTTTCTATTTGTACCTATGATAGCAAGCTCCCAAAAAACAAAAGAACATATGTGATCCATGTTTCTATTTGTTATGTTAATAGAAACTTGAAGTTTAGCGATAGTAACATGCGATAAAAATAGTGAGATCCATGTTCGTTGTACTAACTTTTAGGGTTTTGTTTCAACATAGATACCATACATATATAAAGGTACACACGAATGAAAACAATAACATTTTCAGTCAATTTAGTGCCAAGACAATCAAAATACACAAACCATATAAGAGGATGTAAGGTTTACCTATTGATGACCCATTCTGGTGTGCCAATTTGTGGGTTGTTACTGTTTTGGATTAGCTGAAAAATGACAAAAGGCTAGAAATGGTGACTTCTAATGATACAGTGTCGGGCGAGTTGTATTGTTGCAATTTCCGGCAACCTCTACGGTGGTTTTATTCATTCTCTCGAGTTACTTCACTGGTCTTTGCATTGATCGAATGCAACCCCTCTCTTTTTGTTTCGGGACTTTTAGTGTTCCTAAAATGCGGAGTAGGTGTCTCGTTTTGTTTAAAGGCATCTCGGTAAATCACAACTTACGGTTGCACTTGATTGAATGAAAGAAAGCGCGCTTGGGGTATTGCGCTGCAATAAATTGCACATAATGGTACCGACTTGATTTTTTTTCATTATATATCTATATATTATTTATAATTTATAAATTTATTAATAACTAAATAAGCCAACATAATAGATCTATAAGCCAAACTTAAAGATAAGCCTAACCTCTTTATCTAAAGAGGTCTATTTATTAATTTTAGCCTAATTTATTTAGGTAAATAGATTAAATCAAGTTAAATTATAAATAAGTTAGGTCATAAACCCTTAGTAAGTTGTCTAATTTACTAATATCCTTATGAAAAAGAGATGACATAAACTAGTATATAATGATATTACTATGATTTTTATCAAAAAATTTCATAAAAATATACTTAATAAATAAAATGATGAATTAAACTAATTAATTCCAATATTTTGTATGATTTAAAGATTTTAATTCTAAATTTTTCAAATTGATGAAAGTAAATGTCAACCACAAAATTTAAAGGAGTATTTTTACATGCATGAGATAACCAACAAAATTTTCACTTTAGAACAAAGTATTTTTTATAATTAATTTTATCGAAATTAATTACAAAGAATTTATTTTATATGTAGTGACATTATTTGATAATTAGTTATACTACCCAAATGGTTAATTCCGATAAACCTTTTATGAAAACAAAAAAGCTGCTACATTCAACTTATGATCCAATGATGTTATTTTGATTCATACTTGTTTCTCAAACACTTTGGAAAGCCTAAACTTACATGCTAAAAGAAATGAATATATGCATATTTTGATTCTTCGATGATTTTGTATATATCAATTAAAAATAATTTTAAATTTAATTTATTATTAATGTAAAATTTTATATATTATTAGTGAATTAGAAGATAATATGCATTCAAAAATCAATAATAATTAATAATTTTTAACTAAGAAAATTTTATCAATTTTTATTGATATGATAATATAATTGATAGTATAAAATTAATTTACATTGATGATAAATAAAATTTAATTTAAATTTTTTAAAAAAATTTAGGATAAATTACACAAAATTTTCTTGTACTTTTCATAATGTGTGATATACCCCTACACAATTAAAGGGTAGTATGTTTACCTACTTTTACTTATTTAATAATGCATCTAATTTAATTTTTCATTTGATATCCAAATAGAATTAATATAAAATTCTTACATGATTCACTTTTCATTTAATATAAAAAAGAATTAGTGCTGTTATAAAAATAATCAATACTAAAGAGATAATTAAATAAATATATAAATGAGATGAAAAAGAATTGTAAGAGGAGGAGTATATTTTATTTAACTATATGTAGAATAATTCATACAATTCAAATTTATAGGGTAGATAGGTCAAATGTTACTATTTTATAATAATAGCTTTTAAAGAAAATTAAAATCTAATTGATTATAATAGAAATGTAACGTTTGACCTATGGATATCCAATTATCATTATTTATAACACTCCTCCTTGGATATCCATCTTGTAAAGAATATGCCTATAAGAAAAAAAAACTAATGGAAAAAAATTTTTAATGAAGAAAAAAGAGTACATTATTCTTTCAACAATTATTCTACCTTATTAAAAACCTTGTCAAAAAAACTCAATAGAAAAAATCATGGTAAAAAAAAAAGCATGAACTTAACTTCCACTATTAAAAATATCACTAATGATCTTTAACTCAATGCCTTTATTAACAATTCCATTAAGAATAATTTGCATAAATTTGCTATCATGATCAAATATGACTACGATTCTTTTATGAGTATGAGAAAGAGCTCCAATGAGATACAATTAGTTCCATCTCCTTTGATGTATTATCCTTTAATCAAGCTTTTGCATATAGCATTACTTTTTATTGAAATTCCTTCCTTGAAATCCAAAGGAATCAATTCTTCACTTATTACACATATGTCGGAGAAATAACTATTGTAATTTATCTTATCAAGAAATATAATATAAATGCATCATAAAAAATAGTAATATAAGATCAAATTTTGTATAGATCGAACATCCTGTATTTGTATAACTTGATAATTATGATTCAAAATTCATGCAAATAAATTAATCTCATATCATTGTTCTACAAAGATAGCAAAATGTATGTTTAATTTTATTGTAATATCTTTTAGTTGAAACAGAACTATATCTTGCTATGAGGTTGTATCAAGATATGTGTAATTAGAAAGATGTATTAGTGCATCAATTGTATTAAGATATGGTACTTTGAGATTAAGAAATTTTTTATTACTTTTTGAAAATTGAACTAGTTCCTTGTTAGTACCAAGTAATTGAACAATTATTGAAATACTCAATGGATGTGATTTATCCATATAAAAATATTTAGAATCTTTTCATTTTGATTGATAAATAAATATTTTATCATTAAAATGATTGATCTATAGGCTTAAGATAAAATTTAATTTTTTAAAATTTTTATCTTAAACTCTTATTTTCAAATATTATGTTATTTTTGAAAGATCTTCATGAGTTTTAATAATATTCATATAACCAACATATGCAAAAATTATAGTGAAATCATATTTAGATTTCTTGATAAAAATAAAAGTGATTTTTATATGTTTCTTTCAATAAATATTCATTAAGATGATTATAACACATTCATCTAGATTGCTTTAATCTATACAAAGATCTTAGTAATTTGATTAAATTTTTCAAAAATTCAAATTTCATACTTAAAGCATCTAAAATATTTTAAGAATTCTCATATAATATAATTCTCAATTATCATGCATGAAATAGGATATATTAAATCCATTAGACACATATCAAGTTTTAATATATTGCTAGAAAATTATATCCACCACATAAAAAATAAATATTCTCATGATTAATGACAATGTTATAAGAATTTTTGTGTACAAGCTATACTTTCTCTTTACAATTTCAATTTTTATATCAATTTTTTTATTATCTTGGTATGATGATACATTTAATTTTACACTTTAAAAGTGTTTTATTGGCTTAACACCTTCCAAGTATTTTTTTTTTACTTTCCAACTAGATTTAGACTTTGCATTTTTCTTCAAATTGTGTCTTTTCTCTTTTCTTTTTGCTAATAATTATATATTATTATTCTATAAATTTAATATCCTCACTAAGTACTATTTTTTTAAATAATTTTGTGCACTATATTATATATAAAAGTAAATATTGGCAACAATTATTTCCTTTTTGATTTTTTTTATTAGAGACATAATCAATTGAGATCTCTCTATTTTTATAAATTTTAAATATTTGAATTTTTCTAATAATTTATCATTATGTTTTAAATCTTAACTTTTCTAGAAGTTTATTGTTAATTATGTTTTAAATCTCTTCAAAATTATTTAATTCCTTAATAAGGCTATTTACTTGTCCTTTTTTTATTTTAACAATATTTGTATTTGAAACCAATAAATTTATCGTACATCAGGCACGTACTAAACTCAATTATTATTGACAAATAGATCGCTTTACTTGGATATTAATTTGAATAGGAGCATCTATAACTGATATATAATATTTATTTTTCTCTTTTAACTAGTAATATATCTAACAAATTTACTATACTTTATAAACTAATTATCTCATGAACTTCTTATTCATATTGCTTTGTGTAAGGATCAAAATGATTGAATATCATATCATATCATTTTCATAATTGAATAGTTTCTCCTCTTAATTTTGGGACTATAATTTCATATATAAATTTATATTTTTATCACTTTTTAAAATTATTTATGTGCATTATGGTGGAATAAAAATATATTACATAATAAAAAAATTTCTATATATAAAACATTTTAGCTTCTAACCAAAACTAATTATAAAAAAGAACTATAACTTCTTAATTTGATGTATATAAATTTTGTAACATGTAAAATTATGTGTACCTCAAGATATTATAGGGAAATTTGTTCTTTTAAAGATATAACTAATAATTTGGGACATTAAAAATATTATAACTAAATCATTTTATATATAAACACACTTTATGATGTTCAACAATTATTCTAGTTGAGATATAATAACTAATAAATATTTTAGATATAAATTCACCAGTATTATCAAGACATATTGTCTTAATTGCATAATTAAGAAATTATGCTTATAGTCAAATCATTTGAATAAGTAATCTCACAAATATTAGGTTATGGATTGATAATAAGTACATATGTGACTATTTTATTGAATAATTAACTAAAATAATAAAATGTCCATATAGTTCACACATCTATATAGTGAATAAATAGATCTACATATGTCATATTATATTCATTCAAAAACTATAAGAAATTCAATCCCAATCTTAGCCAGTAATGACCTTATAATTGCCTTGAGAACATGTAATATATGAAATTTTATTGAAGAATCTTCTTGTTCTTCAATGAATAAACTTGTGAATTTTCAATTTCAATTACTTTTTGTATCATTATTGATCTAGAGTAGCCCATCCGTTCATGCTAAATAACAAAAATATTTTGGCCAACTTCTTGTTCATTATTCTTTCAATCATCTTTATATCTCTAAAATACATATAAAAAAATGATTGTAACTTTTTCTAATACATTTTTCTCATTTAAAACTATCATTATAATATAAAGATATTTATTATCCCATTGTCTTAATGAAGTATCTATTGCATCATATGTTTCTAAATTTTTATAAATATTTTCAAGATGCATATTAACAATTAAATATCTGTGAGACTTAATTAACAAAAATGCATATTAATTAACTTTGAGCTACCAGATATTATATTAATATGATTTTCACCAATCTTTAATTAGGAAAGATAATTTTTATTGTTAAGAAATTGTTGTACTACCCATAAAAGATAAATATTCAATATTAATTTAATAAAAAAATGAAATTGACCACTTTATTTATCAATCAAATTATTAATTCTTTCTTTAGGATGTACAACTGAATTTTCCATATGAAAATGTACTATATCATAAGAATTATAATTGAGAGCATTATTCTTATCAATAAATTGACCTCATTTTATTTTTCTTTAAAGTAAGGTATAATAAAGTTCCATAAAATGTTTAGACATACAATAAGTACGTAACTAAGACATTTAGTACAACATTGGTAGCATATAATTTCATATGGAAATGTTGTACAAAATGTCAGACCAAACATTTTGTTCAAAATTTCTAATACTTTTAACATCATTGGCCATTCTCATTATATTCTTTAAGTTCTTGTGGAGAAAATTAATTTTGTAGTTATTTGTACTATTCTTATAACCATTATGATTGCATAAATTAACTTAGTCTTTTTTCACATATATAGTCATAACTTTGTCCACTCCTAAACCTCATTTTATTAATAATGTATTCATTTCAAGAAATACAATAAAACTAATAAGACGAATTTCATTATTTTTTATCAAAAAACTAGCTACTTTATTCAGTTAAAAGAATGAATGACAAAGCATTTATATGATGATAAAAGAAAGAAAAACTAGATCATGTAATTGATAAAAAAATAAAAATAATACTAAATAAAATTTTACTTCATTTACTTGTTTTATCATTGTCACCATAAATTTTATTTGACATGAAGATGCTGACAAGAAAACTATTACCTTTATAATCTAATTATACCTTAGTGGAAGACATAAGCCTTTTAACATAAAGGTAAAATGTTCAAACCTTTGTATCTATGCTTGTTCTTTGAAATTTAATAATAAAAGAAAGAATCTCAAATTTTTTTTATATATAATAACTTTGACACACTCAAAGCAAATAGTAAGTTATCAAACATATAAAAACACAAAGCAAATGGCAAATCATTGAACAAAATAAAATTGTCCAAATTGAGTTAAAAGCCAATAATAAGCATAGTTTCCATCTATAAATTTGTAGACTTTTTCTTCAACATTTTGAATCTGCAATATAAGTTTTCCAAACAAACATTTAAAACAAGGATTAGCATAAAAGATCTAGTAGGTTCAAATTGAATTTAAATAGATATGACAAGGAAGAATAAAGAACCTAAATTTATATGAAATTCTCAAAATGTCACTTTATATCTAAACATTTTGACCTTATACTAATTATAATAGTGATAAAATATTTAATAAAAAATAAAACATACAAAGGGGGAATAAAATGAATTCAGCCATAGATCTATCACCATAAAGTTTTATATTAATAATAAAGAGATATAAAAGAAAAAAAGCATATAAATTTAACAAAGTTACCATTGGTGCAATAAGCCCATCGAATGTAATTATGGTAGACATGAATAATAAACTTACAAGATAAAGCTTCTTTGATATTTTTGCACAACTTTACATCAACACTTTATTCCTTTATTAAATCACATTTTTAGGATCCATTACATGTAAAAGAATTTAGGCATTCAATATCCATAATAGATGATTTTTCTTGTAATACTAAGTATTAATAACTATAATATGAACATTGAACAAAAAGAATCTATACATACATAAATCATTAAATCATATGTATAAATACTATTTCAAAACATAGCTAAATCAAACGTACACACCATGCAATAACAAATAAATAAAATTCATAGATAAGTGTCAAATTGATGAGCTTGCTTTCTCATAAAATAATTTGAATATTTGAATTAGTAAAATAAAATTAGAAAATAATGAAATTAATATTACAAAATAGAGATGTAAGAATTATTCATCATGATGTAAAGCAACAACTCATGAATAAGGAAATAATTTTATGTTCAATACAACAATTTTATATACAAAGAATAATGGTCACAAATAATAAGAGTAATCATATTTAAGTTTTTCTTATTTTATACATAAAACTTAATATACATAATCGTAAAGAAGAATAAAAAGCATCTTTGAATGAATAATTCACATAACATAATAGAGATCATTACTTGATCATATCTAAATTTGATAAGGAGAAAAATCATATTCACAAACTTTACAAATTTGAGTAGATTAAACCATAATACTTCTATTATAAATCTAAAAAAGAATTGTGTTAATAATATGTTATCAAAATAATCAATACTAAAGATATAATTAAAGAAATATATAAATGAGATAAAAGAGAATTATAAGAGGAGGAGTATATTTTATTCAATTATATGTAAAATAACTCATACAACCCATATTTATAAGGAAGATAGATTAAATGTTATAATTTCATAATAATAACTTACAAAGAAAATTGAAATCTAATAATTAATCATAATAAAAATATAATATTTGACCTATAGAAATCCATATTTAATTATCATTATTTATAACAAAATCATTCTAGTTATTATTTTGAAGCTTTCTCTTTATTAAAGTAAAATTTTCAAGCTCTAAGAAATAATACGTATTATGATATAGATAAAACAAATGTATCTTTCTTCAACGTCTAACCAATTTATGTGCAAAGCATCTCCTATAAGCTACCATGTTGAAGCTTCATTACATCAGTATAGACAAAAAGTAAAAATAAAGAACATATAGAAAAGAAAATTGATAAATTGTTACATTAGGAAAAAATTATATTTTAAGGATGAGAAATTTATGATATAATTCCCTCTAATTAATCTTAAATAAAATAGTTGAAGTTTTGAAAATTTTCTTCAATGAAGGACTAGTTTCAAGAAAGTAATTAAAATGGTGAATAAATTAGAAGGGAAATATTAAAAGACTTTTCTAAAATTAGTATCAATTTCCTTCATGTTGAATAGGATCCAAATTCAAATTATTATCAATTTATGATTATTTCTTATTGTAATCAAGTTATGATTTTCTATTAGAATAAAATTAAGATTCCCTAACAAGCATGTATTTATGGATTATGAATATTTGTATTGATTGAAGATTTAAAATATGTTAGAGAATATGATGTAGATACTTATAGAGTTATGTGAGAATCTTTATAGAAGTTTGGAAAAAAAATATAGGGATAGTGGATAGTAAGTTATGGGCATTACAAGAAATATACCCTATACATGTTGTCACTTTATTGGCAAAAAATGCAAGGTGGGAAGAATGGTGTGTTATTTTTGTATGCAATTATATTGTTGCTTTAGAGTGGAAAAAAAATATAAACTGTAAAATGATGACAATAGTCTCTTTAAGTCAATTAAATGTTCCATGGGAATCAATGGTGCCTTTTTCAATGTCATTAACCTTAAATTAATGACTTTGCTATTGCTTTTAAGTTTATCAATTTTTGAAAATGGGATGTTGACTGATTACCTTAAAAGTCATGACTTTATCAATTCTTTAGGTTAAAAACTTTGTTGCCTTAAGGTGGAAAAAAAAAAGACACCACAAATGGCAAGCTTAAAATCTAAACCAACAATTTCATCAACTTTAAAGTGACAGCATTCAAAATATCATCACTTTAGACCTAACATATATCAACTCACAATAGCTTCTCCTTTCTCCTTTCCATACAATTTTCCTTTGATTTTCTCTAGATTCCTTCTTCTTTTTCTTCTTCTTCTTCTTCTTCTTCTTCTCTAGTCACATAAGTTAATTTCTTTAACTTTTGCTTAAATCTCTCAATATTTTTTACCTTTCCCTTTCTCTCTCTCTCTCTCTATCTCTCTCTCTCTCACACACACACACATTCTTATTTTCATCATTTTTTTCTAATTTTTCTCCATATTTTAGAGATTTAGTTGCATAAGTAAAGATTTAAGGTAACACTTTTTTCATTACAATATGTTATTTTTGAATAAATTTATAATACTAGTTGTACTTGTAAGTTTGTTATTGTCAATTTATGAGGAATAATTTCAAGCTCTAAATATGTAGTTAATATGATTTGAGATTTGCAATTCCTAGGGTTGTATTTATTTGCCTTACTAATGTAACTTTCTTTCATTTATATTCATGTAACAATTTTAGATTTTGAATATATAGTTAAGTTGATTTGAGATATAACTTTCTTTCATTTGTATTGTTGTTTTTCTTTGCCTTCCTAATATAAATTTATGAAAATGAGTGTTATATTAATGTTATAAATCTTTTGATATAT
Source organism: Sindora glabra (assembly GCA_020226215.1). Taxonomy (NCBI): domain Eukaryota; kingdom Viridiplantae; phylum Streptophyta; class Magnoliopsida; order Fabales; family Fabaceae; genus Sindora; species Sindora glabra. The sequence goes on along the minus strand of CM035235.1, from coordinate 15,439,830 downwards.
TTATGTTTTTTTTTTTTACATAGTGTAGGATTTATAAAGTTGATATAGTGAAATTGGGACCTAAGATAAAACTATTGGCTTAGTAGTCTAGAAATTATTAAAAAGAGAATATTAAAAATTTAATAATTTGAATAAAGAATAAAATCTTACATAATGATATGTTAAAAAGTTAAATTTATAATAATTAAAGATATATATGAGAACTATCATAATTGTTAGTCAATATTTTACCCAAGAGGGAGGTGAATTAGGTTTTAAAAACTTTTTAGCAATGGTGACAATGATGACTATTGAATGAATAAAAAATGAAGTTAAAGAGAGAATGTTTGCAGGCTTAGCACACTAGTAGATAATATTAAGAAAAATAGAGTAATAAACAGATAAATAAAGAGATAAGGAAAAGAAAAATCAAACACTGGTATTTATAATGATTTCAGCCTTAAAGATCCAACATTCTAAGGTGTACATCCACTACCAAGCCTCTCTGACTTGGATTTGAACTCTAAATCACTATTCCTTCAAGTTTGAAGGCACTTGAAAAAGCCTCAATATAGTTTCTGTTTTTCTTTCACAAATCCCTTTGAGAAACCTTTCTTAAAGCTTTAATCTCCTAAAAGATTCATCACTCTTGATGTCTCTAGGGATACCTCACCCTAGTGTACAATAACTGAAAGGATTTGATTCAAGAATATAGTTAACAAACTTTAAATGATAGATTACACAATAAAGCACTAAAAGAGAAATTTTTCAATAAAAAAAGCTCAGGGATTTTTAGGTTATGAAGAAGAGAAAGGATGTTTCTTGTGTCTATGTAATAGTGTAAGCATTCTCTTATCCTTTTGATTTGAAATGAAACCTTTATATAGAGGTTGGAGGAGTGAAAAAGTCGTTACTCAAAAAATATAGCCGTTATGGAGTAGTTGGCATCTTATGAATTGATTGGTGAATCGATTCAGAACACCTTCAAATTTTTGAAAAAGTCTTACCTAATCGATTTATACTTGAAAAACTTATATAATGAATTAATTGGTTAATTGATTCACTCGACCCCATTTTGACTCTAGATGTGTAGAATTAATTGGTGAATTAATTCATCCTTTTCTAAAATAAAGTTTGAGTAAAAATCGTAAAATGAAGAATAGGTTCATCAATCGATTCTTAGAAACTGAAATTCAAACTTTTGAAATCATAAATCGATTGGTGAATCAATTTATTTTGCTTTAGTTGTTCTCTGTATGCCTAGAATCGATTAGTGAATTGATTCGGACATTCCAGTTTATTCTCTGAATGCTTGAAATTGATTGATAAATATATTCATGCCCAAATTTTTAGTTTTCTTAGGAGAGCTAATTTGAAGAACAATAATTTTCTTAAAAACACAATCTAACCTCATTTTCTAAAGATTTTAGACACAAGGTTTGATGTTTTATTTTATCAAAAACCTAAATCCTTGAATGATTAATTCCTTTTTCACAAGATTTTTCTATGAACCTAACTAGAATCCTATCTAATCTTGATAAAATCTTCATCCTTTGATCTTCACTTTTTACACCAAGATTCTAGTTGATCAAATGTCAAATCCAATAGTATCAAAGTATTTTGTTATCATCAAAACTTCTTAATAAGGCTAAAGTTAACAATGATTAATAAAAAAATAATAAATATAAAAAAATATTAACTTATCAATTATTAAATTTATTTCAGTTTCTTAATTATAGAAAGATTATTAGCTTCTTAATAATTAATTATAATTAGTTTGTTTTAATTAAATAAGTAGTTAAAAAATAATTAATATAGAAGAAACTAATAAAAAATTAGAAATAAAATAGGTAAATATGTGTGTAAAACTTACCAATATTAAAAAGATAAATTAAAGTAAAAATAATTATAATTAAAAATTATGCATATAAAATTTATTAAAATATTAAGACATAATAAGTTAAAATGTTAAATTTATAATAATTTAAAACATGCATAAGAGTTGTCATGATTAATATGTAAAAAATAAATAAAATATCTAGTATTAAAAAAGTATTTTCTTGTTATTTATAAAATTTATTGTAATTATTTAATTATTAAAAAATTATTAAATTGTTAATAATTAATTTTAATTAATATAGAAGAAAATAATAAAAATTGTAAGTAAAAATAGTTAAATTTGTTGTAGTTAAGTATGTGTGTAAGAATTTATCAAGATTAATAAGCTAAATCAAAGTAAAATAACAAATATTTAGAAATTATATATATAATTTATTAAAAATTAAGATATGAGAAGTTGAAATGCTAAATTTATAAAATTTTAAAATATGCTAAGAAGTAACATGATTAATAAGTAAAAACAAGTAAAACATCTCATATTAAAAAAGTTAAAATTGGTATTTATTAAATTAAGAAAATAAAAAAATGAAAATGAAAATGGTTAACTTATCATAATTAAATATATGTGTAAGAGTTTTCAAAATTAAAAGCCAAAAATAGTAAAATTTATCATATTTTATTGTAATATTATAATATTGCAACATAATTATAATATTATTGCACCTAGGTATCATGGAGGACACAATAAAGCAAATCCACCATGATCTCCCTCTCAGGTTTTGCATGATTGTGAGATAAGTATTCTTGTGTTTCTATACATTAATTTAACTCCATTCATACATATATATCATTAATGTTGTAATTATTTTTCTAGGTTGCTACTACCTAAGCAAAGTGCAAACAATCTAGGCCATTAAACCTCTAGCATCTCATTCAAAAAAAAATAAAGATTAACCATTGCTAATAAAGTTTGATAATGTTGGTAGAACTTGGAACCCTATCAGTGAAAATCAATAGTACTTCTCCCAACTAATAGGGACATTCATGTGGTAAAATACGAAACCTTTCCATAGGACTGGGGCAAGAGCACTTAAGGTTTAAAGAACACAAATTGCTCCTAGAATTGAGGTAAGTATTAACTAATTTTTTGCATTATTCAATTAATATTCTTCTTATTTTTCTACTTTTAACTTATTATACATTTTTTGTTGCAACAATATTTTCAGTATATCGATATTAATAAGGGGGACTTACTCCTCATTTATTGCTATATGGATCAAATTATCATTAATTGATACAAAGATAGGAGGAATGATCTATGTAAACATTTCATTGATAATGGAAGACGTGATTCTATTCGAGACATTAACAGGACTCGAAAAGCTAAGTTAGAAGGTATATTCTAAAATTGAGTTTTACATTTATATGTGTTTTACTTTGAATTTGTAGCATAGGTCGAGGGCAAATGTGACAAATAAAATGCAAAAGAAGTACAATGATTAGCACAGAGCAAAAACTATAGCAGTACATTATCGTGAGAAGGTATTTTAACTAACATATTCTTATAATTGAAATTATAATTGATTTTACTAACATTATATTTTATATTTCAAAATTGGAAGGAAATTGATGTGTTACGACCTCTAATTGATAATTTTCATGATCAACATTTTAAACCATATAGAGAATGGGTGCATCTAAATAGATTAATTATGTAAATAACTTTTCATTTTTCATCTTAATTAATTAATTTTTATCATTTTGTACTAATAATTTCATTGTCTAAATTTAAGAATAAGATGCCGGACATTCGGGCAACTTAGCTACTATTGTAGTTTACTTCAATATTGGAGTCATCATTGTGCAATCTAAATGTTGTTGATGAGCCTACTATTATTGATGAGGTGTTGGATACTAGTTAGAGCATAAGAAGAAGGTTTGTCATCTCTTTAGATGTGCTTCCTATGTTGCCATTGGCAATAGTTCATCGACTACAACTTGTCCATAAAGCTAGCATCAACCTATGCCATTGGATGATGATATATAATGCTACACCATTGATAGCCAATAGGCATATGAGGTATTGTAATAGCACATTACTAGATAAAATTTTAGGTTGGATTAGCAGTAGCAGCATATCCAAATGCTTATGTATAGATTAATGCCCACAACCCCTTTTATAGTACCCCTTCCATATGATGACTTACCTTGGTACCACCTGCTAGATTTGCTCAATGGTCACTAATGCTTTGTTTGGCTGAAGGTGAAAGTGGGAGGGGGTGAAAATAGAGAGGGTGGAAATGGAGAAGGTGTAAATTTACCTAAATTATTTGGAATGGGTAAAATTAGGAGGGGTGAATTAAGGAGTGAAATTAATTTGTTTTATTTGGAAGGGGTGAAAATAGAGGGAGAGGAAATAAGTTTGAATCAAATTACTATTTTACCCTTATAATGTATTATTAGTTTTTATAATAGTATTAATAGAAATTGAGGGGGGAGGAAATGAAATTAAGTTAAATTACCATAATAACCTTATTTAGTAAAAATATAAATAATTTATAATAATAATTTATTTTGAGAAAATTAATTATATATAATTTATTTTATATCTGATGATATTAATTAGTAATTAATTTTACATAATTTATTTTTATTTCGATGACAAATGAAATAGATTTTTTTAATATAAAAATTTTAATAAAAATACATAATTATAAAAAAATTATTAGTTTTCCTAATCTTGTTAATTTGATTGTCTAATTAATTAAAAAATAATTTGATTTATTATTTTTTAAGCTTAAGATATTTATTTGTAAATTAATAATTTTTTTATTAATTTTTAATTTAGGAATTTGATTGATTAAAAATAATTGAGTTGATTATTTTTAATTAAGGAATTAAAAAAAAGAAAGAAAAAATTTTAAAAACTTTTCAAAAAAAAAAGAAAAAACTGAAACTGCCAAGGGTAGTTTCGTGAAATGCAACATTTTGCTGCTTTTGGTAGTCAAACCCCCCCCCCCATTTTGGGGGGTAAAATTATCAGTGAGTCCCACTCATTTTTACACCTCCCTTTGCACCCCCTCCCAAATTTCACCTCTCTCCAAATAGCTAAAATTTTAGCTTCCCCTTCCATTTACACCCCCTCTTTTACACCCCCTCCCAATTACACCCTTTCTAAACAATGACTAACTCCACCACCACCAAGCTTGAGGATGATGTCGATGATAATGCTGACAACCTAGCAGCACCATAGTTTATTATATAGGATTTATCTATTTATGACTTTCCTTTGCATGACTTATACATTATTGTATATTATTTATTTTTATGCTATATATATATATATTCTCATTTAATATAGTGTTATAATTGGTATTATAATTTAATATTAATTTTAATCATTTTATACTCCTTTCTATGTTTTTGTAAAAATAATCTAAAGTGACAACTTTGATAAAAAAGTCTTCACTTTAGGCAATAATTAATAATTTAAATGATAAAGCAATAACAATTGTCGTTGATACAAATGACTATCTAAAGTCGTAACTATAAACTTAATGTCACACCATCAAGCTACAATTCATAACATTTATTAAATAATATATGTAGTTGCTGTAGACCAATTCAAAGCAATAACATAACATGTCATTGCTTTAGTAGTCAAATGCCACGAAGATTAAGCAAAAATCTTAAAATGACAATGTATTCACTATAGATTTAAAGCAATGGCATCCTTGTTTATAGGATGATAAATATTGTCACTTTAGGTTTTTTTTTCATTTTTTTGTGGTTAAGATTATGATCGAAAACCTTCACGCATTGTCTTGAAAATTTTAATATTATAGTATATCATTTCTTATCCATATTTTTTCCTAGGGTTAGGGTTTTTCTATGGTATTTGTTTTTATTTTATTGTACTACTCTAATTGATTTAATCATCCAATACTTATGTGTTTAGAAGGGAAATATATTTCTTAATATTTTGGTATTAGAGGAAAACCAAATCTCGTGATGACCACGTGTTTATTATATTTTAATATCAAATAGAAAATTAACAGAGGATGATTATTTGCACCATTAAATAAGTAAAAATAAATAGCACATTTTAATAATATACGTTATATAAATTACACATCATAAAAAGAATAAGATGACATTTAGTTTGCAAAGTATTTCTCACATTGCCAAGAATGTTTAAGGAATGTAATATCTTCATGTTTTCTTTAAATTTTAGAAAAATATTCAGAAATATTTTTAACTCAATATTCTTCCAAAATATTTTCATAGGAGGAAGTGAGTATTCTAAATTTTTATAAGATGAGAATGTTTAATTGATATAAATAAATCATTTTGCTCACTTTCCCATTAAAGTCTTACTACTATTAACATCTCATTTTACTACCATCTACTATTGATGACTACTATTTACTAATATCCATTACTAGTAACTACTACTAGCCATCACCTATTTTTAATCACTATTGTTGACTAGCACCTACATTGGTGACCATCATCCACCATGGCTCATTACTAGTAACTATTGTCAATTATTATCTACCATTGATAATCACTATTTATTATTATTCATTATTTTGACAACTATCCACTACTACCACAACTTATTATTAATGATTATCACTAGCCATCAACCATTAGTAATGATCATCATTAATCACTACTCATTATATTCTTGATAACAACTACCAATTATCGCCCACCGCTAGTGACCATTGCAGCCACCATTTATCATTGGTGATCTTCGTCAATCACCTCTCAACATTATTAATTACTCAATTTCTAATGTAAATATTTTTTATAATTAAATAATATTTTTAAAAATATTTAAAATAATTAAAATATAATATTGTAACTTTTTTTAAAAATATTTCTAATTGAATCAAATATGATAATGACATATTTTCAAGAATTAAAATTTTAAATATCACATTCCTAGAAATATTAAGATTCTAAAAAATATTGATTCCGAAAGTCAAATAACCACCAAAGAGAATTCCGGGAAATTTACCCAAAAATTTATCGTGAAATTTAGAATTAATTTTACATAGAAAAACTATACCAAATGAGAACGAACGAACGAACAAACGTGAGACCTAGACGCTCCTCTTCAAGCATATCAAAATTCTTGGAAGTCGATCTCTCGCCTCCGCAATCCCCCTCTCTCTCTCTCTCTCTCTCTCTCTCTCTACATGCGTTTTCAAAAGGATTCGGTTGGAGCAATGGCTCTTTTCAAGAGTCAAACATTATAATCAATATGTTGTAATCAAGTATAATTAGAGATTCATTACTTTTTGAATTATTCAAAGAAATTATGTATAATAACGAATATGCATGGATTGATAATGTATTTATTTCTTTGCCATTACTTTAAGTTAAAATGTCATATCAAGGAAAATAAAAACAGGAGTGGAAATAGAGGGAAGAAGAATATGAGGGGTTAAAATAAGTTTTTTTTCCCTTTTTTAAATGCTTCAAAATGCAGACGAAAAACAAATCATAAGGCTGAATAAAAAATCAATTATTTTTTTATGTTCTTCCTGACAACTTCTCTACATATTTGTTTAATTAACTGACTTTGAATTTTGTTCCCTTGGCTTAGATGCCGGTCAACTCATGCTAACTTCAATTTTATTATTCCCTCACCAGTGACCCCACACCCGCACGATCAATCGAGGCTATCTTAATTTACACCAATATTTATATCAATGAATAACTATTTTAGTAAGTGATTTCTATCTATTTAAAATTACAAATAATCATAGTATCAATCTTACATAAAATTTCAAAACAAAAATTACACCAACAATAATTATAATCAAACACTTCATTTGTTCCTCAAATTTTTTAAAAAAAAAGTAGAATTGTCATTAATTTTAAAATAAATTGATTGGGTAACTATATTTGAAAATTTTCCACATATGATATACGTGGTTGATATTTGATATTGAACAATAAATTTTAATGAGAAATTGATCCCATAAAAATTATACAAAGACATAAATGCTTATAAGATAAATTTTCTCTCATGTTGTTTTTTCCAATTTCCAACGACGACCCATCACATGCTGATGGAGTGTGGAATTCTGGGTCCACCTATGTACAAGTGAGCATTGGTGAAAATTTTGGAATATGAATGTGAGTGTAATAATATTATTGGGATTTATATATATTAATAAATAATAATTGATTTAAGTGATTGGGTGCTGGCTCTTCGATTTTAAGTTGAAGTTTCGTAAATTAAAAAATTATTATTAAAAGTACTTTATCCTTCCAAAGGGATATAGTCCATCTTGAATTTGAAATATTGGATGATTTAGATAAAATAAATTTTATGCATATTATATCTCTATCATATTTTCATATTTGTTGGTTAAGGTTGTCATCATCAATTTTATGACTAGTATATATCACAAATTTTTGTATGCTATAGTCCCAATTAAGTATTCTTCCGTTCGACAATAAAAATCACTGGTTTTTCTTTGTGGTTAATTATAAAAATAAAAGACAAATCATTTCTCTTAAAAATGCAAACTAAAGTTATAACTAATTTTTTATTTTGTGAGTATTTTTAGTAATATAATTGCATATCTTAAGAGTTTTACTTTCCTTATGTTCTAAACTTGAGTCTTAAATTTTTCGTGTTTTAGGTAGATTGTCTTTCTACTAAAAATTCTTTATTTTTTTGATAAAAATAACAGCTAGAATATGAAATAAATCATATTCTCCATATATATGAGCTAGGCGAGTAAATCTTGATTGAGACAATTCTCCAACCATTCTGAAAAACAAATAATAAGGACCAATAAAGTCGTCCGGCCCAGGTTACGCCCACTCCCAAAAGCTACTTTTCCGCCACTTGTTTTTGCCTTAAACATATATTTTAGTAATCATTACTTCACATACCAATGAATTGATTTCCCAACAGCTAGATTGTGACTCATATATGCAACTTCAATTTCAAGCTTACTATCAAATTATTGACCAATCTACCGCAAAATGGTGAAGATTGGTTGATGTTCTTGTAATGATTTTCAATAATTAGCATATGCTTGCACAATTCCCTTGGAATAGTGGACATCATCATGATTAATTCTTGGAGGGCACTTCATCTTTTCTATTTATTTCTGTATTTAAAAAAATTTTAAAAAGTTATACAATTTTAGATGATAAATTTGTAATCTCTTACATACTTATTATACATAAGATTCTTGCGCACTAGTAACATTTTGTAAAAAAGTTGTATTTTTTTATCAAAAAAACAAAATTTTTATGATTTTTATGTTAAATTTTCAAGAAAAATGTAACCCTTTTTAGTATGTATTGAAACATAAGCTTTTCTATTAACCGCTGTTGAAAGAACTCATCGTTGTTGTTTTTTTTTAATGATAAATCAAGAAATGGGATAATTATATCAGAAATTAGAATAATATTAATGAATTTCTTCTTTATCATTTAGTGTTATTTTAGCTGAGAGCTTTTAATTAAAATGATATTTAATATTTTTTAAAGGCTTTTGTACCTTCAACTGCATTTAAAATTCTATCACTAATCCTTATTTGTGTATATTCAATAATTTTACTAATTTTCTATTTATCAAAAATAAATAAATAAATAAATCTCATCTTTAAAATTTGAATCCCCTCTTTTTACTGAGTAAAGTTTATTCAGAACACTTTTTACTAAGATTTCAGTTATTTTGGCGAAAAAAATGAATATAATTATAAATTATCAAAATAATAAAAAATAATTGATATATTTAATATAAAATATAATAAATTTATTAAATATTTTTTATTATTATAAATATATAAATATTTTCTATCATAAAATATAAAAATATATAATAGTTCATTATTTATATATAAAAAAATTTTCTAAAGAAATTATATTCCGAAAAATAGACTGATCAACGCATTAGTAATAGAATTCGCCGTCCTGATACGGCGTGCTTGGTTGAGCTGGTGAGAGTCTTACACACCGACAGTGGAGTAGGGTGAGAACAAGGTAACTCAGCAGCCCTCCCTCTCCTTTACGCTTTTATTTTTTTGGTTGATCTCTCTCTCCTTGATGTTTCTTCGTTGAAGACAAAACGATAATACACCCATGGGTAACACTACAACAGGTTTACAAAAAATTTTCTCAAAAACACCCGTTAAATAATATCAAATATAATTTAATAAATTCTAATTCTTTTAGTATTTTTTTAGTGATACTATTTGGGGAAAACTTATTTAAAAATTAAAGTATTAATAAATTTCTCCCATTTCAATAAAAATATTTATGAAATTCAAACTACTATTTATTAAGAGGTAAAATCCGCTCAAAAATAATATATTTTTTACTGAACTACGACTTTGTTAATAATTCTTTTAATATTTTATCTTTAATTGAGATTTTTTTTTCATAGTGGCAAGTCTAGCCCATCAACTTAGACATTATGGCATATGAAAATGTCTAAAATTACTCAAAGAGACTTTAATTTAAATATATAACTATTCATTTTCTTAAATTTCTTATACAAGGTTGTGGTACACCAGCATGAAATACTATGCATGTGTATAGCAATGTTGTTGACACAATCCTACCTCAAGCATGTATGACTAAATCCAACTTTATTGAAGTATGAGATGCATTTTAGGGAGTGAAGTGTGACATCCTCATTCTTAATAAAAATAAATAAATATTTAGAATTAAATAAATAATAACTAATTAAAAAAAGTAATTTTTAAATTTGTAATTACCCTTATCCATAATTTTCTTTTTAAGGGTTATGATATATCACTTTACTCTCTATAATGCATATTGCATTTTAAAGGAGTTTGCTTTTGTATGACCAATGTGTAAACTAGGAGCGGAATTTTTTGGATAACATACCCCTACCCGACTCACACAAAACAAAATTGATTGGTTGAGGGTGGATTATGCAGAAAGGTAGGCAGTGGTGGATGAAGAAATTAAGTAGAAAAGGTTAGTTAATCAATTACAGGTGAGGAGACTCTATAACGACCACCTGACCAAAGTACAGTGTAGAACGCTATAAAATGACATTGTGTTACCTGACTTGTAAACAAATATAATACATTTTTTAAAAGAATGAGACCACATCGCAAGCCAAATCCTCCTTTCCTTATTTTAAATGAACCAAAGCCTACCAAAGCTTTTAGCATTGAGTTCGCTATTAATGTCACAATTCGAACATAAAAATCATCCAATTGAAAGCATTTTAGCATTCCAACACCAAGGCCCCCTCCTATTCTTGTGAAATTGTCATATATGAAGGTATGTTTTAACTACTAGCCATTATTATAGTTGTGAAGTGCAAGCATAAATAAGACCTTACTTCTTTTTTTGTTCATTAATTGAAATGAAATTAAGTTACATGTAGGCATTTTAGATGTGTGGTAAATTATGGATTTTTTAGGGTATGCTTGATTTTAAGTTCTAGCTTGGTGTTTTTAATTTAGGAACAATTTGGTTCTATGATAAAGGTGCAAGTGTGAGTGTGTTGACTAGTTTGCTTAGAGTTAAAGTACTATGATTATTAGATTATGACATTTTATAAAGATAGGTTCTGAATTTCATTATTTTGTTCTATTTTATTTTGAAATACAATTCATTATTGTAATGTTGATTTTGGCTTTTTTTTAATGTTGAAATTTGTTATTTTCTAGTTTATTTATAATGTTAATTTTGGCTTGGCTACCTAATTAAAGGAATACATGCTCAATGTGAATGAATGAAAACTTGCATGGAAATGCTATAATCTCAAAGCTTATGGAACTAAAAGATTTTGATTTCATAGCTACCATTTATTATTATCATGAAATTTATTCTTAGTAGAAAGGCTATCTTTCATTGAGATTACTTCTAATTTATCTACCATGCTTTGATATATTATTGAAGTTTGTAATTTATATAGCTTAAATTGCAAAAGGTTTGTATTTTGTTAACTTTGTGCTCTAGATATTCCCTCCCCTAGCATAATTTGTATTAGATTTATATGAAAACATGTGGTCCAAAGCAGATGTTTGGTTTCTACCCAAATTAGACTTTCCACCCACTGAGACCAACAATACCTAAATTGAAATTATTGGGTAATAATGATTTAGTTACGAGGACTAGTCAATTGCAAGCCATTCCAAAAAGCCACTAATTTACGTCAATTGATTAGGTTGGCCTTATTTAACCAATCCAATCTGACCAACTCCTACCCTTCTTGTAAACTTATTTTATTTTAGCATCCATTAACTTATTACACAAATTACAACAAGTTCTAATATGATCATATAACCATATCTTATAATTTATTAGAATTTGTAGGGCCTATTAATGAAAACATATCTTCAAAGTGTAAGATATAATTTAAATGAAAAAGTACATTATTATAATTATTGATTGAAAATTAAAAAAATTAAATATGATAAATAATAATGTTTGCAAATACATCATCATTTCTTCATGTATCGTGTAATCCACACATTAATAATAAGTTAAAGACATCATATTTACTAAGTAATCAATGTGAAAATATTTTAAAATATTTTTTGCGATGGTTTTTGGCTTTTGTGCTAGGATACTTACAGTAAAAATTTAATAAACTCAAGATCAAAATATATACATACACACACACACACACACACACACACACACACACACACACACACACACATATATATATATATATATATATATATATAGTTAAAACTTTGAAAGGTCATAACTTTTCATTCAATTGTTTGTTTAGGACAAATTTTATGTGAATTTCATGTAACTTTTCAAAATTTATCCATTGCCAAAAGCATTTCACCCCTTTTAGAATCATAGAAAACATCCATTTTCACATTTTTTTCACTTTTTCTTCATCTTTCATTATTGTTTGGCTGACTTTAGACTCCCCTACAATATTTCATCAAACATAAAATAAATATCTCAAACTTAGATACAACTTCAAAAGTTTTACAAAGGAAATATAAACAAAAATTTCTTAAAAATGTGTGCAAAAAGTTACAGAAATAAAAGAAGCAAAGATCTAAGAAATAGAAGCAAGAAAAGTGCTTTTAATGACTTTGGACTCCATTACAACATTTTATTAAATGCATAGTAAGTACTCAAAACTTAAATACTACCTCAAAAGTTATACAATGGAAACATAAACAAAAATCTTTTAAAAAAACTTGCACAAAAAATTAAATAACTGGAAAAGGTGAAGATTCAAGAAATAGAAATAAAAAAGGCATTTCTTATAATTTGAACTAGTGGCCTAGAATAGAGCATTTGCTCCATGCTTAATTTTAGTTAAAAGAGTATTAGTAGCTTATTGATATGTGCTTAAGGACAAAGTGATATCTAGGGTTTTGTAGAGAAAGTTAGACAAAGACAAAGATGGAGTTTGGAACAAGTAATAGCTAAAATCACAATGATAATTAGGAAAAAAAATAAGATGTGTTTTATTTATAATACAAATATATCACTGACTTTAGACACCGATTATTAATACAAAACTAACATCCTATGTATCATTGTTTTCTAAATACCTAGCTATTGGCATACTTTTAGATGTTAGTAAAGTATAAAATGAACATATTTACTTTTTATTTATTCGAATCAATCATTTAAAATACCTTTAGATGATAGATGTATACAAAATCAACGTCTTTTCATAAATTTTCAATAACCTTATAAATGTCATCATTTTAGATGTTAATTTAGTTCAAAATTGATATGTTAAAGTTTGACATTTTTCTTATCAAAATTTTGCAATACCTTTAAACACCAGTTAATTTCAAAATTGATGTCTTAAGTTTTCTCATTTTTCTAGCAATTTTTAAATGCTAAACATTTTGACATTAGTTAAGTAAAAAACTAATATCTTAAGTTTTCTAATAATTTAGAAATTGCTACTATGTCCAAATAGACATCAGTTAATTTTAAAATTAAAAACATTCTTATTTTTCAGTAACTTTTACATATCATGTATTTTGATATTAAGTAAGTAAAAAATTAATATCTTAAATTTTAAATAATTTTAAAAATATTAACATATCTAAATAGGCATTAGTTAATTTGAAAATATTATGACGTAGGTTAAGAAAAAAAACTAAAATATTAAGTTTTCTAATAATTTCAATACTACCAAGGCATCCAAATAGACTTCGGTTATATTTATAACTCATCATCTTAATTTTTAAATAATTTTAAAAAATATTGCCTCATCAATATAGACATTGATGTTGTTACACCTTTCAAAAAAATTGGATATATTTATTTATTTATTTTATATATATTTATGTATATTTGTTGACAATTACTTATTGTGGATGTATTTAAGATAAGAATTAATTTGAGGGAAAATAGCATTTTATAATAAAAATAAAAAAGGTTAAGTTAATTAGAAGTTTGGGTAGTAAAAAAATTAATTAAAGGTGTATGGAGGAGATTTAGGGATATATTTTTCAATTTTACCCTTAAAATCCTTTAAAATTATGAAATTGCCCCTAGAGTACAAAAGTCTAAAACCCATCATTTTTCTTCTCCTCACCAATTGAGATATCTTCTTCTTCCTTCTCCAAATATTTCCACCTTTAATACATCAATTTGGCAAGGCGTTTAGCTAAGGAATTCTAACAATTATCATTAAACACTTTTCAAATTGAGGTACTACTCTATAATACCACATTTTAATTAGGAGTTTCCTAGAATTTAGTTAGTGAGAAAGGAATTAGGAATCCAAGTTAATTTTTCCACAATTTATGTTGAATAAGGCGACATAATGATCTTTCTAGTCTTTTTATTTTCTTTACACCATTGGTAAGTAAATAATTTGCTTAAGATGATGATTATAGTAATATTTGTTAAATAGGCTTATATGTTACTTATTATGAAAATTTAATGAGTTAAGCCTATAATCTTATTAAAATAGATTATCTACTACTTTAAGTTGGGAAATATTGATGAATGTTGATCTAGGAATACGGTATAAGGATTCTAAGTTAAAGATTGTCATTTAATTCAGTAAGTTCATAGGAAATCTAAAAATTTCATATAATATTTAAATATGATAATTAAATATGGACTTGGAATTCACCTCCAATTGGCCATATTTGACTATCTTGTTTAAATACCTCAAAGAGGCAATGCTTTTGGATGCAAATACTTAAGTACAGTACTCAAGTATGGCTATAGGAATTAACTTATTCGAGTGGCATAAAAATCAATAGCCTCAAACTAAGAATACTTGAGTAAACAAATCGCTATTTCTCTTTGAAACCTCATATTCAAGTATTATACTTGAATACTCATCCTTATTTTTTAGAATTAGCATGTATTTCTTCATATGATGCTATTATAAGTTTATATACATTGTATAGGTATTTAATTAATGTTTGTGAATGAATAAATGTGTATGATTGATATTCAAATTCTTGTGGGAATGTGGTATGATACAAAACTATTATTGGGAAAGTTGATATAATGAGGATATGAAATAAAAATTGGATCTAGGTATACATTTGTAAAAGGATAATGTTAGCATCGAAGGAATAAGGATGGATTTATGAAAGGATAAAGTGAACTCAAAAAACATAAGGTGGTTTAATTGTTACATTTTATTTGTGCGATTAATCACTATTCTTGTTATATCAATATTATGAATATAAATATAGCTTGCTTGAAACATGTCATGATTTGATTCAGAAAATATATGAATATGAGATTATTTTATTAAGTAGATTATTTACTTATTAAGTGAATGACTTCTTATTTTTAGCTTTTAATGTTTTACAAATATATCAGCTAAAGCTCGCCTACCTCTATTAATGGCTTAGAAGTAAAGTCTCCTTAATTTTAGTAATGTATAGCCATATTAGAAATACAGAGCATTCTAAAAATATGGTTATGCCTTGTATATAATTTTCTAAATGTGCTACTTTAAAAACACTATTTGTAATGATTTTTAAAATATTTATGAAAATTAGTTTGTTATTAGTGATTATGTTATGATACCAAAGTAAGGTTAGAACTAATTGGTGGAAATTTCATAGCTAAGTGGATCGTGACAAAGTTAGCATTATAGCATAATTTAGAGTTCAAGTGATAAAAGAATACCCTGGGATAGGATGATTAGGATATGCTTATGACTGTATATTTAGGTGGCGATTGAAATTGCATTAGTAACATGTGTAAGCCTAAGAACACATATCATTAATACCATTTAGGTGAACGTTAAATTTTTTTAATGGCATGGTGGTGGAGCTTCTTTATAAAATAATTGTTAATGATAAATGTATAAACTAAACGTTTGTAAATTCTTTAAATTAGGCAAACAACAAATCTAATAGCCATCAAGTTAGTGATCCTAGTGATGGAGAATCCTTTAAAGGACATAAGCTCATAGCGTTGGTGTAAGGAGAAATTATGATAATAATATCCTTCCATAGGTTACTTTCTTTATATAACAAACCCAAGTCAACGTAATATAGGTATTCTGCCAATAAAAAAAGTGAGAATAACATAGAAACCAAAAGGATCAAGCCTCTAATCAAAAAAGAGAAAGAGAGTGAGATTAATCCTCTTCTTGAAAAATTCTAGCAAATAAACTACAAATCATCCATAAATTCAACAAGCTTAAATTGCCTTATTTGCCTAGCATATATCTAGATGTCGATCCATACTAATTTTTTACTTAAACTAAAAGATATGAGAGGATATTTTCTTGTTCTAATCATATGCTTATTGAACTAGTTAGCTATAAACTAGAGGATATTTCACATTATAGGTTCACTGATATTGTAGAAAATAGAGAAGCTAACTTACCATTATTAACTTAGGCATCATTCTAGAAACTTTTCATAGATCAATTCTTACCACCTAGTGTGCATGAAGCTAAAATCTAAGAGCTTGAATTCCTAAAGTAAGGATTCACGTCCATTAATGAATATGATACACAATTCATCTACTTATCTCACTATGCGGGATACTTAATTTCAAATGAAAAAGTCAAGGTATAGAGATTTGTATATAGCCTCTAGGACTACTTTTTCAATGTCATGCATGTTAATTGAACCATGACTTTCCAAGATATAGTTAATCAGGAACTTTAAATGAAATACAAAATAAAGAATAAAGAAAGGAGGAAAGCATAATTTGGAAGAAAGTGCACTAGGTCAAAGGAATCTAGTAATCCAATTGGTATAAAAGGAATGTCTTCTCTTAATGTTTCTTATTGTAAAGGAAATCAATGCCTCTAAAGTCCATATCAAAAAAGCACTTTTAATAGACCTCCAATAGGGAAAGCTCAAAGAAATCCTTAATTTTGTTCTAATGCTCCAACTAGTTTTGGAAAAGGATAGTTTCAAAGTAAAGACAGTTCTCAAATAGAACCTCCTAAATGCATTCAATGTGGAAATAAACCCTGAGGACTTTGTAACTAAATAAATATTGTGTGTTACCAGTATAGTCAATTAGGCTATAAAAAAAAAGATTGCTTAGCAAACTTTTCTAGTTACAATGTGAATTACATAGCATCCTAACAAAATATACCAATGACATAACCACTAATCTTCAAACCTCACATGACTTAAGGACTAAGTTCTAGTAAGAGTAATAGGGGAGAAATGCACCAAGAAATCAAGCACAAGTGTTCCCAGGCTTTTAATGCTATTATTATATTAATGATTTGCAAGCTTATATTTTAATTAATCCAAAAACTACCTATTATCTAGTTTCAGTTAAATTTACTTCTTTGATAACTAAATCATTCAACAAATTGCTAAATCCCTTATAAGTAGCTATATCTATAGATAATATCATGATAGTTACCTGGTATATGGATACTTGTTCATCCATATTCATGGTCGTGTTATACCTATTTATTTGATTCTTTTAGAGATGGTAGATTATAATATTATCCTAGGAATGAATTGATTGACAACATATCATGTATAAATGGATTATTTTAATAAGATAGTTACTTTTATTATGAAGGAAGCCTCTTTTGTTATGTTTTAAGGATAAAAAAAACTATAGAATTGCTAGAATTATTTCAAGTATTAAAGCTCAGAAAAAATGATTGTACATTATATCTCATTATGATACAATATATGAATTACACTTCTCCTAATATTAATGATGTATGAATTGTATGAAAATTTTTGGGTGAATTTCTAGAAGAATTATCAAGCTTAACTTTGAACTATGAAATTGATTTCAATATTGACTTTGTCTCCAACATAATTCCAATTCCAATCCTACCATATTAAATGGCCTTAGTAGAATTGAAAGAGCTCAAGAATCATCTACAAGAATTAATTGATAAAAAGTTCATCTATCCTAATTCTTCACCATGGGAAGCACGGAATTATTCATTAAAAAGAAAGATAGGACTTTGCACTTATGTATCAACTATAGGTAGCTAAACAAGGTGACAATAAAAAATAAATATCCTTTACTTTGAATTAACTACTTATTTAACTAGTTGCAAGGTGCATAATACTTTTCTAAGGTTAACTTGCAATTTGGCTACCATCAACTAATTATTTAGAAAGAAGACATTCCTAAAACAACTTTCAAAACCCATTATTGTTATTATGAATTTCTTATTATATCTTTTGGATTCACTAATACCCTTGTAGCATTCATGGATCTTATGAATAGAGTTTTTAAACTATTTTTAAACAAATTTATGATTATTTTTATTAACGATATCCTTATCATATTTAAAAATGAAAAAGAGCATGTCCAACATTTCAAATTCATTTATAAATCCTATGAGAAAACTAACTTTATGCTAAATTTTTTTAAATGTGAATTCTAGTTATCTAGCATAAAGTTCTTAAGACACGTGATCTCCCAAAGTGGTATTCAAGTTAATTTGCAAAAGATTAAAGAGATCCAAACATAGCCAAGACCAATAACTATGTCAAAAATCCAGAGTTTCTTAGGATAGTAGATTATTATTGTCAATTTGTAAAAAATTTCTCTAAGATAGCCTCTCCCTTGACTAGGCTTACTAAAAAAGGAATGAAATTTGAATAGTTTAATAAATGTAAAAATAACTTTTAGTAGTTGAAGACTTGTTTAACATCAGCTCCAATTTTAACTCTTCTATCAAGTACAAGAAGGATTACAATTTATTATGATGTATCATGCATTAAGTTAGGTTATGTGCTAATATATAATTTTGGAAAGTTATCATATATGCATCACAATAATTGAAAAAACACAAGTTCAATTACCCTACTCATAACTTTGAAATTGTCACTATGATTTTCATAAATACTACCATTATAGTTAAACTTGTGATATCTACAATGATCATAAAAGCTTAAAATATATTTTTAATAGAAAAAATTCAAATTTGAGGCAATAAAGAGAAAGATTATGATTGTACTATTTATTATCATCTTGGTAAAACTAATGTTGTAGCTAATGCATTAAGCAAGAAGTCATTTGAAATTCTAGCTATAATTTAAATTAAAGATTAAATGGTGGTAGTAGCTTAAGTTATAGTTCAATTTGTGTTAAAAGAAAGAATGAAGGAATCATAGAAATAAGAACCTTAGCATCTAACTTTAGGAGAAGATGTAATGCTAAACTAAAATGAATATTTAGTTTTTAATGAACAAGAGGTAATTAGATTTCAAAGTTGACTTTGGGTTTTTACACATGAAAAAAATGAATTGCTTCATTAGGCTCACAACTTATCTTACACCATGCATTTTGCTGTGGTGAAGATGTACCATGATTAGCAATAAACTTTTTAGAGAAAAGTATAAAAAGAGATGTGCTCAATTTTTTATGTAAATACCTTACATGCTAGCAAGTTAAATTAAAATATCAAACGCCTACTAGTTTGCATTAACACTTCCTATTCCTAAATAGAAGTAAGAAAGTATAACCATGGGCTTCCTAACAAGTCTTCCTTAAACCTAGGAAGGGTTTGATTCAATTTGCATGATTGTTGATAGGTTAACTAAGATAGCTCATTTCTTACTAGTTAAAACTATTTTTTTCTCTAATTTAGTATGCACAACTTTACTTGGACACAATAGCTCCTTTGCATGGAATTCTTCTTAGAATTGTTTCAAATAGAGTAGCATAATTCACAGCTCATTTTTAGCAATCTTTTTAGCAAGCCTTAAAGACATCAGTACAATTCAATATAGCTTTCCATCCACAGCCAAGTGGTTAATCTAAATTTACTATCTAAATTCTAGAAGATATTTTACGAGCTTGCACTTTAGAGTTTAAAAGTAGTTAAAAGAAATACCTATTATTGATTAAATTTGCATATAACGATAGTTATTGATCTTCCATTAGGATGGCACCTTATGAAGCATTATATGGTAGAAAATGTAGATCCCTGATGGTTCAAACTGGAGGAAGCAAAACTTTTTTGTCTTGATTTTGTCAATGATGTATTGAAAAAAGTGAAAATCATTCGAAATAGATTGAAAATTGTTGAAGACCACTATAAATCTTATACTAATAAAAGAATAAAAGAATTGAAATTTTAGGAAAAAGACATAATCTTCCTAAAAGTTTCACCAATGAAAGGAGTTATAATTTTAGCAAGAAAGGTAAATTGGCACCACGTTTCATTAATCTTTTTTCCTATCACCAAGCATGTTGGAGTAGTTGCTTACCAATGGGATTTACCAAATGATTTATGTGCCAACCATCTAGTGTTTCATGTTTCAATTCTTCATAAGTATCTACCTGATGCATCTCATGTCATTCAGTATGAACCACTTTAGTTGGATCTAAGACTAACCTTTGAAGAGTGGCCAATAGAAATTTTGAATCATTATATTTGTAAGCTTAAATCCAAGGAATAACCCTCCATAAAGGTTCATTAGGAAAAGCATTGAATAAAAGAAGCAATCTAAAAATCTAAAATAGAAATTTAAGAAAATTATCCTTATTTGTTGGTAAGCTTTTAGAATAAATTCATCTATTAGTTAGTTAGTTCTTAAGAATTTAAGGATAAATCTTTTGAAAGAGGAAGAACTCTTACACCCTTTAAAAAAATTTAGATATATTTATTTATATTATATATATTTATGTACATGTGTTGATTGATTACTTGTTCTGGATGTATTTAGGATAAAAATTAATTGAAGGAAAAATAGCATTTTAAAATGAAAATAAGAAGAGTTAAGTTAATTAAAAGTTTAGATAGTCATAGAATTAATTAGAGGTGTATAGAGGAGATTTAAGTATATGTTTTTCAATTTTACCTTCAAAACCCTTTAAAATTATGAAACTACCCTTAGAGTATAAAAGCCCAAAACCTAACATTTTTCTTCTCCTCATTAACTGAGCTTTCTTCTTCTTCCTTTTCCAAATTTTTTACCTTTAATACATCAATTTGGTAGGAAGCTTAGCTAGGGAATTCTAACAATTATCATCAAACTCTCTTCAAATCAAGGTAATCCTCCAAGATACCAAATTTTAGTTAGGAATTTCCTAGGGTTTTGTTGTGATAAAGGAATTTGGAATCGAAGTTGATTTTTTTTCCATATTTTATGTTGAAAAGGCCATATTATGATCCTTTTACTCTTCTCATCTCTTCCACATCATAGATAATCTATTTAAAATGCCAATTATAGTAATATTTGTTAAATAGGCTTATGTGTTACTTATTATGAAAATTTAATAATTTAAGCCTATAATCTTATTAGTAAAATAAATTATTTACTACTTTAAGTTATGAAATATTAATGAATGTTAAATATAATATGAATGTTAAGTTAGGAATACTGTATAAGGATTTCAAGTTAAAGATTGGCATTTGGTTTGGTAAATTTGCTACAAATTTGAAAATTGCAGATTACATTCAAATACGATAATTGAATATGGGCCTGGACCTCTAGTTGACCATATTTGATTATCTTATTTGAATACCTCAAATAGGCATTACTTTTGGATGCAAATAATTAAGTATAGTGCTTAAATATGGCTATAAGAATCAACTTTTAAAAGCCTAACTAAACTTTTGTATTCAAGTATCATAAAAATCAATAGCCTAAGATTGAGGATACTTAAGTACAATAATCAAATATTCAAGTATCAAACTTAAATTCTTACCCCTATTTTTCAGACTTAGTATGTATGTCTTCATATGATGGTATTCTAAGTTTATATACATTGTATAGTTACTTGATTAACTTTTTTAAATGAATAAATGTGTATGATTGATATTGAAATCCCTGGGGGAATATGATGTGATATGAAACTATTATAGGGAAAATTTATATAATGAGAAATTGAAATAAAAATTAGATCAAAGCATGCATATGTAAAGGGATAAGGTTAGCTTCAGAGAAATAACGATGAGTTTATGAAGGGATAATGTTAACTCAAGAGAGATAAGGTGGTTTAATTGTTACTTTTTGTTTATAAGATTAATCATTATTATTGTTAAATCAATATTAAGAACATAAATATAGCTTGAAACATGATATGATTTGATTAATAAAATATATGAATACGAGATTGTTTTCATAAAAAAATTATTTACTTTTTAAGTCAATGGGTGATTATTTTTAGCTTGTAATATTTTATAAATATGCTTGCTAAAGCTCCTCTGCCTCCACCAATAGTTGAGGAATAAAGTTTCTTTAATTTTAGTACTGTGTAGCCATAATAAAAAATAGGTAGCATCTTAGAAATGTGGTTCGGCCTTGTATACAATTTTTAAACTTATTACTATAAAAAGTCTTTTTGTAATTGCTTTTGAAATACTTATGAAAGTCATTTTGTTATGAGTAATGATGTGATGATACCAAAGTAGTGTTAAAACAAGTTAATAGAAATAAAAAATAGGTTTCATGCCAGCCATGGCTAAATAGGTTGTGATAGATGTTCACTTGGACCAATGTTTATATAGTGATGCAATATCCCATTTTTGTAGTAATATTATAAATAAATTCTTTTGTTTAGAAAATATTAAAAAAATATATATAATTCAATTAAAAAGCATATTTTGATGGTGTTATGGTAAATATAATGATATAAAGAATGTAAAATTTTTATATAATATGTATTTTAAATCAAAGAAAATGAATTTTAGTGAAATATTTAAAATTTGATGGATTTCATAATGGTACAAATTTAATTAAAATAAGAATTGTAAAAAAATGAAATGAAATCCATGTTAACTTAAATCTAAATACCATTTTACATTAGCTATGTAAAACTAAAATGAAATCTTATTTTTAATTATTTCAAATAAAGGATTAAAAAATAATTTTAAAATTTATAATTATCCATCTTTTATTGTTTATTGATATTTTACTTTATTTATCTTGTAATGCATATCTAACAAGAGTTAAAGATCAAACTATGTTAATTCCTAAACCTATGGTTTGCTAACTACTTCAATTAAACTTGTTCATATATTATTTTATCTTTTATTTTTAAAATAAATTGCATTGAATTATTTATTTCTAATCTTCTATGATTGTTAACATCATGCAGGTTCTAACACAGCACATCTTGTATACAATATCTAAATAGCTCGGTTATGACATATATTGATATGTTGCTCACACTACAAGAATTTTAGGGATTAGCAAGGGATTTTTGTGAGAGACATGATTTTTGTTGCTAATTTCAACATTTAGCAAGGTACCAATAATGAATTTGCAAGGGAATTTAGGTTTAATCTAACTTAATTTTTTTTCATTTTGTGAGACTATTTACAAGGGTATTGTCCATCACTTAAATGAGTGATGGATGTATCCATCATAGATCCTTAGCAATTTAGTTGCAAGAATAGGCTATTTTTACAAATTAATTTGGCAAGTTTTTAACCCTGTTAGTGAGAGATGTACCACAAACTTGGGCCTTGCTAAACATCATCAAGGAACAACATCATCCCTAATCTCTCACCGAATTGAAAAAGAAAGTAAACTTGTATTCATCATGTTTCAATAGTAAGTTTGAACCAAATACATAGATTAAGAAATAAAGGGTTGTTTGCGATTATTGAGCTTTCAAGGGATTCCATTAGCAATTAGGTGTTTTTAACATGTGTAGCAGTGACAAGAGATTATTAGTGGTGGTAGGAGGTGTTGCAGTGGTATGGCAGTATTTTGTTTTTGCAATTTTAGGGAAGGTTTTTTTTATTTCTCCCTTAATTTTTTATGATTTTTTTAACAAATCTTGTGCGATTAAGCTTTTATCTTGTGCATTTTTTCCCTCTATATGAATGTTTTTGGTGGAAAATTAGGGGCTTATGTATCGTATTGTGTATAATAGTGCGGGTTCCTTTGTTCTTGGGTTTAAGACACTACTGCAACAAATCCTTAAGTTTTTGAAGTATTGATTTCAATTTTGCTTTTGCCTCATAGCTTTTCTATTGGCATTTGAAGCCACTAGACTCACAACCCCACTTCACTAATCAGGATTGGTTCAACAAACTAAAAGGTAAGCTTTATTAATCTTTCAATGTGATTAAAATTGATTTCATTCTATTTTTTCTTCTAAACTATTTGATTTTTGAATAACTGATGTGTAAAATTTTATTTATATTATTTCTTTCTATTTTATACCTTTTTAGTGTATTACATATGCTTAATTTTATACAATTGGCCTTGTTATGTGATTTGGGGTTAGTTTTCCAATGTTTTGAAATTGTTTGGATAATACTAAATTTTTACATTTTTTTCAAGTTTTTATCTATATCTTAAATTTTGGATATTAGATTTGGTTGAAGTTTACATAGTTGGAAATATTAGAAGAAGTTCTATAACTTTTATGTTTTTGTTAAAGCTTGGCTTAGACGTCTGAAAGATCTAATTTAGCTAAGAATTTAATACTTTGTTTATATCTAAGCCAAGTTAATTTCAATTTTTAAGCTATATCTGAAATTTTGGAGATCTAGTTAAAGTAAAACTAGTAGCCAAAGTTTCCTAAGATTTAGCACTACAATTTTCATATTTAGAGTTTAGTGAAACTACGTAATTTTAGTATTCTTATGTTAGCTAGAAGTCAAACTTATGAGGTTCTACTATAATCATTCTTGTACTATATTATTTTATAAAATTAGATTTTAGCCTTCTGAAATTAACAGGATCCTATTTTTCATAACTTTAGGAGACATATGATCTTAGTCCATTAGGTTTTAAAGAAAAATAATATATAGGATTTTTGTACTTCCAAAGTTAACGACACTTGAACACACTTCTATAAAATTCTAGATAATAACATTTCTCTTCTTCAAGTTTCTTCTTCTTCTTCATCCATGAAAGGTTATGTTTCTTATTGATTTAAGGAATTTAAGCCTCATTCTTTGTAATGCAACTCTCTCTTGGATAAGTTGGCATAATATAATACTAAGAAAACTTTTCTTAATTGAGAGGCCATTAGTTCAAAAATTATGTTCATCATTTTGTTAAAAATTTATATATCTAACTATATTAGGTTGACTTGCTTTGGCCAAATTGGCCGAGTTTAACCAAGTTTGATTGAGCCAAATTGGCCCAACCTAAAGTCTAGATAAACAGTGACACTTGACTTGTACATTTTGGCAAGTCATGGTTGAATTGGTCAAATTGGATTAGATTTTAAAATAATATTTATAATTTTACAAAAAATATTTATTATCTTGTTAATAAACTTTAAAATTCATATAAAATTAATTTTTTATATACAAGCAAATTTAAGCTATTTTGTTGTGTTAAACATTATGTCATTCACTATTAGTGTAAATCCTTTTTACACTATTACTCACTCATATATTGATAAATTAAAAAAAATTATTAAAATTCTTTAACTATGATTAAAATTTCTTAATTACTTTTAATTTTTTAATGACATATCTTTCTTCTATTTATTGATAATATAAAATATTTTACACTGTCAATAAATCAAATTTAAATAGTATTTTTTATTGGCTTGATATTATTTTTAGTAAGGCTATTAATGAGTCAAGTTAGTCTCAGGTCACTTTAAATTTTCTTGGCTTATGACTTAACCTAAGTCCAATTCGAACTAGTTTTTTCAATTTCAACTTGATTTAAATTAAATTAACAAGCAACTCAACTTGACTTATTAGCTTAAATTAATTATAATAATAAAATATTTTATTAATAATTTAATAATTTAAAATATTGATGAAAGCTAATATTTTTAGCAACTTAACAACATAAAATAAAAAAAATTATAAATAAATAAATTTATTAGTATTAAACTATTACTTACATTATAATCATATTTAATATAATATAAATGTCAAATTGACTTAAAATATAAAGTTACAATGTGACCATAACTAAACTCTTAATATTGAATTGATTTGAAATTTTCAATTCTTTTACTAATATTTATAATTTTATTGATCTACCTATAAATAATTATAAGATGACTGATAATGAGTTAAGTCAAATAACAAGACATTTAAAACTTGATTTGACTTTTAACTTGATAATTTAAGTTGATGAACTATATGAATGATATATGAGCTAAATAATTTAGCTAATATATTAAATAACCTGAGTTTGAGCTTAGAGATATTTAAGTTGGTTGTATTATGAACTAATTTCAATAATTTATATAATTTATGATTAATTAAAATGTATTTATATTAATTATAAATCCTTATATAACATATTTTCTAAATAAAATACTTATTAAAAAAGTAACCATAATAATTATAATTAAATATTTACATTTAAATTTTGTTGAGAATTCGGATTATCACATGCAGCGGAATTTTAAATTTTGATCCGAATTGTACCTAGGATCCATGCAAAAAGCATAAGTCAATGATTAGGGTTTTACCTATTGGGCACTCGTGTTTCTACTGATCAAAACTTGAGAGCGGATGAATCAAACGCCGGCCGGAAGGTACAGCATCTCTACGGTATCCACACGGAGTGAACAACGACCTCTCACCCTCCACGCGTCTGCTAGGATGCGTTTTTCTCTCTAAGAATTAGGATTGGATGTTTTCTAAGTGATTTAGGGTTTATATGGAAGCTTAAAACGTGATTATTAAGTGCTGCCCTCAAGTCCCTTTTTATAGAACTTAGGTAAGTCATAATCCTAGTCCTACTAGGATAATGCTTCCAAAATCCTAATCACACTTAATAACTCATCTTATCCTTATCCTAGAGATAATGGGAAGAGATAAGACTTTTCTATTAATTATCTAATATTAGATAATGATATTATCTCATAATATAAATATCTTAATATTAGATAATTGCATATAGTTATCAAATATCAAAATAATATTATCTCATAATATATTTATCTAATATCTGATAAGATAATTACTTGATATTACTTTAATATCAAATAATATCACATAATATATATATATATATATAACGTGAATTTATTATTCTTAATAATATATATGCACGAAAATAAGTCTAATTAATTGGATATTAATATAATTAAAGTCCAATTTATTATTGTCTTATTCCTACTCCTTTTGTGTGACCCTGTAAGTTCTTACTACGTTAACAATGACTTATTATTGAACCATAGACAGCGAGCGGTATCTAGCAATACATCACTGCCACTCAAGTAGTAAGAATGTCTGTGATTCGACATCCACCTAATACATGATCAACGTTTTACATCATAACCCTTTTGTAATAATATCCAAATTGAACTGGAGGCATGGAATGTGTCATCCTCGTCAATGTTCAATTTATATTTCTTGATACTGAGTAGACTTAAAATAAATAATTAAT
This sequence comes from Sindora glabra, assembly GCA_020226215.1. Taxonomy (NCBI): domain Eukaryota; kingdom Viridiplantae; phylum Streptophyta; class Magnoliopsida; order Fabales; family Fabaceae; genus Sindora; species Sindora glabra. The sequence continues at coordinate 15,412,288 of CM035235.1, read as the reverse complement.
ATCACATATTAATTCAACTGAGCATGGCCATGCATTTCTAAGTCTCACTCAATCAAGGGGCCCAAGGATATTTTTCTTTTATATAAGAGTAACAAAATTTCATTTACATCACTCACTTCCCTCTGCATGATTTATGACACACCCAATCAATGCCCTACTTGTCACCTGATTAAAGGTGACATAGGACAATATTAAAGTGAGTAATTCCTCATGTAGGGAACCGTAGTGACTTCAGGTCAAAGGTTTATGCGTAGTTGTGATCATATGAAAATAACTTATGACACGTTTATCCATGCAATATTCTCATAGTGGGTCAGTCCAGTACATTGTTCACTAGCAATGTACTCATGTATTGACTTGATATCACATATCCATGATTCGTAATCATCAGTCACTATACATGCTAGTCTCGATGTATTATTACTATCCTTTTTCATAATAATACTTGACTAGGGGCATTTTAGGAATAGCAAAGTTATTCCAAGGATAATTATTATATTAAGTTATAAATTGCGCATAATAATAATAAAAATAAAATATAATAATTAAATTACCTAAAATAAAATATAATACATTGTGTATAACTCTAATCATCTTATATGATTGATTCTAGGACACACACTAACAAATTTAACTTATAATTAAAATAGAATAATAAATAGAGTTAATGATGGACATTATTAATATCATTATCATTTTGAAATCAGTTATGAGATTAAAATAAATGTAATTTAATAACACCATTTAAAAAGACATGGGAGGATAAGAAAATTCTCTAAATGAAAATCCACATCAAATATTTTAAAGAGTGGATGTAATTGTTCTCATTATAAAACAAAAGTGATAGTGTGAAATTTTAAAACTATAGAAACTATAAGACAATAACTGGTTCATGCCTACTAATAGGTTTAGTGTTAGTTCAATAACTTTTTTATAAAATTTTAAATACTTTTAATTTTAGTGATAAGTCATACCAGACATATGTCTAATCCATATATTTTTTTTAAATTGAACCATCCAATCCAATTGGACATTTTGAATAATAGTTCGAGTTTATAAGTTAAGATAAGCTAATTGAGAACTTAATTTGAGTTGAGCTCAAGCAAAAAAAATTTGATTCGAATCGAATTCAAACTAAATTGAGTTAAACAAAATTAGGTTAAGTTAAACTTAAACTAAGTTTAGCTCAACTTGCCTTAACTCATTGCTAACCCTGTATAAATCTTATTTATAAATCACAAAATGAAAAGTGAACCTTACCCAATTATTTAGCTTATAAAATTTAAAGTAGTAAATTATTGAAAAAAATGAAACTTGAAGTTAAAGTTATTTCTTAATTATTTAACTTAAAAAAATAAAATTGATAAATTATTTAAAAAATAAAACTTTAAGTAAAAATTGTTTACTTAATTATTTGACTTAGATAAGTAAAATTAATAAATTATTTACTGAATTTTTGCCCTTTAAATTTTACTCTTTTAATAAATTCACAAATTAAGGATCATCAATCATTGTTAATTTAATTTTTAAGTTTTTACTAAAAATAATATTTGAAATATTTAAAAATTATTGAAATAATTTATTAGTGATAAATATATATTAATTTAAATTTCAGAATATAATATTATTAAATAAATTTTAAATTATAATAATACATATATTTATACTTATATAATTTATTTTATATGTTTATGTATTGAATCAATTTATAATACAAATAAGTTGAGCTTCCATCAATTTAGGTTTGACTTATTCAAAACACAAACCAAATAATTCAATTTATATATGCTCATTTGTCTTATAAATTCGACTTATCGAATCAAAATTCTAATTGAATTGTGAGCCATTGGCCAGCCAACTTAACTTAATGCTGGCCTAGTTGTTAGTTTCAAACAACATGACTTAATAAAGTTATTTAATAATGGAATCTAGTGACCTATATATCATAATTTATATCTATCCGGTGTGAAACCTCACAAATCCGAAGCTTATTATTGTCCAAATTTCACATTTTTTTGGTAAATGAATTTTCACAAATTTTATAACAAGATGATATGTAACAACTTATAATACATTGCTTAGATGGAAGAAAAATGATATTTTAGAAAAAAAAAAAAAAAGGTGGCTGAGTAACTACTCTGCTAATGTCAATTGATCTCTCTTTTATATTATACATAGTTAACATAAAAATTAACAATTGATCTCCCTTTTTGTATTAATAACAATTAAAAATTGAGAGGAATATTTTTATATAAAAAGTGAAAAAGGATTTTTGGTTTACCTAAAATTAATAATAATATTTTCAGAGAAAATAATAAAATTAATAATAATATAAAAATAAAAAGAGAAAATATAACTAGGTAAATTTGCTAAAGAGAGAAGTTTGATTTACCTAAAATTTTAATATATTAAGAGTGAGGGGGTTAAACATTAAATATTAATCACTTCATTCACTACCTGGCCACACATAGTAACATGTGATATATTATCAAAGATAAATTTCACTTATTTTTCCTAGAATTTAATCTTATTCTTCCACTTTTATTTTCATAAATATATTCTTATCTCTGTTATTTTTTAAGATATATTATCAAAGATAAATGATATTAATTTATATTTCTAAAATTAAAAAGAATCTAAATATAAGTATATTAAACCTCGTAGGAGGTAAGTTTAATTTACGGTGTTATTAATTAATCAGAATAACTAGTGGGAGAATATCTCTACCCATATATCTAGCCAAACACAAGAAGGGCCTTCGTGGTGAAGCTCGAGAGCTAGCAGGCCTTGAAGTAGATAGAAGAATGGACAACTACAAGATGGAAGAAGAAGAAGAAATTGCAGAGCCAATGAGTCCCACAGGCACAGGCCAATACTTGAACAGCTCTGTGCTGTGTGTTTATTATATATAATTTGATTTATCTAAAAAAGGAGAATTTTCCTAGCTATATTCTCTCTTTTTATATTGTATATAGTTAACATAAAAATTAACAATTGATCTCTCTTTTATATTTTTATATTTTCTCTTCTGAAAATTGATCTCTCTTTTTATATTATTATTAATTTTATTATCATATAAAAGGATTCATTGTTTGATTTTTTTTTTTTTATTTCTAAGCAAAGATTAAGAACTTTTGGTTTAAGCCATTGCCTATCTTTGACATAGAGTGAAGTATTTCAGGAGACGACCTTGATATTTCACCGTCTTGCAAATATAAACAAATTGCTTACATTTGCAAATAACAAGAGACATGCCGTCTTACGTTAATTAAATATAAAACGCAGACAGTGAAGTATAAACGTATTCTAGAAACATATTGAAGCCAATGATTTTGAAATCTATGCCAGGAGCCTTCATTTAGAATATTCCTTTTATAATTGCTCCCATGCGACAATTCCCTTGCTTTGCTGCCAAAACACATTGAGTCAGCTGCTGATTTGACTACTTTATGGATTTCTGTGAGCTATGATCACTGCAATGACTAATTTCGTTTAACCACTCACATGGACTTATAGTTTTCTATTCATGTCGGCATCAAAGTGCTTTTCATGACTAAGGAAAATTCTATTAGAACTTGTCAAGATTTTTAACGAAGTTACGCTATTTAATTATGTCTAGAAATTCATTCCCAAATCTACGAAACGAAGACCTGATTTGAAAGACAAAAATATTATACTCAGGCTCAATTTTTACCTTTTTTGTCAACATATACGTCCCGAATGAATTTAATTGAAGCTAATTATTTATCACAAACTGTTTAAAATACCTTATATTGAATCTTATAAATAGCTTCGGTTACCATTTTCACATTTGAAAACTCAAATTTGAGTTTATCACATGTACGTTCTAAAGGAGATTTCAGCAAGGTGTGTTGGAAAATACGACTTCAATGTTAATTGTAGCAAGTCTATCATTAATTATTTTAGCCATGGATTGATAATTGTTACTAAATAACACGTTAGTAATTTAGATAATGATCAAACTCTATATTCATAGTTAATTTCCATCATTACATCTATCACAAAAGTTGAAACTTATGATGACCTAAAATTGACAACCATGCAATAAATTAATAACAGATAAGTTCATTGCTAAACAATAATTTACGATAGAATTTTCGCCACTACATGATTTCGGTAAATATGCATATGTTGTTAAATTGGATAAATATGTGTGTTGCTTATATTTAACAAAATATTCTATTGCTAAACTAGAATCTATTATTAAATTTGTTGCAAATATGAGAATTTTTGGAAAATTATTAGTATTGTTATTCATAAATCCATTGTTAATTTTGTCACTAATTTTGAAAATATTATTAATATACAACACATTTTTATAGAAATTTATGCAATAAACAACTTGCTTGAATATAACTCAACCAAAACAAATAATGATTCAACAAACAAATTTCTTGAATCGAATTTCATAAAATTTAATGTCAATCGAGTAATGAAAACAATGAAATCCAATATATGAAAATTAATGAAATTCAATATATATATTTAACACATGATAGAAGCCATAAACCCTTACCTCTAAGGGACTAGCTCTCATCATCCCTATGATGGCCCTTATTGTGCTCTTCTTCCTTGCCAATGAGTGGCACTTCCTTCAGAGGTAGATATTTTTAACCTTTGGAACAAATGACTAAAGTAGTGGTCAAGGTGATCAATCTAGTATCTTTAGATAGAAAGTTACAACTATTAGGTTGTTATCACCTAATTGTTCCATGCAATCTCATTTTATGACTTCACAATGTCATGATCTAACCCAGATCATAACTAACATAAAATCCGCTTTTCAATTTCTACCAACCTATTTTGATTGATTAAGCCTAATTGCTAAACATGCATTCACTTAAACCCCTAAACTAGCATATTTTATTTAGGTCAAGATAGATTACTTCATTTATTTTACTGGAGCCAGGATAGATTACTTCATTTATCAAAATGGTTTATAGATAAGAGAAAGTTAGACTTGTTTCTTCATGATAAGGAGAAGCCATTCTAACTAACTCTCAAAATGTTCATCATATATTCTCTACCTTTTTACTATACAAAATTAGGCCCTCTATATTTAGCTAATCAAAATATCGTATGCTACTAAACCATGTTAAAAGGCTCCTAGTGACCCTAACTCTAAGCAGTCAATAATGGTATGAGCTTAGCCTATACATTTGCATAAGGAAGCATAGAAGAGTAAGTCTGAACTTAGTGAGTAAATTACCTTAATATAAAGAAATAGAGGGTAAGGATGTAAAGCAATCCTTACTAGTTGGGGGTTACACTCCTTGTTCCTATAACTCATAATTGTAATTTTCAAATAAATCATTATCAATCTCTATTTTTCAAATAAAGTATTAAAAGCTTACAGGACTTTATTACACATTTCATTTTAGAATTATCATTCCTTTACTGATCAATGGCATAGAAATATTCAAAAGCAATTTTTTCATAATCAAATATTAATTTGACCTCTTTATGACTCTTAAATCATCCTTGTTCTTTTATAAACTTCAACCTTGTCCCTTTAAAGTTTTCCTTATTCCTTCATAAACTAATACCAATCAATAGGACATGGCATTTCATATTTTCCCCTATCACATCACTAAACCTCAAGTCTCGTTATCGAAGGCATGACATAATTTATTCACAAACAAAGCTTAATCTTATACATATAATATATAATCAATCTTAGTCATACTCATATGCCATACAATATTCTCATTTAATGTAATCCTTATCATCATTTTTTTTAAATATATCTCTTCCTCCTTAAAGTATATCATAAACAAGTTTATCTTTCCTTATATACTTAAATATGTATATTATATCTCATAAACTCATATTTCTTAAATGTTCCTTTCAAAACTCATTTGCACAAAATAAGGTACTATAATTGACTATATACTTGACTACTAATAACCTAAGGGCTAGTTTCTTAAGAGTAGTCGACTATAAGTTTGATAGACATATGATGATAGTCAACGATATAGTTGACTATTAGCCTATTGTGAAATAAGTCATAGTCGACTATATACTTAACTATAGCTAGCTAAAGAGCAAGCTCTCAAGCCATAATCAACTATATAATTAAGTATATCCATCCAGAGATAATTTTAACTTAGGGTAGTTAACCATAAGTCCTTTGAGAGCAATTCTTAGGGCCATAATTGACTTTATAGTTAATTATTGCTTGAATTTTAGTAATTTTTATATTTAAAAGCACTATTCATTGAGCAATTAATGTATACATCACATTTATCACTCACACTAACTTATTTCTTCATCATTTCATGCAGTTAACACTTCATTTATCACATTAATATCATGCAACCATCATCAATCATCATTTATATCATTATTTATGGCAAAATTATCATAAACCTAGAAAATGCTTTTCAAATCATCAATTTTTAACTAGCTTAAATAATTTAGCTTTAGATGATTACTCACTTAATATAGAAGAGTTAGCAAAAAGCTAGAATTAATGAAGATTAGTTCCTAATTAATCAAAATTGCAAGATTTAAGGTTGAGGTTTATTTTCCCTTTTAAGTTCATTTCTACTTTTCTTCCAATTTTCAAAAGAAAAATCATAGAAGTGCTTAGGAATAAGGATAATCTTGAAGTACTTACCTAGATTGTGTACAACATTTGAACAGTATCCCTTACTTGAATTTCTTAAAGGAGATAGAAAAAGAAGAAAAAAATAGTGAGATAAGAATGTTTGAAGTTACTTGGAAACAAAGAGAATGAGAAATATGGTTGATATTTCAAATGTATATGGGCAGGGGCATTTGGTAATATATCCTAATACTCTTCCATATTCATATACTTACTTTTAAGAACTTATAACTTCTAACATTTCTATTTTATTAAATTCTTTTAACCTTTATATCTCTAATTTTTCTTTTCTTTAATCTTTTTCTAACTTACGTTGTTATAATTTGTCCATGTTCATTTATTTTCTCACATTTATTACAAATAGGATTATTTAAATCATTTTTTTTCTAATAATAAATTTTAAAATTATGAGGTTGGTGTAACAATACTTCTTCTTTCAAAAGAATCCATCCTTGAATTCTCAAGAGCTCACTATCCTAATAAGGAATACAAATTAATTAATGAGATTGTAATGCTTACTAAAAAGATAAAGGTATTTTTATCACATCTCTACTTCGGGTTCCTAAATAGCTTCTCCATTCCATGTTATTTCCATTGAACTTTCACCAAAGGCACATTTCTTTAAACTCAATTTATGAACTTATAGATACAAGATCTCAAATGGTTACTCCTTATAAGTTAACTTAAACATCTTTGGCTACCAAAGATGTTTTTAAAGGTGGTAGACAAAGATGGTGAGTGCAATCATGGTCATCAAAGTGGGCTAGAGGAGTAGAGGTGAAATAAGGCAAAGATGGCATAAAGAAGAGGGGAAAAGGAAACAAATGGCTTTAACACAATGTTACACTTAACAATAATAACAAAGCCTTATCCCACTAAGTGAGGTTAGCTACATGAATCGTACAATGTCATTGGACTTTAGCTAAAACTAGATTTTTATGAATGTTAATTATTAAAAGATCTCTTTTTATAATTTTTCTTAATGTTCTTTTTGGACTCTCCTTACATCTTTTCACAGGACTAAAGATCATATGATCGACTCTTCTCACTTGTGCCCCCAATGGACTTCTTTGTACATGTCCAAACCACCTTAACTGATTTTCTATCATCTTTTTATTAATAAGTGCCACTCCAATATTCCCATCCATATGCATTCATTTTATATCTTATCTATTCTTGTGTGAGGATATATCTATTTTGACATTCTTATTTCTGCTACTTTAATTTTTTACTCTCGTTGTCCCTTTAAAGCCCAATATTCATTATTATAAAATATAGCTAGTCGTATAGCAATTTGATAAAACTTTCTTTTAAGCTTGGTAGGTACTTTACATCCAGCTTGTATCCTATGTGTAACATATCTATCAATTTCCTTATTGTCTTGTAATATTAATCCCAGATACTTAAAATTAGACACTTATGGTATGATATGCTCTCCAATTCTTACCTTCGAATTATTTTTATCTTGCTTATTGTTAAATTTACAATGCATGTACTCTATTTTGCTTTTACTCAAGCAAAAACCCTTGAATTCCAATGCCTATCTCTAAAGCTCAAGTTTATAGTTAATCTCTTCTTTTGATTCTTTAATTAAAACTATATCATCCATAAACAGCATACATTTAAGGATAGTTTCTTATATATCCTTAGTAAAATCCAAGACTAAATTAAACAAATAAAGACTCAAGGCTGAACCCTAATGTAAACTTATCCTTATAAGAAAGTTCTTTGTCTCACCTCTGGGAGTTCTCACACTTGTAGTTATCCCATCATACATGTCTTATATAGTTTGGATATATGCCATATAAACTCCTTTTTTTTCCATAGCCTTTCGTAAAACTTCCCTCGGTACTTGATCATAGGCTTTTTTCATGTCAATAAAAATCAAATGTAAATCTCTTGCTTTACTTTGATGCCTTTTCATCAACTCCCATAAAAGATAAACATCCTTTATTATGGACCTTCTAGCATAAATCCAAATTAACTCTTTACAATCCTAGTCTCATATCTTAATATGTGCTTAATTACTTTTTCCTATAATTTCATTGTGTGGCTCATAAGTTTTATCTCTCAATAGTTTGTACAGTTCTAAATATCTCTTTTATTCTTATATATAAGCATCAAAATGCTCTTCCTCCACTCATCTGGTATTTTTTTAGACCTCAAAATCTCATTAAATAGCTTAATGAGCTATAAAGTGCCCTACTCTCCTAAATATTTTCAAACTTTAATAGAAATACTATCAAAACTAATAACTTTATCATTATTCATCCTTTTAAGAGCTTTTTTTACCTCTCCAACTCAAATTTTACAATAATAAGTTAAATTTTGTTCATCATCTTGGATTTATAATCCTTCCATACCCCTTGTCAATCCTTATCTATCATTGAAAAGCTTATAAAGTATTTCTCCCATCATTTTTTGATATCTTCATCTGTAAATAAAACTTATCCTTCTTCATCCTTTAATATACCTTACTTAGTCTAAATTTCTTAATTTTATTTTCCTATTTTTAGCAAGCTTACAAATCTTTCATTCTCCATTCTTTGTCCCTAAATCTCGGTAAAACTCCTTAAAAGCTTTAAATCGTGCCTCATTCATTGTCTTCTTGGTCTTATTCCTAGTTATTCAATACTTTTCCTAAATATTAGCATTGTTGCACACATATAAGGCCTTAAAATAATCTTTTTTTATTTTGACCTTTTTTTATACTTTTATTTCACAACTAAGATTTTTTATCTTTTAGTCTAAAACCTTTTGACCTTTTCTTGCTAACTATCCTAACCCTTTTAGCCATTTCATCCCAAGTATGGTTAGTACTTCTTCATGCTTCCTAATTACCTTCCTTCGATAATATTCTCTTAAAAGTCACCTATTTCTCATTCTTGAGCTACCACCACTTGATCCTAGGATTTATAACTTGTTATTTTTTCTAGTTATGAGTCTTAAAATGAACATCAAGAACTAAGGCCCTATGCTATGTAATAAGGCTCTCCCCTGGAATCACTTTGTAATCATTATAGACTCTTTTATCTAAGCTTTTTACTAAAAAAACTTAATTTGTAACCTTAATGTTCCACTCTTGTATGTGATTAAATGCTCCTGTCACTTCTTAAAATAAGTATTTGTAATCTTGAAATCATATGCTATTAAAAAATCAAGAATAAATTGTCCCTCCTCATTTAGTTCTTTAAAACTAAATCCTCTATGAGCTCTTGAAAATTATTTTGTCTCATTACCAATATGTCCATTTAGATCTCTTTCGGTGAGAATCTTTTCTTCTTGTGGAATTCTTTAAACTAACCCTTCTAGATCTTCCCAAAACTTCTTCTTCAAATGTGCTTATGATCCTACTTGTGGTTTATAAATGCTAATAATATTGATAGTCTTCCATGCAACCATTAATTTTAATGAGAAGATCCTATCCCTAATCCTTTTTACATCCATCACATTCTTCTTCTAATTCTTATCTATAATAAGACTAACTATTTTTTCTCCTAACTTTCCTTGTATACCATAGTTTAAATCTTATAGTATCTAGCTACTTAACTCTTTCTCCAGCCCATTTAGTTTCTTGAAGACACACGATGTTAATCCTTCTCCGAATCATGATATCCCCAACCTCTAAAGATTTACCTGTTAACATACCGATATTCCAAATGTCAAACCTAATTATGCTTTTTCAAACTAGTTTCATTACCCACATCTATGTAGAAAAATATAAGGATCATTACTCATTTAACATTATTTTTTAGCACCAATGCAACAGTTTTAGCTCATTTAACACTATAATTAAACCATATAGTACGTTACTTTTAGGTAATAATCTAATGTTAGAACAATTAAATTATCATATGTGATCTATGTTACACTTATTAGGATAAAAATATTTTATTAGAGAATAATTAATTAAATGTAATAAGAATATAAATAATTTTTTATGTGAAATGGCTTATAAATAAACAAGTAAAGGTGATTTAAAGTTTAATTTGATTATAGTTGGGTAAGTAAATGTGGAGGAGACTTTAGAAGCTTATTTCTTATTTTAGCTTGACAAGACTTCACTACACAAAAACCCCCAATCAATGCCTCTGATCCCACTTTCTTCTCTAAAAATATCATATTCCACTTCTTCTCTCAAGTGCAAGAAAAAAGAAAAAAGAAAAAAGAAAATGAATCCACTTCCTTTTTTCTTCATTTTCTTCAAATCCAAGTTAGTTAAAGATTTCTACATCTTAATCTTAAAGTATTCCTCTTTTTTTCCTTTTTGACATTGAGTAATTGAGGTTTTTGTTTAAATGAAGTATTAAAGCCATAACCCATTAACCATTTATTTAAATGTTTTGGAGCAAGTTAATTCTCAATCCTACCATCTATTATCTTTTCTAACATTAGTGAGTAAACATATTAATTGGATTGAAAGATTATGAATGAATTATTTTAGTTAAAGTTAATTTTTTATTATATGTTGCATAAATTAATGTTTAATGATTTAGAATGGTATTTGGTATAGATTTCTTGAGGAATCTAGTATATATGAAGCTATTTTTATGTTAGATAGTGGTTAAATTGTATAATATTACCTAAAAGATGAGATTCACAAGGAATTCTTCAATCATGAATAGTTTATTTTTCTATAAAAATAAGAAACTCATATATGAATCAATTAGTGAATTAATTCATTGGGTTTAATATGCAAAAATTCTAACCCTAAACTAATTCACAAATCAATTAACCTCTTACAAAACTAAACCTAGGATGACTAAATTGATTAGTAAATTAATTCAATGAGGTCAAATGGTAACCTCCCTTATAATGGATTAATTCCCTAATAGAGTTAGGGACTTCCAATGATAAATTAAATTACTTGAATTGATTCTTTAATTGATTCATGCCTAAAAAAAATTTACTAGAAGACATGAATTAACTTTCCAATTGATTCATGCATAATAAATTTTAATTTTTACTATAAGACTTTCCTATAAGAGTCATGTCCTAAATGTGCAATTTATCAATGTAATATGATTTAATCAAAGAATATTTATTATTATTATGATTTACTTGTTTATATTTAATTGATTATTTGATATTAGATGTTGTCTCCATAATGTGTAGGATTTTATTTATTTTCAGATGGACATACTAGATAAACCATTGCTCTACATATATATGACCGAGTGTTATTGTTTTCAAAACTTGTAATTGAAATGCTACTTGAGACATTTGTTATTATCTTGATTATTGTGTTAATAGTGAGATTGATAATATTGGGGTGATAATATACATATTCTATAGCTTATTACACTAAATTGGTGTGCCAATTTGTGAAGGATAAGGATGATTCAAGAAAGATAAGAATGAGCTTATAAGAGATAAAACTGGATAAGAGTCATAAAGAAATTTACATGCTTTCTTTTTATATTTTTTATTAAATGATATTAAAATGGTTTGATTAAAATGTAAATTAAGGAAATGTAAGCATATACCTCATAATAGGCATGATGTAGGATAATAAATGACATAATCTTACTTATGTCTTAATACAATATGTGTTCACAACTATTTTTTTGAAAGATAAGCTACTCTTCTAAAATGCCCTTCCCTTATTCTTAACAAAGGTATGAAAGATGTGTTGTTGATTTTAAATGAAAAACCTAGGCATGCCTTATAAAAATTTAATTAAACCCTATATGTTATAACATATTTAAATCCCTATTTCTTTTTTTTTCTTTCTTATGCATTAAATTTCAAGGAAACTTACTTTACTTCTTTCTTTTTTCTTTTATAGGGAATTTTTTCCTTAAGTGCTTAGCTACTGTTTGATGAGTCGAAAGTGTGCTCCTTTAAATACTTTGGTTTCAAGGTAAGTCTTATGATAGTTAAAGTAGACACTTGTTCACATATACTCATTACATGATAAAATGGCATCCATTTATATTGCTTTCTAGTATTTTTATTCCCATTAAAGGGTAAAGCATCAATACTTGTAGTATATTGCATTACTCATATATAGGAAGACTAGTAAAGAGTTATTCATAGTGACTTTTTACATTAGTCATGTGCCGTGAGATAAGTCGTAATAAATTTGGTATCAAAAAATTATCTAAGGCATGAGAATGCATTTGTTTTGAAATCATGGTTTAAAGGTTTCTAACAATCCATTTGAATAGTTTAAGCCTTTAATAGTAAGCCCATAATTATTAAAGAAAGGAGCATAATCAAATTAATCAATGTCTTATTATATACCATAATCTCTATAAACCACTTTCAATTATGAGTAACTAAAGGTGATTAGTGTAAATATTCTTTCTACTTAAAATCATTATAATATCCTAACAAATGAAAATCTCTAGTTTAAATAATGGATTTTATTTGAAATAAATTGGTAGGTGATATGTCTATTTTGAGAATTGATGATTACCCTTATTTTCCCTATGTCCATAACTCAGGAATGTTAATTAAAAATAGGCTATACGCATACGCATGTATGTGTATATGTGTGTAGTCTAAGCCGCCCTAACTGCCTTGTAGCCTAAGTAGCCCACACAGCCCCCTTACCAGTATATGTGAATTGTTTTAGATAATCTTAGTCATGCATTGATAACCTAATACTTAAGTCTTATAGTGTTCATAATGTTGTAACAATAACATAAATTGTAATTAAATTTGAATACTAGAATAAAAAAGTCTGGAAAGTTAATTGCTTGAAGGGTAAAGTAATCTTTTGGTTCATTTTTACAAACCACAATAGTGCAAGAATAGTTCATCTTTAAAATTTTTAGGGTAATGTTAATTTGTAGTTTGATCAAGTAGGTTTTCACATGTTACACTTTAAAGCCATCTCAAGAGAATTAGGCATCAAAATAAAGGATAGTAGAGATTAGAATTCCTAACCATCTTTTTAAGATATAGGTCAGATCCCTTTGGGTAATCTTAACATGTGGGGTGCTTGGTGTAAGTACAAGTAAGATAAGAGTTTAAAAGCCTTCTAACTCCATAAATGCACTTATGATAGTGTCAAATGCTACAAAGGACCTCACTTACTTATTTTGGATGTTTAACCTAAAAGTAACAAGGATATGAGCCATAACTAAGGGAAATTATCAATTATGGACAATGAAATTACAAGCATGAATTTATCAACATATTGACATTATGATGATATAAGAATGCCTAGGGATTTTGAATATGTAAGTGAAAGTAACTAAATTAATCTTTAAGACTTATCATGTTATACAAGAAGATACAAAAAAATGGTAAGATATAGTTGATTTAAAGATTTAAAGACTACTCTTTCAAGTTTGTTATGATAAATGACTAGGTTAAAGGATTTGACATTATATATATGAAATCTCTAAGCTTGTGCTGCCATAGGAGTAAAGTGAACCTATTAGGAAAATAACATATATGCATATGAAGATAAAGATCTTGAATTAATTATAACTATCAAAATGGATGTGCATCTAGCTTAGCAACTAAGTAGGTGATGTTTATTATGGTTGTGTATAGTTAATAGAAGGTGTATACAGGTATAAAGAAATATGTATAAAACTACAAATTAGGATTTGGATTTCAAAAGAATTAGAAATTAGGGGAAAACAAATAGAAGAATGCATGAGTTTACCATTGTAATTGATGAAAATCTAGGGGATATAAGGATTATGAAATAAAATATTAGGGTTTCTATGAAATTAAAGAATATTACACTTGAGAAAATTATGGATAAAAGTTAATAAAAATCTTTGGGGTAGTATTCTCAGGAACCATGAAATAATAATATAGATAAAATGAATAAATCTCGAGATAATTTAGATCATTATGCTATTAATGTTCTAGTTGGAATAAAAGGAATAAAATTATACACTTTAGGTTAAGGTATATAAGATATGTGCAAGGTAAATAGACTTATATGGATTAGAAGTTATCTTGTAATGATTTTATGAGAAAGGTAAGGATCAAGAGCTAGTAAGTCAATGGTTAGGATCCAAGATATATTTTTTAAGTGTAATCTTAAGAATATTTGAAACATATATGAAAGTTTAAGAACAAATTCAGATGAAACCAGAAGACTGTTTTAGTGAGATTCAGTGAAATGATTGGTGATTGAAGTGTTAGTAATTTAAAAGTAAGGAAGAATACCTTTAACTTGAATTGGAAACATATTAATCAAAAGTAATTGGATAAATGCTTTTAGACTTCAAATTTCTATATGTTAGAAAATCAATACGATTCTAAATAAGGATCTATATTCACTTAAAAAATTTTATTAATAGAATTAAGGCTGCACTTTATACTAAGGTGGATGTTTTCCTAAAAAAGTATGAGTTAGATTGAACCTGTAAGTGCATAGAGATACATTTAAATTGTGCATTATGATAATTGGCTTGAAAATGGAAATGATGTGATGACAAGGCTGATTTATTAGCTCTAACATCCTAAAATATTCGAAAAATCAATCTTTTGATCACTTGTAAGATTATCATTGATAGACTAAACAATCCAACATAATGACCTTATATCAAGGAATGATCCACATCTTGGAAGGCATATTATCTAATAAGTTGTATAAATAGAACTTGTAAAAGAATGCATTTCTAGGTATGATCCCCAAGAGTCATTGGCTTTGTATTTTCTATAGCATTATGAGCTTAACTAAACCTTCATTTCACTAGAATTTAAAATACTTTTTCCTCACATGAGTTAATTTTCTAGGCAACTTGTTTTACTTGTATTATTACTATTCCATCATGTCATGTGATTTTCAAATCACACAATGTTATTATCATTGCTCATATTATAACAATTATTATTATCATTATTATTTGTATTATTATTGTTAATACCATTATTACTATTGCTATTATTACTAGTTAAATAATGTTATTATTATTACTATTATTATTGGCATTATTATTGTTGCTATTAGAATTAGCATTTATATTGATATTACTATGATTATTGTTATTATTATAACTACTAGGTATATACTTGTCAACCCTTGGAATCATAATGAGTACCCTATTAGGAATATGAGTGTAAAGCAAGTAACTTCACTAGCTGAATTGTATCCTTACTATCGATATAAGCTTATAAGGTAAACCTAAAACTATTAGCACTATGCAAAGTTAAAATTCATATAAAGATAATGGTAGCATAATGACAAATCAAAAAAAGGTTTGCTTGTATGTTTGAATTACTTCATTAAAATAAATTAATTTGTTAATTTAATATGTATTGATATTTTTTAATAGGTTTTTCTTTATTAAACAACCCCTTACCTTCTTTGCTCGTATCACAAGGAGTAAGTATAGTTAGGTATAACCCACTTGGAAGTAAATTCTGGAGCCCACCTAGATGCAGAAATGTACATGGGTCAAGCGACCTACCTAACCTAAAAGACCCGCTTGAAAAAATACAAGGTTTAGACAAGTCTTCTCAATGAATTTTTCTTTTAATTTTCTATGGAAATAAGTCTATTAGAAATAGCAAATCTTTTCAATTTCCTCACCCATTTTCTAATAGATCTATTTATTCTTTTTAACATAGAATATCCATCATAAATTTTCATTAAAAAAAGCAAAAATTATAGGAGTGCAAACATAATAATAATTTCCTAAGAATATCCATTTCCAAAATAAGCAAAATAAATAGGAAAATTATATATTCTTAAAATTTCTATTTTTTTTGGTAATTACAAAAGTGGTAAATTATTTATGTAATGTTCTGTTGAATTCAAATTTAAGACATTGAAAAAAGAAAAAAAAATAATTTAAGACATCATTAACTATCCCTATACTATATATTAATGATGTCAATTTAAAAATCTTTGGTTTAAGTATGATATTTTTCACAAATTATATTCTATAGCATCAATTTTAACATTTTCTTGTACAAGTTTAGTTGATATAATTGAATGGATGACAATTTTCTTCTTCAAATAATGTTATTTTTGTTTATCCTTCTGGTTATGACCTTTTTACTAGTATAATGTTAGGGAAAAAACAATTTCCCAATATAATGTTATTCTCAAACTATTTTCTAATATAATGTTATTTTATATATATATATATATATATATATATATATATATATATATATATATATATATATATATATATATGTATATATATATATAAATTATAGATAGCATTACCAAGCATAATGCCAATTTTGAAGGATGACATTATGCAAAGTAATGCCATTCTATAAAATATTGAAAAGGAGATTGTTTGGGTGGCATTAAATTTAATTTTTATTTTCATCTTATAATTTATTTATTTTAATTATTCTTTATTTTTAAAAATTGAAAAAATATTTTAAAGTATTTTAAAAATAATAAATATTATTGTTTACATATATAATATACTAGTATATTTTTAAATTATTTTATATTTATTTCAAATGTAGACTATGTATAAATTTCATCATCCTTTCAATATAATTTCTATACATTAACTATTTAATATTTATATTTTATAACTACATTTCATTACATTCTTGAAAACACCACATTAAACTTACATTACTTATTTATTTATTTATTTATTTAAAATATTTTTCAACTTTAAAAATAAAAATAAATAAAATAAATAAATTATAAAATAAAAATAAAAAATAAATTTAAATTTTAAAATGTTTAGGGGGCATCACTAGAGATAACACCACTCAAACATTCTCTACTGCAAAACTTTATAAAATAACATTACTTTGCATAATGCCATCCTTCAAGGTTAGAGTAATGTAAGGTAACACTTTCCATAACTAACTTTAATATATATATATATATATATATATATATAGTTTTTAAAATGACATTATATTAGGAAATAGTTTGAAAATAGCATAACATTAGGAAATTATTTTTCCCCTAACATTATGCCAATGAAAGAGGCACTGGTCATATGACACTTTTTTCAAATTTGGTCTTAAGGAGATGTTTTAGTTAAAAAAATTATTTCCATAAATGTGATGGTTTTGATTTATTTAATTGAAAATTTCTTTACATGTCATAAAAGAGATTTTACAATGATGTAAGGTCATGAAAAACAAAAATGAAATATATATTGAAAATGAGATCTAAAATTAAGTTTTGAATATTTTGTATCTATTGAATTTGCAATGATGTAAGGTCATAAAAAGAAAAATGCAATATGTATCAAAAGTGGAATCCAAAATTGTGTTTTGAATTTTTTGTATCTATTTAATTAAAATTTATAAATTTTTCTTACCAATTTATATTTAATTGATAACTCTTGATTTAATTAAAAATTTAATTATGAATCTCACTTTCAATGCATATAGCTTTGCCACATAAGAAAATGTTTTCCACTGGCAATTTCATTAATTGGGTTAACAATGCATGATTTCAAGGATTGCAATAAAAAAATTGTGAAATACGACATCAAAGGGCTTTGTTAAATTAGAACTACCTTAACAATAAAAAACCATAAAAAAACCCTTACCAATATGACTTGAAAGGTGATCATGATGATACATGTAACATAATTATAATTAAACACATGAACACAAACATGGCGCCATAATTATTATTGTTAGTCAAAGTAAGTTACTTTGATTTTTAACTCAATTAATCTAGTGATAACTTGATTCAATTTATTTTTAAGATAATGGTTGCTCTATTCAAAAAATCATACAATAAACTATTATTGGATTATATAATCATATCTAATTAGTTTACTATAAGAATTTTATCATTTACTTATGGAAATTAATGACAGATTTATCATCAATATTATGGTGACCAACATAGGGAATTTTATTTACTTTTAGTGACATATGTTTAACTGTCCATCTCTAATTCTACTAGTAACTTGTGAAAGACAATTACCAATGGAATTAATGATGAAATTGAATTTCACTTTTTAAATTACCAATGGTTATTTTGATGGATTAATGGATGAAAATTTGAATTTTTTTTATAAGGTAATGAATTTTTTTTAAATTAGTGATGGATTTTGCAATAGAATTACTAATATCCATTGCAAGTTCCACGGCTTTTTGAAATGTAACATTTGCTTAAAATATATTAGCAATGGAATATTTTGTCATTGGCTCTATTAATAACTTTTAGATGATACCAAACTTAAATGTTAACTCCTTACCTTTACCCTTGCCCCTTTTTCTCATCCTTCTTTCCTTACCATCGAAACTGAAACCGCCTTTATTGAGCTTGTTTGCAATCATCAACACTTTCACATTCACTGATTCAACTCTTTTTTTAATTGATGTGTATTCCAAAATAACTAGCATTTTGGTTTTTTTATTTTTTTATTTCATGTTTAATTTGTTGAATGTTATGTCGATTTGTTATATTTTCCAATTATTTTTATCTTAATTTATAATATTTTTGGATAAATTTATATGTTTTTAATTTATTTTGGATTTGGTTCAATATATATGTGTTTTTAGCTTAATTTGTAATATGTTTGTATGAATTCTTATATTTTTATGTTATTTTGGATCCAAATTGAATATTTATTTATTATAATTAACATGTTTGTCAAGCCACCATAAATAAGAATATACATTATTGTTATGCTCAATTCTATTTAATTAATTAGATTTTTTTATTATTTCGGTTTCCACTATATATGTTGTTATCATGCTCAATTTCTATTAAATATTGTTGAATGTTATCTATTAGAATTAGTTGGATATTTAGTTGTTTCATTTGTTGAATGTTGTAAAGTATTATATAGCCATTATATAGAGGTAGATAGACTTCTAGTACTATATGTGGTCATGAGCTTAAAGATTGTGGTGATAGAACAATGACTTTATCATCTTTAGCCACTTAGAACACTACACCATCCATACCCATGACATTGGTACCATCAACTAATCAGGAGCTACTATATTAATCACCTAAGCAAGAGTCTTATAGTTCTTAGCCAACTACTTAAGACCTTCCCAACTTACTCTTTAGGACCTTATTGACCACCTTGTCTAGCAAAGTTCTTTAATATAAACCACTCATCCAAGATAGGCATTAACTTTGCCTTAGGTTAAAAATCTAATTAATGGTAAGGTTTGGATGCATATAGAAGGTAACTCATAATTATTGTTTAACATTCAATAATCTAATCACAATTAGCATATTAATAAATTAAAACTTTGTATGTTGCATTGATGTATTTGGTTGCATGTTAATTTCTATCATTGTTGTCCGTCCCATAGAACATAATTGACATAGGAAGTTGCCTAAGATGATCATCTATTAGGCTTTCCTAAATGCATTAAATGTTCATATTTTATATGCAATCATATTTTTCATAAAGAAAAATATGCAATTTTAAAAAATATATTATGGAATGTGTAATTAGTTTTTATGCATAACTATTCTAACTATCCCAAGGTTTACCTTGACACTAGAGATCTCAAATGGATTTATTTTTTATTCATCTGGTAGCGGTTAAGCATTTAAAAGGAGATATTCTCCAAGAAAAGAAAATATGTAAGTTTCTATAAAACTCAATGAGTAAATAAAAATTAATAAAAAAATCATTAAAATGTATCTTTACTATAATATAGAAGTTATAGTTAGGCTGTAAGAGAAACTTCTAAATTTTTATTTAAAGAAAATAGTTACACCTTATACCTTCACTAATGAAGCAGGAGAGTTTTCAATGGGTTAACTTGTTTATCAATAAGCCAACTATGTTCATAGATAATATTAGATTCCAAACAAAGTCACATTACGTATTTACATCATCATAAACATAAGGGGGAAAACTTAACCTTACATTTAACATCATTCATAGATAATCATAACATTATAATATATATAAATAAAAAGTTATGTAAATTTTTTTGTGACTCCTAATCATCTTTATTGCTTCACAACCTTAACTTTTCATAAATGGACATAGGAATCTAGTGCATAAAAGCATAACATGTATATAATCGCCTCCATTATCATCAATCTCATAGTCATATAATGATTTAATTAACAATAGAAGCATTACTAGCACTACCATTTCATTGCCATAATATAATATCCATATGTAAGCAAGCCTATAAACAATAAATGGTAATAATATAAATAAAGTACAACCTTTGCAATTTAAATTTACAATACGTACACACACATACCTCTATAACATTACCATGCCCTTTTGCATGGCCTTTCACCTTGTATTCATCATCATTTATTATACAATGATTGCTTTTAATATTATAGAGAATTTAATATACCAAAATCCCTTACAAAATACAGTGTGTGAAATTATATAGGATATAATTAACTATATAGTTAACTATGCTATCTTAGATAATAACTTTGTAAGGGTATAATCAACTATGTAATTAACTATAACAATTCAAGAAATGGGGTTATAAGCATTTAGTCAACTATACAATCCTGAAAGGCAACTCTATAAGAGCATTGTCAACTATGAGTTATTCGAGAGTAATCGTTTAAGGGCATAGTCGATAATCCTTTTCTAGAAAGTGTATTTCTGGAGTATAGTTAACTATAACCTAGTCTTTAATAAAACCTTACACGATTTTGCTATTCATGTGAAACATATTCAATCTATACTTATTTTTAAGGCTATCACACCCAATTAAAGCACCATATCTTGCATCTATGTTATTATCTACACAAGTTTCAACCAAAAATCAACATAAAAAACATTTAATCACAATATTCTCTCAAGATTTAAAGTAAATAAGGAAAAACTTAACATTTGTAATTTAAATCATATAAATCATTAGAATCACTTAATATTTAGCTAAAATGTTCATTTACCTTATGGGAATGAGATTGTAGATGAAGAAATTTGTAAGTTATTTGCTTCTAATTAGTCAAAATCCCAGATATCTAAGTTAAGGCTTAAGGTCCCTTTTTTTGTTAAAACTCTTCAATTCATCCTAAGACAAAGAGAAAAATGAGAAAAAGCTTCAAACTAATGAAAGTCTATAAAGCTTTACCATAGTTATATAAATAATTTGATGAAGATTAGTCTCTTTTTCACTTTGACCAAGAAGAGGAAGGGAAAAAGATAGAGAGAAGATAAGGATAAAGATTTGTTTATTTTAGTAAATGAGGGTAAAGGTTAAAAAGGTGGAGTAATAAAAAAGGAATATGCCTCAAGGTATTTTCCAAAAAAAATTACTTAATTATCCTCCATACTTATTCTACCTTAAATATATTTAGCCTTTTAGCACATCACTTCATCCATTTTTCTCATCTATTTCATATAAACCTTTTATTTCCATTTTTATTCAAATAATCAATTATCCTTTACATAAAACCTATCCTATATTTCTTTACATTAACTTTATTATTCTTATAGAAAATGGAAAATGTAAAATTTTTAAAGGTTATAACAATTGCATCTAACATTAAGAGGGACATAACAAAAATAATCCAAGCTCATTTCATAGAGTTAGACCTTATATATAATAGTTGTTTAGAGGACTTTGAAGGCTAATGTTTTAATGATTGGCGAGTGAATATTCATTTTTATGGTTTAATTTACTAATTAACACTCATTTAATTTAACATGTTGAATTATTATAGGCCATATACAAGTCAAAGCCTCAAATGACATACATCATTAAGAAAAATTCTATCCATAAAGTTATAATGAACTACAAAGGTATAATGAATTGAACAAGAAAAGGTTTGCCAAAAAACCTTAAGTGGATGCCTAAAGACATTTTTTATAATCTTAAGAAAAAATAAAATGAAGACTACTTTAAGAAAAAAAATAAAAGGTTAGTAAGAAAAATTGGGCACCTACTACTGGGGGGAGCTTGCACACTAGCAGTTCAATATCTATGTCTAAGCATAAAAGAAAAATAGTAAGACATTAACAAAGATTAATTTTAATATATAATTACATATGTAAGCCATACTAACTTATTTTATACTATATATAAATTTACAAGTGGCTAGTCTAGGTCTCATGAGTATTGATCCAAAGGTGTTCTTGTACACTCACACTCACGTGAATAAGGATAGCATATAGGAATTTATTGACTATCAAGTTGAGAAGACTTGGGTAAATTTTGGTTATTTAAGTTTTAATGTGCTTATTTTCATTTTTTGATATAATATATTCTCACTATAATTTAACCTTCATTTTTAATTTATAGGATAACTATTCTAGGCTATTAAAAGAGCATTTTTCTTAGGCCTTGGCTAATAATAATGAAGGTAACTCCACCTATATTGATGAAACCTTTATATGGATGGAAATGGCCAAAGCTTGAAGCAAAAAAGGTTGTATTTATGGCATAAGCTTAGGGACATGCAAGGTTATTGGGTTATCATCCACTATGGTTGCTTCATCCTCATAGACTAAGCTGTAGGAGTTGTAAAGCACAATCCAACACTACAATGATAAACTTGTTGAGGCATGTAATGAGATTGTATAGAACAGCCAAATGATCATAACCCAGTAACAATAGCTTTCCATTTAGCAAGCTCAAATTTACCACCATAATTGTTATTTTCAAATGATACACCTAATAGCTAGGCCATTATACATTAAGATAATTATTGGATTCATTTTGTGCACATTATATTCGATTATTTTTAATAAAGTTTTTTCATTATGTAAATAAATTATTATGAAATCTATTTAAATGGATAGAAATGTGTTTGTCAAATCTCTATAAATTTTATTCAATTATGTTTATGCAGGGTTTTTGTTATAGATGTCAGTATGCAAAATAATAAAAAATTTTACCAAACTTTCCAGATTAGTAACAAAATTAATAATAGATGTATGAATAATGATGCCAATAATTTTTCAAAAATTCTCTAGTTCAACAATAAATCTTGCAATGGATTCATGTTAGTTATGGAAATTTTCATTGCTAAATATGGGATATTCATATCCAAATACCCAGATTAGTGATGAATTTAGCAACAAAGTAAAAATAATGACCAAATTTCCATAGCCAATTTTATAATTAGCTATGAATATATACATCATTATTTTTTAGTTATTAAGGGTCTTAATTTAGTGACAAAGTAGTAAATTTGTCACTAGTTTAATTACCAATGCACATTTTAATGATGAAACTTCAAGTTTGTTAGTAATTTTGTTGCTAAATAATTTAGCAACACATTTATAAGATTTAGCAATGGAATTTTCTATCATCAAATGATATTTTTGTTATGGTTAAAGATTATCATCCATAATTATAAATACTTTTTAAAATATATTTATAATAGTGGATTTGTTAAGAAAATTTTCAAAGATTATAATAACAATGACATGGAAGCGATGCATTGCCAATCCAAGATCAAAAAAGTAAAAAAAATAATAAGACACAAAACTTTATTGTAATGTAAATTGGCTTTTAGCTTACTTTATGTGTGAATACTATAAACAAAATTCATCTAAAGAAATCAAAGAAAGAGAATACAAATTGTTTGATCACTCTCAAACCCACACTTTACATACATAAAATATACTTCACAGTCTTCTTCTAACTAACTATACGTATTCTAGCAAATAGTGTATATACTCTTAATTCCCAATACAAATAATTTCATTAAAAAATAAGAGCAAATTATGAGATTTTAGTTAACCTTATTGAGGATATAAATACAAACTCTCTCACCTTGGTGGTGTTTTCGATAAATTGTTCCTACCTATATATAACGTATTTAAAGATCTTAAATACCTAGTAAAAGAATCCTAATTTGAATAGGATAATAATTCAAAATAAGACAAGAATCATAAATTGATAACAATCCTGATTCTAATAGGAAACTAATTCAAAATATGAAATAATCTTCGATTAATAATTATAAGAATTTAGGTTAAATTCTAACAATCTTCATCTAGACACAAATTCTAACATTAAAAGTCTTCAAG
This sequence comes from Sindora glabra, assembly GCA_020226215.1. Taxonomy (NCBI): domain Eukaryota; kingdom Viridiplantae; phylum Streptophyta; class Magnoliopsida; order Fabales; family Fabaceae; genus Sindora; species Sindora glabra. The sequence goes on along the minus strand of CM035235.1, from coordinate 15,387,802 downwards.
CTCTAAATCTTAACCCATCTTCTTTAAAAGATCACAAGCATCTTCAAAACTCTACGCCTAATGGAGTACTAGTACTTTAAATGTATATCAAATTTACTTTATCTTCCTTAGAAAGAATTTTCTAGATAAAATCACTAGAAATACAAGATAAAGTTATTGCTAAAACAAAACATGGCTTTATGTTGAACTCTAAAAACCAAAATGTGCCAATACTTCTTGAATCAAACAAAATGCAATATGAAACTAATCAAGATTAGCAAAATAAGAACAAGACCCAAACTCAATAGAATTGAGCTCTAATAGCACTTTTTAAGAAAAATGTCAAAGATGACAACTACTAAATTCAAAAGCAATGCATTAGCAATATAAGATTAAAGAAGTAGAAAATTAACAAGATACAGAACTTTGAAATGATTTAGTTTTTAGCTTACTTTATGAGTGAAGATGATAAACAAAACTCACTAAAAAAAAATCAAAGTGAGAGATTACAAAGTGTTTAACCACTCTTAAACCCACACCCTAAATGCACCAAAAATATGTCACAACCTTCCTCTAGCCAACAACACATATTCTAATAAATGATGTATATACTCTTCACTCTCAATATAAATAATTTCACTAAAAGAGTAAATGTAACTTATGGAATCTCAAGTAATCCTATAGGAGTTATAAATAAAAAAACTCTCTCATCTTGGTCTTTTTGACAAATTATTTATACTTATATACAATGTATTTATCAATCTTAAAGACTTAACAAATGAATTCTAATTTGAAAAGGAAAATCATTTAAAAATTAGAAAACAATTATAAGTTGATAATAATTATAATTTTAAAAGGAAAATAATTTAAAATATAAAATGATTTCCAATTGACAATTATTAGAATTTGGATAAAATGTTAACAGAATCTGAGGGTCAATAGGAGTAGAAGTGTTTTAAAATTTCAATGGAGGTAGAATTTGAAAAGACTAAATACTCATTTTGGTCCTTCAAAGATGGACTTAGTATCAATTTAACTTTTATTTAATTATTCTACTCAATTAGTCCCTTATAAATTTAATTTGGTTTAATATCATCCCTCCACTGAATTTAAATTCAAATTTTATCTCATATTTTCTCTATTAAACCTAACAGTATGTGTTTCAAGTTAAAACACTATTAATAGAGTTAATAGAATTTGTAAAAGGTGTTTCGAATTCCGTAATAGATTACATTGTAGCAAACTATGTTAATGGTACTTCAAGTTATTTAGTTAATAAAATAGTATGTAATCCACCATGGAACTTGTTTTTATTTTTATTTTTATTTTTTTCTTAATTACATAATAGGATTAAAAGGATGAAGTCCTCACTTTTATTTGTTGTCATTAATGCATCAATCATACATGAGGCTAGAAGCCTTCATAACTTAAGGAAATTTTCTCTGTTGAAGCCACCTTTTGACATGGAATAAAGTAAGTTAATTTTTGAAATAATCACAATAGTAACCTTTATACTTTGAGTATATAAGAGATAAGTAATATCATTAATTAATCATAATATTTAGTCTCTCTAACTAACATATTCATACAAGAATGATGAAAATAAAAACCATAGCAAAACTAGCACTACTTTCCTTGTCATAACCCATTCTATCAACATACTTTTCATTAAGAAAGGAGAAACATAGTATCAGGTATAATAGAGGAAAAATGAGATAAAATTTGAATTTGAATTTGAATTTGAATCTAGTAGAAGGATGGCATTAAACTAAATTAAATATAAGAAATTAAATTGAATGACACAATTAAATAGAAACTAAATTGATACTAAGTCCATCTTTAAGGACCAAAATGAGTATTTAATTTTTTGTGGCAGGATAATTTTAAATATAGGAGAAATGACATTAAAACAAATTAAATCTATAAAAAACTAAATTAAGTGATATAATTAAATACGGATCAAATTTATACTACATTCATCTTTGAAGGATCAAAAGGAATATTTAGTCATTTGAAAAATAATGAAGATATTTTAAATGACACATAAATGTATATATTATTCTAAGAAAGTCAATAAGAATATGCATCATCAAAAAAATACATGTAGTTAGTAATTCTTTATCTAATACTTGGCTAAATGAAGATTAAAAGGAAAGAAAATTTTAAAATTTAGATAAAAGATGTCAAAAAAATTTTAAACATTATTATATTAAAATAATCATGCCATTATTCTTTTCTTCTTTTTTCTCTCTATAAATAAATAAAACTTTAAAATTTGAATTTTTTCTTTCCTACTTCCTTTTTCTTTCCTCCCCCGGATCAATATTTGCGTAAGCAATATCGAACAATGATTAATGAATACCAAAACTAAGGTGTGGGAGGGAATTCAGCCACCATCACTGCTTAAACTTTATAGGATCCTTCAACCAAGCTCCATGCTAGGTGGCAGTGATATCAGTATATCACCGTCAAAAAGCGACAATTGTCTGCTAAAACTGCACCGACTAGCAGCGAGGAGAGATATTCTTCAGCAATAATGTGATTTCTTCACAAAATTCCAAAAAAATTATAAATTTCATTCTTTTTTTTCTTTATCCTTCAATTTTCTATTCAACAATAGCATGCTTTCTTCGTCCACCTCATCTTCCATTTTTTAATGAACTTTTTTAACAATAAAATTATACCTGGATTATTGTCTTTTATTGCATTGTACATCTTCACCCTTGCCCGTGTGAGTTCTGGTGCTATGCCGACTAGGTACTGTCGTCTTCTGCTTTTTAGAATTTTTGGATATAATAAAAGAATGACTTACGATAACACGAGAAAGAAATGGGAGCCAAAGTGTCGGTGCGACGAGCGCAACAAGGAAGAAGTTCAAAGGGGCGTTCAGACTGTACGGGCCAGCGATGACCAACTCACCCATGCAATAAGTATGGGTAATTTTAATTTTAACCGATTTGACTTTATGTTATTATTAAAATAAATTAATTTTATATTATTATTTATTCATATCTTAATATATTAAAAATTTTAATATAACCTTTTTGACAATATGTCTTCCTCACTTTGACCAATAGTATAAAATAAATATTTGATCAAACTTGAATTCTTTAAATATTGTTAAAAGGTTTTGTGAAAACTTTATCTGTGGATATAAGAATAGAGAGTGTTGCTTTTGTCAAGGGACTTGTTTGTAATATACATATCTAAATTTAAAAGCTCATTAATAATTTATTTAAATTTTAATAATTTAATTTAAATAGGACAAGATTTAATTTTTAAAATTTTATAAATAAGTTATATCTGATCAAAATTTTAATCTATATATTGGTCATAAGTTGGAAATTTTAAAGTATGATTAATCTATTTATATTAAGATATAACTTACCTTCACTTATTTCCATCCTTCCTTAATATTAATAAGAACATCAAAGTTGTATAAAACAATTCTTCAAGAACTTGTATTTTTATATAATTTGATTTAAGTAGGATAACAAATCAAGTTTGGCTTTTAAATTTTATAAATAAGTTATATATGATCATAATTTTAACTTGTAAACTAGTTATAAGTTGAAAATTTTAAAATATGATTAACCTATTTATATTGAGATATAGCCTACCTTCACTTATTTCCATCCCTCCTTAATATTAATAAGAACATCAAAGTTGTATAAAACAATTCTTCAAAAACTTGTATTTTTATACAAAAATTAAAAATTTTCCAAAATTTGTAAATTATGTATCTGAGCAAAACAAAATGCAAAATATCCCTTTAATTTTATTTTATATTATGAAAATTCATAAATCAGACCCTTTAATTATAAAAAATAAAGTTAACAGTTATTATTTATTTAATTAATTTTTTATGAAATTATATATTTTTATTAATTTTTTAAATAAAATTTTCAATACTATTGTATGATAGTTTATCTTGTCATTTTTTATACATAATTTTATTATTATTTTTAATTATTTATTTTAAATTTATATATTTAATTTAATTACTATTAATTATATAACATAAAAGTTACATGTGAAAAATGACGTTATAAATTAATATAAAATGATATTATGATTCTTATTTAAAGAAATCCAAAAAAACACATAACTTAATAAAAATTTTAATTAAATAAATAATAGATATTAATTTTAGGTTTTTAATAATTAAAATATTTGATTTACAAATTTTTTCAAAATTAAAAAAAGGAAGCAGCTTGCATTTGGTAGCACGCGCCCGCACGGGTTAGTACTGTAATGGGTACGCTACCTGTCCGAACTTCGTCGGAGCCCCAAAATTATGTTCCTTACCTTTATTGTCTCGGAGTCCGGGTTCATGTACAATGTCAGTACTTCCTTGTACGCAAAATGCATGGGACGTAAATACTGGAATTTTTAATAGTTTCTTAGAAATGGAAATTTAGCACAGACCGAAATAAAGACGTTATTTATGACGAGAAAAAAGAAGTAAAAGGATAAATTACTGTCTTTATCCTAAGCTAGAAAAAAAACAATTTATTTCTTAATTTATCATTTCATCCAATTTTTTAATTATCTTTTTAAAGAAAAGTTTTTATTTCTATTTTGCTTTAGAAAATAAGGAGTATATTTATTATTTTCTTTTAAATATTACTTTATTATCTAAATAAATATTTAATAATTTTACTTATTGATTAATTTTTAGTAAATAATATATTAATAAATTACAACTCATCTCTTCTAAAATTAATGTTATTTATTGCTTTCCTTAATTCTTATGCAATAATCCTAAGTTAAAATTTGATTCGTATAATTTTTCGCACATTCTTAAGGATACTTTAAAGAAATATAATATTTTTATATTTGATTTAAATTTTAAAAAAATATTTATGAAAATATTCACATTTCTAAAAAAAATTAACTCAATATTTCTCCAAAATAATCTTATAAGAGACATGGGTATTCTACATTCTCATTATATAAGACTATTTTATCAATATAAATAGAATATTTTGCTCACATTTCTTTAAAAGTTTTACTTCCATTAACATCATATTTTACTGCTATCTATCATTATTAACCATCACCTACTATTATATATATCATTAATGATCACAATCAACTATTATTCATGGTTAGTTACTATTGTTGACTATCACTTACTATTAACGACCATTGTTCACTAATCACTTATCGTTAATAATCATTGTCTACTATCATCCATTATCGATAACAATTGTTGACTACCACCTACTATCAATGACTATCTCCAATCATTACCTATAGTTAATAATTATTATCAATTATCATCTATTATTAATAACTATTAATTATCATTGGTGACTATTATTTATCATTATTCATTACTAGTGACTACCACCAACCAGCACCTGTAATTAGTGACTATTATTGACTACCATCTACTATCAGTAATCATTATTCATTATCACCCATTGTTAATAATTATCACTAGTCACCATCTACCATTGATACCATTGCCTCCATTACCACTTGCCACTAGTGATCAATATCAATTATCACTTATCATTATTAACTATTTAATTTTTTTAAATAAATATATTTTTTATGATCTAACAATATTTTTAAAATTTTTAAAATAATTAAAATATAATATATTGATATTTTTAATAATATTTTTAATTAAATCAAATATGATAATATTATATTCTCATAAATTAAATTTATGAGAATCACATTCCAAAAATATATGAGGATTCTTGAGAACATTTAATTTCATAAGCCAAATGTCATTTAAATGATATTTAAGAAAGAATGAAAAGAGCATATATTACTCCATCCGTCACTTATTAGTTATTGCATTTAACTATTTTAATAGAAATTAAAAAATAATTTAATATATTTATTTTTATTAGAATTTTTTAAATTATCTTTTAATTCAAAAATTAAAATTTTATTTCATCATTTATTTTATGCATAAAGGCTGAGATGGTTGAAAATAAAAAAAGAAATATAATAGAATAAATTTGTTGAAGTATTCTAAGATGAATATATAAAATAATGAAGCATTCAATACTCCCGTTCCTTTTTAAGTGTCATTTAAGATTGATGTATAAGTATTAGAAAAGATAATAAATAACCTCAATAAGAGAGATGGGATATAATTTATTAATATATCTTCTACTAAAAGTTTACTAGTATATAAAGTAGTTGAATATTTATTTAGATAATAAAAGTAATATTTAAAAGAAAATAATAAATGTAATTTTAACTTTCTAAAAATGTTAGATAAATAAAAAAAAGTCTAAAATAATACTTGAAAAAGAATAAAGGGAGTATTAGAAAAAGAGAACGATAAACTTAGAAAAAGAAAATATTTAACCCTCTATTGAATATCTAAAGTAATAGAAGGAGACAAAATTTCTCCCAAGTATAATAGATAATAAGAGATGAAGGGACTATAGCTTATTATTTTTTATTTAGATTAATTAACACTTAAAAATTATGAAATAAAATTTTTTAATATATGCTTTAGCGGCTTAGCTAGATACAAATACAGTAAATAATTCTTTTTATTAAATTTTCTACAAATATTCAAAATTAAAAAATGATTATAAAAAGAGATAGAATAAAAAGGGTTTTTATTTTTTCTGGCTCACCAGCTTCAGTATCTCAAAATATTTAATTGAATTTAGTAAAGTCAAATGAGAATTAATAGCTTCCAATCACCGTAAGAAGCCAATCACCGTAAGAAGCCAATCACCGTAAGAAGAAATATAGCAAATCATATATTAGGGTTGATTTTAATGACGAGAGAAGATTAATGTCTAATTCATTTAATTTTTATCTTTCTCTCTCTTCTAGTGCCTTGGTGTTTTTTAATTTTGAAATTTTAATTTATTTTGAAATATAAAATTATAGTAAACCTTTTTTTATATCTCTCTTATCAAATAAAATTATTTAAGTTACAAATATTTATAATTAGAACCAATATAATTCGTTGCAAATTAATAAATATTTGTTATTTGTAATAAATAGGGATATAATATATTAATTTAATTATTATTTTAGGATGGGAAGCATTTCTTGTAAAAATGGGACAACAACGATAATTTTAATAAAATTATAGCCGTCAGATAAAATGATTTGTGATAAAGATTTCATTTGTTTTATATTTATATTAGGAAAAAATCGTTATGACTTTTTTTTTAATTTTAAGCAATTAAAATCAAAATAATTATTTGTTGTATGTTATGAATTTAATTTAGATCTTAAATTCAAGAAATTAATTTGGTCTCTCCATAGTTAAAATTTTAATTCGTAAAAAAAATTACAAAAATTTTGTATTTCAAAAATAAATCCCCACCCAAAATTAAAAAAAAAATTAAGAGGAAGGGAGGGGGAGAGAGCAATATAATATCTACAGAAAATGAATCGAAATATATCTTAGTTATGAACCAATACATCTCTCAATCTTTAACCAATATAATTTTTAATTATCATGCCTTTTGCATATAAATTATTATATTTATTAAACATGAATTGAGTATTTCTTGAACATTAACTATCAAGACACTTTACTATGAACCAATATGTTTATTCAACATTAATCAATATGCCTCTTTAATTATAAATCAACACATATTTTAATTATAGAACATCATATTTCTTAATTTCAAAATAATATAACTTTCCAACAATTAATGTGTGTTTTAATATTTTAATTTAAGGATTTAACCATTTACATACAAATAATTTACAAATTAGTTTCAACAATCTCCCACTTTGTAAATTAAAGCACTTCTCAAAATTCCTTATAAAATCATGCATAAAGTAAAATATCTTTTAATTGGAATCTTTCCTTAATGTAATTATTTCTAGTTTTAATAGAATGTATGAAGGCATTTATACATTAAACCATAATCCACAGTTAAAATAAAAAATATCACACATATGATTTCATAAACTTCAAAAGAAGTTCCTAGATAACTATAGCACTCATATGGTGATGCACTACACCTAAGTTTTCATGAACATGTACAAAAAAGTTAACTCCAAACTTTTGCTAGAAGCGGCATCACTTCTTATGTCCATATAGGTGAAGTCTCTTTAAAATCTTATTTTGATAAGTCTTATTGAATCTTCCTTAAAGAGTATATATAGCACTAATTTGGAATGGTAAAAAGATTTTAATGCTTAATAGCCATGAGTCAATAACTTATTGTTACCTATTAAATCTTTGGACTAGATTTGATCAGGGAAGATTGGGTTTGCATTATTGGTGGCTTTAATTAAGGAGTTTAATACCTATTCCCTTTTCTTTTTCAAGTTAACATGTTTAGGATTTTCAAATATGACATTCTCACACATATCTAGACATTATAACTTCATGGAACAAAGACATGGCTAATATATGTTATGGCCATAACCTTTTTATAATCATCTAGCCTATTTTTTCTTTATCCATTCCTTATAAAACTACAAATTTATTTCCATAATGAGAAGAGTTCACATATCTATTTATTGGAAACAACTAAAATTGCTTCTTCAAAATAAAAAATTTTCTAACTAGATGTATTGCAGTATTGCTAAAAAAAAATTATATACTCTCACAAATCTTTTGTGCTTTCCTAGAATTTTCACAATTTCTTTTTAATACTTAGATTCTAATACTGTTGAAAGATCATACATTCCTAACCTTTTGAATCTTTTATGATCCTTTAAGATTTTACAATTTCTTTATAGTGTTTAGATCTTTTTTTTTCTATGTGTATTTTAGAAGTATGCAAAAAATACAAGCATTTATAAATAAACATGTTGTGTGAAGCTTGAAACTACATAGAATTATCAATGACATAAATATTTTGAATTGAGATAATATCAAAATTTACATAAAGGAAATTTTATCTCTTATATTATTTAATGTTTTAACACTTGATTTTGATCGTGTCAAATACCAAATTTCAACACTTGATCATGATCTTGTCAATTACCAAGTTTCAACACTTAATTATCATCTTATCAAATATTTGATCATATCAATTATATAATCTATATGAGTTTATTCAAGAATAAACCCCCATTATTCCCCCTCATTATGCCATTATAATATTATATTCTTATGCCTAAGATACATTTTCTTCATTATTTCCAAGATATTTCTTAATGTAATTCAAACAAAAATAAATATGTCTTGTGAGAAAGAATGAGAAAAAGAGAGAGGGGGGATTAAAAGAGTTATGCATTAAATGTTCTCTTATCATTAAAATCATTCTCAATAATTAATGTGCATATATTTTATCCATTAAATCAAATTAAAATGGATGATGAAAATTTGATGTAAGTGATGTAACTTTAAAATGGTGTCAATTGATCTCCAACATAGGGAAAGGATTAATTGACACAAAAAACTTAACACCAAATCTCTACTATTGATTCTAATTTCATCTAATCGCTATAAAAAAGATAATTTAAAAGTAAAACCTTATTTAATTTAATAAAGAGCAAGAGTAAGTGGAACACATATTTATTAACTTTTTTTTCTTATAATAGTTTCTCTATTTCATTTTTCTTACACAAATGTTATTTCTATTTCTTTATAAAAATTTAATACTCTTTATTAACAAATCATTTTCTCCCTTTTGTTAAAAAAATTACATAAATCATATTTATTAAGATGAAAAGAGGTAACAATTATCAATTTGAGATGCAAAAAATGCTATAGATATTGAAAATAGAGTCCAAAATTGAATTCTGAATCCTTTCTATTCATTGGATTGAGTTTTACAAATTTACTTTATGATCTAATATTTAATAATAGTCCTTAATTTATATTCATAACCTAATTTTAGATATCATTTTTTGAACACTAGTTTATGAATGGGATCATTTAATAGTATTACATAAATTTTGAATTCAATGAATTAATTTTTTTCTTTTTTTATATAAATCAATTTTTTACTATTAATAAATAATTTGCAATTTCACATAAATAATAAATTTTTATGGAATAATCTAAAATAGTATTTTATGAGAGATGTGAAAATTATTATTTAAGAAAGAAAGAACTAATATATTTATTTTGTTATTTATATCATGCTTTATTAAATAAAAACTTAATTTTTTTGTGAAATAGTTTAAGGTAACATTTTTATAAGAAATATAAATATAAAAAAGAGATTTTTACTATGCTCATAATTAATCTCAAAGCATCTTATATTATAACTATAAAAATCATTTTTTATTGTAATAAATTATTTAAATTTATAATTAAAATTTTAAAATTATAAATATTTTTTTAAAATCATTATAATTATCCACTTTCTCCCATTCTCTTGTTCAATTTCTCTTTCTTTGTATCTTCTATTCTTTTTTTGGAAGCCAAACCTTTAGTAGACATGTAAAACGAAAAAGGTGAACTTATACAGGCTTAGCCTGTATGAGCAAAACATAAGCTTACATACAAAAATAGATAGTAAAAAAATTAATTGCATTGCCCCATATGCAATACAAGCATACCTGCGGATAGCCCATATTTTTTTATATTTTTATTAATTATTTTATTTTATAATTTATAAATTATATTTTAATATTTTAATTTTTATTGAATTATTTAATTAAGAAAATTTAGATTGAAATATAGAAATTGGATTAGATTTGTTAGAAAGTAATTGAATTAAATTTTTTTCCATGGGTTGGGCCTAGGTGTAGGGAGAAAAAATGACTAAAAAAATTTATTTTTTGCCCATAGTCAAACCTACAACCCTATAGGCTTTTTCCTATGCAGACTTACTCGTATAAACTTGCATTAAATGTGGGCTTCATATTAAGGTGCCCACACTGCCCTATGACCGTAAGCTACCCACATTGCCCATTGTCACTAGATCTGTTTTACATGCCTAACCTTTAGCTCCATTCTTTTTACTCCTCACACAACTACCTACCTTTCATGAATTCAGCTGGTAACCAAATCTTTTTTCATGGTCACCATTATATATAATTTCAAATCTATTCCTTCAAATCATAATTATTAATTCAATTTCCACCATAAATTTTTATAGCCTTCTTAATGGAACCTCAACCCATTATTAATGATATTAACATTATAAAAGCTTCTAAAATTTTAATATGCTAAATAATTTCATATAATAACTATTTATTGATAGACTTGCTTAAATTTTGGTTCTCTCGAGATAAGTCTTTCAATAATTTTTTTAAAAGTATAAAAAACTTAAGTTGAGATAATTTAATTTTACAATTTTAATAATTTTTACATTAATAAGAAATTTTTTTAAAATATAATTAATTTCAAAGCAAATGAATGGTTAAGATGATTTGTCAAAATCAAATTTTAATAGTATATTACCACATAACCTAAAGCATTATGTGCTTTATTTAGTTTTAACCTTTAGCACAGTCAAAATGATTTTAAAAAAGAGAAAGTTATTAGTGGTGAAGATTTAATATAAATATTTTAGATTTAAACTAGCATTAATTGATCCCCTCTCTCAATCTCTCCCCACACATAGGAGATTATTAATATTTACATTTATATATGGAAGGTTAGTAATATTTATATTTTCATATGGATAAAAAAATCATATTACTAACTTAATATAAAAAAATAATAAATGGTATAATAGTTAATTTGTCACTATCATTAATTTTTTAATTTAATGAGTGTATTTATTATGAGAAAAGATAAATGTGCAGAGTTGGCTTAAATATTTTAAACTAACATTTTTTATTAAAATTACTTAAATACCCATTATTATTTTATTATCATCAAATTAGTAATATTATTTTTTATCTAGATAAAAAGATAGAGGTTAGCAATCTCATATACATATATATGTATGTATATGGGATTACTAACCTCTATATCTATATATGAAGGTTAACAACATCTACTTTTTCTTGTAGATGAAAAACCATACCACAAATTTAATGAAGATAAAATAATAAAGGATATTTAAGTAATTTAAATGAAAACTATTAATTTAAAATATTTATATTAACACCTTTCATTTTTTATTATCTCTATAATAAATAAATTTATTAATTAAAATTATTGATAGTAGTAGCAAATTAACCTTAATACTCTTTATTATTTTATTATTTTTATATTAATAGTATAATTTTTTTGTTCAAATGAAAGAGTATAAATTATTGACTTTTGCATATGAATGTAAAGATTAGTAATTCCCTCCCTACCATATAAAAATACATATATACATACATAAATATATATATATATATATATATATATATATATATTGTTGAGAAATTAACATTGGATGGATGGATGGATAGATGATGATGAGAAGGAAGCAATGCATTAGCATAAATCAAGATCAAAGGAGTAAATTAACAAACATAGATAATTAAGTAGTTTAGATTTTAGCCTATTCTAGAGGTAAAAACAATAAACAAAATTTACTAACAAGAATTAAAGAGTTTAACCATTCTCAAAAGTATACCCAAAATGCATTATAATCTTTCTTTAGTCGTCAATACTTCTTCTCACAAATGGTGTATATGCTCTTTACTCTTAAATAAATAATCTTTCTAAAAGAATAAGTGCTAATCATGGTGTCACAACTCATCCTAGGGGAAATAACATGCATAAGAAGCTACTAAAGGGAACCACTTACAAGATTTCCTATAAATGCTCAATATGGTGCTACACATACAATTATGCATGATTATCCAACATATCATGACCATGTTCAAAAAGACAATTATGCTTAAGCATGCATGCATGCAATAACTAGTATTTGTACTTATCTAAATCAATTGTTCCATGACTTACTTGAATATAAAATCCTTGAACAGACTTATTTCCAATCCATTTGACAATAGTTGAACACCTAAAGAGAACATCACATAAAGAAAAACAAAAAGAACAAAATAAAGAAAGTAAGCTTCTTTGAAACTTCATGAGTAAATATCAAGTATTAGGAATTAATTTAAAACTTAAATATACTATGATATCTAACTTATAATCATATATGCATATATTTTTGTGAGAAACTTTAGGTTCCACTTGAAAGAATAATTGCGCTCTTATAGCTTTAACTATGCAAAAGAGATAAGGTTCTCAAAGAATAATCTATCTATCAAAAAAATAGATATGTACGAGCACTATATTGAGATGCAAGCAAGAGTGCATTACTTATTTTTCAACATTAGCCCTATTCTTACAAGTGTTACATCATAAGTCAAATACTTGCATTTCTATAATTTTACATTTCCACCATAACATAATATCATCACCATAACATAATATCATCACCATAACATAATATCATTGTATAGGAAACTTATGAGAAAAGCTTGTAAATCTTCTTGTAACTTTCATCCAATTTTATCCCTCATAAGTTCATCCTTGCTCCTTTAAGGTCAACTATATCTTGTCACAAATAAGCATATAGATTTGGTGTATATAGCCACAAGGTGTACATCATTGCCCTAATATTATCAATCTCATTAATCGTATAGGAATTAAGATAATAGCAAGTGCGTTGCTACCACTTCTATTTCATGGCTATAACATTAATATATATATACATAAATTAGTCAATAAACAACAAATATTAACAATATAAATCAAATACATCCTTTAGAAATTATATTTATAATAAATACATAGGCATCATATATCACCATGTCTCTTTGCATGGTCTCACATCATTTATTCATCATTGTTTAATGCATAATAATTCATGTCATAATTATAGAACAATTAACATGCTTTGAACCTTTGTTTATCATATTATCTAAAATTTCATAAGACATAAATGATTTTGCAATCCCAAAGAGCAACTCTGCAAAGGGCATATCAATTATGTAATTAATTATAAAGGTCTAAAAAAATAAGGTATATAATCAATTATGTAATTAAATATGCTATCCTATAAAGCAAGGATCTTAAGCATAATTAATTATATAATTAATTATAATCTTTTAAAGAATAAATCTTTAAGGACATATTCAATTATGTAATCAATTATACTTGCCCAAAGAATATATTTCTAGGGTATAACTAATTATGTAATCAATTATAACCTAGGTATTTGTCAAAATTCATACGAATTTCACTACATATTCAAGATCTTTTCTCCAAGATTTCATTTTGCAAGACATAATACACCATTTAGCTACTATATATTACATCTACAACACTGTTCATGCTAGATCTAACAAGCATTTTATTTATAAAATAACCAATCATAGCATTTCTTTAAAATCTATATAAAAAAAAACCTTAACTCTAACTAATCAATTCCATTAAAAAAATATCTCAATTTTAGTTAGCGTGCTTACCCACCTTACATAAAGGAAATGCTTGGTAAAAAAAATAAAAAAATTATGGTTTGCTTAATCTAACTTATTTAAAATCCTAAAAATCCAAGTTAGGGCTTAATTTCCATTTTGTGCTAGAATCTTTTAATGACTTTTTATCCAAAAGAAAATGAAGAAGAAACTTACTACATATTGAAGTTATGTAGCCTTATCTTGGTTGGATTAAGGAATGCAAGTAATTGATGAAGATCATTGCCTATAAAGAGAATAAAAGGAAAAGAGGAAGATCAAGAATGGGAAGTTTTGGGAAATATGGGAATAAATGTTGGAAATGAGGAAATAAAAGAAGGGTATGCGAAGAGCAAAATTGAAAAATGTTCATTAATCTTTTTCTATAGTTAAGTACTAACCTCTAATCATAATAAGCCTTTAAATATTTCATAATATTCTTTTCTTAATTATTTTATATAAAATTTTTGCTCTTATATTTTTATTATAATAATTTATTATCCTTATAGAAAATATTTTAAATTTTAAACAGAATCACAATATTGCTTTTTCAAAAGTATTCATTCTTAGATTCTTAGAACCTTGTTAATATGATCATTTTTTAGGAATAGGCTAACATTATACAATAGTACTCACTTCCAAAGATCTAGGTTACCTTCCTTTAATTCATTTAACTAACAATAAGATTGTATGGTAAGAAGCATGTCACATCTTAAGTTAAGGCCATGATTGGTGCACAACCCTATGAGTAGAGTATGTATTAATAAGGTTGTGCAAGTCGCTATTTTGCTTAGACATAATTCACAACTTGCATTTCAATTCTTATACAATTACACATTCATTTACTTATATGGTGGTCTCATTATTGACATCACATTTCATTATCTTCATAATATTCCCATTATTAGCATACTTTCTTTAGTTCTATCAAAAATTTTTAAAATTCAATCATTATTTTAAGCTTCATAATAATTTGTATTTATATAAATCATAATCTTTCTTAAAAAATTAAAACAAGCTCTAACATAATAGAAGTTAGATCCTGTCTGTGGATTTTACAGTACTTTTAAGATTTAATACTTTAATTTAATTCAAAAAGATAATTTTAACTAATTTGCTACATGAACAATGAATGCAACTTATCTTTAGATGACACTATTCTTTATGATTTTTGTATGCTTGCTGCTATTTCCATTTCATCAATTCCATCATAACCTTATGTGTTAAATGGCTAATTTTAACATCCCATAGAAAATGGTTAGATTAAGAATCACTAACATGAATAGGAGATTATGATAGCTAATGTGCACATCACAATGTACTAAAATTAGATCAATAATACTAGTTGTTGTAATAAGAATGCAGATAGTGGCACAACTAGGTCGTATCCCTAATGATTCTTTAATTTTATCTTTCCTAAATGATTTCCTAACAATATATACATAACTTTTTAATTATTTATGCAATAAAAACAAAGAAAACTAATACAAATAGAATGATAATGCAGGGAAACAAAATGCTATGTAGAAATAGAATTAAAATTAGAATGCAGAATGCAATAATGTGTTGTATATAGAAAAAAATTAGAATTGGGAGGGGTTAGTTACATGAAATTATAGTGAAAAAAATAAACTAATCAAGCACAGAACAAAAGCAAAGCAGTAAATAAATAAAAAGAAATCAATATATGAATTACATCCGATTCAAGGACATGATAGCTCTTAATGTGGATTAATCCTAGATCATAAAATATTTGATTGCTCCAATTGGCTTTTCAACCTTGGATTACCCAGAATCCTTGCAATAATCCATAAATCCTATACTAGATAAGTGTCTAAAGTTTGGTCAATTAAGAATAGCAGATGAATTAAGCAATCGCCATAATCTCGAAACTGGATCGAAATTGAGCTAAAGATAGAATTCAGTTGATTTAAGAAATTAAATCAAATATCACTAAAGTAATCTCTTAACCTTCTGTCCCAACATGTAAAACCATGACTAATCAACTATAATTTTACATTCAAATAGTAAAAGAATAAAAATCACAAGATTGAGTACTAAATATACCAAATCAATACTTAACATAAGCAATCTCAATAATTCAGCATAAACAATTGGACAAAGAGAAAAATCAATAAGAAGAAATCAATATTACTAATTAAGATCTCATAATCCTTGAAGAGAAGTGCTTCACAATTCTTGAATCAACAAAAAATCTTTAACCTTCCACGACTTGAAAACAAGAAAAGAAGGAAAAAGTTTACTACTAAGTTTGTGCAAGGTCTGAATATCTTCAAATCTCTTGCCTATTTATATAACCTAATTAGCCTAAAATCCTATTGGACTAGGATTATATGACTCTTAGGATTACAATAATAAGGCTTTCCTAATTTCTAGAAGCCCAAACCTATTTTTTACAAATCAATTAATTGCATTAAGGAATTCTTATAGGTTTGACTTCTAACTTGTGTTTGATAGCGAAATAATGGAATTTGGATGAGTCATGAACATCAAAGTTGTAGGCTTGTATCTTTGAGAATTAGGGTACTAGTTTCAACTTAATCGAACCACTATAGCTTTAGATATGGCTCAAACATAAAAATAGGTTCAGTTGGGACAAAGACAAAGCTTTAGCTTCTTAGCTAAATAAAGGCTTGAAGAAGTCTAAACTAGGACAAAGACAAAGCTTCAGCTTCTTGGCTAAACAAAAGCTTGAAGAAGTCTAAACTGGGCTTTGATTAAAACATAAAAGTCATAGTTCTTTCTTTTAGCTTTCCATAATATAAAGTTTGCTTTAATCTAGCATTCGGAACCTAAGATATGATTGAAAAATATAAACAGTGTTAAAATTCAACATTTACCGAATAAATTCACAATATTATAAAATTGACCACAAATTATAAAATAATGCCTATTCTGTAAAATTAAACAAATGTAACACCTAAGAGATATAAAATAGTAAATAATTTTCTTATCAATAACACACCCTATTAAGCCTTTGCCATTATCTTACCATTATCCTTACTAGATAAACCTCAAGTTTTTGCATGGCACTAGTAATTTTGAGTCTACATTGCAAGCATTTAGTTCTCTAATTTAGGGTTCTTGAGGGAAATACTAACTTGTTCTATTATTCATCATAAGAATGAACTTATATTCCTAGATTAAAACCTATTGACTAGGTTAAGTATGTTCACTAAACTCTTTAAGTCATTAATGTATGTAACACTTTAATGTTACTATTCCATTATATAAATACTAGAATTGAATACTATAGCATGTTTCTAACCTAATGATAGACATATTAATCTTAAACATCACGTAAAAGATAGGCATTTTGTAACCATTTGTTATTAAGGCACAATTTTAGATACCTACTTACAACACACCATAGAGAATGCATCATTATATAATATTTATGATAAGAGGGATGTTTGAACCTTCTTTAGATCATTTGTAAAGTTCAAATTTTGTGATCATGACTTTAATTTACTCAGCATTATCATAAGTGGTAGTTACCAAGCACGACCATTTTTAAATCCTTTAATTTAACTAAACTTGCTTCTTCCAAAGTGTATATCAATCTATGAGTTCTAAACTTTAAATTTTTGAATCATAAATTGCTTAAAATTAAGCTTTATTTGAAACTTACTTTCAGTAAATTATCTCTTAAAAACTAACTCGTATTTAGCTTATAGAAATCTATTAAAATTGTCACTTGAAGATTCTTATAATTGTATTAATCACATAAAGTCATACTATCAAATCATAGCTTGATTATAAACATACACTCATAATAATTATAAGTTAAGGTAAAGTTGCCTATTTGACTCTAATTATACGTCATTAATCACCTCCAAGGTTTATAGTCTTCAAACCATTTAAAAGTTTTAAAACTATAATTCTACCTAATAAGGCCTCAAGTTTCAATGTAACCTACACCCAACGCATTTTAGAATGCATCATATGGATTTTATTGATTTAGGATGACTTCAATAAGTGGCTTTATCTAATTAATTAATCCTTTAATCTTCTAAACTCAAGAGATACCTATAACACTTAACATTGGATTATTTACATCAAGGACCCAAGGCTCATATAGCACAATTTAATAATATTCCTTTAATTAAGATGTTGAAAATAAAGTACCTTAAATTTATGCTTTCTACTTGGTTCATTAGACATTTGTATGTAACCTACTAATTTTGAACTTAACATATTGCTTATTATCATTTTCTAAATCCACCACTTTATACTTAGTTCACTTAATTTTCTTGTTCTTCTTACCTACTATCATCATTATACATTGCTACTTCCTTTATTAAAGTAAGTAGACTGATTGCTAGTTAACTCATTACACCTTTTTAAATAGGATTATTATAGTTAAAGCATTATGGGTAGAATAACCAAGCTAGTACTACTCAAATAATCCCATATTTCCTATAGATAATGCTTTGTATCCTATTACTCTCACTTCTTGCCTAATTTTCATACCCTTATAAGGTAAAATTTCTTAATTCATATATTGCTCGTTAAACATTTCCTTAATACATTCCTCTTATTTCTAGCGATGGTTCCTTAAAATATGAGGCTTTTACCATTAAATCAAAATGTCTCACCTACAGTTAGGGCTAGCAATAAGCCAAATCCAATTAAGTTAGACTTAACTTAGGCTTAACTTTATTTAATATTGTTTAGCTCATGGTTCAACTCGAATTTAATTTAAGCTAATTTTTTTAGCCTGAGCTTAACTAGAATTAAACTCATGGTTAACTTGACTTGACTCAACTCAATAAACTTAAATTAGTGTTCAAAAAATCAAATTAAACTAGATGTTTCAACTAAAAAACTTATGAATTGGATAAATGTCCAACTTCACTTATCATTAAAACTAAAAAATTTTAAAATTGTATAAAAAAAGTACTTAGTTAACATTCAACTAATTAATAAGTATGAATTGATCACCTTCTCATGATTCCTTCATCTTCAAATTTTTGCACATTACTCTTATTTTATAGTGAAGATATTTGCATTTGTCTTTTATAATATTTGATATAAACTTTCATTTGGAAAGTTTTAATACCTTTCTATCCCTTGTTAAATAATATTCTTAAATTACTTTTACTTTAATCATATCATTGATTCCGAAATAAAAATGAAATTAATAATGTCTATTATTAACTTTATTTATTATTTTCTAATTATAATTTAAATTCAAATATAAATATTAAATTACAAATATTATAGTTACTATTTTTTCTTTCAATAAATTTTTAATTTAGAATATATATTATAAAAGGATTTCTAATTAATATATATGTCTTAATTAATTTTAAATAATATATATTATTCAAACTAGCTCATATACAATTAACCAAACATCTCTAAGCTCAAGCTTAGCTCATATAATATATTAGTTAAATTATTTAACTTGTGTATTACTTATTTAGTTTATGAGCTCGACTTATCAAGGTAAAAGTCAAATCAAGCTTCAAATATCTTATGATCTAACTTAACTCTGCCAGCCCCACTTATAATGTTAGATAGTCCTAATAAAAATTCTTTGGAGAAATAACAATCACTCTTTCATCTAACCATATCCCTCTATCTATCATAATAATAAGTCCTTTATGTTGAGTAACACTAATATTGGTCTTGTATTTTCATGTTTTCTTTCACTAATTCTATTATACACCATATACGAGGTCAATATACTCAATTTAACCTCAAATACTTTACTCTTCAAACTTAAAGGTTACTTTAGTAGTCAAAGCCTTTCCATATAAATCACATTTAAAACTTTTTTCATTTCCACAACACCCTATCCTAACCATCAATATACTAACTACTCTTTCTTAGATTATATATCACCATCCTAATGCCATATTATTACTAAACTACCATATACCATGTATCTAATTTGAATTGCAACAAAGCAAACATCTAATTAGATTCACCTTCTAAGTGAAACTATTTAACACTTAAAAATTAAAATAAATGTATACTCAAATAACCCTCATTTTATTAAGTCACACTAACACTTCTATCCAAGTGTGCCCTACATACCCTAATCTTTATTCATCTTTAATTCAAAAACTCATAGTTTATCACACTTCAAAGTTCTAACCTTGCTAAATCAATTCCTATCTAAGTAGGCTCCTTACTTTTTGCACCACAACCTATGTAAAGCCTTTTAACAACATTTCTCACTTTCTAACTTATAATTATTCTTGTTAAAAAAGACCACACTTAGTTACCTTACATATAACATATCACCTCAACTTATTTATAGGAAACATTATATAACTAACATGTTCAACATTACTCTTAAACTCCTAACTTTCATTTCAAAATCTGTATAATTTCATGCCTAGTTTCCATATTTAGCACATTCAATATTATAAATTTAACATTCATAGTTTATCAACTTCAAATGAATTTGTCCAAAATATCTATCAGAATGTGAAATCGCAATACATATCTTGACCTATATATGTAATTAGCTTACAAATGACTATATGTACATACTCATACCAAGTTCTCTATATGTTTCAAATGAATTAGTTTACTATATACATGAATTTACCTAAATTTTTATACTATCACTACCCTTTTGGGATTGAAATTAAAAATCCAACCCCAATGGATGCATAGAAACAAGTTCAGCTACATCATGAATTAATCTAATGTTGTATATTTTTAAACTATGACACTCATGCCTTCTTCTAACAATACAACCAATACATAAGAAATGGATTCTCCTAATCAAGCTTCTTAGTTTTGCGAATCTTTTCTGCCTAAGTATATCAAGGGTAAATTGATTTGGCATACTAATACTTTACTTAACTATAGTTTAAGTAACTAATAAGGATTTGGACAGATGGAAAAACTTAGATATCCCTATATCATTGTAAAGTTAAGGTTACCTAAACAAATTCATGCACAGGTTGACATTGATTTAATAAAACCTACCAAAACATTAACATGCAAAGTAGAAATAATCATTTGAGTTCTTAGTTTAAGTAAACTATCAAAAATCCCCTATTTACTTCAATTTAAATATATTAATCATTCATATTATATGTATTTCATCAACAAACTAGAGAATTACATTAACTTCATAGATAAAAAGGCACATAAATAAATTATCCTCAATTACTTATAGTTAAAAGTGGTCTATGGGGAGTTATGCCAGCTTACTATTAAGAACTTGATTTCTCATTGTATTACTTGGGCAATTAGAGTTCTCTAAACCATAATTTCAAATAAAATGCATTTTTAGGCCCTAAACCATGTTTTAATGCCAACTTTGTTATGACTCATCCTAGGACATATGACCAATGTAGAAAATTGCTGAGACAACTACTTACAACCCTTTCTATACATGCCTAATGCAATATTGAACATACAATTATGCATGATTATCCAAGATATCATGATTGTGTTCAAGTGTAAAAGAATTATGTTTAAGCATGATGCAATAACTAGTATTTGTACTCATCTAAACTAATTATCCATAACTAACTTGAGCACTAAAATCCTCGAGTGTGTCCACTTTCAACCTACCAATAGCAACTAAGCACTTAAAGGGAAAACTCCTTAATAAAAAAAGAAGAAGAAAATAAAGAAAGTAAGTTCTTAGTCAGTAAACTACTAGTGTATGCCCCAATAACCAATCATAGGATGATTGTATTTGTATGCATTGTATTACATTTTCTTTATATGTAAAAATGTTTCAATTAATTGTTATGTTTAATGTTATATCTATATAATATAAATAAATATAATAATTTATATTATTCTTAAAAAGTCCTTAATTAAGTATTATTGTAAATTGAGATAACAATAATATATCAATACTAGTATATATGTTAGGTAATAACCATGGTCATGGATATGAGATATTGAGTTAACTTATAGGTATATATTAGAGAATAAATTTATTGGCTAACCTACCATGAGAATGCTATATAGATCATTTTGTGAGTATAATAAGCAATTCTCATAATGACAATAATATATGTGATTTTTTTACTTAAAATTACTATAGTTCCCTAAGAAATTATGTATTTTGATCCCATCTAATGTCACCTATAATAGGATCAGCGCCTAAAAAGTAATTATTGAGTATGCTATTAATCATATGGAGTGATATAAGTGATCTAGAGAAATTCTATCCCTTCTATATTAGAGGAAGGATATCTTAGTTCTAACCTTTAGTTAAATAAGACTATAAAATGCATGATCATGCTCAAAAGGACCGATATATGATATTGATTCATTTATTTTTAATTAGCTTACTTAAAAATAAAAAAATACATAAATTGAATTATAAAGAAGGTCATACATTTCATGCCTCAAGTTTCAAATTGGATATTTAGGATAAAAGAAAATAAACTATATGGTAAATTGGTCACAAAAAGATTATGTTAAATCATTGACATTCTCATTACTTAAATGATAGTGATATACTACTAGATACAATTTGCTATAAGTGATACTAAAATAAGATTTTAGGATCACTACTAATGTAATTAAGACTTATATGATCACACATAAAGAGCAAGTTAAATTAAAAGGTTATGGTGTAATTAAAAACTCTTAACCAATGTAAGGCTTCTAATTGGGATAAATGTAATACAATTGGGATTCACTAAATAATAGCATAATATGATTGGGTTATACCTACGTAACATAGGATATGGGCTTATTACTAATTGAAAACATTATTAGGCTTAGTTAACAATTAAATTCCAATTATCTCTCTCATTTTAAGGTAATATGCTTGTCATTGCACAAAAATTAATTGAGTTAGTTAGAATATTCTATGTGATCATGAAAAACCCTATTATTTCTATTTGATAGGAGGTGTTATGTAACATGATTAGGTTATAACTTGATTAGGTTATTCTATGATATCACAAAAAACCTTAAACCGTAATAGTATAACATGATTGGATTATACCTATGTAACATAGGATATGGGCTTATTACTAATCAAAAACATTATTAGGCTCGGTTAATAATTAAATTCCACTTATCTCTCTCATTTTAAAGTAGTATGGTTGTGATCGCATAAAAATTAATTGAGTTATTTAAAATATTATATGTGATCATGAAAAACCCTATTCTCTTTATTTAATATGAAGTGCTAAGGTTAAGTGAATTTTGAGTGTGAAAACCAAAATATCTAAAGCTAACACTACCCTAGTAAGTGAGAATGATTCCTTCTAATTCAATCAAAGTATTTAATTACTCAAGTGGATACCATAGAGGAATTGATCCTTCATAATATGTTTATGATTTGTGGTAACCTAGTTCGTGTGTACTTGATAGGTTTTGGCTATAATAAAAAATTATTCAAGCATTAATGGTTAGATCATATAAATACTAGTGATCAAATTGTTCATTGGAAGCAGACACAAACTTATAAAATCAATTGTGAATTCAAAGGTTGCTAGATCATTTAGGTTAGGATTTTTTTGCAACAAAATGTTTCACACTATAAAGATATAAGCATTATCACTAGTTTATGTTTCTTTTACGTGGATCCTTGATAGGTTTTAAATTAATTTTAAAAGTTTTCATTGTGTTGTTTAATTTGGAACCTAAAAAATAAATATTAGGAAATAATTCAAAACTTAAATATACCATGACATCTAACTCATAATCCTATATACATATATTTTTATAAGAAACTTTAGGTTGTATGTAAAAGAATAATTACACTTTCATTCCTCTACTGATGTGAAAAAAGATAGAGTTCCCAACGAATAACATGCTTATTAGAAAATGGAAATGAACACACACTATATTAAGACAAAGATAAAAGTGTATCACTTATTTTTTAACATCATCCTTATTTTTATAAAGGTTATATCATAAGGCAAATACTTGCATTTCTATAATTTCACATTTCAATTATAGCATAATAATATCATTTTATAAAAGACATTAAAGGCAAATATTATTTTTCAATAATGACTTAGAGGAAGGATAGCAAATTAGCACTATATAGTTATAAGGTTGAAAGGTTTTATGGTAATGACCATGAGTTCACATTTATCATGCATAAGCAAAGTGAGACTCAAGCTAGAGTGGAGAATACTTTATGCTTAACACCATTAAGTAGTTAATATGGAGAAACTATTGGACAGATGTGCTCATGGACTTCATTAAAAGACATACTTGAGTTGGGATTGTAAAAGCTTATACATTATTAGATGTTACTCAAGATAAGAGGGTCATAAGGACTGCGATGCTAGAATGCATCAATTAGGCTATGGTGGCTAATAAGATGTTAGAGGGTATTAATTTAGAAATGATTAAAGGATCCAATTAAGCATGAAAATAACATTGCAAAGTGTTACAAATTAACTAAAAGCGATGCAAGCAGACTTATAAGAAAAGTTATAAAACCTATATAGATCAAGCATAAGTCTTAGCTCTTGTACCAGTATAATAGAACATTAAGTGTAAGACACTTGTTAATAGCAGTTCAAAGTATCAAGCATTACTCATGAGCTATAGTGTTAGCACACATTTTTATTGCAGAGGTAGCAACAGAAGCAAGGAGCATAAAATTGCAAAAATAACTACCTGTCGGATGAGTTACAAGGGAAATGAGTTTAAGAGAGCTAGTGAGAAAGTGACATTAGAAGGTGTTTGGACACTTTGAAAGGAGTATAAAGATAGCCCTTTAAGAAATTTATGGATGATGCATTTCATCAAAAGGATACTAGTGTTGCATAGGTGATAACCTAACTTTATGATGAAGGAATATTCATATCACTTAAAAAGATAAGCATGAATGGTCAAAATGGTAATTTAGATAAGCAAGTTGAAAACTAACATGAAGTTTTGAAACAGTAAATAGATTCTTTATGGAACCATATCAAATTGAGGCATTGATAAAAGCATTGACATTTGAAGTAGGGGAGAATGCCACAAGTTAGCAGTTGTGATAGCATGATAAAAAAATATGTTCAGTTTAAGACAAACTTGGTGAAAAATCAAGCATATTATAAAGGATATATGGTTGAAATTTAAGATTAATCTGACTTATATATTATTTTTTTAATTTTTCAAAGTTTAAGGATATTTTGGCATAATCCTCACAATTTTTATCTTCATATTAGTGCATTTTGGTGCTATTCGGACACATAGAGCATTATAAAAAGGGCTTATGGTGACTCAAAAAGATATATCTACTTGTATGGGGTGGACATTTGTTCAAAATACTCTTTAAGGGAGTAGAGTATTGAGAAGGCTTTGTAGGAAACCTTAGCACTAAGCTAAGGATTAGAGTGTGTTAACCTGTAACCACCTATTACACACTTAAAACTATAGAATGAGATATAAACTAAGTGAACAAAGTGTCCTTCTCCTTATTCAAATTTATCTCTTTTAACCTATTATGCCTAAAGGCTCTCAGTGTAAGGAGATCTTATAGCTCAATATGCATAGATGCTTTAATAACATTTGATTATGGCTCATAAATATAAGTGATAAATCTTTGATGTCCAACTATCTTTACCAAGCATGCCACGAGAAGGTTTTAATGGAAAGACTAGCATGTTCGCTAAAAGCAGCAAGCATACACTGTATGATTTTAGCTAGAAAGTTACTAACTTATGATACTATGCTAGTCACGTGACATAGAAAGGGTTGTGATAGGTTTATCTTTAAGTTATGAAGTGTTTATGAATCCTATATGGTCTTCTCTTAATACAAATTCTTTTAGATCCCTATAAGTTAAGGGCAAGTGGTAAAAATATTTGCCAAAATTAGAGGTTAGTGGCAGATTTCATAAAGTTCTCTATGAGTTATAAGTAATAATGAAGATTTATGATTTTAATTTTATTTTATGAAGATTCAATTACAACATGATTTCAAAAAAGGAAGTTTATGTTTCATAGGAGCTAGTTTGAGTAGTTAATTTGCCAAGAATTTAGGTAAGTTAATAGAAAAGTTTAATTATGGTCTTTTAAAAAGTTAAGGTTTATAAAGGGGGTTTCCTTATTCAATTTTGGTTAAAGGGCCCATAGATGAATAATCTCATGTGATATATTGGCTTTTTAACACGTAGGATGTATGGAGAAAAAGTATTTCCTTAAAAGGATGTTAAAATAGGCAATACAAATTTTGTTAGAGGGAGGATGTTTGATGAACCAATTCTTCCAAAATGAACAAATAACATCTTTTGGTAATTATTGTACTTGTAGAAAGACATTTGTTATGCAAACTTCTTCCTTTTGGAAACTAACTTCTTTCACATGCATAACATCTTGTCCCTTCATTTAATTTTCACATTATTTCAAATTGAAAAAAGTGTAAATGTTTTTTGTAGAAAAATTTATCTAGTCTAAAAAAATAGTGTAATGTCCTATCATGTAATGTTTCAACTTTTGTCTTAAAAAATTAAAAAAAATTGAAATTTTTTTAGTTAGAAATAATTTTTTCCTTATGTTCTAAAACACCTATATTTATTTGCAACATCTTGCTTCTTTGTCACTTTTCTTCTTCTCAATTTATAAAAATTTCTTTCATAACCTTTTATGAGAGACATTGCTAATTTACATTTGGTGAAAGCATTTCTTGTGAGATAATTTTATAAATTAAATCATGTGTTAAAACTTGTTTTAAAATAATGTTCTTACTATTTATAAAATAAAAAAATAATATATGAACTATAAAATTCTCAAAATAATGCATGATAAGTATTCAAAATAAGGTTTTAGTAATTATGTAAAGGATAAAATTCACTGTCTTCCATTGTAGTCTACTTTAATTATGCAAACCTCGCTTCTAGTTTGAAAACCTATACTAACCTCCCTTAAAACTTTAAAATATACACGCATAAATCCATTTTTAACTAATAGTGCTTGGCATTATTAGGCTAAAGGATTTTATATATTTTTTTAAAAAAATCTAAACTACCCTTGGAAAGTTGTTAAAAATAAAGACTAAAGACTAGAAACTCTAAATTTGCTCTTGCTAAAGACTTTAAGGATTTATAACTTTTACACTACTTTTTCAATTAATAATTTTTAATTTATTATTTGCTCTTATGTAAACATTTCATGGTATTTTGTACAAGTTAATTTGAAAAATTAAAAAAAAAAGTTAAAACTTACAAGGACTAAGACCAAATTTTTAAAAAAATAAAAAACCACTCTATGATATGAACAAAATCCTAATTAATGCTCTCAATTAGAATAAAAAATAAATTAAACATATATTTTTTTCTTTTTAATTGAAAAAAGATATGGAGAAAATGTTATATTCATATTAATTACATAATAATTTGATTCTCCTCTATTTTTCTCCCTTGAATATGGAGTAAAATTTAAAATGCCATTATTGAATCTAAAACCACATAGCAAAATGTCCATTATTATGCTATGTCAATCTCAAAAGCAAAATCTAAACTTCATTATATATAACAACAAGTTACAATATACTTTTTTGCCTATGAACATTTCTTGTTTCCTTTTGATATACCTAAGATCTCACTCTTTAAAAGGTTAATAAAGTCTAAAAAAATGATCAAAGCAAAGCCACATAAAACATTGAAGAAAGAAGGAAGAACAAATTAGTTCTATAAATCATCAAGTCTCTAAGAAGTTAAGGAAGAAGAAATTATAGAAAAAAAATAAAGAATCAAGAATGATTATGATTTCCTAAAATTTCAAATAAAGAAAATTTTTGAAAGAAACTAGGAACAATATTTTCCATCTTTTTCTATATATTGACAATAACAAAATCACCAACAAGTAGAAAAAAAAATTTAGATTACATAGTCACTAACAGCTAATGACAACAAGATTGATACCCTTATCATGATGATTACTATAGCCATCTAGACTCATTTTGCAAACTTTGTACTCCACTCCACCCTTGTTTGCCATTTTCACTTAAAATCACAATCTAATCTTGAACATTAAACAAACTATTTATGTTCTAATCTAAAATTTTAAGAGGAATCAAAAAGAAAAAGAGATAGGGAAATAGAAACCTTACTTCCTTAATAGTTATCTTCTATTTTCTTCACCAAAAAATGATTTATTTCTCATTAAATTTCGATTTACATAGCTCAGTGGTGTGAGAAAAGGAATGAAGATCTACTAAAGTTTTTTTATTCTTTTAAATAAGTTGCCAATAAAGGTCATTTATGTGGGATGGTAAGGTCATTTCATAAAAATTGACTAAAAAAATTTAATATTGACCAAATTTTGGAATCTTTAATGAATATTCTTAACGAAAACCATTAAATTGGAGTAATGTGTAGATTTTTATACTAAAGGGAAGGTACATGTAATTTCAATTAACTTTGAAAGAAAGTATTGTCATTTACTCTTATGTAAAATAAAATTTTAACAACAAGGAATTTAAATAATATAAATACAAAAAAATAATCAATAAATAATTTTATATTTAGAACTGCAAAATAAAAATTTGCATTTAATTGAATAGAGTTCTGGCAAAAAGAACAATAAGGAAAAGTAAAATATTTTCAAACATTAGAGAGGGAAAAAAATAAATGAAAAAGGATACTAGATAGAAGGAAGAAGAAAAGTAAATAAAGTGAAACAAATGAAAGTGTTTTGGGCTTCCTTTTAAACTAAATGAGGAAGAGAGGAAGAAAAATTTAAAAAAAAAGAGAGAAAAGTTAAGGTGACTTTGCATTACTATTTATATTAGGAAAAAATACGCTTTCATGCAACATGCATATATTTAAAAAAAAAAGAAAAAAGAGTTAAGCGAGCTTTTATAATGGAGATGGCGAGGATGTTTGTAATAGAAATTTCTTCCTACTAATCTAATGTAGCATTGCATAATGTCAAATTACACAAAAAGACATTTTATTTGGCAATGTTTTCTTAATGGAAGAAGTTGACTCCTAAAATGTCTATTTTAAGCCATTTTCCTTGGTCAAATAGCACATCATTTTAGTAAATAGTTTACTTTTGACATTATATTAGGAATTTTTTTTTCTTTCTGCATCATGCACGTCATAAGGTGATAAAGTGCCTACTTTTTTGCATTCTACAAACAAGATCTCATTCTAATTCTGCTAGGTCATATTCAAAAGGAACTTTCCAAGGAGAAAAGAGGTGACCCTATCCCTAAATGTTAATTGATTATTACCCTTGACCAAGAAACTACTTGGCGGCATGGTACTACATTCTTTGATAAGTGAGAACTTCATCTTTTTTAATGAAGAAGAACTTGACTTTTTTAATAAGTTTTTTATTAGGTAAATTGAAGGGGCTAAGAGCTTAAAATGAAACAATACAAAAAATTACAAACCAACTACTCATGGAGTAAATACTCTAATAACATTACAAATAAATAAGTTAGTTGTTCCAAGCAAAAAGGCATCCATAATAGAATATCTAGTTCATGCTTTAAACTAAAAAATATTAACCAATACACACACTTGTTACCTTCTTTATAGGTAATGATAAAACAAAACTTCCTTATATATTTGATAAAGAGGTACTTGACCTTTTTAATAAGAGTTTTGGTGTTGCCACTTGAGTTATAGGCACAATATTGACACTCAGGCCATAAACATAGATTTGTGAGTCTAAATTATGATTTTCATTTAAGAGGATTGTAAGCCTTTTTCTTAATAAGAGTTTTGACATTGACACTTTGATTATAGTCACAGGTTTGTGAATCCAAAGCATATCTTTGATTTTAGTCAATGAGGACTTAACCTTTTTAATAAAGATGTTTTTGATAAGAAAAAGGCATGAAAATGCAATTTGATGGCTATTTCTATGTAAAAATTCATTAAATATTTAAGGCAACGAATCAAATCACCAAAAGAAGCTGCTTTGATTATTCCTATATGGGATGTTATTCCTTAAAATGATTCTTCTCATAAGGTAGATTAATGGCATAGGAATATATATTAACTATTAGCAAGATATTGTTTTCTTAAACATACAAAATAGAAATTAACTTGAAAGAAGAAGACAATGACTAATGTTTAATTATATGTAAATTAGGGTATAAAAGTATATTACATTAATAAAACATTTCATTCAACTTCATGTTAACTTTCTGATTAGTGAGTGAACAAAAGCTTGATGGAATGACTAAAATAAGTGAATTAAAATATTATTTAAATTAAATTCAATTATTTTAAATTAGAAAGACTAAAATTATTTAATTTTTATTTTATAAGATTAAAGTTATTTTAAAGCTTATTAGCCATTTTACAAGATTTTGATTAAATGTTTTTTAATCGAATGTTTATATTCAACTTTATAATATTCCACAAAATTATATATAAAAAATGTATACTTCATATTAAGTTGAAAAATCTAAGCCAAAAATATATATTGACTAATCATCATTGTTTATTTGAATTATTCTATCTTAAGACACGTGTCAATCAATTATATGAGAAATTTTATATTGGATAATTTGTTCATTTGCCTTTGAATGATTGAATCCAAGTCATCAAACTAACAATGAGAAGATAGATTATCAAGCAATAACTTACAACTAGCTCTGATTGCCTAATTAGTAGTTGTTAAGGCACACGTACATTTTATAGATCTCTATGCATACAATCGAGATTGTGTGGTTATTTAATTTTTTATGTCATTTGATGTGACCTAGTGATCATGGTAGCAAAAACTGTTAGTAATAAAATCCTATTAAACCATGAATAAATTTTGACTTGGATAACTTTATAAGCTTGCATTACAACTAAAATTTGAGTTGAACTATTAAGAAGTTATTAAAGCTTGCTTGAATATGATGAATCAATTGAGTTATTGAGGATTATAAGTCCCATAAATTAAAAAGCTACATATAGTTATAGGTGAGATTGTCAACTTAATGGCCAACATGTGAGAGGCACATATAATAAAGGTGGGAACATATGTAAGCAGTTTCCTTTAGAACAAATAATAAGATTACATTTAAAGCCTTATTTATGCATTTTATGTAATTCTCTTTGTCATGAGTTTATGAGCTCCTTTATCTTTGTTATAAATCCCTTGTTAAAGTCCTTGCACATTGGTGCTTTTCTTTGTACTTCACCTTGATAAGTAATAAAGATTTGCAATTTATTTATTCTACTTTTGCTTTTACTTCCTCTCATCACTATTTCTTTATATATAAAAGGTGTAAACTTCATTTGTTTACTATAAAGACCCATTTTGCAAAGGTCAAATTAATTAGTGCAATTTTTAATCATAAACAAAGCTAAACAAATTTCATTTACATAATCTTAGTATTGGTTATGTATGGAAACCCACCATAATTTGATTCATTTAAAATGCAAAATGCAATTTAAAAAGTAAAATGTACCATTTTGTTAAAAGAAAATAAAAATTAGAATCTTAGGGCTTATTTATTTTCTATTTTTAAAAATAATTTTTTATTTTTTATTTTTAAAAATAAAAGAACCTATTTGGCAATTTGTTTTCACAATTATTTTTACAAATTATTCTCTAAATGTATAATTTAAAAATATAAAAAATATTTTTTAATTTTTTTTAAATTTATTTTCTTATTCTGCATGTCATTTGTGTAATTAAATGAAATATTTTCTTATTTACAATATCAATCATTCTATAATTTTAATTTTTTAATATAAAAATAGTTTTTAAGAATAGGAAAATAGTTTTTAAAACAACTTTTGAAAATAATTTTTAAAAGCATAAAAATAAAAACATATCTAAGAAAATTTTTAATTTTTCATAGTACTCCCTTCCTTAAAATAAAATTAGCCCTTAATTTATAAAGGAAGATAATGGTTTGAATTTAAAGAGAATTATTAGTTACACTAAAAATGCTTAAGGACATATATTAAGCTAATAAGAAAAGATATATATATATATATATATATATATATATATATATATATATATATATCATTTTTATTCCATTTTAATACATTATTTCTCATCAATTCAATATTATTCTATTTTATTGGCTAGTTTGGTGTATACAACTTAAATATATTTAGCGCAAAATGTATTTAGTGCAACTTAAAATCTCTTAATTTTAAGACAAAAATAAATATAGAAATATTTTTATATTAAAATGGTGAATTTCATTAAAAAATTAGAAAATTATGTATTTTTGTTTTTAAAGTTATAATAAAATCATTTTTAGGTTTTCTCTTAACAACTCATGTTTTTAAGAATAATTGAAACTTGACATAGTACTATAATCTTTTACACAAAATATTGAAGAAGGACCTATGGACCTATCCTATATCTACACTTCAAGCCCAAGGGATTATTATATGGAGTGGTATCTTAAAGTTGTAATAAAACATTCCTTGTAGAAGAATTTGGCATTTGTTTGATAGGAAAGACAAATTAAGTTGCTTGTAAAAGAATTTGGAGAATCTTCAAATGGTAGAGCTAATAGTGAAAAAGGAATTATTGGTCATGAGTAGAGAACAAAAGAAATAATTATAGGAGATAACAAGAGTCTATTTTACAAAGTAATTGGTGGATTAATAAAGGAAGGTTATATAGGCTTGGCTACGAAGGGTACGTCTTGGCTATGACAAAATTAGAAGCATTTTTTTGTACCACAACTCAAAGTTAAAGGTATTGTTATTGCCCTAACTTTGAAAACTGCATTGTCATAAATATTAGATGAGCATGGCCATTAAATAGCTAATATTTAATATGAATTCAATTAACAAATGGACTAGTTGCAAGATTAGTTATTTGTAATCTTTGTCTTGATAGCTTTGACATCTCTTGGCACCTAAACATTAAGTGCACAAGCTCTATAAAGCTCAATTAAATAGCAATAATGCTTTTTTAAATGATACTTAGCAAGATATAAATTGAAAATTATCTTAGAGATCTTTATTAGAAAAACCTAGGTTTTTTAAGATGCTTTGATGCATTTTTGATGAATTTTAATTTAGACTACATTAAAGTACTTCATTTATGTATGATGCATAACTATCCAATTGCATATATTGACTAATTATTCATAGGAAGTTTTTAGATTATTTTGGCTATGTTATTGTTGTTGCTTATGTGTTGAATGCATTCTATTTTGCATTCTATTTTCTATTTTAGGTAAGGTGTGTACTATTAAAATATAGGAAAAATAAATAATTAGTGAGAGATTAGCTATGGCTCCTTCTATCGCTAGAGCATTAGTGAAGGATTTAGTTATAAAAGAGGCCATTATTAAATTTTAGCAAGGCCTCTAACGGTGGAATATTCTCCTTCCTAATAATCAAAATGACAAAAAAAGGTTATTTCATTAGAAAGGGACTTTATGATAAGAAAATATCCCTTGTTAAACTTAGATAGAAATAATTACCTCTCCAATCTGTTGCTAATAATATGAAAATTCCCCTTATTTTTAAGTAAATTAGTGATGGAAATATTAACCTTATTTAGGTATATTATCCATTGTAAACATTTGTAATAGAAAACTATTCACCTTAAAAATAATTAGCAAAAAGGACTTTAGCCTTGGATTATATGTCCATCATAAATTTGAATTTAATGAAGGAAAATTATTGATTAGTAACAAAAATGTCCTTTGCTAATTAGATTTTTGTTAGTGAAACATGTTCATTCTTCTTTTTAGAGTCATCTCAATAAGCGAGCTATGCTTCCTTTTGCTATCATACACTTAGATGTATGTATGGGTTTTCATTATTTTATTATTTTCATTGATGATATCTCTTAATGTACTTAGTTATTTTTAATGAAAGGTAGGTCTCAATTGTTTACAATTTTTCAATCTTTCTATAATGAAATTCACATAGCATATCTGTTAAGGTTTTATATAGTAATAATGCTCGTGATTATTTTTCTACTTCTTTTACAACATTTATGGCTTCTCATGATATTATTAATCAATCTTCATGTTCTCATAAACTATAACAAAATGAATGATTGAGTGTAAAAACAAACATTTAGTTGAAATTGCTTGCACTTTACTCATTCATGCTTACATGTTAATCCTATTCTAGGGAGATGTTACTCTTATTGCATGCCACTTAATTAATCACATGTTGTCATCTATTTTAGATAATCTATTTCCACATTTGGTTATGTTTCATCATAAGCCTCTATGTTCTCTCCTTCCTTGTATTTTTTAGTATACATGTTTTGTTCATAACCTTACTCTAGGGTAGGACAAACTTTTAGCTTGATCTATCAAATGTATTTTCTCAAGGCATTCACACTTGCAAAAAGGTTACAAAGATTATTCTCTAGGGTTGAATTAATATTTCACTTTAACTAATGTTACGTTCTTTGAAGCTAGCTTTTCTTCAATTTAACTCTTATTACTAAACTATCTTTGTATGAAGTGTTGCCATTCATTTACCTTGAGAGTTCTCCTGTTTCAATATATCCTTTTCCAAAGATTCTTAACAAATATAAGAAACAACCTTTTCAAACTTATCACCATCACCCTCATAACTTCCAGACCAACTTATAAAAATAACTTTTTCCTCTAATTTGAATAAGGTAATAAAAGTTGGGTTAACCCTAATTGTTGTTGTCACACTATCTACCACTATTAGTGAGAATCTTGGTTGCCAACATTGGCATTGAAAATCCTAGGAGTTGTTTTCACCTTTTGCTTTTGGTTGAACCTTTTATTCTTTTTTCTCTGTTACCAGCACTTGATTTGGTATCAAAGTTTTTTATATTAAAAGATTAAGGGTTCAACTCTTGATGTTTTTAGTTTAAATATTACATATATGCACAAAGATAGGTGAGCTTATCCTATATCTACACTTCAAGTCTAAAGAGTTATTACATGAGGGAATGTATTATATTATAGTTATGATAAAACCATTCTTAGGTCTTCTCCTAATAACTTGTGTTTTAGGAACAATTGACATTCAATATTTGCCTTTTCAAAATTAAAGAAAATTGATAAATAAAAAATTGAGAGCATCAAAATCTCTTTTAAACATGAAAAATGTTTATGTATTAGAATCATAATAAGTCTCATAATATGTTTCTCCACTTCTACAATTGAGAAAAAATAATTACAATATTTAATATTTAAAAAAATAAAAATAATAATTTTAAATGTATTCAAATTTTACATAATTGACATATAGATAATAAATAATATGACTATTTCTTATTTCTTACTAGCTAGAAGTAAAAACATGTATTTTCAACTAAAGTATAAAAATATTTCTCAAACACATGTTCAAGGCTTCGCTCCCCGTTCTTGGATTCCAAACGAGCAGTGATGCAAGGATTGACTTGACAAGGTGGCCTTAGCATACTCTCTCGCTTTTACACACCAATTTTGTTTGTTTGCCGGCGTCCGCAAGACTACGTAGGTACCTATCAGGCCCATGTCAACCTCATATGAAAGTAAGATGGATGATGGATTTGATTTTTTTTCCCTTTTAAATTTAATTAAGAGAAAACTGTCAAATTATTAATTGAAAGATTTAATTTACATCAAATTAAATTAATACTAAAATATTTTTCATCAGTTTAATATTAATTTTGAAAAATTTATATCAAATTGGTATTAAAAAAATTTTATATTAATTTAGTACATAAAAATTTTGTAAAAAATCAAATCGTACCAAAAATTTTGATATTAATACTAAATTAATATAGAAAAATCTTTAGGTACTAATTTTATGGCCACCAAGTTTCTGGAGTAGTGATTTAGTAATTTCCTCTTTAATTATTTTCGTAAATTTATTTTTAATAGTAAGAGTATGGATAGAACTAAATTAGGCCGACTTAAATTTTATCTAGCATAGAACAAACCTGCATAAAAAAAATGATCTGGCTTAGTTCATAAATTTTTCAACGTATGAATTAACTTATTAACTTATATAACCTTATTAATAAATAGTAAATATTTTGTAAAAATATTATTTGGAATATAATTAAATTGAATCGAATTAATACTATCAAGAATAGTTCAAGCAATATAAAAAGCTGTGTAAATTTAAATTAATGATAATATTTTGATTTGTATTTATTTTGACAAAAAGATATGAAGTTTTGAAATTCTGCTTATAATGACTCGATAAAAATTAATAAACATTGTAAGTTTTAATAAGTTTAAAGTTCAATTGAATTCAATTTATATTTTAATTTAATATCAAAATAAATGTAAATAAAAAAATAATAATTGGAAATTAATTATTTAAATAATTATAATACATTTTAATATTATAATATAAGCTAATTTTTTTGAAAAATGAGGATTTATTTAAATTTTTATAATTATTTAAAATTTTTGTTCTAAATATTATATATATTTATATACTATATAATTTGATATATAAAAAATATTCATCTGAACAGCTAATTGACTAGGCTTTAAAGTTAAATAATGTGGCCTAGTTGTCAGCATCTTAGTGATACCATAGTATTTTTTTGCCTTGGGGGTTTTACTTCCATTATCTTTGATGTTTAAACTCAAGGCATTTTATATTTGTTTAAATAGATTATTATTCCTATTACTAAAAAAATGGTTTAACTTATTTCATAAATCGAGTAAAAAATTTAGCAAAACTTGTTTTATTTTATAAATAAGTTAGGTTAAAAATAAGTTAAAAGGCCAAGGACAATAAATTGAATAATTTATTTCTATTTTTAAAGAAGTAAGTAAATAACTTTTTATATTGTATAAGAAGTAAAATTTATTGAAAATTTTTATTTTCTTCAATCTATTAGATAATAATTAACTAAATAATTTATTTTTTATTATTTTTTGAGAAATATAACTTCAAGTGACTCTTTAGATTTTATATCTATTTATAACTATTCATCAATTTATTATTTTTTGTAGTTGTGTCATCTTAAAAGAAAATATTTATAGTATTTGGTAGGATATGCAAAAGTGTATGTACAAAAAACTCATAAAAAATGTGTCTGTTTCTCATGAATTCAACTTTTAAAAATTTATAATTATATCCAATTATTACAATTTTAAACAAATTTAAGTTAAAATAATGCTACTTACATTCCTTCTTTTTTTAACTTCTTTTACGTTTTTTATATTAAAAAAATAAGGTAACTTAATTTATTTTTTTACAAGCTAAAAAAATCCTTTTTTCCGGTTAAATAAGGGATAGAAATCGCAAATTTTTATTCTTTAGTAATAATATGAATTATAAATTATAAATGTAAAAGTAGGTCCTTGCCTTAAAATATGTGAAAATTATACTTTTATTTTTGTCAAATAGCTACATACTTTCCCGTCATAGGTGCTCAAAAAACACCCTTCAAGAAAGCATTTATGAAAAGCACTTTGAAAAAAGGCTAATAAAATAAAATTTTGATAAAAATTAAATGAAAATTTTCATAAAGTGTACTTTATGGGACCTGATCTATAATGTTTGCCCGATCTTTCTTCCCTCCAAGGCTTTTATTACATAAAATCCATAATTAACGCATATTTTGTCAAACATAAAGTTACCCTCTCTTTGTTAAAGGACAAATGACGTTTGATTGAGTGTGCAGCTAGTAAAGCCAAATTTACCACATTGCCCCATTATCTCACTTAATAATACTCTATTTTTATTTAATTTTCGTTTGTTTTATTATATATATATATATATATATATATATTAGTAAATTATTGATATGCTGGTTGAATTAATAGTTAAAAAAATGATATTCAGAGGTACAGTGATAGAAGAAACTGAATTCTCTTTTAGAATAAAGGTAGTTATTTTTTTAAATTTCTTATATTTAACGTCAAATAAATAAAATATTTTTTTTTATTTTAACATTTTATATTTATACTTTATAAAAAATATTTTTTATCAAAATACACAGGATCATAATATTTTTAATAATAATAAGAATGATAATTCACCTAATATATTTATATAAATTTTTTTATTTGAGCTCAAAACTCTTAAGATATATAAATTTTTTTTCATGTTTGGAATCAATCTTGCTCATGTGATAAGCAACAGGGGAGCTTCGCAGGAATAGTGGTAGCGGCTGCCATCGCTCTTTAAATTTTTTAAAATTATATATTAATATTATATAATTTTCTGAAATTTTCTTACGTTGAATAACTATTTAAAAAAAAAATACTCATTTCCTTCTTTGAAAATTCAATGTGGTCAAATTGAGGTTAGTTATGAAACTTAACTGCCTTCCATAAAAAGAAAAGTCCCTGGCAAATTAAATTTGTCGACTCAAATGCTACTCCTAATATTTCATTAGAGGATCTCCATGATTTGTTTGAAAGTTAGAGGATGCTTAAGTAACTTTCCTTGTCAAGGTGGAATTCATCATTATTCTTTTATTAATATTGCTAATGCTAGATCATAAGTATAGCATGAAGGTTGTTTATGTCAATTTGTTGCCGGATCTTAAATCCATACTCGAGTTATGTAATTTCCATCTAAGAACCTTTATTTATTTGATATTAATAATTCTTGCATTAATTTTAAGTGATGTAAATAGGATCAATAAATAAAGAGTTGAAAAAATAATTGGTCTAATAGCAATTTTTTATTGGGATTAGTTAGTGTTTATTGGCAAATATTTTTAATCATAATATAACACTGAAAACTTTAATGCTATTACTCTTTGTATTTTGAAAAACAAAAGAAAATTATCTCTTAAATTTTAAGAGGCACTCCATCATAATTCAAAAATAATTTATTTGTTCCTAATATAAATAGGAGTAATAAAGAAATTACAGTATCATTGAAAATATTTTCAATATTAACTATTTTTCTTTCTTTCTTTCTTTAATTTTCAAATTTCAAGCAGTTTGCTATCTTGTAAGTTGTAATTCGCTCTCAATTTTGGTAAAGTAAATTTGGAAGTACAAATATCCACTTTATTTTCAATAAATCCTAAAGTTAAATTTTCAAATATCTTGAGACAATTTTAGACAAAGTATTTGTTATTCTGCACTAAGGGTTGAATTTAAATTTAAGGCACACATCATTTAAGACAACGAAATTTATTAATTGAGTCACTCCAGTGTTTTATTACTCCAAATAATTTTGCATGCATTCTTTCTCGTGTAATTGCTATTTTGGATAATAGTACTTTTTTTTAATAATACAAGTGGTTAATTTGATACATGCACATACATAAAAATTTAAAATCAAAATTGAAAAAAATAAAGATGAATAAAATATTAAAAAATATCAAATACAATTTGAATTTAAGATTTTCGATCAAAATAGTAATATTTAATTATAGTTATATATTATAATCAATTTTATTATATAAAGTTATGTAAATTGAATGAAAATACGGTATTCCTATCAATATTATTTGTGATGTAATGACATTAATGATTATTGTATGAACTTTTTTTTTTAGAAATTTCGATAGATTAATAAATTTAATAGTTGGATTTCGTTAATTTTGCTAATGATGAATGAAATTCAATGATTGGATTCATGGGGTATTAGTGTAATTGGCATATTATAAATTTTTTTGAGGTTTTTTATTTTTATGTATGTTCTAAGTTCTTTAATTTTTTTTAAAATTTATTCTCATTTTAATCGAATCATTTTACAAATAATTTGAGATAATTATCGTGTCATATTACTGCAGCTATCCCTTTGTGGGACATTCCATAAAATTGGATACGTAGAGCGACATGGGTCGGTTTATCTTCTATTTTTAAAAATAATTTTTTATTCTTTTAAAATAAAAGAATTTGTGTGGTAATTTGTTTTTAAAATTTATTTTTTAAATGTGTAATTTTATAAAAAATAAAATAGAAATAATTTAGCTTATTTTTTATTTTAAATATGAATTTTATAATTAAATAAAATATTTTTTTATTTACAATATCAACCACTTTTTATTTTTTATTTTTTTAATTTAAAAATAATTTTTAAAAATATAAAATTAAAAATATATCTAAACATATTTATTACCGATATTAAAAAGCCTTTATATCCAAAAATTTGACATTATCATTATAATATACCCTGCCATCCTTTTTCTGAACTTCAGAAAAAGTTCAGAAAATTTTAAGAAAAGTAACGAATTTTTTGTTTTCGATTAACAAAAAAAAAATGATTTCATTTCTTTCGCAAGATTACAATATTTGATATTTGTTTTATAGCTAATGTGGCATGAAATTGAAGCACTAAATAAGCACATAAAATGACACAAGTTAAACTTTTTTAATCATAATCAATCTTATCTGATATAAAATTTTGTCTAAGTAATTTTTAGAAACTTATTAAAATTGAGATTTAATTTTCAAAAATCAAATTAAACATCATGTACTTTTTGGAGATTAAGTAGGCAATAGGTAATTTATGCTGTGTTTAAGATGGGTGTAAAAAGGATGAGGCATAACAAGAGGAGTAAAAATGAAGGTGAAATTATAAATTTCTCCTGTTTGGGCACGGGGTGAAAATTGAAAGAGTGCAAATCGGAATGAAAAATTACGTGGGATCCACCGGTAATAATTTTCCCTAGATGTGAGGTGAAAATTGGGTGAAAAGGTTAATTTTTCACTACATTCCCTCGCTGCTCTTCTGCTGAAGCAAAATGCCCTTCTTCCATTCCCAATTTGCAATCACGCCGGACAATTGTTGAAGTGCGAGCAACACCACCACAGAAGGAACTTCCTCCCCAACAGATCCACTTGCAGAATGCCAATATGTCTATGGACTTCGCCTGTTTGGCGGCTATAGTGACGGCAAAGGAGGAGGGATCTGAAATGTCTTAAAATTTCATCCATATACTTTCTTTGATGTTTTCTGGTTGTCCTTCTTATATAAAATGTCTATTTTGCTTTTTCCGTTCATTCATTACTGTAGAAAAAAAACATGCAACGACTATTTACTAAAAATTATATTAATTTTTCACTAATATTTAAACTAGTATCAATAAAATTATATTAATTTTATAGAAATTAGCTTTTAAAAAAATAATTATATTGTAATAAATTTAATAAAATTTTTATTTATTTAATATTAAATACAAAAATAAATCCAATTTTTATCTGTGTATATTTAATTTTTAATTAAATTTTAAGAACTAATATTATAACTATTTCCTAATCATATATATCTTTAGGAGCATTATGATTATTTCATTCAATATCATTTTCTTCCGTCTTTATTTATTTTTACTAATTTTAAATAATAAAAATTAATTTCATCCCAATTTTCTTTCTCTTCCATTTTCACCCCCGCTAAACAATCCAGAATAAAATCTTTTCACCGTTAATTTCTTCCTCTTCCGTTCCTTTTTACCTCCAATTCCTCCTTCTTCTATTTTTACCTCTATCCAAACACTCCGTTACTTTTGAATAGAATATCGACGTTCTTGCACTAAATATTTATCAATCAATTTCAGGAGAGTGAAATAAGCAGAACACAACGACCAGCAGAATCTTAGCTGGATGCATCTCCCTCTCTCTTCCTCAATTTACTCTTACCCTTTACCACTGATCTACCCTTTTCACACTCCCACCATCTCCATCTCCCTCTCCGTCTCTCTTTCTCTCTGCCTAAAGCCCCACAAATCTCTCGCCATTACTGCATATCCTCACTCCAGAGAGAGAAAATCCACAAACATCCACAATGCCCACCTTCTTCATCTTCTTCCTTCTCTTATCTTCTGCTCCACAACTTCTAACTTCCAAACAAGCCTTTCCTACTCACAACCGCCGAATCCTCCACCAACCCTATTCGCCATTGGATTCCCTCCCGCCTTCTCAGCCTCCAATTCCTCCTCGATCTCCTCCGCCGTCTCCTACACGGTCGAATCCCAAGTACCCATTTTCCACAACCACCCCAAACCAATCCCCCTTTTTTCCAACCTACCCTTCTCCCCCTCCTCCTCCTTCTCCAGCCAGTTTTGCTTCCTTTCCTGCCAATATCTCTTCCCTTATCCTCCCTCAAGCACCCAAATCGAAATCCTCTTCTGGGAAGCTTGTCGGGGTCGCCATTGGCGCTGTTGTTGTTGCTGGAGTTGTTGTCGGCATTGCTGCTTTTGTATACTGCCGCCGAAGGCGGAAGCAGTATCATGGAGACGATAAGACTCTTAGATCTGAATCTAGTCTTAGACTCTTTCCGGCCAATGCTGAAACCAACAATGGAATTCCGAAGCTTAGAAATCCATCTTCCACTAGCTCTGAGTTTCTGTATCTGGGTACCCTTGTTAATTCGCGAGGAATCGATGATCGGGCGGATTCTCGAAACAATAATGGTAGTGGTGGTGGTGGTGGTCAGTCGTTTGATGCTCGGAAAATGGACTCACCGGAGCTTCAGCCACTTCCGCCGCTTGCTCGGCAAGGTTCACGGCAGCAGGAAACAAGGGAGGATATGGGTTCGGCAGTGGAAGAGGAAGAAGAGGAGTTTTACTCCCCGAGAGGGTCTTCGAATGGTATGGAGAGTTCAACCGGAACTGGATCAGGTTCTAGGAGAGTATTTGCAGCCATGGCGGCAGAGAATTTTGGTGCAAGAGGCGTTGATTCGACTTCTAGCTCGTACTCTTCTTCCACTTCTGGGTCACCGGATCGGTCACATTCGATTAGTCTGTCCCCACCGGTGAGCTTAAGTCCCAGAAGATCGCAGCCGAAGTCGCCTGAGGCTACTGTGGTCCACGGCCATCCTGAACCTCCGTCGCTGCCGCCTCCACCACCACCGGCTCCAATACCCCGGACTGAAACAGGTACGGTTGATGAAAGGAGGTCTTCGTCCTCTGCATCTTCATTCTCATCACCAAAGAGGAATAGGGTTATGTCACCTGCATTATCACCTGTTTACAACCAGTATGAGCAATCTTCTTCATTGTCTTCGTCATCTTCAACACCAGAGAAAGGTTTTGGTCAAGAAGCTCAGTCTCCTTTGCTTTCACCACTGTCATTGTCACCCAATAGAGATTTGCAGAAGAACCCAGATGCAGCTTTGAAAGCCATGGATGCTGCTTCTGATGAATATGGGAAGTCTTCTTCACCATCTCTTGTTTCTTCGTCTTCCTCATCAGCGCGGAGAATTCTGCAGAAAACTTCATTTGTTTCACCAAGGTTATCAAATGCTTCAGACCATAGTAGGAAGTCACTGCCTTTATCAGCAGAGAGAAATGGGGTGAAGA
Source organism: Sindora glabra (assembly GCA_020226215.1). NCBI lineage: Eukaryota > Viridiplantae > Streptophyta > Magnoliopsida > Fabales > Fabaceae > Sindora > Sindora glabra. Next base: position 15,344,495 of record CM035235.1, on the reverse strand, counting down.
ATTCACTGGAATTGCCAAGATTACCTGATGCTGCTTCTGATCATAGTGGGAAAGCTGTGCCTTCACCAAGATTGTCCAATGCTTCAGATCGTCGTAGGAAGTCTCTGCCTTCATCACCGCAGGGAAAATTGGAGAAGAATACACATGCATCACCAAGATTATCCAATGCTTCAGATCATAGTAGGAAGTCTGTATCTTCTTCAGCTTTTTCTCTGCCATCTTCTCCCGAGAAAATGTTGCAATCAACTATAGATCAGTCTCCAAGAATTTCAAATTTTTCAGATCGGTGTAGACAATCTCCTGTGGCATCTAGGCCATTGTCACCAACCCTCCTCTCATCACCAGAGATAGAGTTGAACAAAAATTCCTCGAAGACCGTGTCACCAACCTTGCTCTCATCACCGGAGAAAGAGCTGAACCAAGCTTCGGACCAATCAGCAAGGGTTGACAATGTTTTGGATCAAATTGGAGGATCTCCAGTTCCTACTGCCCCGCCTCCACCACAACGTAAACAGTGGCAAATTCCGGTTCTTTCAACACCCATTGTTAATCCTTTTAGGGTTTCACCCCCACCGCCCCCACCACCTCCACCTCCTCTTCTAGCAGCTCGACAGCGAAAACAGTGGGAAATTCCATCTCCCACAACTCCCATTGCTCAGCCCATTCCTAAACCCCCTGAACTGATACCGCCTTCTAGGCCTTTTGTTTTGCAAACCCCAGAAGCAAAGGTTTCCCCTGTTGAGTTGCCTGCAAGTTCTCAAAATGTGGATTTAATTGATGATACCCCAAAACCTAAGTTGAAGCCATTGCACTGGGATAAAGTGAGGGCGAGCTCTGATAGAGAAATGGTGTGGGATCAGTTGAGGTCAAGCTCGTTTAAGTAAGATCCTTATATCTCTCTATACTCCTTTCCATTGCTGTTATAGTAACTGTTTATAGTTTTTACATATTTGTTATGGTTATGACCTGTGAGTGGCATCTAGTTTTTGATCGATGATATGTTTATGTTACAGTTGTTTTTTTGAATGAAGTTTATAAAATTGGTTTTGGCTGCAGATTAAATGAGGAGATGATTGAAACTCTGTTTGTTGTGAACACACCAAATCCGAAACCAAAGGATGCCACTCCTCGCGCTGTTCTACTCCCTCCAAATCAGGAAAATAGAGTACTTGATCCTAAAAAGTCACAGAATATTGCAATCTTGCTAAGAGCACTTAATGTGACCATAGAAGAAGTTTGTGAAGGGCTATTAGAAGGTAATTCACAAGTCATAGACTATAATGTTCTTGTGGTTACAACTCTGTTCCATGTAGTTAATGTGTTGATTATTTTGATTTATTACGGGCAATTGCTGGTAACATTGAATTCTCTTTATAAAATAAGGGAAATAGTTCGGAAGTCAATCCAATTGAACTCATTATCAGCCTTTTTGATATAGTGTTCTTTTATGCAGCAGAGTTGTGCCGTGTCACAAACTCAGTGTGTTTAAATGAATTGATAAGACCCATTATAGTAAAGGGGGAGATACCAGTGACCTAGGTTTTTCTTTCTCACTTTAATTGTATTGTAGATGCTGCGGAGGATCCCAACATTGGATTTGGGGCATTAGATTATTATGACATATATTTCTAAAAAGTGTGGATATTTTATTTATCTTTGTTTGAGAAAGTGCTGCTTTTTTTCTTTAATTCTCTTTCTTACTCTTTTGGCACGTTAACAACCAGTGGACAAACTTTGTTTTGTCTTACTGCTTTACTTCAACTCGATATGTAGGTTGTCTTTTGTTTTTTCCCCCTTACTGAAAGCATGAACATGTGGAGTTACGCAGCAGTGAGCTTGCTTGCTCTAGTATTGCTGTAGACATTGCATAGGATGTAGATGATTATCTGGGGCATTAGATTACTATGATAATGTTTCTAAAAGGGGGGATGATTACTGAGAATAAGATATGTAAGAAGATTATTGTGTTGAGAAAATGTCTTTATTTTAATCTTTTCTAAGTTATGGAAGACAAATTATCTTAGTTTTTTTGGATTTAAGTTGCTTAAGTTTTGCCAACGTGTAAGGATCAAGTTTTCTCTTTTATCATGATTGTTCCATGGTGCTGGATGGTTTCCTTGAAATTGTATTTTATAATGTTTTCTATTATGTCATGCTGCAATCCTTTCCAGTAATCAATTCTATTATGCAGGTAGTGCTGATACCCTGGGAACCGAACTACTTGAAAGCTTGTTAAAAATGGCACCAAGTAAGGAAGAAGAGCGTAAATTGAAGGAACACAGAGACGACTCACCAACCAAGCTTGGTCCTGCTGAGAAATTTCTGAAGGCAGTTCTTGATGTACCTTTTGCATTTAAAAGGGTGGAAGCAATGCTTTACATTACAAATTTTGAGTCTGAAGTGGAGTATCTCAAGAAATCTTTTGAAACTTTAGAGGTAATACATCATTTATCCTACTATTTTCTTTATTTCCACTCTATATGTTATTTCATCTGGTGTTGAAGTTTAAGTGATTATATGTTATTTGACCACTCCATCTGGTGTTATGTTCTTCGTGAAGAGAAATTATCAGGAGAAATTCTCTCCAAGTATTTGAGTACTGAAATAAAAGATATACTTTTGAGTCATTTATTGACTTCTATACTACTCTAAATTCATTACTTTGTATACCTATATGGTACTTGTTTTTCTATGACAAAGTGAAGTGAAATCCAGGAATGATGTTAATTTGAACTTATAATGGAGCTTCTCATTGCATGTGTCAAAAGTTGAACTCCAAGGTTGCTCTAGCATCCAGTTTATTAAATGCAATTTCTGATTGGTGTTCTTCCAGGCTGCCTGTGAAGAGCTGAGAAACAGTAGAATGTTCTTGAAGCTTCTAGAGGCAGTGCTCAAAACAGGGAACCGCATGAATGTGGGGACAAACCGTGGTGATGCACACGCCTTCAAGCTTGACACACTTCTTAAACTTGTTGATGTCAAAGGTGCAGACGGCAAAACCACTTTACTGCATTTTGTTGTACAAGAAATTATAAGAACCGAGGGAGCCCGACTCTCAGCTTCCAATCAAACACCAAGCCCTACTTTGAGCGAAGATGCCAAGTGTAGAAAACTTGGGCTACAAGTTGTTTCTAGTTTGAGTTCAGAGCTAGCAAACGTGAAAAAGGCCGCCGCTATGGATTCTGAAATTCTCAGCGGCGAAGTCTCTAAACTTTCTAAAGGAATTGCAAACATAGTCGAGGTTCTGCAATTGAATGAAAAAACAGATTCAGATGATGAGAGCAAACAAAAATTTTCAGAATCGATGAACAATTTCATGAGAATGGCAGAGGAGGAAATCCTAAAAATCCAAGCCCATGAAAGTGTTGCTTTAACCCTTGTGAAGGAAATTACAGAATACTTCCATGGGAACTTGTCAAAAGAAGAAGCTCATCCATTCAGAATATTCATGGTGGTAAGAGATTTCTTAACAATACTTGATAGGGTCTGTAAAGAAGTTGGCATGATAAATGAGAGAACTATGGTTAGTTCTGCTCATAAATTTCCAGTTCCAGTTAACCCAATGCTTCCACAGCCTCTACCTGGATTATATGGAAAGAAACAGCACAGCTCATCAGATGATGATAGTTCATCTCCTTGAGGAACGCGTTAATTTGACCCGTTTGGCTGCAAGTGTTGAAAACAACCTGTAATCCCAGGTGATTTTGATTGGTCAGATCTTTTGTTTCTTCTGGCCAAAATGTAATTTTTTTTTTCTTTATGTAAAAATCCCTGTAAAAGATTTATGTATTATAGATTATATAGAGTGTAGAATCTGCTTGGGAAGAATAAGTTTTGACTTAATGTGTCAATAGGATGTGCATTGTAAGGTTGTTAAAAGCATGTACAAAGCGATTCGATCGGAAGCCATCCCATATTTGCAAACACTTCGTAGAGACTGTAGTTTAGCAATTAAGCTGCAGTTGAGTTCACGGAATGTAATTTTTCTGGCCAAAGTTTATTCACAAACCGGGGAAACTGTTGAAGGTTCTCACGGTTCATGTAGCTATTTCTAAGTTGTATTATTTAGCCTTAGTTATAATTTTGATATCTTTATATTTAAATTATTTGCATTTGGTCCTCTTCAAATGTAATGTTTTTATTTTAATTCTTTTGAAGTACAAATTTTTATTTATTTTGATGGAAAATATTTTTTGTAAAAATATAATCATAAAATATTAAAATGGGAGAAGTATTTTATTTGTTTAATAACAAATATAAATCCCTTGCTCGGATGCGAAAGTTAAATAAATAAATAAATTTCTATAATGAGTAGGAAATAAAAAAAATGGAAAATAATTTTTCCTTATTTGTTTAGGTAAAAAAGTATGAAGAGAAAATTAAATTAAATTATGATAATTTTATTCTTTAACTTAATATATTTATTTAACAGTCTGTTTATGGTTACAATAACTACACTTAGAATTCACCATATTTATGTATAGTTTCTTAAATATATTTTTAACAAATACAAATATAAAAATATACTATTAATTAAGTATTCATAGAAAATATTAATAATTAATTTTAACCATTGTAAAAATTTTATTATTAACAAAACTTTCTTTTTTTCTTTCTACTTTTGCTGCAAGAGGTTTTTTTAATCTAATATTTTAAAATTAGTATGAGGTTAATAAGTTAATTTATAACAAAATAAATTAATATTTATTTAAAAATTAATTTATTATTTTGAAATTACTTTATTTTTATAAATTATGGGGTCTCAGTTATGATAGGCACATAAAATTGGATGACGGATGACAACTTCGTCTGTATGGAATATCAAATAGCAGAATCTATCAAGAAATAATAGCATTAAAAATTTTAATATTACATTAAAGTCAAAAAAAATTTTATTGGTAAGTGTAAATTTTAAAAGTTAATATTAATTGTTTGTATCCTTTTATAGTATATGAACTTGAAAATATTTTTAATGTTTTGTCTTCTATTAATTAGTCATATGGGTAAAATTGTTATAAGTGAATTTTCTGCTTATTTTTTATTCAGGCATGGGAAGAAAGTTTTTTAGTGGGTCTCATCCTTTTTCTACTCCTATTCTCTTCCCCTCCCTCGATTGTGTACCTTACAACTGTAAGTTACCATTTAAAAAAAAAAATTGAAAACTAATTTGGTTTGAAAATGAGTTTTTAAAAATTTATTCTTTTAAAATCTCTAACTAATTTTTCTAAAATATAATGCAACAAAAATAAATAGGATACACTTATGACCATATACATATTATATTAAAAAGATTATTTGATACTGTTGAAAAGAAAACCAACACAAGATCTTTAGATTGTTGTTTACAAGATCTTCTAGATAATGTCTTAAGAATGAATAGATACGGCATAAGTCATTGAAAATAACATAAGAAAAATAAAAGATTATTAGAATTGATAAATTCAAATTTAAGTAGCAAGAATAATTTAGAAAATAAATTGTTCACTTAACTTTTAAAATTTTCTCTTTGAAATTTGATTGACTGAAAATTGGAATCATAAAATCTTATTTGTAAAGGAGAATTAGCATAAGAAATTGTGTTTATTATCATCCTAAAACGTCCTTATTTATAATTTCACATTAAGGCTTATAATATCCCATTAAGAATCATAACATCTTATTAAAACCAATAATATTACATTAAGCTTATGAAGGCTTATTAAGGCTCATAATACATCATAAGAATTTACGATGGCTCGTTAAGGCCAATAAATCTCATTAAAGCACATAATGTATCATTTGGACTCATTATTACTGATTAAGACCAATAAATCTCATTAAGGCACATAATGCTTCATTGAGATTTATGTGGCTCATTAAGGTTAATAAATTTTACTAAGGCACATAATCTATCATTAAGATTCATGATGACTTATTAAAATTAAGGAGTCATATGGTTCATGTGGAAAATAAGTTCCTATGAGAAGTTAAATTTCCTAGGAAATTAATTCCTATGTGAATTTCCCAAGTTCTCAATATTGTTTGGTTGACATGAAAGAAGCTATATTTTTCAGGAAATAGAAGTTACCTAAGGGGAGTAGATAAATAATTTCTCACATTCTATGGAAAATACAATTTTCTGGGAAATGATTTCTTATATTTTGTGGGCAACCAAACAACTCACAATTTTCTATTTCCTGATAAAATAACTTTTTTTATTTTTGCTGCGAACTAAACTACCCTTAATAATGTTTATGAAGGCATATAATGCATCATAAAGGTTTTCAATTTTCATATTTCAAATATTCCTAAGTGAATATTTCTTATTCAAAAATATATCTCCAATTAATATTTGAAATGTATTTAATTTTTTTAAAATTTATTTATTAGATATTCTTGATTTATAATATATTTCTAATAAATATTTGCAAATTACAAATAAAATGTCATTTCCATCATTTTTCTATTATAATTTCATTTAATAAAACAAATGATCCAAATTATATCTTTCATTTTTAGATAATTATTTAGGAGAATATTTTAAAAACAGGTATTTTTAAAACTGACTCCCACTATTTAACTATACTAGCTCACATACATGGACCTAATGATCAGGTCATGTATGTGTTTCCATATGTTAATCTAATCATCTTTTTTCAATTAGCCTATTCCAATAATAGTACTTACAGGATTTTGAACTAGTTTAGAAATTTTATGGGTATATATATAATTAGCTTCCAAATAATCAAATACTTTGATTATTCAATTTTAGTGATTCTTCCATTGTGGAACTAAAATTACATCCCAATTGTACTTCCATTTTTTAGATAAAAATTCAACTAGCTTGGTATATTTCTTAAACTGTATTCTTATGCCACATTAATTCTTTGCTTATACCTCTTTGCATAACATTCAATTAAATTGATAATATTAATTTAATTTATCTTGATATTTACTAATTTCTCTAATAATTATCAATCAATTTTTTTTAATTTAATTAGAATTGATGTGATTAGGCTTAAAATTTAGGGAAAACTTTATTTTATTCCCTCTAACTATAGGGTTGTTGGATTTTACCCCCTTGAAGTATAGGAACTCGAATTTTACCTTTTACAACTATATAAAACTTAGATTTAACTTCTACAATTACCAAGTTAACAGAATTTGTTAAAAAAATCGTCGTTATCATATTTTATTTACTGGTGATTAAAAACTACCACTATATTTACTAATTTTAAAATTTTTTTCACTTATGACATTAGTGTATAACTACCACTAAGTATTACAACCGTTAATTTGGTAACAATGGGAGTAAAATCTAAATTTTATATAATTGCAGGGGTAAAATTTAAATTTTCATAATATAAAGAGGTAAAATTCAATGACCATATATTTAGAGGGAGTTATTTGTAGTTTTCCTTAAAATTTATAATCAAGTGCCAAAATCTACTAAAACTATTGAATTACCAAATTCTATTTTATCATACTATAATTATACTCTTAATAAATATATTAATATCAAATTATAGAGTATATTGACCATCAATTGAGTTTCACTCATTTGCAGCTCAAATATGATTATATTTATAAGAGTATAATTATATATAACTCAAGATTTAGAGTAAAGCAAATTAATACTTGCAAAATTTCATTTATTTTGATAATAGTTATATGGATTTAATTTATGATCTTATTCGATATACCAAGTATATCTATAATTTTATATGACTAAGATAATTCATATATTTCAAAATTTACAATAGTATTAATAAAATGCCCAACTTTATTAATACACAATAAATAATAATTTTATTAATTATAAATAACTTGTTCACATATCTTTGATAAATCAGTATTATAATCATATAAGTATATATTATACAATTAATTAGAACCTTATTTAATTTTTATGTAAAATAAGTATTTAGAATATACTATAGCAACCAAGCAAGAAAAAGATTGTTTTTCATTCCTTTTCTTTCTTTTAATTTTCTTGCTGCTCATTTTCTATTTAAATAATTAAAGGGAAAAAGTTTGGAGAAAGTAATTTTTTTTTCAAAAAAAAAAATTACTTTTCTCAATTACTACTATTTTAAATATCATTATTTTTAATTATAAATAAAAGTGACATATCACTCTTTTATTAATATATATAAATAATTTTTTATTAAAAATACTTTTCAATAAAATAAATAAATTACTAATAAAATAAATTTTGTCTCCCATGCCGAGTGCAGTCAAATTGAAAAGTAAAAATTTCGGGCATTTTATATTTTTTGGGTAGGTCATGGAATTCGTACGTTTTTTTAATATATAAAAAATGTGGAAATTGAATACTATATGCACCACTTAAAATATGGTGTAAATCTACATCATTAAACCAGAAGTTAAGATTTGTTTAAATTACCTGTTCCACCACCAATGATTACCTTCAAAAAATTATAAACCTGCTCCAATACGTTTTTTATTTACTTTTCATCGGTAGATCTGGGTTAGATAGAAAAGTATGTTTCCCTTCATCCCTAATCTCCAGCCCTTTTCTCAACGCACCACAACTAATTATGTCAGTTCTCCATCGAAAATTTATATGCAATTCATCTTCTTTAAATAGTTAAATCTATGATTAAAACTCTATTTTAATCTTTGCAATATTTAATTTGTATTAATTTTATCTATAAAATAAAATTTATATTAATTTAATTCTTAAAATTTTAAGTTAAAGTAAAATTTTATTTTTTTTAAAAAAATAATTGGACAAAGATTAAAATTTTACTTCAACTTAAAATTTCAGGATCAAATTGATATAAATATTTTTTAAAAAAATTAAAACATTACAAATTAAATATTTCAAATAGTAAAATATGATTTTAGTCTAAATCTATTCTCTCCTTGTGTTTATCTTTAAAGATAGTGGGATCAGAAATATAGAGACAAGCTTTTAGAAGGGAACAATTTAAGAAGAGATTTTCAAGAATAGGTTTTCATCCATCCTGAGTATTTATAGCAAATAAAGAGAAAAGTTTTAGGAAAATAGAACAGGAAAACAAAGGGACAGACTGCACTTGATCATGCGCAGACTGCATAACATCATTGTGGTTCTGCACAACCTCAAAATCGCAATCTAACCTTAAAATTAAGGAAAATTCTATGTTAGCTACGAGGTTTGAAATTTATGAGTACGTGAACTATTAAATGAGTTAATTTAATTAATAACTAATATAGTGACTTATATTGTGTTATATATCTATGAATTTCAAACTTTCATAAATAACATACAAAGCACCTAAAATTAATTATTTCTTATTTTTAATCCATGCTCAATGTAAATAAATGAATAATCATTTTTCTCATAGATTCTGTAAAATTCTTGATTTCTCCTTTTTTTTAAGAAAAAAAAAGCCAGAGGTCTTTAAGGAAGAGATAGAAGAGCTCGAAAAAGAAATATCTAAACCAGACAGACCAAACTCTTTCACTTCCATGAATTTATTTTTCAAAAAGGGATGAGATTTTAACTTCCATCAAGTATCTATGGGCATGATTATTTTCTATTTTTAAAAATAATTTTTTATTTTTAAAAATAAAAAAATTTGCTTAATAACTTATTTTTAGAATTTATTTTAACAAACTATTCTTTAAATATTAATTTGAAAATAAAAATAATTTTTAATTATTTTTTAAATTTATTTATTTTATCTTGAATGTCAATTTATTAATTAAATAAAATATTTTTTATTTACAACATCAATCATACCCAACCATACTTTATGCCGAGGGCTAAATTTGATGGTGGTAGATCGGAATTGGGAGGGAGTGGCGATGAGTTGAGTATTCTGATGGCATGGCAACTGGCTTGCGTAGGGGAAGCTTCGGCCCATAGGGTGGCCCTGGGCCTAACCGTGATGATGTGGAGACTTCGATCGGCAGCTAGCAATGATGACATCAAAGAGAAACGAAAACATAATCCTATTTTAATTTTTTATGTATTAAATTTTTATTAATTTGGTCAATAAAGTACATTTAAGTGAAATTTTAATTATTTTAATAAATATTAATTATTTTGGATAGAAATTAAAATTTAATTTGATATAAATTTTTAAAAATTAAATTAATATGAAATTTATTTCAAGAATAAAATTAATAAAAATTTAATATTTTAAAGATAAGATTTTAGTAGAGAAATTAATAAAAAGAAGTAATTTTTTAGAGGGCAAAATTGAGAAAACGGATTACCTTTACTTATCCGGTCTCACCCAACTCATCCTAACCATCCATTTTTGTCAATGAGATGTTTATATGAAATGAAAGATGCTGATTATGTCAAGGAAGTGGAGCAAACTGACGCCCTACTGTCACTGGTGCATAGTAAACTTTCTATAAATATTAGGAATTGTTTTCAATGTGACACTGATTTAGTATAATTTATATATATTAGAGTTACTAAAATAAAATATTACAATTAATAAATACCAAATGCTACGAATTTGCATTATAAGATAACCAAATTTGTTTACAACCCTTTTACTTGTTTATTTATTTGCTAGGAATAATTACATTTTATTCATATAAAATTTCACTAATTTTTATTTAATCAACTTATATTTTTATTAAGTATTACAATTTATGTATTTGTACTTTCTAGTGTGAATATTTTATCCAGTTAGATTTTTTTGTCAAATTTTTAATGGAATATTACATGAGAGTGAGTTAAGTGAATTTGAAAGAAATTATAGGATAGTAAATTATAATTTTTTATATTTATGTAAATTAATATTCAAAATTCTCAATTAGAAAATTCTATTAACCCCATTTCCTTAATTTAGATGTACAAAATATATGTTATTACCACACACTTTACAAGATTATTAGTAACATAATATAAGAATTTTATTATTTATAAATATTAAGAGTTTTAGTTAATTTTTTTACATATGCATTATAATAGATTTTTTTCTCATTTAAGGTATGTTATTTAAAATAAGAAAATAAAATTAATATATTTCAATCCCTATTGAAAATGTTTTATATCAATTCATATAAATATAAGAAAATTACACTTTACTCATATTTAATTTTCTATAGTTTAACCTAATTCATATATTATGAAATTTTTCATTAAAAGTTAGATAAAAAATTTAAATAAGTAAAATGCTAATGATAGAAAATATAAGTGGATAAATTATAATATTTTAAAAAATAAATTAAGTAAAAATTAATAAAATCATATATAACTAAAGTATAATTTTTATTATTATTTTTTTAATAACGCAAGTAGAGTTTAGCCTGGGGATGGGCGATTTGAGTACGGCCCTCAACTTTGCAGTCTGGACTAATAAGCTAATTTTTTTGTGAGGGTATTGCATGATACTCTTACGGTAACGGTTAATGAGAGATTTTTTTTTTCTTCTTTCCAACTACAAACTTCGTCTTGATTAATCCGATAATTTAGTAATTAATTTTATATTTTTATTAATTTAAAATATTTTATAAGAAAGATAACTATGTATGCAAATTTCAGAAAGCATAATAAATCTAAATTCTCCTTTCATTCTGGTTCCAGAATTATTGATTGATTTCCTTGTTCGGGTAATTTGGCTTATCAAATCTAATGAATACAACATTATTTTTTCAATTGTTTGGTCAAACCTAAAAAAATAACTTAAAATTTCTTTTAAGCCCTTTCACACCTTATTTCTTAAGCTATTATTTAGAGTTTAGGAATGATAATAGGGTGAGATAATAAAAAATTAATGATATACTATTCTATTTTACAGTCGTGGTAATCTATTCTGTCCTCACCCTATTCCTGATTGGGAGTAAGTTGGTACTCTATCTTCGTGATTTACAAGGTACCAATAATTTGTGAGAAAATTTAAAAAAATTAAAAGTTTATAAATTTTAAATATATATAATTAATAATTAATATTTGATATAATGTACTAAAATTAATTAAAATCACATATAATTTATTTAACTATTTTTAAATTTTAAAAAATAATTAAGATAAATATTTTTTAATTATAAAATTATTAAAAAATAAATTTATAATGATATATATTTTCAAATATAATATAAAAAAATTATTTATAATTTTGTAACTAATTGAAACACTACGAGGTAATATTATTTTGCCCCATGCAATTATTCTGGGCCAAGAACTAGTCTTGCATCTCATCCTGCAACATAAAAATTTACATCAAATTCATGCTCTGTGGGAAAAAATCCGCAGAGCAAGTTTCATGACCCGTTGTTTTGCCACCCCTGTTAAAGCATATAGAATTGAGGTTTTCCAGAAGCTGTCTTCAGCTCATGCGGCAATGGGGTTATGAATTTTTTTGGACAAAATTATCCTCACATAAGTTGTAAAATTCCCATCCGTATCATTCATATCTCAACTCCCGGAGTAACCTCCAATGCTTTGCCATGAATAACTCAGTTGCGAGCTTTTCTTTTATTTTATATTTCCTCTATATTTTGACATATTTACGTTTTGAAATTGACATCCGGGAGAATTGCTTCTCAATCTTCACTTGCTCACTGGTATTAGACTCTGGATCATTGGATCTAGAATTGAATTATGAATATATGAAAAAAATATAAAACTTTTAAGGAATACAAAATGTTATTCAAGTCAAAATCTTTCTACAAAAGTGATTGTGATTTTGATAACAGGAAATCTGCAATGATAAGCAATATTATCAAGGATAATGATAAATACTTATATTTTAAGGATTATAATAATTATTTAATATCTACGTAATTATTTGATAATCACTTTTTATTATTTTCAACTGTTCTATTCAAGAAAATTCCTACATAAAATGTAGACTAAGCTTTCATTATTCAGATTAATCTATCTTATTACACATTACTAATTTAAATGTTGGAATCTCTCCGAAAGTTCCGTTTCGTTCCCCACTTTCAATGTTACAAATATATTGAAAGAGAAAGAATCTGGCAGATAGAGCGTGCAAAATGATTACTTCGTAACTTTTAGACGTAGACAACGGTGAAACAGAACCAAGTATCTCATCTCCCCAAGGCACAAGTGAACTTAGTCGGAAAGAAAGCTACAACCAAGTTGAAGAGCAACTGTCAAGCAACTAGAATGGTTGATAGAAGTTCAAACTCACTTGGCTTGACCTCTGCAGAACTAATTGCCTTAATTAGTGAGATTCTTGAAGTTCAAAGAAAGTATGCTTGATTAATACAAGCTTGACTCTTGAAGTGGAGTTCCTACAAGATCCTTTTGACAAACTAAGCTGTCAATCTAATGCTGGAATTAATCTTATTCAACGTAATGTTTGATAAATATCAATAATTTCAACTTGTTTAAATAATAATTATATATTTGAATATAAAAAATACTCTAAGTATCGGAAATGAAACTCAAAATTAAATTACAAATCTTTTTGTCCGTTAAATTTTATAACTTACTCTATCATTCTATCTTTAATAATGAACCTTGATTTATATTTAGAATTTAATTTTAAATTTTATTTTAGCACGTATAACATTATTATTTAATTTTACAGATGCTTTCTACTATTAATGTCTTTTTCATTGATTATTATATTTACAAGTAATTATATAATTTAACTTTCAAATGTGGATTAGTATTTGAAAGGCACCCTTTAAATTAGAGGATTATCAATCTTCACATTCATATATAAATGTGAAGGTTAGCAGCCTTTACTTTTTTTTTAAATTAAAAAATTATATCATTAATTTAATGATAATAAAATAATAAATATTATTATAATCAATTTACCACCATTATTAATTATTATATCAATGAGTACAATTATTATAAAAATGAGAAAGAATTAATAGAAGTTGGCTTAAATATTTTAAATTAATATCTTTTTACCAAAATTTCATAATACTCCTTGTTATTTTATTATCAATAAATTAATGACATAATTTTTTTATCCAAAAAAGAAGTTAAAGTTGCTAATCTCCATATATTAATATAAATGTTATAATTTTCTTTAAATTATTTCTCCAAACACTAATGAATTCATTTTAAATAAAGCTTATATAAGAAGCCTTTCTTATATAAGTTTAAGCTAGTTATATGAAGAAAAAAGCCATGGTGCATAACTGCCGCATAGAAGTAAAACACATAATCCAATCAGCAAAAATGGACATCATTTGGTACGAGCATTGTTTAGTGCGTAACGTGTTGCTTATATCACGAGTAAATCTTCGGATGCAAATCATGGCAATAATAATGGGTTTTAAGAAACTAAACCAAAAGGGGAAAAAATGATCAAAGAGAAGGAATCACACAGCATAGAACTACTGTAAGAAAAAAAATATATCATGCTATAAAATTCTTTATTATTTGGATCTTGGCTATGATTATAATTATAAATCATAAAATGCAAAAATAAGAAAAGTAGATAAAATAACTTGATCCATAATGAATTTGATAGTTACAATAAATAATACAAGCAAAACAAGATATAGAATTAGATAATACTGTAGTCTTTTCTCTTCTTACTCAAATAGTATTATAATATTTATGAAATGATGAGAGTCACACAAACTTTTATAAGGAACGTTAATTGAATTGATTTCAAAATAAGTATGGGTAAAATAATTACCTTTCTTTCAAACCAATGCTTACGTTTTAGACAATCCTTCTTCGTGTGGACTCTTTTATTACAAAAGAAGCATTTCATAAAACTTGTATTTGCACCATTATGTACAATAACATATCTTCCTTAAGTTAATGGTCGATTTGCACTCTTTTTACCTTTCTTGGATCTTTTACTGTTATGATCCTATGATATTGTGTGAACTAATAGAATAAAATTTTAATCTTTCCTCCTCTTAAACATACTTGGTAATTAATTCATTTATGATCCATTTTTCCTTATGTGTGCTATAACTTATCTTGAATGGAAGAAATTGAGGAGGAAGAGAATTAAGAACAAATTGTACCAAAAAGAGTTCGAAAATGGTTATATCTATAGATTTAAATTGTTTAACCAAGTTTGTCATTTCCAGTATATGTTTACGAATACCAGGCATCCCATCATATCTTTTAGTAGTCAAATTACATATGAGTATACCTGTTAATGCCTTGTCAAAAGATTTGAATTATTTCTTTATAGATTCCAAGAATTCTTTAGTCTAGAGTAATCTGCCATAGACATACAAATACTCTTGGTAATTTTACTTTTATAATCATTAGGCTCAAATGATTAGATCTTTCCCAGCTGCTATAGTTGGATTACTGCTCAGAAAAACTTACTTCAGTTGGCTTTTCAGGTTCATTAATTCACAAGCACAAGTCCAAATCCAAGCATCCCAATATAATCAGTAATTGCTCTTCCTATTCTCCAAAATTAGATCCATTCAATTCAGGGATGTTTGACATATGTTCAAAAAGAGAACCTACTGAGATAGCTTGTGCCATACTCATAATCAATTAGCAAATCATTATATGATAATTCAAGAGCAATCTTAGCGCATCACCATACATATCCTTTGGGATAAAATATGACATGCAATTAATTCACTCAAAAGTGATAAACTTCATTTTCTTTTATAAATCTTTATATTAAACACCTTTGGGCATTAAACAATACAAAATTATAATGTGATTATAAAATAATTACACCTTTGGGTATAATGTGATTATAATGTTTTTGTGTAATATTCCAACCATGGATATGTCTTGTTTCACTTTGGTGAAAACAAAACCACTATAAGAACTTAACATATTACACAAATGAACATTAACATAATTATAATCATAAGTCATAACTTTACTCTAATACCACTTGTAAGAAAAAAAAATATATCATGCTATAAAATTCTTTATTACTTGGATCTTGGCTATGATTATAATTATAAATCACAAAATGTAGAAGTAAAAAAATTAGATGAAATACTTTATCCATAATGAATTTAATAGCTACAACAAATAACACAAGTAAAATAAGATATAGAATTAGATAATACTTTAGTCTTCTCTCTTCTTACTTAGTCTTCTCTTTTCTTACTCAAATAGTACTATAATATTTGTGAAATGATGGGAGTCACACAAACTTGTATTCATGAGTGAAGAGAGGGACCAAGAGCCTTATTTATAACTTTCATGACTCAACCTATCAAAAAGTCTTAACTCTTTACTTTCCTCTAACATTTATGAATCCAATTAATTCAAATAATTAAGTAGAAGACTTTTTATATACAAAACCATCAAATGCATTTAAGGGCATATTAATTTTGTATAATGTATATTTAATTTAAATAAATAACATTAATCTTTCATAATGAATATTTAAGACATTAAACATGTATAATGAATATTTAATGCGTATTTAATTTAGATAACTGACATAACTAACTTTAATCAGGCATAATGAATATTTAATCCATGACATTAATCATGCATAATGAATATTGAATGTATATTTAATTTAGATAAATGACTTTGGCCGAATATTTAAATCTAATTTATGATGATGTCTAAATTATTGTATAATACAGACTATATATTTTCATGTGATCATGAAGGCCACATTAAGTTTATCATAAAATCCATCATAAATCTAACAACTACCACTCAATGAGGAAGGCACAAGTTTACCTCACAAAGCATAAAGAATCTATGACAAACAATGGCTTGAAGTCTGCTTTAATGAAAATAAATCAAAGTACCTTCCAAACTCCTACCTTTAAGTTTCTAGGACAAATAGTTTTGAAGTCCAGATAAACAAACTAATCTTTGAGTCATTTCTCTACTGATTCTAATTCAATTTAATCAAGGAGAATTCTTCACACCTTGTTAAGGAGAAATACTTACCAGAGTGGGAGAAAAAAATCACGGGTTGGAATTTCTACAAGAGTAAATATAATATTTACTATCTTATTTATAAATATGATGATTGTTATATTTTCTTTAAAATGTATAATTAGTATTATTAATTTTTAATTTTTAATTTTATTATATTTTTTTATCCTTCTTCACTTATAATACTAAAATAAATAGTAAAAAAGGAATATAACTAGAATCACTTACTTGACATTATTAAAATGAAATTTAATAATTTATTTCAATATTTTCATTTATTTTAACCTTATAAATAAAGAGACAAATCTAATAAAAATAAAGATAAGGAATTAGCTATTGTGCCAACAATAAAATTTAAGAAATATAATATTAACCATTTTTACAAATGAGGGGTGATTCCTCATTTACACAACAAAATAGAATTTCTCCTTATTTCAATGGTACAATAGAGTTTTTCCTAAGAGTAAAGATGAATGATTGGTACCGTTAGATATCAAAATGGTAAAAAGGCATGAATAGGGCTTAATGTATAATGTAGAGAATAGGGATGTCCAAAGTTATAGTTCCCAACCTAACTTACCCGAATTGGATTGGTTTTTACCATTTAGGTTAGTTCAAATCAGCTTAAAAGGCAACATTAGATTGAGAAAGAAGGAATATTAAGCCGGCATTGGGAAGCATGTGTTTTAGTTTTTAGGTCATCTGGACCCATACTTGCTCGATACCATTAGCCTTAATTTTTTTAACCCCAAGTAACTTAATATGACATCATTTTAGTGTGGTAGATACAATGTCGTCTAGGTTTAACTATAAAATGAAGCCATCAAACACTAGCACAGCCTCACTTCTCAACTTTTAGACTTTAGTTTTCTCTTTGTCCTTCAAAAAAACTCTAGCAGAGCTCTACCTATATGACTCTGCCTGAAGTTTCTCGATTCAAGTTCTGTTCATGGTCATATCACACTCTCCATTGGTGGAGCTTTTATAATTCAATGATGGTGGTAGATCTCTTGTTCTTTCACATGCAAATTAAATGAAAGAGGAATATAATAGGTAATGATTCATTTCTAACTCTTTGTAAAGATTTTTTCACCTTTTTATCTAATTGTTTTGACTTGATGATGTTTCTAACCATGTATCTCAATTTTAATTGTACAAACTATTCATTGATAATGGAATAGTGTGGAAATCAAATTTTTTTTAATTGTATAATTGCATTAATAATTAACTTTTTTTCATCCATTGTTGGGGAACCAAAAATCTAAATGATTCTTGTTGGATTTGATGATCTAGTTTTGTTGAAGAATTTAATTGATGAAATTGGATTTAAAGATGATAGAGCTGTTTTACTTGCATGAATGGTTGGTCACAGGTGAAACATAGGGTGCAAAGTGTCACAATATGATTTTGAATACAAACTAGTGAAACTACTAATTAGATTTCAAAGGCATGCTAAAGTTCATGAAGTTTATTGATGTTATTTTTGACCTACTATAAGTTAAAGTTTTATGAGAATGCTAAGGGGATTTTAATAAATGAAAGTAATGTGCAAGTGTTACTATTTCTTTGTGCCTTCATGAATTGTTCGTTATCACAATGGCCATACCAAAATTATAGTTAATTATAATGAAGGCTAAAGCCACTTTTTGTAATGTTTATCCACCACCCTTAGGGTTCTATTGTTGTACCAAACGAGCAATGGCTTATTTTTCTTATTTCTTAATGTTTCATTATTTCTCAATGATGCCTCTTTTCCATAATAAGCCATATTTCTTATTTAATTAATGACCATTTTTTTCTATTGCTAGCAAATGCATAAAATTGATCCTTTGTAAAGTCTAAAAATCTATTCTTGTTTAACTTATTCTCTTTTATTATTATATTGTTTAGGCCCAATTACTCTAATCTAAGTTGTTTTGTATGCTTATTGCTACCTATATCATAGAAAGAAGAAGATGTTCTTTCAAATCTTTTCTTTAACTACTTGAATTCCTTATGCTACATAGTTGCTTGTTAATGCCAATCATTTCATATTATTTTAGTAAAATTTCCAATTTCAATTTTTTTAGTCTAAGAGAGGGAAAGTATTAATAATTTTATACCTCTCCTATACCATTAGCCTATCAAAAGTCTTGTGATAATTTATGGCGATATTCGTACGTAGTTTCATGATCTTGCTAAACTATTTCAAATTGAAGCGAAGGTATCAATTCTAACTATGAATTTCTATTTTGAATTCACCTCATGTTTTAGCTAGGGAATGTCTTAACTAAGTAAGCTTGTGATGATAAGGATATAGTTATTGTTGTTAATTTTTGTTATATAGATAGACACGTATAGATCTACTAACTATCTATTAGATACATAAGTTACTTGTTGAAATGCCTGACTAAGCTTTTCTTGTATCACAATCTTGTATCCAAAGCTTTGCCTAATTTAGATAGCTTTTGGCTATAACATATACAAGCAAAATTACTTGTATAAGCTAAGCTTGATAGACACTTATATTCCAGATTTTATGCCAAAAAGCATTTAATTAGCATCCTTCATAAAGTGTTTGGTGAATTGACGTAGTGGTCATATATTTTCTTATGAATGACATTTTGCTTAAATAATGTTTTGAACTAACTTTGGCATAAAGGTGTTCTAATCGGCTTATAATTCATATATGCAACTGCTGATAACTTGCTATATATTCTTAGTACAATTTTTTTAACATTGAAAGTAGATAGGCATATTTACTTTCTTATTTCATAATTTAATATATGAAATAGGAAGAACCAAAACTAATTACCTGTGAGAATAAAAACCAGTCACATTTTTGTTTTTATCATAAATTGTTTATCTTTTTCACATTTCATTATGTCAACACACGTACAGACACACGCACATACACATACTCATTTCTTATAATTTCACTTCACATAATGCATGTGCTTTTTCTTATAACTATTTGCCACTACACTATTGTATTGAGCAATACATTCTTTTAGTTGTTCCCATAATACTGATCAACACACTCTTTCAATCATTCCCATAATATAAAAGCCTTACGTTTGCAAAATTTAACCCATATTACCTGATCAAACTCACACAATGTCTTTCAA
The DNA here is from genome assembly GCA_020226215.1 of Sindora glabra. Lineage (NCBI taxonomy): Eukaryota > Viridiplantae > Streptophyta > Magnoliopsida > Fabales > Fabaceae > Sindora > Sindora glabra. The sequence goes on along the minus strand of CM035235.1, from coordinate 15,324,602 downwards.
TTGGATCAATAGCTCTTATGTTTGCTAAATTTCTTCATTAGCCTATTTATAATGCTTAAGGACATTCTGAACAATTTTTAGCATCTTTAATTTATCAAGTTATAATTTATACATTCTGTCTTCATATATGAAACATATTTAAAAGGCTAAATTTTTACAATCATATTTTTATAAATGGCTTATACTATAATTGATGATTTGAATCATGGATTGCTCATTATTGTCAAAATGCCATCTATGTATTTTAAATGTTGTCAAATTGGCTATGTGATTGTGATTATGGTTAAAGTTTGTTGTGCACAAAGATTATTGCTAACTCTAAAGGATAGGACACCTTTGTGAAGTAATTAAGTCTTGTCGAAAAATAAAAAAAAAAGGTTTTGAAGCTTGAAGTCCATTGAAGGTCTTGTGAAGTTAATTGCTTAATTAGAGAAATGCTCATTATGTTCATTACAACCTAAATAATTTGTTAATTTTATCTTATCAAAAAATACTTCCACCTAGTTTCAGTGTATCTTTACCACATTTATATTTTTTAGATGTTGAACATCATCTTTTTAAGTAACTTAAATTTAATAGAACTTAGTGTTCATTGATTAATTATTATGTTAAATTTTATTTATTATTTTACTTTTGCAAAATTAATTTTATGATGATTATTATACAAAGAAAGTTGTTTGTTAAGTTTTGAAAATTAATGATATCCTGTTGTTAACACTATCCTATTTTATTTAATAAAATATGATGTTTTGTGTTTAAATTTTGATAGATTCTTAAAAAAAATTGGAAGCAAAGCTCCTGTAAGTGTTAATTCTACTTTACAAAAGATAAAGGAGGTTGTCACCAACATGCTTGCCAAAGGCTTTATCTTAGGTAAATATACTATGAATTATTGCCATCATTGATCTTTGCTTTATTTGCCATTGAGTTCTAGTATGTTGATAGATGTTTGAGTATAATGTATGTTAACCATTAATGGATAAGGTTGATGAATTTTACATACAAAGTTTGTAATTCTAAAGGTTCATTCTAATTTTCATTTAATTATTGCAATTCTAGAGGTTGATTCTAATTTTCATTTGATTATTAAATGTTATTCACATGGATTCACTTAATATGGGCAATATATAATTAGCATTCTTATGCTAAAAGTAAAGAGGTGATTGAAATAAAATTCTTTGAATTTTTATGAACTGTTAGTATGAATATATTTGTTGCTAATTGGATTAACATAAGTATTAGTTTGTTAATGCCTATGGATTATTACCATAATATGTGTTCCATTAACAATACTATCAAATATACAAGGAAAGATATGTGATATCCCTATTAGTGTTTTTCTAAATCATTTGATGAGCACCATTAACTTGAATAGTTATAATAAAGAAAGAAATGTGATATCTCTTGATTCTCTATTTCTTTCAAGTTTTAAATTATCTAAGTTGCTATGCCATTTTATAATTTAATATGTATACATTTATCCATATTTCTTGCCTAATTTTGTTTTAACTATAAAAATTAAGCATGTTGGACTTAGGGGTTGTAATTTTAACCAAAAAATGCTTAAAATTTAAAACTTTCTCTTTGTTTGCATAACTTGAAAATTTGTCATTCATTTTACAAATCATGATATTTAGTAATCTTTTATCATAAATTAATCATGATATTTCCATATCTTGTCCCAATATTTTAAATGATTATGTTATAATGTAATTTGTAAGATTAATACTTATGTTGATTAACCAATAGTGTTTCAATTTATTTAAGTTATTTTATAGTTTTCTAAAATAAAGGCTTAAAAAGAGAAGGAAGTTGCATCTTAATCCACCTAAGAAGTGTCTGAACAAACTATAGCAGCAACTTAAGCCTAACAAATCCAAGGAATAATGTTGCATCTAGTTCAAAAGCACCTAAATTAAAAGGTAACACAAAATCCAAAGGCAAAGAAAGGGAGATCCTTATAACCAAAATTGTTCAAATAAAGGTAAAGAGAAATGCTCCAGCAAATAGAACTAGGCATAAAGTAATAGGATCATTTCACACATATGCCTAAATTTGAATCAAAAGAGCTTATGATTGCTTATAATTACTATAAAAACAGATATTTTGTGACCTTAGTTCACATGGCACTTTTAGTATGAATAAGCATCCTAGAGTATGTTCAAAGTTCCCTTATGCCTTATTGTTTGATCCTTCCCAATCCATGCTTTCATTTGAACCTAAAAAGAAAGGTGATAAAACTAACATGGTTGCTACTCCACAAGTTTATGATAGGGAAATAGTTAGAAAAACTTTAGCAGTATTTATTATTGTTAATGAACAACCATTTAAAGGTTGTTGAAGGATAAGGACTTAAGCATCAGTTAAGTAAAATACAATCTTAATTTCATGTTTTATTTAGACTAATTGTGGCTAAAGATTGTTGGAAGATGTACTTAGATGAGAAGGGAAACTTGAAAAAAATTTTAAAACCTAATTCTTCTAGAGTGTGTCTCACAATATATTTTTAGATAAATGTCTACAATCTAAATTAAATGACATTTATATCACACTTTGTAGATAACAATTAGAACTTACAAAAGAGGATTTTAAACTTTTATTTTATTCCTAATCATAAAGGGGAAACAACTAGAAAACAAGTAGAGAATTGCTTGCATGAATGAAGGATTAAGAATGTTTTCACTATCACTATAGAAAATGCTTCATCAAATGATATTGCTTCCTCTTATTTAAAGAAGAGGTTTAAAAATTCAAATGAGTTAGTATTGGATGGTAATCATATGCATGTTTATTATTGTGCCTACATTTTTAATCTAATTGTTAATGAGGATTTAAAATAATGGCATTCTTCAATTGTTGCAATTTTAAATGCAATTAGATTTATTAGATCTTCTCCTTATAGATTAGCTAAGTTTAAATGTTATATCCAACAAACAAAGATTAAGAGTGATAACTTTATATCTCATAATGTTTCAGCTAGATGAAACTTAACTTATTTAATGCTAGAGTCTACTTTAAAATTCCAAAAGGCATTTGAAAGGTTAGATGATGATAAATTAAGTTTTAGGGATTACTTTGATGAGAAGATAATAGAACCGCCTTCTTTAAAAGATTAGAAAAATGTTATGGTCTTCACCAACTTTCTAAAAACTTTTGATGATGTAACACTAGAGTTGTCTAGTTCTTTGTTTGTAACTTCAAACAATGCATTTCCTTAACTTGAATTAGCTCAAACCAAATTATTGAAATAGATTTCAAGTACGAATAATGCCATGAATGAAATGGCTGTCCAAATGAAAAAGAAATATAATAAATATTGGTGAAATGTGTAGAATATGAATCCTTTGCTATTCATTGCTAATGTGTTAGACCCTAAGTATAAGTTAGCTTACATAAAATGGTCCTTTGATGAAATTTATAATCCTATGACTACCTATGACCTAATTTGTAAAATGAAGTTAGACTTGCAACAAATGTATAATTAGTATTATAATTTTTATAGGGAAAGGAATCAAAGTAATTTAGTTGGTGGTGAAATTTCACAAGACTTTAGGCATGGCCTTCAAGAGGAGAAACATGCATATAAAGCTAGAGCTATAACATTTAAATCACATCTAAAAGATAAGGATTCCATTAAAGCAAAAAATGAGGTTGAGAGATACTTAACTGAAGCATATATTTATGGAGATGATAGCTTTAATGTTTTATAATGGTGGAAAGAGAATGTATTAAAATCTTGTATTCTATCTTTTATGGCTAGAGATCTATTAGTTATCTCTATTTCTACAGTAGTTTTAGAATCAACCTTTAGCATAAGAGGAAGAATCTTAGATATGTTTAAAAGTTTATTATCTTCACAAGCATGTGAAGCATTAATTTATTGTCAAAATTGGATCAAGCCCACTTTATTTCTAGTTGAGGATTGTAATTTTATTAAAGAATTTGAAAATTGATGAAAAATTTGAGAAAGGTAAATATATTACTATATAAATTATTATTATTTTCCTAATTTTCAAAAGCATGATTTTTTTTCGTTTAGAGCTTAGTAAAGTTGCAAACAACTTGTTATTATGGAGTTGCAATTACATGATAATAGTTAATAGTCAATGGCTATTGGGTAGATTAATTTTTCTCTCTATGTGTTTAACATTTAACATCTATAATTACTTTCTACTTCTTGTTCCTTACTGTCATGCTTGCTTTTTTTAAAATCTAATTTAGGTTTATCATAAATTTCTTTGCCAATCTACTCAAATGAATATTGATCTGGCTATTTTTTGTTTGTTTATGTAGGCATTGAAGTTAGCATTAGTAAATCAAATTGAGAAATAGTTATTATCTATCAGTGTGTTATCTTTTGATTTTTTGGGATGTAAGTAATTAAGTATTTTGGGATGTAAGTAACTAAGTATTGGCTTCATAATAAATAAATTTTGCACTTTTCTTCCTGGAATACGTGCTTTGATCTAGTAATAGGCACATTGATTCTTAGTTTTGTTAAGAGCAGTTTTGTCTTGTAAATTAACAAAGAAAACACTATATTAGTTGAAAATATAATGTATGATATAAATTTTGTTTTGGAAATGCCATTTACAATTCACAATAAATGGCCGAGTTTTAACGTAAATTTTACGTGGTGAGCGGGAGTAAATGCCATAAATTGTATAAATGATAAAAATGGTTTTATCGAATTGTTAATAACAACACGATAGATGATTGAACTATTACATTAAATTATATAACACTAATATATAAGTTAAATCCCGGCAGGAAATGAAAAAAATAAAGATATAATTCTTCATATTTTATATAATATAACTTAGAATTAGCTATATTTTAATCGGAGTAGGAATTTTTTATATGATATGAATTTGATAAAAACATGAAATTCATGATAAGTTTATACAAGTTCAAATTATAAATGATTTAATGCATTTAATATGAATAATAATAGATTAAATTAAAATCATTGTAAAATTAAATATATTGATATATTAACCCATTTAATAATTTATATTAAAATTTAAAATATTATTTAAAGATGATTAAAAACTAAATTATAAATTTTGAAATATAATAAAAAATAAAACTTATGTTTTAATGAACTGACAATAAAAATATAAAAATTTAATCAATGATTAAAAATATATTTAGTAAAGAATAATAAACAATTTGATAAATATAAGTTTATAAATAAAATTTATTATTTAAAATTATTAAATAAATTAGAAAGATTAACTCATTTCAACGCATCCAGTAAATAAATTTAATATGATAAAATCATTATTTGAGTTGAAATCGGAGTAAGCTTGTTGAAATTGTTATTAAACTTCGACAAAACATGAACTCAGCATGTAAAAACGAATGGCTACCTTAATTCTTTACTTCTACGATCTCCACTCTTGTTCCATAGAATAACATGGGGCTTCTTTTTGGTCATTTTCACGGTGCAAATGGGCTTTTTGTTGCTTGCAACGCGACTCAAGTCTCACCCACCATGTACAGATGACTTCTTTCTTAAATATATATTTCTTGGAGGGAAAAGTTATTTAATACACAATATTTTTTAGTTTGAACACAAAAAATTAAAGGAAAAAATATTAAATATTATTTTCTTTAATATTATTGCATTGTTAAAAATGTTAACACAAGAATTCTTTAATATTATTTTCTTTAATAGAAGTGTCAAGTCGTATATTGTTTTAACTTTGCAAGCAGGACACTAGTGAAGAAAAAAATTTTCAAAATAACAGTGGTTACTGCACTATTAAAAATACTAACAATAGGATTCTTTTTTTTTTTTTGAAAAAGTAACAAATCACTTAACACATATATATCATTATATCATTCTAGATTTGAATGCAAAATATAAAAAAAAATATTTTTTATAATTGAGAGGAGTGATTAAAATATTAGATTCTAACATATAAAGATTAAATATTAAATTTTAAATGTAATAAAATATATAAAATCTTGAAGAAACATCAAATATCATTTGAATTAAAGGTTTTTGGCCAAAAAAAAATACTTTAAAATAGCTACTATACCACTACTAAAAATGCTAATATAAGGTTTTTTACAATAAAAATAATAAATCGTTTAGTACACATGTATCATTATAAATTTGAATGTAAGATAAGATAGGAAAAGAAAATTTTTGAAAATAATATTTAGTATTATTACACTGTTGGAAATGTTAACATAAGATTTTTCTAATAGTAGAAGTAACCAATCACTGCATACACACGCATATTGTTATGAGCTGAACGCGAGCACTAAAGAAAAAAAAATTAAAATAACATTAAATATTATTATAATGTCATTATAAGAATTTAAATTCAATTCATTATCAATATAAATTAATTTTATATTATTATTCATTTATATATTATTACGTTTATAAAAGTTAGTAATTTAAATAACATGTTATTTTCTTATTTATTAATAATGTAAAATTTTATATATTAATAAGAGATCGAATTTAATCTTTTGTTATGCTAACACAGTTTTTTTTTTTGTTATTTTGGTTGTTATCAGCAGATGATTTGCTTTCATAGTATTGAATTTTTTTTCCTGGCTTTGGGGAATTTAAATTTTGTTTATTTTGTCGGACAGGTTCTTTTTTTGTAAAATATGATTATATAATATTAAATAAAAAATATTTTATTTATTTAATATTAAACATAAAAATTTTATTAAGATAATATCCTTATTTTTATCATATTTTTAAATCTTTTTAACTTATAAATATAAGTAATATGTTAATAGATATATAAATAATATTTTGTTATGAAAAATAATTTCTCACCAAACAAAATCAAGCGCTTTTGTTATCAAAGCTTTTTCTCAAAATTATTTACACGTACCCACAATCTTGAGTTGCAAACTTTGTTGTATAACATGCAACATGAAGTAGAGTTACACCATAAAAACCTCTCCTTTTTTTTTGAAATATCAAATATTCTTTTAATTTTGAGTGGCTGAATTTTATTTCATTTAATTTAAAAAATTTAAAAATTAAATCCTTAAATTATATAAAAATTAAAATTAAAATTAATATTTATTATTTTATCAAATTAAATATTTTATTAAAAAACTCTTTAAGTAAGAATTATAATATTATAATATATTATTTTATTTCCTCATTTTTTCAAATAATTTTTACATAATATAATTAATAAAAATTAAATCAGATATATAAATTTTTAATTAAATATTTCAAAATGAATCATGAAATTATATAAAAATTATGAAATAAATTAATATAATATAATATTATAATTTTGATTTAAAATTTTAATAAAAATTATTTAATTCTATAAAATAACTAATTAAATTGATAATAAATATTAATTTTAAATTTTATAAAATTTAAGAAATAATTTTTAAAATTAAAAAATAAAAGAAAATAAGATTTAACTATTCCAAGTTAGGAGTTGTATTTTGTATTTTTATTTTTATGCAAAATACACATAATTACCAAGAAATATGACTTTCTACCAAATAATCTCCTAAACTTTCAAATTTTACAAATAAACTCTTGAATTTTTTGAAAAGATAAAAATATTTAGAAAAATCATTGTTATATTTCACTTATCGGTAATTAAAAATTATTATTATATTTGTTAAATTTTAAAAAATTTTTTTACTTACCCTGGTGCTTAGCTGCTGGTAAGTGAATGAGCAACAATTTATAATTATTACTAAATGATTTTTATTTTTGAGCAAAATATATATAACCTTCATGAAATATGGATTTCTGTTAAATAACCTCTTAAATTTTTAAATTTTACAAATAATTCCTCTAAATTTTTTGAAAAAATAAAAATATTTAAAAATGACACTATCATATTTTATTTATTAATAATTAAAAAATGTCCTGATATTTGTTAAATTTTGAAACTTTTTTCTTTTACCAACAATTTTAAACTGTTAATAAGCAAATGAACAACAATTTATAATTATCATTAAGTGATATAGAATCATTGTTAAATTATTCTATCTATCTTTCTTGCCTTTTTCATGTTTTTGAAAATTTTAGAAAAATTATTTATAAAATCTGAAAGTTTAAGAGGTTTTTTTGATAAAAGATCATCAAATGTTACATGTATTTTGCCTATTATTTTTTGATTGATTCAAGGGATGGGTTGACAAATGTAGCATTAGCCTGCTGTCTTGCGCACTATACACTGTTGACCGACGACGACTGCATGAGACTACGTAGGTATCCATCAGTGTCGCTGTCAAACTAATTGTATAATCTCCCTTTGTAACATTGCTATTTCCACTCCACTTTCCCGAAGTTCTTTAAATAATCAATTTGTGTTTTCTTCTTTTTATTATTCAATTTAAAAAATGTACTACCGCGCATAAATTGAACCTTTTTTTTTTTCTCATTTTTCTATCCTCTGACAGGGTTGGAAGATTCAGAATGAATGCCAGAGAAAAAAAAATATTAATTTCATATAAAGATTTGATAAAATCATCGCTCAGTTACATAAAATTATAATTTTTTTAAATAATAATTTATATGTATAATTTTATTTTTAATAAAATTATTTGCATAAATTTATACAAATAGATGGAATTATATATATGTACTATTATTTATAAATGAAATTATAATTTTATATAATTTAAGAATTATTTTACTAATGACTTATAATTATAGAAATGAAAATGTTAATTTTGTAGAAAAGAAAAATGCTTCAAAATGAAATTGAATATTTTTGATAGGACATGGAGGAAAAAGTAATAAAAGTATTGTTTAAGATCTTTTCATCATGCTTCAATTACATTAGGGAGTGATCCATTTATAATTTTTTGGGTTTGCTTGGTTATTACTCTGATAAAACTATGAATTTTTTCATTAAATTTGTAATTTTTATATAAAATTTGTAATTTTTTCATAATAATATAAGTTATAGAGTACAATTATTCATATAAATCTTATAATTTTTTCATAAATTTTTGTAATTTTTTAATAAATCTCATAATATGACCAATAATAATTTTAGTATGAAAATTTTAAAAATTTTATAAAAAACTACAAAATTTTATCATAAAAAAAAATTACAACAACCCTATCATGGCTCATAATTTTTATATGGAGTGATATTCATAACTTTTTCTATATGGGATGCAGAAAAGCTTTATATCAATACCTTCTTGATAAGAAAATGATAAAAAAAAAGATTTAATCTTTTTTTAATGTGCATTATGATTCATAACCTTCTTTATTTATATGAAATTTATAAAAACAATTTGTCTATCTTCCCAAATATAATAAGAAAACAACATAAAAAAAATTAAGGAGTGAATCCAATCCTTTTTAAGGTGCAGTGAAATTCATAAATTTTCATTTATATGAAAGAAAATATTGTGTTTATTTTTCTTCAATATAAAAAGAAAAAAAAAAGGATGATTCAATTCCCTTTGGAGCCCATAAAAGAAGAATTATTTTACTAACAAAACCTTTCCCAAGAAAGGGCAGTCAGAAACAATTTGGATGAAAATAAACGGAATAAAACATATAAAAAAAGTGCTTTTCCTCTAATGGGACCTTATTATCAATGCTCGCTCAACCTTTCTCTTAATCCCATGACTTTTTGGCATTATGCTGGTTTTTGTCAAACCGAAAGGTACCTTTTTTATGTTAAAGGGTTACCGGATTGCAGACACAGTTAGTGATGAACTTAACTGGCCTCCATAAAGGAAAAGGGCCTATCAAATTCAAAGCTGGCGACTCACACCTATTATTTAGTCAATTCCCACTCACCCTCTCCTTACAAATTATGAAATTCATAATATTAACTTTAATTCTATTTAAATATCAATTTTGATGATAACCAAGCATTTTTTATACAGTTGCTATTTAGTAGAGAACATTTGTTACATTAGACCTAATTACAACTTGAAGAATATTTAAAGATATTAATTTAAAATTTTTTATTTAATCAAGTTCAATTATAAAAGAGGAAACTACACTAAAAATGATTTTAAATATTGGAGAAATTATTTTTCACAATTAAAATCTTATATCAAAATGTGCTTTATAAGAGTTGGTGCAAATTTGGGGTGAAACATTATTTTGAAATGTTTAAAATCGACTTTGAAAATGTTTTGAATAAAAAAATAAGTGTTGAGTTTTATGAATTAATTTTATGATCTATTCATACCCTCCACAAATAATTTCAAATGGGGTGAATCAATTCTTCGTTTTTAGTAAGTTACTGGATGGCTTAAATTGACTCTTTAATCTATTTAGATACATTTGTTTTAATTGGGAGCAAAAACTCCTATTGAATTAATTTTACAATCAATTCAATGTGTTTACAAGCAAACTTATGCTAGGTGAATCAATTGGAGAATTGATTCACCTAGTGAAAATTAAAAAAAAAATTAGCATGATAAATTAATTTACTGCAATCTAATAGAGCATTAATAATTCTTTTTATTGTCTAATGAGCATTTAAGGCACTCAACTCCCATATAAAGCTAAGAACATGAACAAAACTCATTTTAAGAACTTTACTATTCCATTGACATAAAAAATACATTTCTTTGTTCTCTAATGGTCAAAATCCCTTGAACCTTTTAGGTTCAAATTTCCTATTCTACTTCTTCATTTTATACTTCACTCTTGAAAGTTTTTGAGCTGAAATTTCTTGTATTAAACTCACTTCCTTTGTATTTTAGGGTGAGTTATCTATAAGAATTATAAGAAAACTCAAAAAGATTTCATTATATTCAAGAAGAACATTATAACAAGCTTATTCAAGTCCCTAATTTAAACTTAAAAAGATAGTGAATTAGCAAAATTCAAGTCAAGTAGGCTTAGTAGTGAATGTAATCCTTAAAGTGGTAGATCTTCAAGGCTAAACTATTGTAAATATTATGTTTGCTCTTCTCTTCCCTATCTTTTTTAAATTCTTTGCACTATAATTGTTATAATTGTGATAGTTATTTATTGTGTGCTTCAAATTGATTACTTTTCAAGGCTAAATGTTCATATTGTGTTTCCATGTATTTTATCATTGAAAAAACTTTAAAAATCTAAAAGTTATTTTTAAAAGTGTGTAAAATTTTAAAACTCAATTTACTCCTCTCTTGGATGGAATCCTTAGCTACAACTAATATCCAAGCTTGGGTTTTATGATCTCAAGAGGATTTTATAAATTCATTTGGTTCTAGTATTTTATCTAAATGTCTTCCATTAAATAAACCTCTTGATTCAATGGACAATATTATACATATTAGAAATAAAAGATAAAGGATTTTTTATAAACCACTAATATGGGCATGTAGGAATTGATTAAGAATGGATACAATCCACTAACAAAAAAAGAAATAATAAAGGAGTTTTGAAACTAAGAAATAATTAGAGCAAGAATGAGAAAAAGAAATATCTCTTTCACTCTAAGGTAAAGTGGATTCTATTAAATTCTTTATGGCCTAATGCGCATGAAAGTGTATCCCATTGCTTAACTGTAAAAAAAATGTGGGATGTTCTTGAAGTTGCTCACATAGGAACCTTACAAGTCAAAGAAAGCAAAGTTCATACTTTTGTTTATTAGTATGAACTTTTTTATAATGAAAGGTGGTGAGTTTATTAAGAATATGATGCAAAGATTTACTACTCTTGTTAATTAATTGAGTATTTTTGGTAGGACATTTATGAATATGAATTTAGTTCACAAAGTGCTTCCCTTATTGACTTTAATTGGCAACCAAAAATCATTGCAATTAAAGATACCATATAAGTAACAATTCCAACATTACAAAATCTCTTTAAAAGCTTGGAAAAGCATGAAATAGAGCTCAAAAGATATGTTAATGATAGTGATAAAAAAAAAGAAGAAATCACTTATCCTCAAAGCTAAAGCAATCATTGATAAGGAAAAAAAGTTAAGATGATAATCTTAATGATTCCATTAAAGATGATCTAACTTTTCTCACTAAGAAATATTAAAGAGTACTTAAGAGAATTAGTAGAAAAAGAAGAATCACTCTCTACAACAAGCATATTAGCAAAAGAAAAGGAAGTAACGAAGCAACTCCAACATGCTATGAATGCAAAAAGTTAGGGCACATCATACTTGACTACCTCATATAACTTAAGAGGAATAGCTCAAGCAAGAAAGCTTGCCTTGCAACATAGAGCGATGATAATGTTGACTCAAGTGGTGGAAATGACAAAGGTGAAGAGAAACTCTTGTGTTTGATGGCTTTTGGAGATAATGATAGTGATGAGATATCTATTACTGATTTTAAAGAATCTTTTAGCTTTGTACTTACCATTCTTGTCAGGATTTATTTAAGGCAAAAAAGAATGTTATTAAAATCTTATTTTTATCCTTATAAGATTGAGTTTTAATGAATTTTATCCTTTATTAAAAGTTTATATTAATTTGATCCTTGTAAGATTAACTCAACATTAAATTTTATTCTTTCAATAGTAATTCAATAACTTTAATTTATATATGAAATGGTTGAAATTTAAGGTGGAGTTAATCTTTCAGGGACTAAATTGATATAAATTTTTATTAAAAGATGAAATTAATAGAAACTCAATTTAATGGGAACCAAAATAGTTTTTAGCCAAAGAAGAAAGAATGTTGAACTTTTTAAAAAAGATTATATCCTTTTTAAAAGAAGACATTGAGAATATAGAAAAAGAAAATGATTAAGGAAATTGAAAGCCCTAAGAAAGTTTCAAACTTGTACCTTTTGTGAAAGTCTCAAGCAAAAATTAGATTATATATAAACAAAACATTTCAGAAATTTAAAGAAGGAAAAGATATTCTTAATGCTTTGTTTAGTAAAAAAAAAATAGTTTTAACAAAGAAGGCTCTGGTTATACATTAAATAGGAAAATTGCTTTTTTACAAAAGCTTTTTAGTTAAAGAAATAATGAAAAGGCAACCCACATTACTACAGAATGACCATTCTATATTGGTTGATAAATGATAGTTAAAGGAAAAAATCACATTTATATTGACATAGTAACATTTTTAAAAATGATAATATATATAAAATGACAATCATTAAATATAATTGATATCTATATTTACATAGTGACATTTTTTAAATTTATGAGAAACTTACAATAATGGTTAACATTATAATTGATATCTATTTGGATGATTGAATATGCCATGAATCTTAAGATGTTGGTGTTTATATTAACCAACATTAAAATTGATATAGCATTAGTGTTTTTTGTAAAAATTATTCTAACTTTATTTGTCTATTTTGCTTCAAGTTGACATCATTACTTTCAAGTGTTAGTTGTCAAATTAAAAATAGATGTGTAAATGTTTCTTCTAGTGTTTGTAATTTTCACTTGCACTCTTTTTTTTTTTTTAATGTTAAGGTTGAAATTGAATGCAATTCACTCATTTTTTGGAAGTGCTTTGAATTTATTAAAAGCACTCTATCCAAGACTCTAATGTCTCTTGTTTTCAAATAGTAGGAGATATTAGAGCTCTAAATAGGATGCTTCCATAAATTTAAAAGTTTCAAGATTAGATATAGGTTATATATAAGAACCGATATCTAAAGGTATATCAATAACTAACTAACTTTTGTATTGACAATATTATTGAAATTTGTAAAGTATTAGATGTGGGTTATATATAATAACCTAGAACCTACGTCTAAAGATCATCTAAAATAAATTAATATTTGTATTTACAAATTTATAATGTCAATAGTTAGCTCATTTGAATTGCATAATAGCATTCACAAACGAAGTTGTAATGTTAAAATTCATCTCATTTAAACTAGACTATGACATTTATAAATGAAGTTGTAATCTTAATAGCCAACATATTTAAATTGCACCATAACATTCATGAGATTTTAAGAGATTAAGAGCACTTATAACATTGATTGTAAAAAAAGCAAACATTTAAGAGGTATATTAACAAACTTAACATGAAAAATTCATTTTTAAGACATCAGTTGTATGTTAATAACCATTGTATAATATCCTATATCGCTTATAAATTTCACTCTATTATTTGTGTGAAACATATCTATGGTGCCTTAGCCTCAATTCTCTAACTTTAAAGTTTGGTTTTGATCAAAGATAGCCCTCTTCCATCTTACTAAGCCTATTTAAAGATGCTACAAATCATGTTGAAGGACTTAACTTGATATATTAAGTTAGTGTGTGATTCTTTGATAATGATAAATAAGTGAATCCTAAAATATTAGAGAAGAAACAAGTCCTTTGATTAGATTTGTGGCATCTCCAAATGGGTTTTTTTGAGATGGAGGAGGAGGTTATCCTTGAATTCGTTCCAAACTTTATTATTAGTAATAAAGACAAGAATATTGCTTGGACCAATAATTTAGTATTTAGTAAAAAAGAATTGACAATAAAGAACATGTTAAAAAGTAGTATATTTGTTAGTGATAAGATAGGAGTTTCCTTAAGGATTCCAAGAGTGAGGTATCTCTTAGCTAATGAGTGCTTTGAGTGAAAAAAACTCAAAAGGATTTCATTGCATTTAAGAAGAACATTGTAAGAAATTTCTTCAAGTTCCTGGTTCAAATTTGAAGAAATAGTGAATTAATAAAATCCAAGTCAAATAGGCTTAGTAATAAATGTAATTCTTAGAATGGTAGATTTGTAAAGCCGAACTACTATAAATATTATGTTTATTCTTCTATTATCTATCTCTTTTAAATTATCTATACTATAATTGTTACAATTATGATGGTGTGCTAATTATTTAATTTGTGTGTGATTCAACTTGATTATTTTTCAAGGCTAAATACTCATATTGTGTTTCCATATGTTTTGTCATTGAAATTTTTTTGAAAATTTGATGTTGTTTTTAAAAGTATGTAAAATTCTAAAATCCAATTTGCCTCTTTTTAGGTGGAATCCTTAGCTATACATGGTTTTGTGAACCCTACTACGTATCAGACTAAAGTGAATAATTACTCTCCTTTAAGAGAGTGTAAGAAATATTTCCCTTCCTAAAATAATCTCTATTTAATTAATTTGCTTAAAATTTACAGACTTGCATCATTAAGTACCTTTCCTTTGAATGTGGAATTCATCATTATTGGTGACTCAAACCTAATATTTCCTAAAAGAAAAATACTATTCTTCACTCTTTTTGTATTTACTTCTTGCTCACTCTCTTCTTATAAACTATAAGGTTGACAATTTTATAGGTCTCGTTACTTATTAAAAAAGAATAAATAATTACACCCCTTCAAGAGAATGCAAGAAACGTTCTCCCTCCTAAAATGACCTCTACTTATTTAATTTGCTCAAAATTTGTAGAATGCATTGCTAAGTGACTTTTCTTTGATTGTGGAATTCATCATCATTGGATGATAAATACTCATTCTATTCTTCTTATTTGTTATTTAAAGTAAACGTAGTAAAATTAAAGAAAATAATAAATAGTCTTAATTTTTAAATAGAAAAGAATTAAAATTTATTTTTTATTAAAAGTTTATTAATACATAAATTGATGAATATTTACTAAAATAATATGGGAAAATTTTGAAAAAATAAATAGACTTTTGGGTTTTTCAAATGACAATAAATATGAATAAAAATTTCAATCTGAAATGACAAATAAAACGGAATTGAGAGAACATATAACATGGAGTTGGTTTAATATCATTTTGTTTTCGGATCTTGCTAACTAATTTTTATATAATAAAATTTAATTGTTTGACTTTTTTTATATTGATGACAAGGAATTCGATCTTAGTACTTTCAGTAAATTATTTTTATTCTTATCATTAATCCATCATCCAGGGGCTTATTTGATATTTATAATTCATTCGCAACTATCATGTGATATAAGTTGCATGCCAATTGCATAGATAAACAAAGGATTGAATCTCATAATGAATGACTTATTGGGTATAGAGTCTACAGACTAACTTCAATTTTTACAAGAAATTGAAAGGGTGGCCTTAAGTGAGAGAAAAAAATATAAAAATTAACTGGTAGGTCTTATATAAAAAATTGAGAGAATTTTGATCAGCTAAGTGATATGTCCTCCCTTACAGAGCATGATGTTGATGGAAGACTGTGTCATATCTTTGTTGTAATTTTTAAGTCCTTTTTAACATAAAAATTTATTAATTTAATATGGAAAAGTAGGTTGAAGGTGTTTGGTTAGATGGGATGAAACAGAATATAATTTCTATTCTATAATTATATTGGGTTTGGTAAGAAATGGAATGGAGTGTGAAAAATGTAATTAACGATAATAATATATTTATTATAAAATAATAAATATCTTATTAAATAATTTAATATTATTAAAACAATGGATATAATTAATAATAAAAATTGTTACACTTTAAAATTTTAATTTACTAAATTCTTATATTAGATATTTTTTCAAAGAATACAAAAATATCAAATTTTAAATTTTATTATTAATAATATAATTATTAAAATATTTTAATAGACAAATATTCAAAAATTAATACTTTTTATCATATATTAACAAAAATAATATTGAAATATGTAAAAAATATGAGGATTATGCGTACAAAAAGCCCAATTCATAAATAATAGAATAGCTTATTTTATTACTTTTGCTATAAAATGAATATTCCATCATTTAATGGAATAGTCATTTCTTAGAAAACTAATATTTTCATTTTATAGCACATATCAAATAAGCTTTTAATTAATCTTATTCTTATTTTCATTTTATTTCATTTCATTGAATTCAATTAAATGCACTCTCATAGTAATAAATATCAAGTAGAATAATTACATCTCTCTAAATTTTAAAAGTATAAATTATTAATTATCATAGTATCTAAATGCCAATTGATGTTCGTCACACAAATTCATTTCCATTTTTTAGGTTGAATTATATCATTGGATTTACATATATGGGATTCATCAATTTCTCATAAAAAATTTCAATTTTGAATAGGTAATGATACACTTTATGCAAATACATACTATTTAGCCCGCGTGAGGCACAAGTTTTTATTAAAAATATGCTCCCTTTATTTTCTTAAATATCATTTTTAAAAAGTTATTCCTATTTATTTATCAATTTAGGAGGATTGTATTTATTATTATTATTTTCAAATATTACCTCTTCTATTTAAATAATTGATCAATAATTTACTTATTATTTGATTTTTAATAAATGATATATTTGTAAATTACAACTCATCTTTTTTAAAATTAAAATTATTTATTGTATTCGTTAAAATTTGTGCATCTACCTTAAACCATACTTAAAAAAGAATAGAGGAAATAATACATAAAAATTGTTTTTATAAACAGCAAATAATATGTTAGCAATAGAAACATTTACATATAAAATTTAAGTATATAGATTTATAATATTAGCATGTGGCTTATGTAATCATATATGTAATTATTATTTTCATGTTATGAGCATAAAAAAAACTCATATGTAATAAAAAGAAAAATATGTTACAAAAGTATAAAAATATAATTTGTTATATTTATTTTGCAATTATACATCAAGGTTTATAAAAATAAGCTTTTAACAAATACACTACTTTCTATTAAATAAAAATAGGAAAAATCAATTAATTTTCTTCATAGGTTCTTCACAATTGAAAATTATAACTAATTTAAAATCAATCTTTAATATAAAAGCAAATAGGTAGAATAGAAAGTATAAATAGAAAATCTCACAAGTTATTCTACTCCACATTTATATTTGGTGAATCTTATTTGAAGAAGTATTTAATTTAACGAGTCTTTTCTAATAGATGCAAAACGATTACATGTAATAAGAATCTATTTGTAATAAATTTCTTTTTTGCAAAAAAATTATATAAAATGAAAGATGACCATAGTTTTAATTACTTAACTCACATTTAATATTAGAAACATTTGCATCTATTAAAAAAGGGAAATTTTTTTTCTTATGAAGATTTGATTGGAAAATTAAATACAAACTCATCAAAGTTTTTTAATATCTTTCATATTTCTAAATTAGATTGATTGGCTTTCAAATATAGTACTTACACACAAATTTCATTTTTATAAGAAAAACAAAATTTTTTCTAATAACTATATAATATTGATATAATTTTAATAAATTCATTTTTTATAAAAAAATTTATAATATGAAAGATGATCATAAATTTAAATCGCGTGGGTCATATTCAATGTTAGAAACATTTGTACTTATCAAAAACGGAAATTTTTATTACAAAAATTTGTTCAAAAATTAAATTCAAACGCATTAAAATATTTAAAAATTTTTGTTTCTAAAATGGATTGATTAAAAATTTTAAGTACAATATTTACTTACAAAGTTTTTGAATAATTATATAACATATAAAATACTTAAATGCCACTTCCATTTATATTCTAATATAAGAATATTTTAAGTACAACATATTATATAATAAAAATTTGTGAATCAAGCATCAATCATGAATATATCTATACTAATCATCCAAGTTCAATTCCAAGAGGAAAAGTGAATTTTAAATTATTTTGTTTGATATATTAATTAAAATTAAACTATAGTTTCTATATCAAAATTTTGACAAAATCCTAATTGCGCACAATATTTCTAATTTTAATTATAGCATTTATAAATTGATATTGATATTGAGAAGATATTAGTAAAAATAAATAAATAAAATTAATTTCCATTTTAAAATATTTTTATCAAAATATAAAATATATAATTAATTATTTGAATTAATACCTTTTATATCTATTTATGTAATAAAATATATGAAATTTGATTTTTCACTTTAGAATTTTTTTATTAGAATAAAATATATAATTAATTTATATTTCTATATCAAAAGTTTAACTTGTTTTGAGATATATTAATTAAAAATAATATAATACTTTATATATATTAAAGTCTTGTTAAAGTTCTAGTTAATGAT
Source organism: Sindora glabra (assembly GCA_020226215.1). Classification (NCBI taxonomy): domain Eukaryota; kingdom Viridiplantae; phylum Streptophyta; class Magnoliopsida; order Fabales; family Fabaceae; genus Sindora; species Sindora glabra. The sequence continues at coordinate 15,305,705 of CM035235.1, read as the reverse complement.
AATATATTTAATTTTTAAAATAGTATTTAAAAGTTAATATAAAAATATTAACAAAATTAAATTAGTAAAGGAAACAAAAATAGTGGATGACTTATAAAGTAACAAGACTTAAAAAACAAAAAAAAAGAGAGTTGAAAAAAAATGAAAATTATGTTTATCATCTATAAAGCAATAGAAGTGAAAAAGGAAAATATGCTTTGGATTAAACTCTGATATCTAAGATTAAAGGAAAAGTAACTATAAAATTAAATTTAATCTTAATGTTAAAACATATTTCTTTTAACAAAAATAAAAAATATAATAAATTCATATTTTTATATTGAATGTTTAATCTATTCTTTAACACATATTAGTTAATAATATATTAATACTTTTTATATTAAATTCTTGACAATTGTAAAAATTACAATTGATGTATGTTTAACTTAAAATATTGCACTTAAAAATTTATATTAAGAAAATATTAATAAATTAAAAATAAATAAATAAATAATTTTATTTTTTACATATTTTTTAAAAATTGAATATATAATAAAATAATTAAATTAATACTTTCAATAATAAAGATAAAATTAATATTTTCATTTATGAAATTATTAAATACTAGCAAAATGATCCCTAAATTATATAAAATTATAATTTTTCCCTTAAATAATTATTCATATAAATAATTTTGTCATTTCATTCAAAATTGAATAAACAATTTCATTCTTAAATGATTGAAAGGATGATTTTAAAACACGGAATTATAACAAAATAATCATGTTGCCAAGATAATTTTTAAATGGTATAAAATTAAATTTTATTTTTAAATAATTATTTGTAAGTATAACGAACAATACAATCGAGGGAATAAATAGCATGGAGTTTTACATCGAAAGTAATCTTTTATAGAAAATTAAACTTTTTAAGAAATAACTTCTCATGCAAACTTTTTAAAAAATACTTAAAGTTATTTAATTAATATTAAGGTAGTGACACTTATCAAGAAGTAATTTTTTATATTTTATTTAGTTTAATTTTAAATTTTTTAAAAAATATTAATAAAATAATTACTACACCTTTAATATTGTTAATATATATTGATATATTTTAATTATCATTAATTAAATTTAGTAAAGATAATTTTATTTTTGTATTTATAAAGAATGCAAGAAGTAGAACTTACTTAAAAAGTAGTGGATAAGTAACTTCTTATACTTATAAGAAAGAGATAAATAATGACCAAACAAACTATTTACTTCTTTTTTATTTCATAGAAAATAAATTTTTTTCATATTATTATTGCCAATTAAATGATTCATAAATTTAGGTTATTATTAAAAATAAAATTATAATTTTTTACAATTAAAAATATTATAAATATAAAAAATAATCCATAAATTGAATTTCAAATATTTTATATACATTAGATTAAATTATATAAATTTACCTCATAACAATTCTTAATTTTTATTTGAAATTCAATTGTCTATTCATTCTTGATAGATAGATATATATATATCATAAAAAAATTAAGACGTACGAATAATTTTAAATTATTAAATTATATTTAATTTATATAATATTATATAAATTAATAAATGCGAAACCATTTGATTTAATAATATATAGTACCACCGGAGCACGGTAAACTCTTCCATTTATCATTACTATTTTATAATTTAGAAATTCAGAACTAAAATTATTAATTTTTATCCGAAGTATTTTCCCTGCAAACACCCGCATCAACCAAAATGTACTATTCTGTACCGTTGAAGCAGGGAGGGAAAGCAGTCGTCAGCAACTTGAAGAGTGGAATTAACAAAACACAACGACCACCAGAATCTTGGCTGGATGCATCCTCTCACTCTCTCCCCTCGATTTACCCTCACTTTTTCCGTTGATTCGGCCTTTTCCCACTCTAAACATCATCTCCATCACACACTCTCTCTCTCTGCCTAAAGCCCCTCAAATCTTCCCCCATTACTGCTTCGCAGAAAGATAGACCAGTAGCCCCAACAATGCCCAGCTTCTTCTTTATCTTCGTCCTCTTCTTATCTTCTTCACCTCACCTTCTATCTTCCAAGCAAGCCTTTCCTGCCCACAACCGCCGAGTTCTCCACCAGCCCTATCACCCATTGGGCTCTCTTCCGCCATCTCCGCCACCGGCTCCTCCTCTTCCGTCTCCTCCGCCGTCTCCTACACCGCCAAATCCCAAGTACCCATCTTCCACTACCCCCACTAACCAATCCCCCTTTTTCCCAACCTACCCTGCTCCCCCTGCTCCTCCTTCTCCGACCAGTTTTGCTTCTTTTCCTGCCAATATCTCTTCCCTTATTCTTCCTCAAACACCCAAGTCCAAACACTCTTCTGGAAAGCTCCTCGGTGTTGCCATTGCCGCTGTTGTTGCGGCCGTGGTTGTAGTCGGCATTGCTGCTTTTGTATACTTTCGCCGGAGGCGGAAGCAGCATTCTGGAGACCAAAGAATCTTAGATCTGAATCTAGTCTTAGACTCTTTCAGGCCAATGCTGAAACCAACAATGGAGTTCCCAAGCTTAGAAACTCATCTTCTACTAGCTCTGAGTTTCTGTATCTGGGTACTCTTGTAAATTCGCGAGGAATCGATGATAGATCAGACTCTCGGAACAATAATGGTAACGATGGTGGTACGTCCTTTGATGCTCGGAAAATGGACTCGCCGGAGCTTCAGCCACTTCCACCGCTTGCCCGGCAAGCTTCATGGAAACATGGAGAAATAGAGGATGTCGGTTCAGGGGCGGAGGAGGATGAAGAGGTGTTTTACTCCCCGAGAGGGTCTTCCAATGGTAGAGAGAGTTCAACTGGAACTGGATCAGGTTCTCGTAGTGTGTTTGCAGCCATGGCGGCTGAGAATTTTGGTGCAAGATGCTGTGATTCCACTTCTAGCTCATATTCGTCTTCCACTTCTGCGTCACCGGCTCGGTCACATTCGATTAGTCTGTCGCCACCAGTGAGTGTAAGTCCTAGGAGATCGAGGTCGAAGTCTCCGGAGGCTACTGTGGTTCACAGTCATCCTCCGCCTCAGTCACCGCCGGCTCCAATACCCCAGACTGAAACAAGTATGGTAGATGGAAAAAGTTCTGTGTCTTCAACTTCACTTTCATTGCCAGAGAGAAATAAAATTATCTCACCTACATCGTCAGCTGTTTTCAATCACTATGTGCAATTATCTTCAATGTCGTCAACGCCAGAGAGAGGTTTTGGTCAAGAAACCCATTCTCCTTTGCTTTCACCACTTGCATTGTCACCCAATAGAGCTCTGGAGAAGAACTCAGATTCAGCGTTGAAAACCATGGATGCTTCTGCGTTTGAAAATGGAGAGTCTTCTTCGCCATCTTTTGCTTCTTCAGCATCTTCATCACCAGAAAGAAATCTGCAGAAAACTTCATATTCGTCACCAAGATTATCCAGTGCTTCAGAATGCAGTATGAAGTCCCTGCCTTCATCACCAGGGGGAAATGTGGAGAAGAATTCACACGAATCACCTAGATTATCCAATGCTTCAGCTCATGGTAGGAAGTCTCTGCCTTCATCACCGGAGAGAAATATTGAGAAGAATTCACATGAATCACCAAGATCATTCAGTGCTTCAGAACGTAGTATGAAGTCTCTGCCATCATCACCAGAGAGAAATGTGGAGAAGAGTTCACACGAATCACCAAAATTATCCAATTCTGATCGTAGTAGGAAGTCTCTGCCTTCGTCACCAGAGAGAGATTTGGAGAAGAATCTACATGAATCACTAAGGTTATCCAGTGCTTCAGATCATGTTAGGAAGTCTATTCCATCATCACCAGAGAGAAATTTGGAGAAGAACTCACACGAATCATCAAGATTATCTAATGCTTCAGATCATAGTAGGAAGCCTCTCTCGGCATCACCAGAGAGATATTTGGAGGAGAATTTACATGAATCACCAAGATTATCCAATGCTTCAGATCATAGCAGGAATTCCATGTCTTCATCTTCAGCATTTTCTTTGCCATCTTCACCAGAAAAAGTTTCAGAGCCAACTCTAGATCAGTCTCCAAGAATATCGAGTTTTTCAGATCGTTGCAGAGAATTTCCTCTCGCCTCTAGCCTATCGTCACCATCCCTGCTTTCATCACCAGATTTACAATTGAACATAGCTTCATCTAGGACCACGTCACCAACCTTGCTTTCTTCACCAGAGAGAGAGTTGATTCAAATTTCATATCAATCAACGAAGGTTGAAAATGTTTCAGATCAAATTGGACCATCTCCAGCTTCTCCAGTGCTGCCGCCGCAGCGGAAACAATGGCAAATCCCAGTTATTTCAACACCAATTGTTAAGCCCCTTAGAGTTTCACCCCCTCCTCCACCACCGCCACCACCGCCGCCTCCTCTTTTAGCAACTCGACAGCGAAGACAGTGGGAAATTCCAGTTCCTTCAACCCCAGTTGGTCAGCCCATTTCGAAGCCTCCTGAATTGATACGCCCTTCTAGGCCATTTGTTTTGCAAACCCCAGAAAAAATGGTTTCCCCTGTTGAGTTGCCTTCAAGTTCTCAAAATGTAGAATTAACAGATGATACCCCAAAACCTAAGTTGAAACCATTGCACTGGGATAAAGTGAGAGCGAGCTCTGATCGGGAAATGGTGTGGGATCACTTGAGGTCAAGCTCATTTAAGTAAGATCTTTATTTTTCTCACTGCACTTCACTTTTGTTCTGTCATAGTAACTTCTTCCTCTGTAGTTCGTACATATATTATGGTTATGACTTACCTGTAGCATATGTAATATTTGAGCATCCATATGTTTATGTCACAATTGGTGCTTTTAGACGAACTGCAAAAGTTGGTTTTTCTTGCAGATTGAATGAGGAGATGATTGAAACACTTTTTGTTGTGAATACACCAAATCCAAAACCAAAGGATTCCACTCCACGGTCAGTTCTTTCCCATCCTAATCATGAATACAAAGTACTTGATCCTAAGAAATCGCAGAATATTGCAATTTTGCTGAGAGCACTTAATGTGACCATAGAAGAAGTTTGTGAGGCACTGTTAGAAGGTAATTTACATTTATAGTAATGTACTTAGATTGCACCTGCAGTTCATTTAGTTTTGTGTTAATTATTGATGATTTATTATTTTTAGCAGTGTTTCTAATAAAGAATTCTCTTGTACAGTCAAGTTGTGTGTTTCACAAATTCATCATGTTTAAATGAATTGACAAGACTAAGAATGCCAAGTAGAGATATCAATGAGATAAGTTGATCTTAATATGCTGGATTGTTTTGCCTTTTCTCTCTAATTTCGTTATAGACGCTCATCAGGTTCTGAAGATTGGAAGTAGATCGGTTACTAGAGGCATTGGATTACTATGAGAAATGTTTCTTTTAGGTTTACTGAGAATCTTGTGAGAAATTTATTTCTGTTCAGAAAATACCCTACTTGTTTGTCACTTTTGGCATGTTAAAAGGTAATAGAATGATTTGTTTTGTCTTATTGCTTTCTTTCAGATCCATATTTTAGTTATCTTTTTTTCTTTCTTTTCGCCCTTTGTGAAAGCATTAACCTGTACAGTTTAATCCTCCCCCTGTTGTGTATCATAAGTTATTTGTCAGTTTATCTTTTCCTTTTAAATTTGCTTTCGGTCTTGACCCACTTGTAAAAGTCCCTTTTTATTCTCTTTTATCTTGGCATTGTACACATTTTGCGGAATGGTTTTCTCTCAATTATATTTTCATGATTTTGTCTTCAATTATGCTATGCGGCAATCTTTTTACTGTTTAATTCTTTTTTCTTTGTTTGGATTTTCCACCATGTATACAAAAACTGGACATGCATCTGAAATTATTTACCATTATGCAGGTAGTGCTGATACATTGGGAACAGAGCTACTAGAAAGCTTGTTAAAAATGGCACCAAGCAAGGAAGAAGAACGTAAATTAAAAGAATATAAAGATGAGTCACCAAGCAAGCTTGGTCCTGCTGAGAAATTTCTCAAGGCAGTGCTTGATGTACCTTTTGCATTTAAAAGGGTAGAAGCTATGCTTTACATAACCAATTTCGAGACTGAAGTGGAGTATCTCAGGAAATCTTTCGAAACTCTGGAGGTAATAAATCATGTTATACCACTTAGGAATTCCGAGAACTCGTTATCAGATATTCTTGAAAGTGATTAAGTATTATTTGACGACCATTCAATCGGGATGTTACATTCTCATAGGGCTTCTCCTTGGATGCGTCAAAAGTTGTACCGTACTTCTGTTCTAGCGGCTAGCTTGTTATATGCATTTTCTGATAGTTGTCTTTGCCAGGCTGCCTGTGAGGAGCTTAGAAACAGTAGAATGTTCTTGAAGCTTCTTGAGGCTGTGCTCAAAACAGGGAACCGCATGAATGTGGGGACAAACCGTGGTGATGCGCATGCGTTTAAGCTTGATACACTTCTAAAACTTGTTGATGTGAAAGGTGCGGATGGTAAAACCACCCTACTGCATTTTGTTGTACAAGAAATTATAAGAATTGAGGGTGCTCGACTCTCAGCTTCTTATCAAATGACTTGCCCTACTTTGAGTGAAGACACTAAGTGTAGAAAGCTTGGGCTACAAGTTGTTTCTAGTTTGAGTTCAGAACTAGCAAATGTGAAAAAGGCTGCTGCCATGGACTCCGAAGTTCTCAGCAGCGACGTCTCTAAGCTTTCTAAGGGAATCTCAAACATTTTTGAGGTGTTGCAATTGAACGAAACAACAGCCTCAGATGAAAGCAAACAAAAATTTTCAGAATCAATGAACAAATTCATGAGAATGGCAGAAGAAGAGATCCTTAAAATCCAAGCCCATGAAAGTGTTGCCTTGTCGCTTGTGAAGGAAATTACAGAATACTTCCACGGGAACTTGTCAAAAGAAGAGGCTCATCCATTCAGAATATTCATGGTGGTGAGAGATTTCTTAACCATACTTGATAGGGTTTGTAAAGAAGTTGGTATGATAAATGAGAGGACTATAGTCAGTTCTGCTCATAGATTCCCAGTTCCAGTTAACCCAATGCTTCCACAGCCTCTACCTGGATTACATGGAAATAGACAGTACAGCTCTTCAGATGATGATAGTCCATCTCCTTAGATCTATAAAGCTACATGTCAAGGTGGCTTGTTTGGCTGCATTTGCTGATAACAACCTGTAATCCCAGGTGATTTTGCTGGTGTGCATTTGTTGGCGCAAATGATGTAATATCTTTTTCTTCCTTTTTGATGTAAAAATCATGTACAAAGATTTGAATTATATGTCATAAGTTAATATGTAGAGTAGAAGATTTTCAATTTCTTGATTTACTATGTTCAAGTCTATATTCTTCTATTTATGCGGTGGGATGTATAAAAATATCTATGTACTGCCAAATTTCTTGACTACAGATTATCACCATCCAAGAGACCTCCGTCCTCACTTCTTGTTGTTGATTATTGTGTACCGTTATTTTTTACCGTCTATTATTATCACATGCTATTACTGATTATTAACTATGATCACTTATTATTATCAATCGTTACTTGACATCATTAATTATTATTTATTAATGACCACTTTCCATAATTACAAATGTAGTTGATCATTTAATTTGTAATGAAGACATCATAGATAATTTGATAATATATTTATTAGTATAAATTAAAATATAAAGACCTCTAAAGATAATATATTCCATAATCACAACTTTATATTTTTAATTAAATCAAATAAGTTAACATAATATTTTCAAAAATTATATTCTTTAACATTTTCAAAAATATCAAGACCTCTAAAGATGTCTGATTTTATAAACCAAATGTTGTAGGAATAATAGGATGAAAAGATTCAAATATTTAAGTTCATAAATAGATGGATTGTATGAATCCAAAACTTACAAAAAAAAAAAATTAAATTTTGGGTTGTTCAATTTGGTTAATGAATTAGTGGACTTAAAGTTAATAGATTGGTCTAGTCCATACCAAATCATATAAAAATATGAAAGAAACACATTTTGAGTGATTTGACTCATGTAAGATTTTGTTGCATTTTACAAACCTACAAATAATTAAGTAAATATAAAGTTGTGAAAATTATTCAAGTTGCCTTCATCATCTTTTTATATATTTAAGAAAAGATAAAATATTTAGCTCTAAATATAATTTTGATCTCATTATATATAAATTAGCTATTTTTTAATTTTTAATATATGCATGGGTTGCATTTGATTTCTTTAAAGATAATATTATATTTTGATATTTTAATATATAAGTTAGAATAAATTAAGTCTAAATTGATAATGTTAACCAAATTGAAACAAAAAAATTCTAATGTACTTGGAGATCCAACAAGGTCCCAAGCAAGTAGTTAGTTGAGAATAAATTTGGAACTTATATCCAAAATATTTTACATCTCTCTTCATGCTGGAAGAATCTTTTACACCAAGAGCCAAAAAAGTAGTCATTGTTCACTTTCTATAACTACTATTTATTGCCATTTATTACCGTTAATCATTATTTATTAGCACATACTACTATTAATCACCACTTATTACTATTGACCACCACTCACTATCATCTTATATTGATAACCACTTCAACCACCACAATTGCAGTTGACCATTCAATTTTTTATAAAGTCTTTATATATAATCTAATAATATTTTAAAAGAGGACAAATTAATTAAAACATAATAATGTAATGTGCCTAAGAATATTTTTAATTGAATCAAATATAGTAATATAACATTTTCGAGAATTAAATTCTAGAAATGAAACTCTTAGGAATATCAAGATCTTTGTGGATGTATGGTTTTATAAATCAAACACCACTATAAGGGTAATACGGTGTAAAGATTCCTATAATTACCAATACTCAAGTGATTGTGAAGTTATGAAGTTATTTAAGTTGCCTTTAGCATCCTTTTGTATATATTTAAGTAAAAATGAAATAGTTAGCCTAAGATATAATTTTGACCTTCTAACATATAAATTAGTTGTTTTCTAATTTTTAATGTATAATTAGTTGCATGTGATTTCTTTAAAGATAATATTATATTTTGATATTTTAATATATAAGTTGAAATAAATTGGTCTAAATTGATAATTTTTTCAATTCAAAGATAAAAATTTCTAATATATATAAAGAGATCCAATGAGATTCCAAGTAGGCAATTATGTGAAAATAAATTTGAAATTCACATTGGAGAGATTTTACTTCTTTTGTATCTAAAAAGCATCTTTTACACTGAAAGGAAAGAAAATGGCCATCATTCACTATCTTGGATAACCATCCACCACTAATAAATATTGTTTATCATCTCTCACTACCATCAACCACCATTTACCATTATTGACCACTATTCACCATCATCCCCTATCAGTGACCACTTTCCACCATCATAATTATGGTTGGCCATTCAATTTTTAATGAATAAATCATAAGTAATCTAAAAATACTTTTTAAGCTATACAAATTAATAAAATATAATACTATAATATTTTTAAGAATATTTTTAATTAATAGAGAAATATTTAAATAAAAAATAAGGAAGAGCCTTTACAAGTGAGGAGGGTTTGCAGAGTTATAGAGATTTAGTGATAAGTGAAGACGAACTTGAAAAACAAGATGTGCTTAGATCATATAAGGCATGTTTGATTAGAGTGAACTAAGAGAAGGAAGAAATAGAAACAAAGGATAATACTAAAAATTTTAATGGTTTTGAGATTGTAAAGGATACTAATGGAGGTGGACTTTATCTTAATTTCATCATATCTTAAAAAGAAGAAGAAAGGATGAATAAGTCGTTGAAACAAATGTTGATCGTTAAATTGCTAAGGAGGAAGATTAGGTTCAAAGCCCTGGAAAATAAATTGTATTAGCTTTGGGCTAAAGATAGACTACTTGATATTATTGATCTCTAAAACAATTTCTTTTTAGTTAAATTTAGTGTCGTAGAAGATTACGAGGTTGCTTTGACAAGTGGTCCTTGGGCTATATATGATTACTATATCAAAAGTAGACAATGTGAGTTAGAATTTAATTTAGAGGATGTTAACATTGATTGTCTTGTTATATGGGTTCACCAATCCATCTTTATGATGAAAAATTCTTGATGTTCCCAGGAAATAAGGTTAGAAAAACTCTTAAGGTTAACATTATGACAATTGGTCAAGTTAGAGAGAAATATGCTTAAGTTTGCATAGAAATTAACCTTAAGGAAGCATTGTTGGCTAACTTCTTTATTAAAGGAAAAAAATATTACATTAAACAATGAAATTTTTTATATGATGTATTTTCAATGTGGCAAATATAGGCATTATGCAAACCGTTACCCTATAAAGCTGATTACAATAGAGAAGGAAGCAACAAGTGTTATGGTCCTTGATAAGCAATCAGAGGGTCAGAAAGGAGAAATTCTAAAACTTGCTAATAGGGAATGAATGATAACTCAAAGGAAGAGGAAAACTTACAACTTAAAGGAGTAAGGCAAGGTAAAAACAATACTAAGGTTATCGATGTACTGTTTGAGTTCAGATATAGCATCTTGGCTCATGAGGAGGAAGATCAAGAGAATATTATAATGATAAAGGATGAGATGCAAGAGGATTGAATAGAAGAGAATATTTTAAAGGAGTCAACAAGAAAAAAAGTGAATTAACTAGAGTTTTATCTAAAAATAATCTGTGTCTAAGAATAATACTATAGAAATTTGTTTAACAGAAAGGCTAGGATAAACGTGGCTTGTATATGAGGATAAGGAAAATGCCAATGCTAGTAGTACATCTAATAATCACCATATTGCAATTTGTGTGCAAAATGAAACATAGCCATAATGGAATCCTATCATAAGATCAAAATTTAAGGATGATAAGGAACCTAGTGATGAGTCCAATGAATATTTCATAACTATCCCACATTCCTAAAATACAATTATTAACAGATGTTATAATGATTAACAAGATGGTAGAAAATAAAGTGGAAGATGTTAGCCAAGCATTGAATCTAAGGCCACCTTATCTAAGTAGTTGTAAGGCTTAATGACCAAGTAATGGTAAGGTTAAATAGCAACAAGCTTTACACAAGTCAGTTGTGGTATCTCATCATATGGAGATTCAAGAGCTTAGTTTAATGAAGGTGGCAACAATGCATACAAGGCTTTAAAGTATGAAATTTTAATGTCCATCTTGTTTAGTATTCTCATTTTTTTATCATTGTATGATGAAAAACATAATTTTTTAGAATTGCTAGGGTGGCAATCATGTTGATTTCATTACACATGTTCAAATAATTCTAGGAGGTTATCTTCTTAATATGATTGTTTTGATGGAAATAAGAATTAATGCTGCTAAAGGTGAAAATATTCTAAAAAATATATAATTTTCTAATTAGTGTTTAGTTTTAGGCTATGTTTTTTATAGAGGTATATAGATTAGTTAGAGGAGTCAATTTATAAATATAAAGGTGTTGGTAAAAAACATTCAATTTATACATGTTAAAATCATCGTGGAGAATAAAGAGGTTTAGTTTTTTACTACAATTTATGCTAATCCTTCATATAAGATAAAGGTTAAATTATAGAGTTAATTGAAAATTATCAATGAATAAATGTCAGGAGCTTAGGTAATAGTTATAGAATTTAATGATATTCGAGACTTGCATGAGAAAAAAAAAAGAAGGGGTGTTATTTAATTATTAAAAGGTTCAACTCTTTAATGACAAAATTCATTATTATAATCTTCTAGAAGTAAAGTTGATAAGTGTCCATTTCATGTGGATCAGCCCAAATATCTCTAATTATGATCCATTATTTGCAAAACTTGATCGTGCTTTAAGCAATCTAATCTAGATTGGCATATCTATTTTCTTGAAGCTTGGGTCAAAATTCTATCAAGACTTTTCTCTAAATACTATCTAATTATGATTAATTTGGATGGTTAGTAATGCTAATAATCACCTCTTCCACTTTGGAGTAATTTGGTTAACTCATGATGCATTCAATAACTTTTTATCTTTGAATTGGAGGTCAAAATTTGATATCACCAAAGCTTTAAAGGATTCTATTCCTGTTGTGTTGGATCAGAATAAAAATGTATTTAGATATTTAAAAAAATGAAAGAAATAATTATTAGTTAGAATTGTTAGAATTTAAAGAACTCAAAAGAGAAGGTACAACTCTTATCTTAAAAAACTGGAAAAGGAATTACAAGTACATCTTTCTAAAACTCTGAAACAGGAGAAGATGCTAAGGAAAGAAATATCAAGAGTAGAATGGTTAGGTAAAAGAAATAGAAATACCAAATATTACCACACTAAAATAGTAATGAGAAGAAATAGAAATATAATTATTATGCTATAGAACCTAAAAGGAATATGGATTAAAAGGCAAAATGACTTGTGGACTCTTATAAAAAAATTTATGAAGACTTATTTTTTTAAGATACCAGAAATTGGCTTGTTTTAAACACAAATATGAACTTTCTTATTCTAAATGAAAAGCAGAATGCAAAGCTCTTAATTCTAGAGAACAATATGAAAATTAAAAAGGTTGTATTTTCAATAGGTGGAGATAAGGCTCTAAAGGAAGATGGTTATTTAGCTTTGTTTTATCAAAAGAACTAGCAAGTGGTTGGTGAAAATGTGTGTAACTATATCAAAGAGATCTTTAATGGCTAAGACATTCTAGGTATTAATAAAATGCTTATTTGTCTAATTTTAAAGTTAATAACCTAGAGTTTGTTAATTACTTCTAGCTTATTTCTTTATGTAATGTCCTTAATAAAAACATTAACAAGATCTTAGTTAATAGGCTAAAGCCAATATTATTAGATCTGATTTCTCCTTATCAAGCCAATTTTGTTCTTAAATGATGAATTTAAGATAATATTGTAATTGCTTAGGAGATTATTCATTCTATAAGAAGAATAAAGGGAAGGAGATTTTTTTTACTTTCTATGAAAGTAAATCTTTAAAAAAGCTTACAATAAGTTGAATTAGGAATTTATAAAAGAAGTTCTTTAGAAATAAATGTGCATCATCAATTCATTGATACAATTATGCAATGCATTTCTTTTGTCTCTATGAATGTATTGTGAAATGATAGTAAAATTGAAGATTTCAACTAGTTGTATAGTGTCCAACAAAGTGATCCCCATTCTCATTATATCTTTGTTTTATGCATGGACAAGTTGTCTTATATTATTAGTGATGTTATTTCAAGAAAAAAAATGGATCCTTATAAAGGCAGGTCCATTAGGGCCTTATATTTCTCACCTGATATTTTCATATGATTTGCTTTTATTTGGAGAAGCAATTAAAAACCAGATTAATGTTGTGTATATCAAATGTCAGGTCAAAAGATTAATCAAGCCAAAATAAGCATTTTCTTCTTCCAGAATGTGAAAATAGATACCCAAAATTTAATTATTAATAAATATAGTTTTACCTATTCTTCTAATCTTGAAATGTACTTAGGCATTTTGCATGTGCATAAAAGGCTATAGACACCTAATTAAAAAAGTTCAAAATTAATTAGTTAGCTAGAAGTCTTTTTGCCTATTTATGGTAAGTCATGCAGTTCTAGCCAATCTTACAACCTTTACCTATTTCTACTATACAAATTACTCTAACTCCTATTTTAGTTCATATGGGGATTGAAATATATGAATGGGCTTTTATTTACGGTCATGAAGCTAACGAAAGAAAATTTCATATAATAGTATAGCTTAAGATTTGTCAAAATAAAAAATTTAGAAATTTAAGGTTTGTACATCTAAAAGATAGGAGTAATGCTTATTTATTAAAATCTATGTGGTAGCTTTATTTGAGTTACTAAGATTTATAGGCCTAAGTTTTGGTGCATAAATATATGTAAAAAAAGTTAATTTGAATATTATCCCCACTTTCAAGAATGAGATATTTTATTATGGAAAGATTTTTGTAAGTTTTGGCATAATTTTCTAGAAGGAACTTATTAGCATATTAGAGATAAGAGCTTGGTGAAATTTTGTGATAACTTCTGGCTTAGGCATTCTTGCTTAAAAGAAGTGGCTAGTGGTCAAATTCCTCATTATTTAAAGAAAGTTGTAGTAATAGATATGAAAAATGACATTGAAGGCTAAAACTAGCAAATTATAGGAGAGCTTTTTTCTCTTAAAATCCAATCAAAGTTACATGTTGTCTTGCCAATTGATAATATGAGAACTATAAGTATGAAAGTTTGGTGAAGGAGCAAGAATAGTAAATGTATTATGAAGAGCACATATTTTGTTATTACAAACTTCATTATGGGATAAAAGGATATAGTTTGGTAGAAAGTTTAGGAATAAGATGGGCTGAAAAAAATCATTTCTTCTTGTAAAGACTCTACAACAATAGTTTATTAACTAATGAATAATGGGTTAAGAGAAACATTGGAAATTTGCATTGCTTTTAATGCTCTACTTCAATAGGAAACACTTTACATGCCTTAAGAGACTATTTTGTCATTCGGCAGCTATTAGCACATTAAACTATTCATATGGTTGAGAGCCCTTATAGCCTAAGCATGATGATATAATTATTAGGGGTGCACTCTACCACTAAGCTAATAGCCTATCTTCCATGGTTAAACACTAGAAGCAAGCTCGTTTCTTCATTGTAGATCTCTAGTAGTGGATTCACCAAAATTTGGTTCATTAAGATTTCATTTTTTATAATGAGAAGTGGTTTATTAAGTAAGGACTTGTAGTGTGGTTGCTATAGAATTAGAAGAATAAAGCTATTTTTTACCTTTAGTTCAACTTCTCGAAATATCCGATCCTCCAAATTATATAGTTCAAACATGCATTAAATATGGCAAACCTTTACATGAAAGCTATAGGCAATGTTATGGTTTACCACACCATCAACATAGCTTGGAAATGCCCTAATTATGATTGGGTTAAATTTAATATTAATAGGGCCATTAACCATCAATTTAATAAAACTAGTTATAGTGGAATTTTAAGAAATCCTAAAGAGGAATGGATCACAATTTTTTTATAAAAACCTAGGCTTTTATGACGTTATAATAGTTGAAGCTTAAGGAGCTTTAGAAGGTCTCATTATAACTTGGAATATAGGCTTCAAATATGTTATTCTAGAGTTAGATTCCAAGTCTTTAGTGGACATGCTTACTAATGACAAGATAGAAAACTTGAACATAAGGAGATTGATCAAGTAGTGTAAAAGGTTGACAATAAAAGGTGGGTAGTTAAAATTCAATGCACTTATAAAGAAGGTAATAGGTATGCATATTGGTTGGTTAACTATAATATTTCATGTGAGTAAAGTATACATTGCTTGGAGAAGCCTCCTACAAATTTTTGAAAAATTCTTATATTAGCTTATGTTATTGGGATCTTTACCTTTAGACTAGTTCCTATGTAGGTTGTTTTTTTTGAATTGGGCTTTGCCCTTCTTATTTACTAAAAAAAAAAAGAATAGTTTTAATTGAATCAAACATGGTAATAAATTATTCTTAAGGATTACATTTTTGGTAAAGACTTTCTTAAGAATATCAAGATCTCTAAGAATATATGATTTCATAAACCAAATGCCATTATAAAAGTAATAGGAAAAGGTAATAGGAGGTAAAGATTCCTATGGTTATTGATACCCAAATAAATGTGAAGTTGTGAAGGTTATGGTGTCTTCGACATCCTTTTGTATATTTAAGTAAAGATGAAATATCTAGCCTTAGATATAATTTTGACCTTCTAATATATAAATTAGTTATTTTATAATTTTTAATATATAAACCAGCTGCATTTGATTTCCTATTGGAAAAATTATATTTTTTTCCACTTATGGTATTTTTTATTGTCACTTAACACACCTATAATTTCAAACATTACAATTTGTTTAGTTGTACTTTTTGCTATTAACACCTTGCTCATTTAAACTTTTTTTTATCCAATTTTTAATGAAAGAATCCATAATATGTAAGGTAAGTGAAATTGGGTAAAACTACATGTTTGTAAAATATAATTTTTCTATATTTCTATGAACTAATATCAAGAATTCTCAATGAGGACTAAAATATACAAATTTTGTCTCCTTATTATTGCAATACATGGCATGGGTAAAAAAAGTCAACTAAAACTCTTAATGTTTGTAGATAAAGAAATTTGAGTATTTTATTACTAATAATTTTGTAATATATAAAACAATAATATATAATTTGTAAATCCAAATCAAGGAGATATAGCTAATATATTTTTTAGGTCCTAATTAAAAATTTTGAGCATTAGTTCATATAGATATGAAAAAAATTATAATTTATTCCCCTATGATAAAAAAAAACTTTTAGTGTTATATTAGCACTAAAATCTCAATGCTATTCTTGTGCAATGTCAAGAATTCTCATTAAGGACTAAAATATACAAATCTTGTCTCCTTATTATCACAATACATAGCATGGGTAAAAAAAGTCAACTAAAACCCTTAATGTTAGTAGATAAAGAAATTTGTATATTTTATTACTAATAATTTTGTAATATATAAAATAATAATATATAGTTTGTAAATCCAAATCAAAGAGATAGACCTAATATATATTTTTAGTTCTAATTAAAAATTTTGAACATTAGTTCACAAAAATATGAAAAAAATTATAATTTACTCCTCGATGATAAAAAAATTCTAGTGCTATATTAGCACTAAAATCTCAATTGCATTCCTATAAAAATTTTAATAATTGTATTATTTTTATAATTCAATAATCTAATTTGACAAAAAATTATTTAATTTTGGCAAGAAATCAATTATTTTTCAAAAAATTAGATTATTGAATTTAAAAAAATAATACACTTATCAACAATTGCATATAAGTAGCATTGAGTTTTTAAAACTAATATAGTACTAGAAGTTTTTTCCTTTATAATTTCCTTCTAATTCACTTAATCCACTTATTATAGAATATTTTGTTAAAAAATAGTGGAAAAAAGGTTTAGATGGATAAGATATTAATATTAAAAAACATATGTGGGCAAATTATAATACTTAAAAATACAAGTAAATTAAATAAAAATTATAAATGATAGAGGTGTAAATTTTCCTTTAATATATAAGTTGAAACAACTTATGTTTAAATTGATTATTTTTGTCAAATTTAAGATAAAAAATTGTAATCATCATATAAAAATCCAATGACGTTTCAAGTAGGCAATTATTTAAATTAAATTTAAGATTCCTATTGGAGAAATTTTACCTCCTTCTTCATATAAGAATCATCTTTTACATGTTAGTTGACATTTGGTTTGCAGATTTTTTTTCATATTCTTAAAAATATTTTAAAGAAATGTAAGATTTTTATATTTAATTCAAATTAAAAAAAATCCTTTCAAGAATGTTTTGAACTCAATATTCCCTCAAAATATTCTCATAAGGAGAGATAGGTATTCTATATTTTCATGATATAAGAATATTTAATTGATATAAATTATTATTTTGCCTACAGTTTTTATTAAAACTTTATTATTATTAACATGTCATTTCACCACCATCTAATATTATTTACCACCACTAACTATTACTCATAGAAATTAATTATCTTTGGTAATCATTATCAATTAGCACCTACTACTGGTGACCATAATTCATCATTTCTTCATTGCAGTGACTACCATTTACAACCATCCATAATTGATGACTACTATCGACCATCACCATTTATTGGTGATCATTATTGGCAATCACCTACTACTGATGACCACATTCACTATTATCCATCACTGGCAACTATCCACTATCAATGATCACTGTTCACCACCACTCATAGTTCATTAACTATCATCTACTACCATTCATCATTAATGATTACTATCCAACACTATTATCATTGCCACTTGCTGCATATAACAACGTCAACCACCATCTATTACTATTAATCACTTAACTTTTAATAAGGATATTTTTTATAATTTAATAATTTTTTCAAATATATTCAAAATAATTAAAACACAATATTATAATATTTTTAAAAATATTTTTGACTAAATCAAATCTAAAGATATATATTTTCAAAATTTTAATTCTTAATAATCATTGGCAAAAATATTAAAGTTCTAATTTTACAAACCAAACGTTATTCATATGAAAAGAAAGTGATACAATGAGAGGAGACTAACAATCATGAGTCTGACTATCTCCATCTCTTTCCTCCTAGTAAAAGAATTCTCCTTGTAACAAGAAAAGGATGGAAATTTTCTTCACAATGTTAGAAAAAAGTTGTGAGTTGCATCACTTACTCACTTTGGAAAAATGATTTCAATTTTACTACATGTGATCCTTCAAGGTTATTGTAGAGTGAAAATTGACCGTGATTATAATTTTCAATTGTCATTAGAATGGTCAAAATAAAAATATCATATATATGCATAATCAAATATGAGCAATTTGTATATTAAAAAGGAAAAAATATAAGACATCCTTCGATTTTGATGTGGTTGGATTTTTACCCTTTTTTTGCTTTAAAAATTTCAAATTCACCCCTTAAATTATATAAAACTTGAAATGAATACTTATTATTAAGAGTGCTTAACAAACTTCCAGCCCACAAGTTTTTTACGGATTAAGCTTGCCAAAAATAAGTCCACAAAAAGCGAGCTTAGCCCATGCAGAGTGGATCCGCATGGGCCGTAGGCCGGTTAGTAGCCTATTTATAAAATAAAATTTATAAGTTTTTATGTGAATCAAATTGGTCAAAATAGCTCCGCTTAAAATGCAGGCTTTAAAATTTGTATTGATACATAATAATTTTTTAATTAAACTGGCAACATTTCTATATAAAAATTTACAAATATTTTTATAAAAACCTAAAAAAATTTGAAAATTTTTTGAATAACGGTGTTACCATTTCTTACTTATTTGTCGCATATAAAATCTGTAGACAAGTACAATTTTTTTATTACTTTTACTCATGAAAGAAATTACAAAATTTTATATAAAATATTATTTCATTACTTTTACAGTAAACTTTTGTAAAAACTCATAATTGTTTTTCTAATAGTACCATATAAAGATTTATTTTTTTAAATAATGACAGTAGTAATTAAATCATTAAATATATGTATATAAAAATTAAAAGTTAAATTCTAAATGTAGAAAAAAAATGTAAAACCTTCAAATGAAATTGAAAAGTTACTCATGATTTGCAAGCAATTGTAAACACCCCTTTTTTTTATGATAACACATAGAGTCTATAACTTAGGGTAGGAGCCGAAGCTATGTTCTCAACTTACATTTTGTAAGCAATTTTACCATTTCCCCCTCTGCGAAAGCTGCAGCATATGACTGAAACTGATGCAAATAACATTTATATTTTTTGATACTGATATAGGTAGCATTGATATCTATTAATCTCCAAGTCAGATCTTTTTCTACTCTTCTCTCATTGAGTCAAGATTATAATGATAATGACATTATAATAATATATCCGCTAATATTTCATTGAATCTTGGGATATATGGAATATGGTATTTAGGGTTAGATCCACGGACATGGCATCCATGAGATATGATAGCCTTTTTATTTATTTATTTTCTTCTTTCTTTTATATTCTAGATTCAATTTTAGGAGCTTGCATGCATATATTTAATAAATTAATTATTTTTTCCATTATTAAAAAATTTATTGTATAATTTTTTTAATTATTGTATTAAACGATAGGATTATACTCAATTTTACTTCAGATATTAAAACTTGAATATCTTAGAATGTGTTTAGTTGAATAAAATATAATAAGAATGAAAATGATTAAAAAGTTTGTTTAGTATATATAATAGAATGCGAATGCCCATTTCATGAGGAATGACCATTATATTAAAAAATTTTCCATAATAAAAATATTAGAATGAGTTATTTTATCATTTATGGATTAATTTTTTTACATATATATGTCTCTCATATTTTTCATATATTTCAATATTATCCTTTGTAAATATATGATAAGTTTTTTTCATTTTTTAGACATTTATCTATTAAAACATTCTAATAATTATATTTTTAATAATAAAACTCAAAATATGATATTTTTGTATCCTTTATAAAATATTATTTAATATAAAATTGTAAAAAATTAGAATATTTATGCATTTCTTATAGAAATTTTTTGTTAATTATAATTTTGTCAATAAATTTTAATTTGTGATAATTTTTATTATTAATTATATCATATATTTTAATATGATATTTATTATTTCTATAAGAAGGATATTATTGTCTTTCACTATACTTTTTTATTCATCATTTCTACATTATTTTGTTGTATTAAATGTAAAAATGTAATGGAATATTTATTTTATTCTTTATGATACTAAACATAATTATGAAATAATTATTCATTTCATTCTCATTTCCTTTTCAATTCCATCTAACCAAACCAAATGCACTATGACATTCAAATTAGGGGTGATCATTGGTCAGTTAATAACGATTAAGATTATTTTTTAAACCGATCATTCTTAATTGAAAAATATTTTTTTTCAACTGACTGAACTTGATTACATAACCTTAATCGAATTTAATCAAAATTTCAGTTTTAATCGGTTAAATATGGTTTAGAGCAGTTTAAAATTTTAAATTTTTTTTTAAATTTCTAAATAAATTGATTTAAATATTTAAATTAATTTATAAATACATATTAATACCATAATTCCATTAATATAATTATAATAAAAAAGTAATTAAGTATTAAATTATAAAAATAATTAATAAAATTTTAAATATAAAATTTTAAACAAAAAAATTAATATAAATTTTGGTTGGGTCGGTTAAGTTCGATTAGTTACGGTTAAAAATTTATACTCGTAATTAACCGACTATCCAAAATTTACAAAATTTTTCTTCCATTTTTATTCGATAATAATATATTAACTGCTCTTAACCGAATAACTTCGAATTCGATCGGTCGATTAAGAATGATTTGAAGAATTTTGACCACCTCTAGTTCAAATGAAGAAACTTAACATGAGTTTGTATATATTTGGAAGATGAAATTGACTAAAATTGTCCTTTTTCTCTATCACATGAAATGCAAGTTTGATGTATTAATTTGCCAATATGTCAAGTTATATATTGAGTTTTAAAGAAAAAAAGGCCAAGCAAACTATGTCAAACCAAACCAGTGTTTTAAAATTTGGATTGAACTGGTTAATTTAACCAAGAAACAAACCCTGATTCAGTTGGAGTAATAAATCAAATTTGCTTAAAAGGTTCAACAAATTTAAGCCACCTCAAACAATATTAATCTATAAACTTGTCTAGAACAATGTAACTTAATTTGGGCGAGTCAATGGATGCATTTCTCCTTCAATAGAATAAAAGTTATACTATTGGGCAGAAGGCTTGAACACATGATATTGATACTAATACTCTTTTTGCTAACCGCTTGTGCCAACATATACTAATACTCCTTTTGCTTTCCATTTTTCCATTAAGATTATTTAAAATGCTTTAGATAATTTATAGTAACTTATAATTTATGTAATAGTTAAATCATTTTTATTTGATAAATATTGATGCTATTTGTAATAACAAATTTAAAATTTTAATAGATTGAAATGAAGTATAATTTTAATATTATAAAATATATTTAAGTTGTGTTGGATGTTTGTAATTACAAAAAAAATTTCTCTTTTTATTGTAATACTAAAATTTTAATATTACTTTCTATTATATTTTAATAAATTAGTAGTTTTAATATTATAATTGAATGGTTCTTACAATTATGATTGAATAGTTTGTAAAATTATGATAGTGGCTTTTTGATTTGTATAATAATATAGATAATTGTTTTATAATTATAATAAGATTAATATTTATTTATTATGTTTTAAAAATATATTGATATAAATTAAATAGATTTAATTTTTTTTCAAAATGTATATATATAATATGCTGACCGATTGAATCACTTGATTAAATTGATTCGATCTTAATTTGCTCACCTGATCGAGTTAATGGTCAGGCCAAGTTATAATTTTATTATACCAAATATAAAAATATAATGAAATAATCATTTCATTTTTTATTATACTAAATATAATTATAAAATAATTATTTTATTTCATTTTCATTTCTTTTTTCATTCCATCTAACTAAATATACCGTTAGTTTTAATTGAAGAAACTTTTACATAATATGAATTTGTGTATACTTGGAAAATGAAATTGGCTAAAATTGTCCTTTTGCTCAATCATGTGAAATGCAAGTTTGATGTATTAATTTACCAATACATCAAGCAATAGATGTTGTGTTTTAGAGCCGGAAAGGCAAGCACACTATGTTAGACCAAACCTGTTTCACATTTACAAGGAAAAATATATTTTTTTAACATTATGCCACTAAAATGAGGGCATATATTTATGTCATTTAAATTATACGGATAAATAAATACATGCTATTAATTTTAGTGATGCATCAAGTGCACCATAAATACTCTCCATTTCTAAATAAGCCTTTGTTATATCAGTTTAAATTTTTTATTTATAACCATTTTTAATTGTTCTAAATGTTTGAGTTTAGAATAATTAAAAAAATAATAAAAATAATATATATTTTAAAAAATTATATTTTACCTACTTGTGATTTAGTCCTTTTTCACTTAACCATCTTGTGGTTTTTATTGTTGCAATTCACCCACATTTAATTTCAATTGATAACAATTTGCTCACCTACTCCTAAACTATTTTTCATTCAATATTTAGTAGAAAAATATATTGCATGTGATCTTTCCTTTCTTAAAGTTTATATGTCCATTGAAAACTAATTTACACCTAGAAAACCTACTTGGCATTCTCTATTTAGCAATTATGGACTAAGTTGTAGAAAATAAATCTCCAATAAAATTAGGATTCTTTTTGTGAGTTGGTTCTAAATAAACATTAAATTGAGTTAAAATTTAGGAAAGTAAAGATTATATGCAAATGCTTGTAAATTGAATTTTCTATAAAATTTTAGATATAAAATAATTTAGGCAAAATAAAGTGTTAACAATTAAAAACACAAATAAATAAATTGCAATGCTTAGAACTACAAGTACGTTAATTAAAAAAGGAAAAATTATGAGTAGGTAAAATGCATTTTTTCCTATATTTTATAATATAAATTGAATTTAGTAATACTATATATTTGATTTTACTTTATGTGAAACTAATGTTTAAAACAAAACAAATTAAGTAACCCATTTAGAACCACTTGCTAATCTCAAATTGGAATTAGGACTAAAATTTGTCTTATGCAACCTAATCTAAAACTAATTCAAAGTACAATATTAGTTTGTTAGGTTAATTCTATAAAGTTAGATTAACTCATTTTAACAATCCATTATAATGGAAAGAAATATTTAGAAATTTTGAAGATCCAAAGACCACTTCAAATTCACATTTAAATGGATCCCAATTTGAGAGTTTTAAGTCTCATATCCCCTCTTTGTTTGCAATAAATGAGCCATGAACAACCCATGTAAATATAAATCATAATAAAAAAATTGTTTAAATTATGCACTTAATATTTGTATGCTCATTTTAAGAAATACTCAGGTAGGTACTATCTATTATATCATCTTTAAACACCATCACTCAAATGCTACCAATAATAATGTGTGGGTCTATTTTGTCTAGTAACTAATTAAATATAAATAATAAATCAACAATCATTTACTATTAATTGTGATGGGAGAAAAAATCAAACTAACTCATAATTGATTACTAGATAAAATGGAACCACATATTATTAGTTGAAAACATTTGAGTGATAATGCTTAGAGATGATGTGATAGGCAATCCCATGTAAACATTTCTCTTGTATGTCCTCCTATAATCATAAATGGAAGATATTTCCATAAATATTAGGTTTGAAATTTTTTTTGGTAAAAATAATTTAAGGATAGAATAAGTTGTTTCACTCAAAGGTTAAAATATGTCATTGGGCTCTTTGGGGACTTACAAATGTGATACTTACAAAAAAAATCATCTAATCCCTTGAGATTTCTAGTAGTGAAAATTGAACCAAAGGTTAAGGAAGGCCCCTGGCTTCTTTGAGAGCTTACAAAAGTGGTAATTATAGAATAAATTGTCTAATTGCTTAAGATCTTTAACAATAGATATTGAACTTAAGACATGAGTGTTTGAAGATAACAAATCTTACAAACAAATCCAACCAAGAGGTTATATTATGTTCAAAATAAATCTATATACTTTAAATAAAATTGCATCAACTTAAAATTTATCACTTCTTAAAGGTACTGAGACCATTTTTAAAAATGATGTAAAACTTTTCTATATTTTCTTTTAACAAATACATTAACATTATTTTTTCTTTTAACAAATACATTAACATGAGTGGTAAGCTTTTTGAAAGCTTACAAAAGTAGTAATTATAGTATAAACTGCCTAATTCCTTAATGCTTTGTTTGGCATATTTAAAGATAAGAATTCATTTCATTTCTTTTTTAAAAAATAATTTCATTTTATTTTTAAATGAATTTTTTTATTTGGAATAAATTATATAAAATATGATTTTATTTCATTTTAAAATGAAATTTTATGTTTGGAACTTTAATTAAAATATATGAAATTCATTTAAAATATTTATATTTACTACATTAGCCTTAATATAATGTTTTATTTGTTTGTATAATTTGCTTTTCTCTCTTTTCCTCAAACGATATATAATCTATGATGTTAGAAATTTAAAATAATTTATTTATATAAATTATTTAAATAAATTATTTTAAATAACTTCATTTATATTCACAGTGAAAATAATTCTTCTCTTTCAATTTGCAATGAATTGTATATAATCTATGACGTTGGAAAGCGGAGGAGAAAAATAATTATATTAGAAAGATAATTGTGAAAAGGAAAGATTATTTATAATTCTTTTTCTCCCATGATGATGGCAAAAGTAGAAGATGAAGATAGCATGAGCTAAAGCAAAAGGCAAAAGGATAAGATTGTAAATAAATTAAATAGTTAAGGGTAAAGTTAACCAGTAAAAATTTTACATTCTAAATGAAATGAAATTTTACAAAATTCAAGCTAATTTGATAGGATTTTAAAATGGCAAGAATGTAAATAATATAAGATTTCAAAATGAAATGAAATCTATTGAAATTTAAATTCAAACATAATTTTTTAATGGAATTCATTTGAGAATGAAATGAATTCTAATTTTTTATTATGCTAAACAAGGAATAAGATCTTTAGCAGCAAAAGTTGAATTTAAGATATGAGTGTTCAAAAATAACAAATCTTACAAACAAACAAATCCAACCAAAAGGTTATTTTGTGTCTAAATAAATCTATATACCTTAAATAAAATTGCACCAACTCAAAATTTATCACTTCTTAAAGGTATTAATACCATTTTTAAAAATGATATACATGTTTTCATTTTTTTTAAGAAATATATCAGCATGCTTCATAAGAATTTTGTTAATTGAACCAAATCCGATAATGTAATAATTTTAAGAATCACATTCTTAGAAATTTCAATTTCTAAAAATACAAGATTTCGCATATGGGTGTAAAATAAGGAAATTGGATCGAATATAAACTAATATGTGATGAATCAAGTTGATAAGAACCGATTCATATTACACGTAAAAAAATAAATTAAATTTTAGAATGTTTAAGTCCAATTCATATAAGTGAGTTTGCAAATAAATCTATATTCACCCAACCCATGCAATCTTTGACCCACATAAATTGGTCCGTATTATTTATAAAAAAAAAATGAACTAAATCTTAGGTGGCCTGAGTCTACCAAAGTTTGCAAACTTAAGTCTGTTTTACACTTGCAAGCCAAAGATCTTATATTAGTAACAAAAAACCTCAAAAAAGTAGTAGGCAAAGTAAAAATGACATTAAAAACCCTACTCTTCATTTATAGTTGAGCATAATTCTCTAAATTACTGAAGAAAGTTCATGTTTATGAAAGATAATAGAAGTAGATAGCAAACTTACACTCTTAATTATATATGTCAAAGTAATATTAATAATTAAATTTATAGTATTATGAGTTTAAGTTATGTTATGGACTTGCTTCAATTGCACCCAAAGTTAAAAATTATTAGAGTCTTTATGTATATCAATAACTCTATATAAATAAAGCACTAAGATTGAATCTTGTATATCAATTCAAACTCTTATTTTGTCCAAAATATATCATTGTCCTTCCCTTAATAATCTACCTCCTCTCTATTATATCTCCCTCTAAATTTTAGCTGTGTTTTCAATATGGTATCAAAGCGGTACTATCCATCATAAGCTTGTGGGTTATACCACTATCATAACATAAAAACTAGATTATCAACAATGTAGAATTTAAGTTTATTTTTTTTTAATGGTTTTTTTTTTTTACTTTTAGTGAAAAAAAAGAAAAAAATCCAGAGTTACTACTATTAAGTTTATTTTTTTTTAGATTTTATTTTTTGAGTTTTGAGTGAAAAGAAAAAGGGAAAAAAAAAGAAAGTTTTGGTGAGTGAAACAAAAATACTAAAAAAAAAATAGTTTATGGAGGTATTCGACTTTGTAGAATTGCACTTTGCCAGAGAACAACGTTCAATGTCCAGTTTGGTCTTGTTGAAGGCATTTCGGCTAGTGTCACTAATTGGACTTCAAATCTAATTTGGCTGGAGGATACATGGGCAGCTGGCAAGCAGTTCTAGGTGATACATGCATATCACTCATGAGGTTTTTGATGACGTGTGAGTTCCACGCCTAGCCAATTGAAGAGAAGTGTGAGCCATTCTAATATCTACGGCAACAAGATTCCGGCAATAATTCCTACATCGGCTTTTGAGTTAATTTGTAGGATTGATTCTACACCTAATTTATGATTCTGATAAGGACTTAATTAGGACTTGCTTCAATTTGTGTTATGTTGAACTCTATTTCTAGGTTCTTTTTGTATTTCGCTTGAGGCAATGGCTTGCATGAAATTCGGTATTGTAGTGAATTCAGTTTTTTTTTTAAGCCATTAATTTGTATATCTTGTTGAATCTATTAGCAGGTTTGACATAACTATTTTGAAGAAGTTGCATCACAAAGATATTAAGAGGTTGTCGAAAAATAGCAAGTTTGAGGAATTTTGGCATTAGGGTTGACTTTAGTTGGAAACTCGTCCAAAATTTGGTTTAGTTTTCTAGTTTGCAGGCAATTGCTCCAAATATTAATAGTATTGCAAGCCTCACAGTGAATTGGTGAGTATTAAAGTTGTTTTGTTGCTACCCAGGTCTGCGAATCTCTACTTCTATGATTTTGAAGATGTTTAATACTATATGAAGCAAGATGTCATTTTGCTAATCAAGGATGGATTTGTTCCAACTTAGCTATTTTTAGTTGATAAGTTGCAGTATTTGGTTCGAACTTGCTATCTTGAATAGTTTTGGAGAATTTTATCTTCGTTTGAAGATATTCTTAAAAGTTTTGTGTACAATAGGATGGATTTCTTTTTGCCTAAGATGGATGTTTTGCTTCTGGCAAAATTTGATGCTATTTTCATAGCAATTGCTATGAGTTTTGAAGAGATGTTTTAATGGTTGGTTTGGTGTTTCCATGGTGTTCAACTATTTCAGTTTGTGTGTGCCATGCTTATTTGACATGGGAACGTGATGTGGTTATGTTTTTAGGTATATTGACATTGGAGTTCTTTGTAGTCCATTGGTGTTTATTGTTGAGTTGGTTGGATGTGATTTGGTGGGCTACTACAAGGACTAGTGTTTTTGGTATTGTTTTGATGAAAATGATTTCAATGACGAGAAATTGTTGAGTTTAACTTTAATTCTTGCAATTTTGCTTATAGCTAAATTGTATTGTTTGGTGCTTTACATGATTGGCTTTTGTAGATTAGGCCACAAGTTTTAATGTTTTCATGTGATATAGGACATTGTTTGGAGACTTGTATTTAGAGAAGTTTGATTTGATGAGGTTATCTTTGGTTTATGGTTGTTTAAATCATTGGTTTTTGTGTCTTTATGTGATTTGGAGCACTATTTGTGACTTGTTTTTCTATAGGTCTAATTTAAAAAGGTTACCTCTGTCTAAGATGGTTTAGGCTGGGTTTTGCTAACCTAGCATTGAATTGGTTCATGCAAGGTGTTGTAGTTTTTAACTTGGAACTTTAAAAAACTTTTGAAAGTTATGTTCAACCATAAGTGTTGGAGCTTTTAGCTTGGAAGTTAAGCAAGCAGTTCAAGGAAAGTTAGCAAAAAATTTTTGAAGTTATGGGTAATTCTATAAAGTATTTAAAATTTGTGAATATTTCCATTTAAGAGAAGTGCTCACAAATTGTTTGCGAAGTTTATCAAAAAAAAAAAATAGTTATGTTCTATTACATTTTGATTTTGGGAACTCAAGTTTATGTAACAAGTTTAAATTGAGTAAGGTTCAACTTGAGGGAAAGTGATAGAAAGTAATATTAGTAATTAGGTTTCTAATATTATAGGCTTAAAATATGTTATGCCTTGCTTGTTTTGCACCCAAAGTTAAGGGGCATTAAAGTCTTTATGTATATTATAAATAGAGCATTAAAGTTGAATTTTATATATCAATTAAGACTCTTATTCAATCAATAATATTTCATTTTCTTTCCTTAATTCTCTAACTTCTTATTTTTTCTTTCTCTAAACCCTAGCCATATTTTTCAATAATATGTGTGAAAATTATTACATATAGCAACTATTTTTATCCTTGAACTTCGTGTTGCATAGTATTAGAGGCAGAATCTTGAAACTTTCAAGTAAAACGGTGTTCCTCCTCTTATATTGTTGATCCCTTGTTTGAAACCACCAAAAAAAAAAAAGAAATTTCAATTCATTCGAAATTAAATTCATGAAGAAATTTACACATATTTCCAATGCCAAATGAATTGAATTATTGTTTCTTAATGCTTCCCATTGAATAATTTACGCATGTTGTTTCTTAGCGCAACAAGTAACCTAATTTTTAATTTTTAATTACTTATAAGCTAACTTTTAAAAATATTCAGCGCATTAAAAATTTGATAAGTTTTTGAAAATAACTCATAAGCTAATAGCTTTTCAAAAAAATTATGTGAATAAATATTTAATATATTTTCATTAATTCAATATAAATAAATAAATAATAAGCAAATAAATAAATATATAAAATTATAAAATATAATTAATTAAACTTATTATTATATTATTATTTCAATAATAAATAATATGAAATATCATAAATATAACTAATTAAATTTTAAGTAATTATATTTTAATTTTAAATATTTTAATTATATTAATATAATTTGATTTCAAAATAAATATAAATTAATTTAATTTATATATCTATTTATATTAATATATTTCTTTATATCATTTTACGTTTTTCAACTAATTCAATAATTAATTTTATTAAACACTTCTTGTATAATCAGTTAATGTATCAATTATTAATTATAAGCTTTTCAACTGTCAGCCACCGACTAGTTTATTACCCAGGTGTGCTAAACCGAAACAGAGCCCAAGTATGATCCTGCTTTTGTCTTCATCATTGTAAGTTATCAGCATCCACGCGTTCCAATATACGGCGGGCTTCTTCCTCTGTTGCTGGAACTACATTTCGAAGTCTAAACCCATTTTTCATTGTCTTTGCCTCAGGACGTACCGTGAAAGTGAAATAGAAAGTATTTGATACCTTAATCAAACAATAAAACAGCGAAGAGTAGGCTTATTATACTGTTCAATCTGTTGAAACTTGGAAGCAAAAATGAGTTATAGACCCTTTTTAGCCTTCAGTTCAAATATGACTAACCTCGCTAGATCTCAGCTCAGGCCTTGTAACATGAGCAACAACTTCAACATTGATTAGTGGCTGATCTGCATTATGAAGTTCTGTGTACAAAACACAGGATTTGAAACGCAAAAAATCCCCGACATCAACCTGCTCAGCAATTCATTTTCTTCAGTATTGTTTTAAATATTTGTGGGTAAAAGAAGTTTTAGAAGGGAGAGACAGATCATATATCCAACGAACCAGCAGAAAGGGCGGGCAACATGGGTTTGGGATGGGGGATGGGATGGGTTGGGAGGGTGAATGGTACAGCAGAAAAACATTTGCAGGATCTTTATGAATGAAAGGTTGTAAGCCCGCTAATGACTCAAACAATCATTCAAAACTGCATAAACCAACAATACTTTAATAACCTGCCCTTCTGTTATTATGTTTCATACGACTGCACATATAAGTGATCAGGAAATTACATTAGAAATGAAATCTCAAATAACCTAATAATCATTTTCTTTTCTTTTTGGGGGAAAGGTTTCAAGAAAATTGTATTTGAATTCAATTTTGTTGCAAGAGAAATCGAAGGTTGTTATCCTTGTGCACATAGTTCAAGATCATGTAACAATCAACGGGAAGTAAGTTGTTATAGAGGTAAGCTAATCAATGCTTCTGATTTATTAATACTCATATATTTGTTGATAATACTTGGTTATGATAAAGATTGGTGATAGTTCAAAGAAAGGACAAAGTACTCACAGGTCTCAAGAAATCGACATGATCAACTTCTAGAAAATAAGGAACCAATCCAGCAAAAGCATATGCGGTTGAAAAAGCCAATTCAAATGCTCGATGCATCAAGAATCCTCCGAATATTCGACCATGGATGTTCCTCTGCTGTGGCTGGCATATCAAAGAGTTCTCAAGGTGGGTATCCCTTAGAAGAATACTTTCACGGTCAGCCAAGGCTGGCATGTCGCAGAAAATTCTTCCCTCAGCCAATAGTACCACCAGTCTATTTACCTCCCCATTCTCCAAGTCCTTCTTCTCTCCTCCTTTTTTACTTTTCCTCAACTTATTTCTTGCTTCAGCTTGTTCATAGAGAAACTTTTCATGATCAGTTTCTGGTGAAAGCCGATTCACAGGAGCAGCCTTCCCACTTTGTGAATCCCGAGCAACAAATATGAAGTTGGCTGTTACAGCTACTGAGTCGGGAGCGTCAGAGCCCTCTGCATATTATCGATTGCTACATTGCATAAATAGGACTAAAGCCAATGTGGTCTAAAGTATTAAACTTATTCACTAGCTAGTGAAGCACGTGTTATTTATTAATAGATAAACTTTTAGATGCATCGCAAGATAAGTAAATCCTTCCACATTGGAGACCCTTTACAAGATGCTTATTCATATTGAGATACCACATGTTAGCGTAAATCATGAGAAATTCTCTGGAAGACTAATACATGCATTCTTCCAATAAGAAGCTTAAATGTGTGTATAGGGGGATAGGAAGTAAGCAGAAAGTATCAAAAGCAAGGAAACTAAAAATAGAATATTCATCAGACTTCAAAAGTGGCAGTACAAATGCAGAAGAATCTAGAGATCCAATTTGGATGATTTTGATACAAATCCTAAAAAGGCAGCGAGAAGCATATTTATGCGCAAAAGCAGTCCAAGAGAAAATGAAAAACAAGGCAACAACAATATAAGGAAATTTTAAGGAAACTGAAAATGATGAAAATTGGCGTTTCAGAATGATGACTCCAATGCAAGGCTTTGGACAACAGGTTTTAAGACCAAATTGGGGAACAAAGAGAACATATGCATTGTTGTATAGAACTAGCAAGTTACCAACAGCACACTGATGCTGCAACGAGAAAATAGCTGGCTTTAAAGTTTGGACACTGTATTCAAATTTCAGATTTGTGCATTTCCAAGCTAATTTACCTTCTTTGGATTGAGTGACATCCAATTGAATCTCTATGGAGGAGCGCCCAACCCATATGACAGAACCAACAATTTTGAGATCATTGTCAACACTAATCGGCTTCTTAAGTACAATCTTGTCAACAGAAGCAGTGACCAGTAAAAGTGGTCTTGTTGTGCTATCTTCATCTGAACAGTGCTATTTCACAAACGTGGAAAATAAACTCACAACGTAAAATTACACACATTACATGAACACCCTACCCTAAATTATGGAAACCAGCAAGTCATTTAGCACAGAGGCTTGCAAGAAAAGTATATTTCTTCATGGTTTTCGTAATAGAGAAAATATAGAAGTAACCTGGTTGTTCTAAACTCATCAGAACAATCCATCATTTAACCAAAAAGAGAAAAAGGAAAAAGAAAAGAAAAAATAGAACAGTCAATTCATGCAGGGAAGACATTTTCCATTAAATTTCATAAGCCTGTCAGTCATGTAGGATACTCAAATTGAAGCATGAGAACCTATCAACCTAATCTATTCAATACCAAGTTCAGGTTTCCATTTTAGATTGCTGTCTAGTTCAATTCAAATAATTGGCCAATTTGGATATCAAACCACAGCTAAGTTTCAACTTTCAACTTTATTATCATAAAAGCAATACCCAATAACAAATTCCAATAAACTGCACAAAAATCAGAAAACCCAACATAAATTGGGGGGGGAGGGGGAGTACCTTGACCGAAATTGTCCCAGCTAAAGCATCAAGATCTTCCAGCAATTTCCCAATTCGAACCTCATTCCAGGGATCCCTATACTGTTCTCTAAGTATAAAATCCGACGAAAAGTTATACAAAATGGTGGTCCTGCTCTGTGAGGGAGTTTTTGTGAGCAATTCACTCTGCGGAGGAGCATCTTTTGGAGAGTCAAGCAGCCTTTGAAAAATTCTCGTTCTAGCTTCCCACAGAGCAGTTGTCACAGGCGAATGGTACATTCCTGGCCATAAAGCAATGGGCTTTCGATCAGAGGAATCAGAATCATTGAACGGAGAAGAGCTTTCAAATGGAGTGGCTATGGTAGAAGCAACTGGAATCGTTCCATTCACCGGAATTGTGATTGAAGGTGAGGAATTCAAATCCATGAGGTTTTGGGTTTTTCTTCTGAGAAATTTGTTTGAGTTTGTGGGAATCAAGAGAGGGATTTGGTGATCCAAACGTTGACTTTGACCTTGAAATGATTCCAAGCTTTGAACCAAAAAAAGTGGATGCCGATGGTAGGTGCGTTACATGCATGTAAAAGCCAATTCTTCCTACTAATTGGTATAATTATACTATACCTTCGTATGACTTAGTTGTATATATATATATATATACTCTTTTGAGTGGTTAAATTGAGTTTCATTTAATTTTAAAAGTCAAAAATTAAAAATTTAAATTTGATTCATTATTTGTATAAAATATTTTATATTATCAAGAAATAAATAAGAAGATATGTGAATAAAAAATAATAATAATTACAAATTTTTAACATCAATAAATAAATTTTAATAATTTTTATTGACATAATAATATATAAGTGGATGATAATATAAAAATAATTTATACTAATAATAAATTAAATTTAAATACAAAATTAAACTAAAAAATTACATGAAATTAAGAATTAATATTCATAATCCATTTTATCAATCACTTTGTTGAATCGCCAGAAATTTTTTTAGAACTTTCTAAACAAAAATATAAATTATTTTTCATTGATTTATCTCATCAATTTTTCACATAATTTCTTTATTATATATAATAAATAAAAATTAAATTAATTCATGAAAATTTAATTAAATAATTAAAAATTAATTATAGGATTGCATTCAAAATTGATATGATAAATTAATACATAATAATATTATGATTTTTGATAAAAAAAAAGTTTATGAAAAATTACATAACTTAATAAAACAATTAATTAAGATAATATGTGTTAATTTTAAATTCTATGTAATTTGAAAGTTTGATTTCCAAGTTTGTAAAATTGGAGGAGATAAGCCCAAAAATTCAAATTTAAAAAGGTATTTTATATTTTTTTTCTTTTCTAAATAAGTACCCATATTTAAAATTTTCTAATTGGGTTATTTTATATTTTACCCAGGTATTTTCCGTTAGCCACATTGTCAATTTTGCACGAAATTATTAGCAGGAATTTGAAGTACTTAATTAAAAAAAAGTATTTAATTAGAAGCTTTTGAAATATAAATACCTATTTAAAAAATTGTGAAATTACACATATATGTAGTGTAATTCTACTTCGATTTACGCATAATTTTAGAGTATGTTTGAAGTTATAGGTAAATTGACTTATAATTATTAACTTTGCCAATAAGATAATAGCTAACTTTTATAGATATTTGGTAAACTAATTCATTAGAGAAAGAAAATCTCTATTTTGATAAGGTTTATAGAGTAGATTATACCTTATAATTTATTAATTTTTTTAAATTTATCCCCCTTCTTTAATTAATTGGCAACATATGTTTTAATTATGTAAATAAATATTGGGACTATACTTATTAATTCATTATAAATAATTAAAAATAAAAAATATAGAATATTATAAAATATAATTAATTAATTTTTAATGATTATATTTATATTTTAAATATCTTGTTTCATCAATAAAATTTAACTTTAAAATAAATATCAAGTAATTTACTTCATATATATATTTATGATAATGTGCCATTTTATGTTATTTTTCACTTTTCATTTAATTCAGCAACTAATTTATGAAACATTTTTGACACAACTAGTTGTAGTTTTAAAATGTGGATTACTGAACTAGTTAGTAAGCTAATTTGGTTAAGGTATTTGAATTGAAAATATATGTGAATTGATAGAAATTGGTTAAAATCATCGTAAACTAATCAAAATCAATAAATCAAATTAATTGTTTCAAAAATGTATTACTTAAAAAACTAAAATTTCTAATTTTACAACAATTAAGATGTTATACCTTAATGAAGCATTTATTACAATAAAATAGAACGGAATGCAATGATGATTCTATAGTTATGTTTGATATAGTTAAAGGTGTTTAACGAACAATCAAACTACATCAAAGTTTGCATAGATCAAATTTGTTTAGGTCCAATACATTTAGAGCCTTTTTTAAGGAATCTATTAAAGATTAGTCACATCCATTTTTAAAATAGATTGATAGATGTGTAAAATAGGATAGGGTAAGCTAAGTCCATATGAGTTTATTCACATAAATTTGCTATTTTAATAGGCAAAATTGGGTAAACCTATGGGTAGTCTACATTAACTTTTTTTTTCAATAATAAAAAGAATGATTAAATCATTAGACACATATATGCAAAGATTGTGAATTGAATCCTAAATGTGGCAAAAAGTACAAAATTTTTAAAGGGACATTAGCTTTGGTAGGATTGAAAAATATTTATTTTTCTTATAAATTTTAATTGATTAATTAAATTTTTTGTGTAATAGATTAATTAACTAAGTTAAAAAATTATATTAGGCCATTAGATATTGAATTAGAGTAAAAGTCTTCCAATGCTTAAAAGACATAAAAAAAATTAGGCCTGCAAACAAGTTGATAACTGTGCAGGTTTACTCACATAAGCCTATGTGAAAAATGGACTCAACATTAACTATCTATGACTGCCCCAAGCCTGCATACTTAGTGCTCGTTTTATATTTTTGTTTTTGTCTTTATATTTTTATATTTCTTTTTATATTTATTAATTTTATTATTTATTTTTACTTTTATTTTGTTTAATTATTTTGAATAATTAAATTTAATTTTTTTAGTTGGATTGCATTTTATATTAAGCTATAATGTAAAAATAGTTTATACATTACTTTTTTAACATAAATACTATTTAAATTATCAAATATGAAAAAATTAAAAAAAAAAAAGAAATCTAGGCTCATTTAAGCCTATGAATCAATTTGAGCCCATTTAAGCTTAGTTCATTTTGGTTCTATTTTATACAAATACCTGATAAGTTAGTTGATAACTGATAAATTAGTTAATAACTAATAAGTTAGCTAAAATGTTTTACAAGATTAACTGTTGAACTAACTAAAATTGTAAAATAATATAAAATGATATATTAATAGAAATAGATATATAATTAAAATAATTTATATTTATCTAAAAATTAAATTATATTAATATAATTAAGAAGTTTAAATAAAAACATAATATTTAATATTTAATTGATTATATTTTATAAACTTATATATTTATTTACTTACATAATTTTTATTTTATTATTTATTATAAAATTATAATTACTTAAAATATTTATGATATTATTTATTTTCATATATATTTTTATATATTTATAGTTTAAAATTAGAATATAATTATGTTAAAATTAAATTAATTATATTTTATAAAAAATATTTAGATTTATATTACAAAGGGTATGTGTTATAAATTAATAAAAAGAATAAGAATAGATTTGAAAAGAATTTAAAAAAATAGTAGCTTATAAGATATAAGTTACTCTAAATAATTTGTTAAATAAAAGCTTTTTTTAATAAATAAATGCAAGAAATAACTCTAGAGGCTAATTTATGACTCCATTTTGTATAATAAATAAGTTAACTTATAACTTATTAACCTAATTAATAAGTAATAAGCTAGTCTCTAATAATGTTTTTTATACTAATTTATAAATTATCTAGAATAACTTATAAACTTTGATTTAATAAGTTACTTACAGTAATTTATAACTTATAAGCTAGTACTTCTTTAAATTATTTTCAAATTTATCTTTATTATTTTTATTAATTTACAACCACTATCCTTTGTAATATAAATTTAAATAATTTTTATAAAATATAATTAATTTAATTTTAACACAATTATATCCAAATTATAAATATATAAGAATATATATGTAAATAAATAATATTATAAAATATAATTAATTATATTTTAAGAAATTATAACTTTATAATAAATAATAAAATAAAAATCATATATGTAAATAAATATATAATTTTATAAAATATAATTAATTAAATATTAAATATTAAAATTTTATTTTAAACTTTTTATTACATTAATATAATTCAATTATATATCTATTTTTTATTAATATATTATTTTATGTTATTTTAAAATTTTAACTAATTCAACAACCAATTTTATAAAATATTTTAGTTAACTTATCAGTTATTAAATATCAGCTATTAATTAACTTATCAGCTATTAACTAGTTTATCATATATCAACTACTTACACGAAATAGAACCTATAACTTATTGATCTTAAATAGAGCCTTGATTGGTTACATAAACTAATTTATCAGATCTCAGTTAACTTATTTATTGTATGAAACGGAGCCTTGATTTACAACCCACCAAGTAAAATCTATTTAGTCTCATTCTTTTAATGGGTTTCATTTTTTTTAGTTGAATCCATACAAAACTTGCAAATCATAAGCTTATTAAGCACCCCTAGATATGGGTAAAAATGGAATGAATATTCTATTTCATAATTATGTTTAGTACAATAGATATTATAGGAATGGAATAAAAAAAATATATCAATAATAATAATAATAATATCCTTAAAAACAAAAAGTAAAATTAAAAATATAGTTATATGAAAGAAGGTACTTTCATTTTTTATTTATTTATAACCTTTTTTATAATTGAACATATATATAAATTGCATTTAAGCATGCATTTTATATAGTAAAATGGTGATGTATGTTAAATTAATAATATAATATAATAAAAAATAAAAATAAATTTATTTTATATTTTATTATCAAAATTTGATTAGTAAAAAAATTTCTATAATAGAAGCATAAAAATTAATTTTCCAAAATTTTGACATTAAATAGTTTATTATAAAGAATAAAAAATATTTTACTTTAAAAATATAATTACCAAAATATTTAAATAAAAATATTAGAAATGGACATAATTTTATTATTTATCAACAAATGATAATATTAAAATATATAAAAAATATAAGGGATAAAATGTAAAAAAATTATTTTATTAATGATGGAATGATCATTTCATCATTTTTGGTATAAAATAGGAATTCAATCATTTGATACAATGTCTATTCCTTGGGGGAATGATCATTTTCAATCTGTAGTATCTACCAAATAAACATTTTCTATATCTTCCCATTTTATTCAATCATACCAAATAAAATATCATAAATTTACATCAATTAAACTTATGTTTTTTTTATAATTCTAATATAAATTATTGTTATATTATATATATTAGTAATCCCTTTAATTACTAGTCCAATTTTAATTCTATGCAATCAGTTTTAAGTATTAACTTTCAATTACTATCCAATTTATTAGTTATTAGTGCTGCCTTAATATATCTAGGAGCTATATATGTAAAACTGGGTAAACCATACCTACGCTATCTTGTCTACATAAGCTTATAAAAATTGTAAAAAAAAAAAATTGTCATGTTTGTGAGTACTCATGGGCAAATCAAAATATTTTTTTCTTTTACTATTAAGAATAATTAAATCACTAAATATATACATAGAAAGATCAAAGATTAAACCTTAAATGTAGAAAAAAAAAAGCACCTTCAAGAGATCAAATTAGAAAAAATATAATTTTTTTGTAAATTATAATTGAACAATTAATTTTTTTTATTTTGTGTATTGGATTAGTTAAGTAAGGTAAAAAAACTATATTAACTTATTAAACATCATATTAGAAATTGAGTTGAATTAAAAAGAATCTTCAAATACTGGAAGAATTATCAAAAGTTTTAATTTAAAAAAAAATGCTTAGCCCATGGTCAAGCTTGCATCTACGGGACTTGTGTTTATATAAGCTTGCTCACGTTAACTTGCAAAAAATATGGACCCCAATTTAAAGAGTCCAATCTACCTTATGGTTATAGGCTAGTTACATTGCATACGATCATTTTACTCATTTTACATGAGAAGCATTGTAGGCAATAGGCAGCCTGTGTGTTATAAGAATTTGTTTGTAGTTAGGAAACTTTGTCATAGGAGTAGTAAGTTGGCACAAAATCATTTTTTATATTTGATAGTATTTGATATTTTGATTTTATTTAGTAATTAACTAATTATACTAGTGATTAATTTATTTAATTAATTATTAACTGATAACTCAGTAGATTGCATTAATTATTTAAACAACAATATTTAGTAAAATTAATTATTTATAATTAGTTATTTGTATATAAAATAATATATAAGTATATAAATAAATTTTTAAAATTATTTAAGTATTCTTTTATTTTAATATTTTAAATTCTATATATTATTTAATAAATTAAAATTTTTAAATAATATGTTATCATAATTTATTATATATTAAATATTTCTTTAAAGAAATATGAATGACAAGAAATGGATGACATATTTGGATATGTTTTTACTTTTCCAAAAGAATTATTTTTGAAATTTTATTTTTTAAGAATATTTGAATTTAAGGAAAATAAAAATTGTTAATGGAATAGTTAGGAAAATATTTTATTTAATTATAAAATTATTATAAAAATGGAAAGTAAGTTAAGAATAGATATGAAGAATTTTTATTTTTAAATTTTGATATATACATTTAAACATTTAGAATTATAACATTTAAAAATAAATTATAAAAATAATTATCAAATAATTTATTTTAAGTAAAGAAACCAAAAAAGAAATAGGAAAAATGAACCACACTACAGAAT
Source organism: Sindora glabra (assembly GCA_020226215.1). Lineage (NCBI taxonomy): Eukaryota > Viridiplantae > Streptophyta > Magnoliopsida > Fabales > Fabaceae > Sindora > Sindora glabra. The sequence continues at coordinate 15,266,292 of CM035235.1, read as the reverse complement.
TAATAAAAACGTTGTTCAATTTCACTTCTACTAATATATTTAATTCAATATTCTTTCAGATATAAAAATATCAATATATTATTATATCTCAATTTTTGGATATGACAAAACCTTCTGAACTTTCCAGAAAGCAAGATGAGCCAAACCAAGACCATAGTCTACGATATTCAACTCTTCTTCAATTTAAACATTCCAATAATAAATCATTGTCAACCCTCATTTTAACACCATCACAACAACAAAGCTCGTATTATTTGAAGTTGAAAAGTAAATAGCTGCAACAAATGATTTTGAAGGAGGCCAACTTTCAAAATGATCTTGCCTTTTCTTCTCAGCAAAGATTTTGATGCTCTCGTGGTGTTTTCAAGCACCTTTGCCGGCATTACATATGTATTAACTATATTTGGTATAACAAAATAGAATAAAATTATTATTTTATAATTATGTTTAGAACACTTAGAAGTAGAATAGGCATTTTATTTTATAATTATACTTTGTATAACAGGTATTATAGGAATGGAATGAAAAAAAAAAGATAAAACTAAAATCATATTTATATAAAAGATGGTGTTGTCATTTTTTATCTATTCATAACATTTTTATAATTGAACATAAAATCCATAATTATCAATATCATAGTCAAGCAACAATTTTCTATAGTAAAAGTTTAAAAATTTTATTTATCAATTTTTTATAAAAATATAAAATTAAAGAGTAATGTTAGAATATATGAAAGATATAAAAAATAAATATATTAAAAATCTATTTAATAAATAATAAATGGTCATTTCATTACTTTTACTTTGAAATAAAAATTCCATTACTTGATGAAATAGTTGTTCCTATTTTATAATACCTACTAAACATAACATAAATATAAATGACTTATCAGTTATTCTACTAAACATAACATAAACATAAATGATTTATGAGTTATTCTATAGAGCAGGGGAAAAAAAAGAACAAAACTCTTCCGTATTCTCCAAAAGAGTACTTAATTATTTGACGGCCTTGTGCTAAATTTTTCTTCGCTGGAAGGCCACATCCTAATTACCACCGATTAAACTTTAAGATATTGATATGGACAAGTGATATATAATATTATTAAAAAGTCACCCGTAAGTTATATGGATAAATATTTATTTTAATAATATAATATTATAATTATATATTAATTACTTATAAAGAGAATTAAATAAAAATTTGATTTATATATAAAAAATAACTCTAAAAAAATTATCTTTCCACTAATTTTATTTAACATTTAATTAGATAATTGATTTTTAATTTAAAAAACACATTAATTAGATATTATTTTTCAATATAAGTATAATTATTAATATTAATATTTAATAATATGATTTTCAATAAGAATAATTTTTTTTGTAATGACAATATATTTTTATTTACTATATTATAATATAAAAAAAACCTTTAAAAGTAGTAATTGTATATTATAGATGAATATTTATTTTAATAATATAAAATTATAATTATATATTAATTATTTATAAAGAGAATTATATAAAATATCAATTAACATATAGCCAATAACTCTAAGAAATAAAAAAGTCATATCTCCGACTCTAAGATATTTAAAAAAAAAAAGCATCTAATAAAATAAATTTGAAAAAAATATCAGGGTAGTAAAAAGTCATCTCTCCACTCATTTTACTTAACATGCAAGTAAGTAATTAATTTTAAATTTAATTTATGCAAAAAAGTGATTTTGAATTCAAATATTATATTAATTAAATACTATTTTTAAGATAATTATTATTATTAATATTAATATTTAATAACTTAATTTATTATATGAATAAATTTTTTGTAATGATAATATATTTTTTATTTACCACATTACATAATAAAATAAACTTTTAAAAGTAATAATTTTATATTATAAATAATTCGTTAAAATTTACAAATTACGACATATACATTGACTAAAATTTAATATTTTGATATTAAATATGTTATATTTTTTTAATTCACATGAAAGAGAAGAATAACTTTTGATTGAAAAGCTCAATAATCAACTCATATTTAGTATCTTCTAAAAGTTATATTATAATAAAGTTCTTTTCTTGAAATATAATCACAAATATAAAATAGTAAATAAATAAAAAATATACAATAAGTAACAAATCTTTAGGGGAAGAATTATTTACTCCTTAGTCAAAGTTTAAGAAAAACATATTAAGGATATGGAGGAGAAAAAAAGGTGAACATAGAAATATCAAATTCAAGCTTTCTCTTATATTGCAAGTGAAATTGTTTATTTATTTATGGAAGTAAATTGTGATTTTATCAAATGAAGAGAAAGAAAAAGCGTGTTATAGATAAAAATTTGTAAATTTTAAATTGGATGTAAAATAAGATGAAAATAAGGATAATTTTTTTAATTAAATTAGATGAAGATAAATAAAAATAGAAAATTTTCAAATAAAACTAGATAAAAATAAAGATAAATTTAGTTTTATTAAATTAAAAAATGTTCTATTTCTTAATTTCAACCTCAATGTTTTCATACAAATTTAAGGTAATAAAAAAAGCATCTATTCATATATATTATTAACTACAAATTCATAAATTTCATAACTAATAATTCATATATTTATATGATAGCAGTTCCCTCCTTTCATAATTTTCTACAAAATTATGCAAAATTGTATTTTTCTTGTTAAAAAATGTTAAATAGTTAAATCATATAAAAAAAATATATACTTTTCTAGTTTTACACATCAAGAATTCATTAAACTAATAAGAATCAATTAAATTACAATTTTTTTCTTGGAAAGCAAAATTTTAATAAAATAAAGAACTCATAATTAAAAAAGAGTATAATCAAATTGCAATAATAATAATACAAAAAAAATTAAAATAAATCATAGAAAAGAATTTACATGACAAAAACTTTGGATCAAACAACTGTAAAAGATTAAAAATAATAAGAGAGAATACTTGTAGTATTAAAGATGAAACGGAAACTCTTATTTCAAAGAAAACAATGACTTTCAAGTGAATAAAAGTGGAGAAAGAGAAAAGAAACAAAATTTATATATAATTTAGGGAGATTTTTATGAAAATAAAGTAATTTTTATAAGAATAAAATAATTAAGTAGTTGTAAACTTACAGATATTGAAGATAAAGATGAAAATTTTCATTTCAAATAAAATGATAGATTTAAAATGACTAAAGGTAGAGAGAGAGAAAAAAGAAGGAACACATAAATATGATTTAGAAAGATTTTTATGAGAATGAAATAAATAAGTAGTTGTAAATTCTAATGATAAATAGATATTCAAATTCAATTTTTTATAGGAATTAATTCAATATTAGAAAGATAAATAAAGAGCAATCAGTGACTTCATATTTATTACTTATGATTGGTAACTAATAAATACAAAAAAATTATTTTTTTATTTCATATTTTATCTTTGAAATGGAGAAGAAATGATAAATTAATTTTTTATTAAAAAATGATAAATTGACATGTAGTGAACTATAAAAATGATACTTGTTATAATAAGAAGTAATAAATATCACAATTAATATATAATATAAAAATTTTAAAATTTTATCTTTGCATATTTCAAAATTTTATATATATGTCTAGTTATTTTACTACTTCTATTATTATTAGAAAAAAAGCTTCATAATATCAATTGCATATATTAATTTTTTTTTTTTAGCTCTAGAAAACGGAGTTTTTATTACAAAGATGCATCTGATAGTTCTAATTAATTACTATTATAATGAATAAATTGTAATCATTAAATCTTATTTACTAATTTAACATGTATTTTGTGTGCCGCAATACGAGATTCTTGTGGGGTTGTTCTGTCTAAGGACATCTAATTGAGGGAACTAGGACACAATTTGCAAACCAGAAGAAGAGGGAAAATTGACTTAAAAGACCAAAAAAAAAATATATATTAGGATTTGTTTGTTTACCATTTTTAGAAATAATATCTTATTTTTATATTTTTAAAAATAAAAGTCACTACTTGGTGACGATTTTTATAATTTATTTTTAAAAAATATAACTGTAAACGTATAATTTAAAAATAAAAAATTAAAATTATTTTAAAAAAAAAAATTGATTTATTTTTAAAGATAATTTTATAATTAAATAAAATACTTTCTTATTTACTCCACTGAATAACATCTATTCCTTATTTTTCTTGAATTTAAAAATAGTTTTGGAAAAAATAGTCGTTGAGAAAAAAAATATCAAAACTCACCCCTAGATTTATTTGTTTACCTTTTTAAAAGATACTTTTTTATTTTTTAAAACCACAATCCCTAGTAACTATTTTTATAATTATTTTTTAAAAATGGTAAAAAAAAATAATTTATAGATATTCCTTTTTAATAATAATTTTTAATTAAATAAAATATTTGATCATATGCTTTACTGACCATTTATATTTTTTATTTTTCACTTTTTCTTAAATCAGTAAATAATTTTTTGAAAATAAAATTTTAAAATAATTTCAAAAATAATAAGTAAAAATATATCTAAGGGCCTCTTTAATATTCCAACTAAACTAAGATCGCGCTTGAAAAAACGTAATCAGCGCTTAAAGGAAATTATTAACCCATTGTATAAGAAGAGGGGAAAAAAAAAGAAGAGGAATATTTTAAATTTGAATTGGAGAGGAAATAAGAGAAAAAAATTAAAATTTAAAATGTTAAGAAAATTATAACCACACATTTCACTTTTAATTTTCTTTCATTCCGTTTTTTTTAATCAAACAAGAGAAGAGATTAAATTACAATTTCTTTTTCTTTCCCATTTTCTTTCTTTCTATTCAAACAAACCCACACTAAAAATCATATCTTACTTGTTTGATAAATTTCGACGGGAAACTTAAATTCAGCGGATTAGTGCCTAGTGAAATAAGTGATAAGTAGCTGTGGCAATTTATATTCATACATCGAATTTGTTTTGTATTAAGTTGTATTAATAATTTGAATAAATTCAAATCAAATTCAATTTAAATAATAATTATATCAAATTAAATCAATCTATTTATTAAATATGTTAAATATATCAATTCATTTAACTCATTTAATAATTTTAATTAATAAAATTTTTATTATAAATTTATTTATCAAATTTAATTACTTATTACTTGTCATTAAAAGTATTTTTAATCATTAATCAAATATTTTACTGAGATTTTACTATCATTTTATTATAATATAAAATTTATCTTTCTAATATATATATGTATATATCAAATTATAAATTAATTATTAATTAATTTTTAAATAATATTTTTAAAATTTTAATATAAATTTTTAAACGAATTTGCATATAAACTTATTTAATTCTAAGATAATCCTAATTCTGTCATACAAATCGATTCATTTATAATTTAAATCCATATAAAACCAATCTGAATTCATATAAAATATATTATGTTCATCTCAGATTATTATATTATATTTAAAATTGTTACCCCTAATGATAAGTTAGCTACTGAATTCATTCAGGGACAAATTTATGGTATATCACCTCTTTAATAATGTAAATTTAGCAATATGAAACTAGTGCACTCCAAGATGGTGCACGGTAGATATTTCTTTCATTCGATGGCTCATTTAACGCACAGCAAAGGACATTTTATATTTTATTATATTATTTTATATATTTTTCAACCGAAGCATTACTTGATGCAGGTTGACTGATGTATCAAGCATGAATTATTATATTAAAAATTTTAATATTATTTTATGTAACAAAAAAGTTTACATTTGAATTAAATATTTCTTTTGCATAATTTATTATTTTTTATATCATATACTTTTCTTATTTTATTAATTTCCCAATCGAACTTTTATATCAACTATAATAAAAACGGCATAAATATATATATATATATATATATATATGAATGGAGATTATTAATCTTTATATTTATATATGAAAGTTAATAACTTTCACTTTTAATTAAATAAAAAATTATGTTATTAATTTAAAAATTATAAAATTATAAAATTTATTATAATCAATTTATTATCATTATTAACTTTTTAATTTAATAAATAAATTAATTTCTTTCAATTATCCCTCAGATACGACTTCAACCTCTAGCCATGTGGCCACATCTGCGTGGATATTCAATTCTCATTCACATCTTTTAACATTGCACCGACATTTACGGGTAGGTATCCTCCCAATACTTTAGAAACGTTATTAGCTACTCATGCAGGGGTTTCAAATGTTACACAGTTTACCGGAGAATTGTCATTAGCAAATTTTGACGCGGATGTAATCGGAAGATGACTTTTGATCCACCCATTTGTCATTAAACAAAGCAATTTTGTTTTAAGATCATAAAAATCATTGAAATTCATATTCGGTATGCGTTACATTATCTTTTCATATTAGAAAATTTTCACATATGCCCACAACACGAGTGCTTCTTAATTTGTACAAAAATACTTTTATTTAATATTTATTCAAAATTTTCTGTCATCTAATCAACTCTATCAAATGAAGTCCAGCATTGCATTGTTTTTCAAAGTTAGAGAGGAAGATTGGATCAAATGATTCTGATTCCATTTATTTTGAAAAAAAAATATTTTTCTTAAAATATAATTACAAAATATTAAAATAAAGAAAATGTTTATTTGTTTATATTAAAAATTTAGAAAAAAATAACTTCTTTTTTTAAAAAAGAATTTATTTTCCTCTATTATTATGATTTTAAGTATTATTTTTTTTTTAAATATAGGTGATGTTATTCTTTCATCAATACATATACAAATGATATTTTTCTAAAAAAAATACTTTTCAATAAAACAAATGGAGCCTAAATAATCAACTTAAATGAGAGTGAAAATTAAAAGTGAAAAACACATTATTATATTGATTTTATTGAAGAAAACCCAAGCTAAAAGAAAATTTCTTAAGGAAAGTGAATGTCCATAGGGAGATCAAAACTTTTCTCCGGCTTCTTATTTTGAAATCTTTGCGCTGGAATAACCTATTCCTTTGGGGTCGAAGAAATCTAGCAAAATTGGTTCTAGGAATGCAACATTAGCAAGAAGAGAAAAAAAACCCTGTTCCCTTACTTTTTCTATCAAAACAAGCAAAGAAAAAATATTTTCTTCTTCTCTTCTTTCCTCTTTGCACCCAAGCCAAAAAAATAAAAAAAAAAAGAACTTTTTTTAAATTATTTTGAATCCTTTCTTTTTTTTCTTTACAACCAAGCAAAGTAAATTAAAGTGTTACATTCCCAAAAATATTTTCTTCTCCAACATCATTAATCCACACTAAGCAGATTTGGGGTTTTTTTTCCTTTTTATTTATGCAAGTTTGCTTCAAGAATAAATATAAGGTTGGTAAGATAAAACAGTAAAAAATTTAGAACTGCAACAAAATAGTTCAAATAGGCGACATTCCTGGCAATGTGATTCAAATGAACGATGAACTAATGACAGAACTTCAACAGATAAATTTTCGAAACACAATCCCTGTCCATACTTAAAAACAACAATCTCTGCACGAGATCCTGAACAATAATGAGAAGACAATCTGCAACAAAATTATCACCACTTCCAAATTTCAGCAACCCTTTATGATCAATGTACATAAACATGAAAAGAGTCAAAAGACAACATTGGATTTGATCATTTCAATAATACAGATTAGAGTTAATTCAAATGGTGACTTTTGATTCACAAATCAATTCAGCTCATTCTACAGTACACATTCTTGAAAATGCACGAGTAATGTATATAAAATACACGGGTTATGTAAATGAAATGCCAGATAATTAATTAATACCTGAATTTTAGCAAATAAACTTCCAAACCACAATCCATATAAAATTGAAAGTCATAAAAACAACACAAAATCTTAGTTAAACAATGAGCAAAAGAAAATCGCTACAGAGGTATCACCAGAAACACTACTTCAAATTCCACTCATCACAACATAATCAAAATAAAATATCATCAGATTCTTCAACATTCATTTCCCTAACCATTCAACATCGATGTATGTAAACACGGAAAACAATATCATCGGATTTGATCATTTCAAAGGTACATGTATCCCCATTTTTCAGATCATTGCCTTTCACAAATTTAGTCCATTTTCCACCTATTTTGAATAGCTTGGAAGACTCTGGAGTTGTTCTTACATAAATCTTAAGATTCCAAGTCCTACTGGATGTCTGGACTCTTATTGCCACATCTTCCTCCTGCAAATATTTTCTGCTAAAATCTGCAGGTATAGCCTGCAAAGCCATACAGTTAATGAATGGATAAATATTTAAAATATCATTACAATTCACTTAATTTAGAAATCAATTCAGAAACCTTCCCACTTTGTTAACCTGTACAAATATGATATTATATAAAATATAAATATTGAGCCCTTAGCCATAAATGATGATAAATTCTAATTGTCTAATTTTGTTTTTTACTATGAAGATACAAAGAACCCGTGGTTCCGGCAAAGCACTTGTTGCATACTAAGGCTAGAAGTAGAGGGCTACTCAAATTACAACCAAACAAAAATGATCAGAAATGGATTGAAAGGAATGAATCATTTTCTCCAAAAATTAAAAGATAAGTTAAGCTTCAGAATCCTATCTTTCTTTTCTATTTTCCTCATGGCCAAACAAACTTGAGTTTAAAACACTACATTATGGTCTAACATATGCAAATAAATTGCATAACATTTTAATAACATAATAGGACAGCACCTTACCAAATAACCCTTGGTCAAATATGCAGATGTAATTGTAACTTGAAAAGATGGATTCTGAGAACTGAAATCTTTTGCTTTCTCAGGAAAACCAGTTTGGTTTCCACTTTTCCACTTAGAAGCCATTTCTCCAACAGTTTTTTGTTTCATTCTCTTCTTATCTTTTGGCCAAAGTTTGCCAGCTGCAACAAACCATTCCCAAAATTCAGATCAAATTTACTTAAAACATATCAGTTGATCAATTAAATACCAAAACACTTAAAAAAAAAAAGGATTATATTGTAAGTGAAGCCAAAAACTGTATTGACTTAATCAGTTCAAACTTCCTTTTTAATAAATTTCGAAAGCATTAAAATATAAGCTCAACTTACTGATTTTATCATAATCAGGAAGACCAGAATCAATATGGATCCCATTCTTTTCAACCTCAGCATCATCAAATTCATTGGATTCATCTTTCATTGGAATCTGTTTTTCTTTTTTATTTTCTTGAGTCTCATGAGGTTCAGAATTCTCATCTTCATCAACAAAATATTTTTTCTCAACACCTGTTTTTCCAAAAATTTCAACCTTGAACATTGAATTCCCATAATATGTGAAGATCAGAAAGTCCCCATATTCTAGATTATAATTTTCCACAAACATTTCCCATCCCTTTTGGAAATAAAAATTCTTAGCATCCTTCACTACATCAACCTCCCATAATTTATCAGTAAAGACCTGTAGTGTTGCTTTATTTGGAATTTCTTTTCCAAAATTCTGTATAAAATTTGGTGGGATTGGCTGCAGAAAACAGAACATGATGCAGAAAAAAATTAGTAGAGACAACAAGACAGTACTAAAATACGTCCTCAAGCAAATAAGGGCATGTTGGTTAAGGTAGTTGCAAATAAAACTTGTTGATTCATGATTTCTTTCTGAATAACAACTCAAAATCTTTCAATGTCTACAAGGGAAAATATGATTTTATTTTATTTTTTAAATTGATATGATACAACTCTTAATTATTGAGATTTTTCATGCACATCTTATATACAAAATGCATTAACACCTGAAATTTTTTTCTTAAAAAAAATTACATAAAAATTACAACTTTTATAGCTTTTTATCAACACTGTCGAAAAAACTTGGAAAAAAACTTCTAATTAATTTGGTGGTATTATCAACAAGCAATTTTGTTCTTACAAACCCCTCAAATAGTCATTCTATACAACTTGACTTTTCCAGTAGATCCCTGTCATAGTAAAATCATTGAAAGGACGAATTTTGCAGAAAATAAAGAGATTCAAACTTAGACAACCTCTACTGCAAATATTTACCAATCAAAATAAGTGACCAAGAAACCATACAGAACCTATTATGTGTATTGCTAGAAACAGTCTAACAAAAATGAAATCCAAGAAAATTAAAAAGCGAAAAGAAAAACTAACCACACGTGTAGGGAAATCCTTGAGCAAAATCATGCAGAAGGAAGGATTATATGGGATTTGTCTTTCTGTAGCCATGGCCATGAAGGTTTAGCAATACGGTGAGAGTTTAGAAGAAGACACCGGTTGACTTCTGAAGAGAGACCAAAACTGACGAGGATTTTACTCAATATGAAAGTGCACATTTGCACAGGTATGCCATAGTATAAGTTACACAAACCTGTTTGCCAAGTATCAAACATGAATATCACAATTTCAATAGCTTAAGAATTATAATCCCAATAGGACAACTTTATGCTTTTCAAATAAAGTATTATGGTCGTAGGAAGCCCAAGGTAAATATCATAGAAAACAAAACAAAATTATAAAAATATACTTCCTATTATCAATATCAACATGGATTCATGCTACTATTATCCATTGGAGCTGAAGGTCATAAGCACATATAGGCTGCACATATGCTTTAAAGTAACCAAATCTCCATTATACAGAACATCACCAAAGTTTTCAAAGTTCCACTCATACGAACATAATATTATACTTCCAACTCTAAGTTTATTTTGTTTCTCCAAAGCTTTCTAACCCAAGCACTAACTAATCTTAAGATAATTTACACAACTCAAAGAATACCATTTTCTTGTAATTGACTTCTCTCTCTCTCTCTATTTTCCCCAGCACTTTTTAAGTAGTTCACCAGCACCCACCTCACTTAACTTCTTTTCCATTTTTTATGCTCATTTTCAAGTTTTTGGGTATTATACTATATCAAATACTTGCATATTCAGTATAATCCCAACGAAAAAGTTTTCAAATAGATGATGCCAAATATCAAATCCTATGCAACATCACTCACAGGAAATAATGCAACATTAGGATTCAGCTACAACAGCTGGGAGACTTTATACTTGTTTGGAGCAACATCAAGCCATTTCAAGCTACTGCAAATAAAGACACAGATCTGCACAGTTCCTAAGTTGTCTATTTAACACCCAGTTTGTATGAATAGATACCATTACTAGCAAACTGTCAGACATGCAAAAGATACAAAAGATAGATATCATCACAAGAAGAACTACGAAACTTACCAGGTTGGCAGGCTGAAAAAACTTCTCAGGATGTTCAAGCAAAGACAATTGTAGGAGCAAAGCAAAGCAAATAAAGAGATATGTTGGGTAAAGAGCTAATATAACAAAACTTATGTTACATGGGCAGAGAAGAGTAAAATAGTTAGTTATCTGAGGCATTTTACCATCTAATTAATAAAGGTGACAAAAAAATTGTCAGGTAAATTTCCATTTGTGCGAAAAATCTTGAAATTCAAACCCGAAACATCAGCTAGATCAGGGGAAAACAGAAAAAAAAACGCATGATCTCTCAAATCGTTGCACAAAGCGACAAGAATCGCTCTCCTTGCCTTTGTTGCTGAGATGAAAACCCTGCAGCAGCACGGAGTTTGCATTTAGTGATGAAACAAGAAAACTGGGAACCGCAAATGCAGAGAACCAGATCAGGAAGCAAACAAGTACCAAATGGGAAAAGAGAAAGCGTGTAGCAGAGTAACCAATACAGAATCTGTCGAGAAAGAGGAAGCAAAATCTCTCACGGGCGTCATCTTAGTAGGATGAACTGTCCAAAACATGGCTAAAATGGAAAGAAGGTTTGCTTTTCCGCAGAAAATTAATTAAAGCGGGATGGCAGAGAAGATAACGAGGAAAAGGAAACAAGGCTGCCTGAAGCGAGAGCGTGAGGAGAAACGCGGAACGGCAGTTTTCTCACAAAACAACTACGGAAATGATAAATGACCCGAAGCCGAAGGTGTGGGATTTGTTCATTATATAAAATTAAGAGGTTAGTACTAAATAAATAATAAATAAATAAATAAAAATAATATTTAAATTTATAACTATTTATTTTTTTAATTTTTAAAAAAAATTATAATATCTTATTTTTATTTTTAGAATTCATTTGATATGTAATTTTTTAAAAATTAATTTTATTTCATTTTAATAAAAATAATTTCAATTCATTTACATATAAATTTTATTATTTGATAATTTTATTAAAAATAATGATTTTAATTTATTTATAAATAAAATATTTTATTTAAAATATACTAAAAATATATGAAATTTAATTAAAAATTAAATTTTAATAGTATTATGATAAATATAATATTAGAAAGAATGTATATTTTTTTATAATATATTTTCAAAGTTAAATGAAATAAATTTTAATGATATTTTTGTTAAATTGAATTGATTTTATAATAATATAAATATAATTAAAATAAAAATTATAGATAAAGCATTTTTTACTTAAAATTAAATAAGATTTTTAAAAAAATATTTAAAAATAAAATGAAATTATGTTATGTCAAACAAATGGTTGAAATGCATTTTGCACTCGGAGGAAGGGGTATTCCGATTTGGGTCCGGAGAAAATTTTTAGTATTGACTTCCACCGTTCTGGACTCTAAGCAGGATTTTAGTAGTTCAATTACACTATTCCATATTTAACCAATTTTAGAACAGAATTTTTAATTTTAATTAACTAATTATTGTATTTCTTATTTTTTTTAACCATCTTCTTGTTGCACGTCCATTTTCGTTGGCTTTTTAAATTATTGTCTTTTTGTAAACAAATTTTTTATCACTATTTAAAATTTTATTTTTTAATAAATTATAAATCATCTTTCTCAAAATTACCTTACAAAGATAATATGAAATAGGTCAATTTTTTGTAATTTATCCTTTCAGATCTTGGAAGTTTGTTTTTGAAAAAAAAAACTCATAAATAATAATTTTTTAATTTATTGCTTAAAAAATATTTTATTGGAGAGATAAATATAATTTAAAAGTAAAATAAAATTATAAACTCCGTGAATGTAGAACTGTCTGCGTCACTTAAATCTACTTCTCTCTTTCTATTTTTTTTTTTAAATTTGAGAAATCATTTAAAAATGTTAATCGGAAAAAGGGTGACCATATGGCATATGTCTCCGAGGTAGGAACTGTGATTCAATATTTTTGTTTTTTTTTTTCCCCTCTCGCCCCTTAAAAATCAGGAGAGGGAAGAAAACAAGATACATGATACATACCTAGGAGTCGTTTGGTTCATACGGGAACTAAGTTTCCATGGGAAATGGAACTTCACAGGAAGTTGATTTCCCGTATAAACTTCCTGGGATATCTGAATTTTTGTTTGGTTGACAGCGAGCAAGTTCCATTTCCCGCAAAAGAACTTCCTATGTTTTTGTTTGGTTCAACTTTGTATTTCCTACGATATAACAATGAAATGACGACAATAGCCTCCAAAGTAAACATTAACATATATTAATTGATTTAAATTTTTTTATGTGAAAAATACTGTTCTCCGAGGCGGGAAAATGAAAGGACACGACATCGAAGTGACAAAACGTAATGGCCTGAATACAAAACAACGCATGCGAAGGGCGTTTCGGCGGGCACAAAAAGGTTGAAACAGTAACAGTAACAACACTTCGCATTCCATCTTAAAGCTCACCAGTACCAGTGATCTCAAGACGCAGGAAGACATAGTGCAAATCATCGCCGAATACAGCAAAAGAAGATACCAAACGACCCTGAACAACCGGATAACATCATTTATCCACATCGGACGCTGAAAGCAAGATCAAACAACAACTCCGCACAAATGGGTCGTCCACAGGTAAACCCACCTCCTCTTTAGCATTGACTCTAATACAGGCATCATACTTCAGTTATAAGTGCAACGAAAATGTGGAGTTGCTTGCCTGGACTTGTGTTCCTATGTGAGTTGAAGTGAAACCCTAGCAGTTAGTAGGACCACAACATGCCATGTATTTTGTTGCATGTTACTGTCACTCCACATAATATCTGTTTGTATTAGGGAGTCATGTTACTGTCACTCCACATAATATCCGTAAGACAGTTATATTTCGGTTATAGGCTCATGTTACTGTTGCTCGGTGAAACAGTAACATCCCACTGCCACGATGTTGCATTGTTATTCATACCTTACAGAGTGGCACTTACCCATGAGTTTTGTTAAACATGTATATCTCTTTTTTTATCTCATGTTACTTTTTCTTACTGAAACAGTAACATCACTAGGAAGAATTGGATGTTGCATTAGTAATCATACCTCATTTTGTCTATTTATGCTTGAGCTAACTCTTGATTTGACGTTTACCCGAGCAGAAAAGCGCTAAAGCACTCACACAAGGAAACTTTTGTGATGAAGAAACCCATAAATTCCAGCAATATAGGTCCAACTTTTGGCCTGCATTAGGCAGGTTGATCAGCTTTAGTTGGATGACAGGCACACGATGGTGCTACGACACAACCCATTTTGGGTCCTAATTAACGCAATAATAACAAAGGAACTGGATCGCAGCATGTGTCGTAAGAGCGATGTTGAAATTCAGTCCATAATTGCTACCTTCTCAGATAAGAATAATTATTTCAACATCGGGGGCGATCATCTCAGAATAACACTAACATCAGTGAAGCTGATATTTGGAATAAGAGATGGAGACCAGCCCATCCAGACAACGTCTGGCAAGAGGACACTGTCAGACTTTGATGTTTGATGTTTCCATGGCAAATCACGGATGACCAAACCAATAATATTCAAAGCTCTCGAAAGAGCAGTGCGGGGAACATCGGAGACTGATGTGCAGGATGTCTCCCGCCTCATGACGTTGATGCTTCTAGTCACCCTCTTTGTACCAAACAGGGCCCACACATTGGCCTGGTCATATATCAAATACGTGGAGGATGTAGACGAAATAGCACAATATGGGTGGTCATAACACATTCACGACCAACTCATGAATTCTCTCAAAAAGGACAGCACCCCCAATGTAACCGGGTGTGTTATGCTATTGCCAGTAAGTCAAAGATGTAAAAACTGCTCTTTACTTCATGTTCAAATCCTTTACATTTTCTTCATTCATCTCCATTCATTTGAGTGAATGTTCCTGTCTCCTTGTTGTATGTTTATCGCAAGTCTTGGCTCATGTTACTGTTTTAGGGTAAAACAGTAACATGCCCTTGCTTTGTCTCTGAGTGGTTGCCCCAAGTTTTATGGCATTTTTATTGTTAATGTGATCTCATTTGACAGTTATTCGTGAGTTCTTCATCCTTGTTGTATGTTTGTCGCAAGTCTTGGCTCATGTTACTGTTTTAAGGGTAAAACAGTAATATGCCCTTGCTTTGTCTCTGAGTGGTTGCCCCAAGTTTTATGGCATTTTTATTGTTAATGTGATCTCATTTGACAGTTATTCGTGAGTTCTTCATCCTTGTTGTATGTTTGTCGCAAGTCTTGGCTCATGTTACTATTTTAGGGTAAAATAGTAACATGCCCCTGCTTTGTCTCTGAGTGGTTGCCCCAAGTTTTATGGTATTTTTATTGTTAATGTGATCTCATGTTAAAGACTGCGTACAAGAATAACTTGTTTACCTCCAGTTGTTCTTCATCTTTTTATTACTCCATCTTCGATGCAGCCTTCTAAGGAAATTAACGTGACAAATTGTACGTTTTATTGTCTGCAGTATTAGCTATGTGAGATTACCAGCGTGCTGGGCGGGCACCACATCCAAAGAGTTCCAAGGTGCCTCAAATGGGACCTGAAGCTCCTCACACGCTAACTAAGGGATCAACTTATCAGCCAGCTTCAGGTAACAGTATGAAAATATCAACTTATTATGATGCTCGATACATATCAGTGCAAGAAAGCATGTACTGTATTGAAACCTGGAGAGTGATTGTGATGTTATTGTTTATACGTGAAACAGTAACAGGTCCTTCTCTCCAGGTTTCAATTGTTATTTTGATACCCATTCTAGCAATTTACTTTGTTTTATGCATGGTGTTGCTGTTTCATAACAAACATAAGCATGCCGTAGTCACAATGCAACATGTTACTGTTTTCTCTGAAAACAGTAACATGCCAATTTCCCACACTAACAGTAAAAATAATGTTATGCTTCAGGTCGTAAACAGAGAGATTGAGCCCACTGTACATGAATACGACCTCCTCTACACAGATGAGACAAATCTGCGGTTGATTGAATTCACTGACAAAATAAAATCACACAACACACCCTCCCAATCGGAGGATTCGGAGGCCGATAATGAGACAGCATCGGCCCAGTACGTGATCCAACCCCGGCCAATAAAACTGGACCAATTTGCCGATATTGCGCTGTCCCAGAAGGATCAACAGCAACAAAACAACGATGAAGTTCTACGGCTTAGGGATCAACTCACTAGTGCAAACATAGAGTTACTCAGACTGAAGGATGAGTTGATGTCCCTTACTGAGAAACTTCATTCGTTAGAACAACAGAAAGAAGAAAACGCCGAGACAATATCCAAACTCAAACACCATAACGCACTGTTATAGGAGGAACTGTCCACAGCAACAAGTGAGGTAGAAAACCTCAGGGCGGTCAACATTAGTTTGGAAAACCATAATAAACAGCTCAATGCACAGCTATCAGAACAAATTGTGCAGGTGGTTGAACAAGCTGAGGTAGAAATAGAGCTGATGAGCAAGTTATAGACAAGGCAAGACAACGATCAATGATAGTGAACAGAAAGAAAAAACCAAGAAAAATAAAATGGGACGAGGAGTTCACGTACTCTGGTCCTTTGAAAAAATGAATGAGACAAGCATATGCACATCAGCAGATAACAACCGCTGAGGAGGTCTACGGGCAAACCAAAAAGGCCCCTGTTGTAATTGAGGATGAAACACCCACAGATAAAAACAATAAAAAGCAAACTTGGACACAATCAGGACAGAAACCTATCAAGTGACTTGAATAATAACCTAGACCCGCCCTCCAGCCAACCATAACCTCCAGGGCTCAATACCCAGCGCCTTAGTTGATGTTACTGTTTTCCCCAAAAATAGTAACATCACGTATGAGCTAAGTTTCTTGGACACAATCAGGACAGGAACCTGTCAAGTGACTTGAATAACAACCTAGACCCGCCTTCCAGCCAACCATAACCTCCAAGGCTCAATACCCAGCGCCCTAGTTGATGTTACTGTTTTCCCTAGTTGATGTTACTGTTTTCCCCAAAAACAGTAACATCACGTATGAGCTAAGTTTCTTGGACACAATCAGGACAGGAACTTGTCAAGTGACTTGAATAACAACCTAGACCCGCCCTCCAGCCAACCATAACCTCTAAGGCTCAATACCCAGCGCCTTAGTTGATGTTACTGTTTTCCCTAAAAACAGTAACATCGCTTATGAACACGTTTCTTGGACACAATCAGGACAGGAACCTGTCAAGTGACTTGAATAACAACCTAGACCCGCCCTCCAGCCAACCATAACCTTCAGGGCTCAATACCCAGCACCCTAGTTGATGTTACTGTTTTTCCCAAAAACAGTAACATCGCATAGACTGTATTTTTCTTGCTTCTCATCCTGAGAGGGACTTGTCAAGTGACATGCACAACCACTCAGACGCAGGATTGAGCAGCCTCTTGGATGTTACTATTTTCGCCCAAAACAATAACATCCAAGATAATGAGTAACTAGTAGCGTTCGATGATGCACGCGAAAGGACTGAGCTGCACTACAGGAGTATCAATGGAATTGCCATGAGAAAAAGAAAGGGTATGTATTGTTATATTCAGCCACATCATCTAATACATTATGTGATCCGATGTCAGTGTCCAAAAAATAGGTGCACATACAGAAATTCAACAACATAGTATGAATTTAGTGAGTGTCTTGGCTCCTATTGACTACTAGTTTTTCTAGAACTTCACTGATCTGGAAGTAACAAACCATGCACATAAGCAGACCTGTACTCTTCTGGAAGGCTAAAAAAGAAATCAACTTCTAGGGGGTTGAGAGCAATTTTCCTTGCCGCAGTCATAACTTGAGTAGCAGTTAACCCATCAATATTCATAATCTCACTTGTCACTTACATCCTTCTCCCTGCAGAATCAGATTCATGTTAGAAACAAGAAGCCAAACAGCCTATATGTTTACTTGCATCCTCCATGACATCACTCATTCATGCAAATCTAGAAGAGAATTCTCTCAGAACTTCTGAATTTTCTATCTTTGCCTTCTTTGACCTACAGTTTACTAGGGTGGTTGAGGAAGAAGTTCCCATTGGGGCACATGGAGGGACTAGGTAAGTTTCCTCCGCAGAAAAGGCAGGAACATTTTCTTCTTGCTCTTCTTCTTCTTTGTCCCTTACTTCGTCTTCTATCTCTTCTAATGCATCTTGTGGATTTACAGCCTTGTCTCCAATGGCTCTATCCTTCCCAAATATTTTGGCTAAATCATCAAAAAATGGAAATGGCTTGTTTCTTAAACCCACGGCATTTTTGTGGCTCTAGCATAAAAGAAGGGAAAACATAATAAGAGAAGGTAAAACTTTAAAAGCTGTCACCAATAAATAGAAATATACACAATTACACTTATGTGCATAGAAGAAAAGGCATAATATAAAATATTACCTTCACCCATTCATCCCACACTGGCTTTGAGCAAGTTACGAACTTCTCTTCATCATTCCATCTAAATCTGCTGGCAGCTAGACCAAGCATCTCCGCAATAGCATTATATTGATTCCTCAGATACTTGATACAGGACTCGATGTGTGGCTTAGCCTTCATACCACACCCAGGAATCTTCTGATCCATAAGTTGTTCCAACCTGTTATAAGCACCATTCTTGAACTGGCCATTATCCGTTTTCTAACCACCCAGCTCCACAAGATCCATCATCGCACTAATTAGTGCACGATCCTCAGCGCTTCCCCATCTTGTGCATCCTCTAGATGGGTTCGCACCCTCACCACCTTGGTTGGCATTTCTCTGACCTTTTGGTTGACTCATCTGTGAAGAACGAAAGATGGAAAGACAGGAAACATAGGAATTCATTAGAGCGGCATTCTACTTATGATTTAGCAATTTAGGATGATCATACCACCAGTTCAATAAAAAGCGAAGTCACTACTCCCATCTTATTACAAATTCAGATAAAAATAATACAAGAATAAAGTGTATATTGTCTACCAATCCATAAATGCAATACAAGTGAAACATGCTACATAGTTTTAGCTAAACCCTATTCAATGGCGTGGTGTCATGTAACCATGCACTGTACATCTCATTGGCAAGATCATGTCTAAAGGTAGTTCATGCAGCACTAGATTCCATAATTCCAATATTAAGTTCACCATTGTCTTCTTCCTCACCATCCACAAGCAAGGGCTCCATGGGATCCACACTTATGAATGTTCGAATGAAATTATGCATCAATGCGCAAGTCAGGATAATTCTACCCACGGTTTTCCTAGGGTACCAAGTTGTACATCTTAGAATACCCCATCTCATTTTTAACAATCCAAAACACCTCTCGATAACATTCCTTGCTTGCGAATGCTTTATATTAAAATGTTCCTCAGCAGATACAGGTTACGCACCACTCTTCCACACACTTAGATGATATCTCTGGCCTCTAAATGGTGTTAGAAAACCCTCACAATTCATGTGTCCAGCATCACACAAATAGTAGTTCCCTATAATTAACCAACATAAGTGTTAGGTACTTTCATCTCAAATAAGCTCCTTGGTTCAGATTGAGCAATGTCAAGGTACCTATGGTGTTACCTTGTGGAACTTGCAAAGCATTTTTTCTAGAAAGTGCATCTCGAAGCACTCTATTGTCATGTGCGGACCCCTCCCAACCAGGCAATATATAAATAAATTACAAATCCCGTGTGCAAGCAGCTAACACATTAGTAGTGAGTTCTCCTTTTCTATTCCTGAATCTAGCTTTATCTTTATCCCTAACACGAACCTTAATATGAGTTCCATCCAAAGCACCTAAGCAATTCTGCAGTGTGTATATATATAACTTGTTAATAGATACTGTATATATTTATAAATATTTACACATTCATCTAATCTTCCTAGAAATTCTAACTTACCTTAAACCATTTCCACCTCTCATCTTGGCAATTCTCAGTCACTGGCTGAGGTTTCTTTAATAGAATATCATGGCATCTAAGGACAGCGAGGAGAACTGAATTGAAGTGCCTAGATATTGTCTCACCACTTCTCCTAAAGTGCAATTGAGTTCTTCGATTTTTTGTGCCATGAGAAAGTGTGAATAGAAATAAAGCAACCATCTTCTCTAAACTAGTATTCCTATTTCCTTGTAACTTACCGACATCTCTAAACATATCACATAACTTAGAAAAACAGGCTCTATTCATCCTAAGGTTGTCTAAGCATGCTAAGTCACTTTCTTGAATCATTGGCCTGAGATTCAAAATCCTAGCATAATATCTTTCTTCAGCACAACTGTCAAATATATAGGACATAAGCTGAGGCAATCTAATGTCCAAAAAGGACAAAAGATACAAGAATTCAGAAATAGCCTCCAAAATCATGAGCATCATCTGTGTGTATAATGCAATACATGTAGTAGCAATCTTCTTCTTTTTACTCAATGGTAAGCGAGCCATAACTGTATGACATAGGCAAATTACATGCAAGAATGTTATAAGTTAGAAGAGCAATAAAAATATGGTCAGCCACTCTGAGCAATATGAATGCAACAAACACTATTCATTTTTTTCAAGGTAGTCAACAGGCAAACAACAACGATATCATATCCAGAACCTCTTAGAAGCTCTGCCATCGTGGTTGGATTAAACATACCAGTTTGCTAAACCATAAGCACACCCTTTTTTGTCAAATTCCACCATTATTTTATAACAGTTCCTATTCCGATGATTCAGCTCCGGAAAGTCGGGAAGGAAGCCCAAATTTCAAATATGGATGCCGTAGTTTACTTAATACAACAAGAGGAAATATAACGAGCAATGTCATCAAGGCTTACCAGAAATTGCTAGTGTCGTTGCCCGGAACTATTGCTAGGGTTTAGAGGAGATGACAGAAGCTCGAGAACCAGAAATCGCTACTACCGTTGCTGGAGACTGCTGCTAGGGTTGAGAGGCGACAGGAGATGCTCGACAAACAAAAAGGCATACAGGAAGAAGTGAATCCTTGATATTCAAATTATAAGGGCAAAATTGGTATTAAGTAATTTTAGCAGGGTCATTCTTGTCTATAAATTAGTTGAAAACGCAGCCAATAAAACTTACCGAGGGGGGTGGGTAAGTGACCTCCTGCGTTTTATGGGAAATACAAGTTCCCGGGAAGATCCGTTTCCTCTCATTTGGCCAACCAAACAACTTTGGGGTCATTTGTTTCCTGGGAAGTCCAGTTTCCCACGTTATTACTGCGAACCAAACGACCCCCTAGAGTCTGGTTGGCATTTACCGTCTGTTTGGAATAGGGGCAGGGGCCAGGGGTGGATTGGGAGGTGAAATCCAGTTTTACCTGTTTGGTTTAGGGAGGGGGTGTAAATGAAGGGTGCAAAAAATGGTGGGTCCTACGGGATAATTTAGCCCTCCAAAATGGGAGGTTTGGGGTGTGAGTTTGCGCCCCATGAACTGTCAATGGCAATTCCGTTTTTTATTTTTTGATGTTTTTTTCTTTTTTTTATTTTTTTCCTTTTTTTGAATTTTTTTCATTCCTTAATTAAAAATAATCAAATTAATTATTTTTTAATTCTTAATCAATTAAATTCCTAAATTAGAAAATAATAAAAGAAATTATTACATTTAAAAAAATAAAAAATCAAATTATTTCTTAATTAATCAAGACAATCAAATTAATAAGATTAAAAAAAATAATTTTTTTTGTAACTATATATTTTTATTAAATTTTTTATATTAAAAAAATTTATTTCATTCATCATCCAAATAAAAATAAATTATATAAAATTAATTACTAATTAATATCATCAAATATAAAATAAATTATATATAATCAATTCTCTCAAAATAAATTATTATCATCAATTATTTATATTTTTACTAAATAAGATTATTATGATAATTTGATTCAAACAACAAAAATTAATTTCATCCCTATTTCTACTCTCTCCTATTTTCACTTATTCCAAACAACCTAAGAAAAATTACTTCCTCCTCTATTTCCTCTCCCCTCCATCTTCACCTTCACCCAAACAAAGCATTAAAGACTCAAAAATAGTAGTTTAGGATGTGTTTAAATATATTTTTATTTTTATATTTTTAAAAATTATTTTTGAATTGGAAGAAAGAAAATATTAGAAGTTATTCGGTATTGCAAATAAGAAAATATTTTATAAATTATAAATTTGATATTTAAAATAAGAAAAATAAGTTAAAAAAATCTAAAAGTTATTTCTTTTTTTTTAAATTATACATTTAGAGAATAATTTAAAAAAATAGATTTTGAAAATAAATTGTCAAATATGTTCTTTTATTTTTAAAAATAAAAAATAAATTATTTTTAAAAACTATCAATAAACAAACCTATAATTTCTAAAAATGATATCTTAATTCTATCTACTTAATTTATCTACTTAACCCATCGGGACTTATTGCACTAAAGAGCTCCCAAATCATCTCCATCATTTGCAATTTGCAACTCTTGCACAATAGAAATTCCCTATCTTGTAATTTTCCTCTTATCATGCACATCTAAATAAAAATATGTGTTTGTAAATATCATTTTCTTCAAATCTTTAGTTATTTGCCTCATATTCAATCTAGATGATATTGGATTTTTACACCATTGATATACTTGCTAAAAAGGCACCCAAATAATAATGGAAGTGCAGATCTAATTTCGAATGATTATGCCCAAATCTCTTAAGGCTAGGTGTAAAAAAATTCATCCTAATTACAAGTTCGAGCAAAAAAGGATGAAGGTAGATAAGTGACTTTCCATTGAACTTGATTTTTATTTATGCAAACTATCTGTCCTACAAATTTATGTTCTTACTTTTTTTTTTCTCTCAACCTAAGCCTATATTTGGACATATGCATAGAAATTATTTCTAGGAATAACTTTTTTAGATCCAGTTCTCTGTCTAAAAAGATTAAGATTTTTATCCATATGTTAGAGATCATATTCCAATGATAATCTTTTAATTTGATTTAATTTGATGAAGGAATTTTGCAGGATTGGGGGATTTACCTCTAATTATCATGGCATTCTTAACATTCCAAATCATATACAGAGAGATTGCAATTGGCATGGTAAGAATTTTGTACAAGTTTTTACCTGATTTACCCTTATGAAGACAAATTGCGATGCATGTTGTCCCAAACCATAAAGCACTTATAAAATCACAAATTAAAAGCTAGTGATTAACACTTTCTTCTTGATTTTGATAAAAAATACAAGCATTTAGGACTTAACATTACTCTATCTAAGAATGTTACATCCCTTAAAATTTATAAAAATTTATTTTAATTATTTTAATTGATAATTTCAAAATTTTTATTAGTAATTAGGAAAATACTATATACAAACTTAGGGAAACTATTTGATTATAAAAAATAAAGTTTAAAAATGAAAATAAGTGTAATTAGATTATATATGGGTTGTATGAAGTTAGAATCGAAATATAATGTGCAAAAGAAAATTTAAGAGGGCCAATTCTTAAAATGCCCTTAAAAAGGGCTAGAATTCCTAAAACACCCTTCTCCTAATTAAAACCTAAAAATGTCCAATCCTTAGCAACTCTTTTTTTCAAACCTATCGACCCCCATGTCCTCCATTGCATTATAATTATCATCATATTTAATTCAAGGAGTCTTTGAGAAAAAAATTAAGTGGATACGAATTGAAAACTTATGAATATCTCTTCCAATTATAAGTTATGTCCTCTTTAAATTGGAGATGGATACGAATTTTGCTAAGAATTAATTTTAGAAAGAAAGATTAAGGATTCTAAGCTAACTTTTTTATGATTGTTTATCTAAGGTTCACCTTTCGTCAATCATCTATATTCAATTTTCTCCATTTCCTTATAATTGAGTTATGCAGATAATCTACTTAGTTAGTTAATTATATAAATTAGGGATTTGGATAAATTATAGATTATTTTCATAGAAACTTAATGAATTATAATTAGATTATTGTTATTAAGTTATGATTGAATTGCTTAAGCTACAAAAATAGTTATGTGATATGAAAAATGGTTTTGATGTGGAATATGTGTTAATGTAATAAGTGGGTGGCTTGAATTGCTAGGTTATCTATATTTTTCAAATTGAAATATGGAAATCCTAGGTCAATACTCAAGTATAGTACTCAAGTATTGCTTGATGTGGTGACTCCATGATGCAATACTTAAGTATCATACTTGAATACTAAAAAGTCTTGACTTATTGCCTCTTAGTATTCAAATATTGTACTCGAATACTAGCTCAAAGATAGCTTGTATCCAAGTATAATACTCGAGTACCCATGCCTTGTTTACTTAATCTTTAAACATTTGAGTAAGGTGAGCCTAAAATAGAATGGCTTGTTTGAATAGAACTATAAATTAAGCTATAATTGAAGTATAGATTGTAATTATTTGATTAATTCAATTATAATGATTATTTATTGTATCATATTGATGAGTATATGTGATCCATTATTGAGGAAATGTGAAATTCAAATATTAAATTAAGATAATAACTTTGGATCTAGATGTTATGATTGTGTTTGCCATGTACTAGGAAGAATAAAGTTAGGATTGTGACTAATAAAACACTTAGAAAGCTAAGGTTAGGATTGTGACTAATATTTTAGGAGGCACAAGGTTTATTTACTATTATTATTTGTGTACTGTATACTCTATTTGGTATTTGTTGGTGGTAATCATGCTTTACTCTACATGATAATTGAGAATATGTATATACATATTTATTAAGTAGATTATCTACTTATTGGGACTTCAAGTTTCATTGCTTTCCTTTAAAATATTTTCAAGTGATTAAAGTAAAGATTTACTACCACCACTATTAGCTCAAGAATAGCGTGTTGCCATAAATAACTATAGTTAAAAGATAGGAATTTAAGATAGATGTATAATGGGATCTTTTAAAAGAAAGATGTAAATATTTAAATGCATGTTCACTAAACTTAAGATACAAATATTATTTTAATAAATGAAGTGCAACAATAATTAATCAAATGGGCTAATTAACCATAGATAACTTAGTAGTTATTTTCTGATGATACTTGAACAGGTGTAGACAAGCTAGTGGCTACCAATAATAGGATGATGCTAGTTATAGCTAGGTAGATCATGACAAAGTTAGTATCGAAATATGTTTCTAGGAATTAAGTGGGAAAAGTGAGCTAGAGTAGTTAGATATGAGTTTGATTGCCCAATTATATGTTAGTTGAAATATTAGCAGTGATATATGCATGCTTAGGAACACATACCATCAATACCCTTTTTAGTGAACCCTAAAGTTGTGTAATGGTGGTGGCAGAACTTTTATAAGATAATTATTAAGACAACTATTAAAGTAATTGTACATAGAAATATGTGAACATGAAACTAAACTTTTGAACTTTTCCTAAACTAGGCATCGTAAATTCTAAAAGTCATATAGTTAGCGATTTAGTGGATAGCAAATCATTTAGAAGGTGGTAGGCTCACAATGGTACTCATAGGGGTAATGATGATCAAAACATGCCTCTATGGGCTACCATTTTTCACCAACAACTATTAATTGATGTAGCCAAATTCTCTACCAAGAAAAAGAATGACAATCTCATCGAGATCAAGAAAATCAAGCTTCCAAGCATCAAAAAGAAAAAAACCAACCCCACTTAAAGAAAATTATATTGAAAAACTCTCTATTGTCAATACATTTAACAAATTGAAGCATTTTCATTTCATTGGACCTAAATTTGATCTTGATCCTTACAAACTCCCTACCCAAATTGAGCATTATAGAAAAATGTTAACCTATTATAATTCTATGTTGATTGAATTTATTGATTATTGGCTTGAAGATGTAATTCATTTCTAGTTCTCTAGTACAATTGAAAATAAAGATCTTTCTTTGCTATCTCTAGTTTGGCTTCCATTCTAGTGACTTTTTATTGTTTAATTTTTGCCTTTTATTATTTGTGAAGCTAAAATCTATAAATTTAAAAGTTTGAATCAAGTTTTTACGTCTATGAATGAATATGTGACTTTGTTTCTCTGATTATCTTACTATGAGGATACCTAATTATTGGTGTATATCCTAAAAGTCAATTATAAAGATGATTTTAATAATACACAATGTATTATGTTTTATTTCAAGTAATGCAATTATTATATTTTATTTTCATTTTTTTATATATTTGTGCAATTTATAGCTTAATATAATAATTATCTTTGGAATAAATTTTACTATTTCTAAAATACCCTTAGTCAAATATTATTGCAAAAAGGATAGTAATAATACATCAAGATTAGTATATATAGTGACTGATGATTATGAATAATTGATATATGATATCAAGTCAATATATGAGTACATTATTAATGAACAGATATACTAGACTGACTCACAATGAGAAAACTACATGGATTGTTATATGTCATTAACTATTCTTACGAGACCACAATGCACGTAGTCCTGAAGTCACTACAGTTCCCTACATGAAGAGTCACACACTTTGATGTCGTCTTGTATCACTTTTAATTGGGATATGTTGTAGGACATTGATTGGGTATATTATGAATCATGCAAAAGGATGTGAGTGATGTAGAAGAGAATTTTGTTCTTATTACATAGTAGGAGTGATATCTTTAGGCTCCTTGATTGAGTGAGATTAAGAAATGCATGGCCATGCTCAAATGAATCAATATGAGATATTGATTATTTTTTTAAGTTAGTCTACTCAGTATCAAGAAATATAAATTGAATATCAATGAGGATAACGCATTTCATGATTCTAGTTCGATTTGGATTCGTTACAAAAGGGATTATATTGCAAAGTGGTATTCATACATTAAGTGAATATTGAGTCATAGATATTTTTATTACTTGAGTGGCAGCGATGTATTGCTAGATATCGCTCACTATCTATAATTCACAAGTGGACTATTATCAACGTGATAAAAACCTACAAAGTCACATAAAAAGAGTATGAATGAGATAATAATTAATTAAGCTTTAGTTAGACTAAAATCCAATTAATTAGACTTATTTTCATACATATATATATTATTAAAATAATAATATATTTTCATGTAATACATATAGTATATTATTTGATATTAAAGTAATATCAGATAATTATATTATTAGATATTAGAAAATTGTATTATGAGATAATGAGATAATATTATTTTCTAATATAAGATAACTATATGCCATGTTAATATTAGATAATTATATTATAAGATAATGTCATTATTTAATATTAGATAATTAATGAATAAGTACTATCTCTTCTCACTCTTTCCATGATAAGGATAAGATGATAGTTGTTAAGTGAAATTAGGATTTTAAAAGCATTATCCTGGTAGAACTAAAAATATGGTATGCCTTAGTTCTATAAAAGGAACTTGAAAGTAACACTTTAATAATACACACTAGCTACCATTAAACCTTAAATCACTTAAAAAAAATGCACTAATCCTAATGCTAATGAGAGAGACGTATCCTAGCAGATTCGTGGAGGGTGAAAAGTCATGTAGATATTGTAGAGATGTTGTACCTTTTGGTCGGCATTTGATTCGTGATTCATCTCGATCTCTCAAAGTTTTTATCAAAAAGAACGTGAGCACGCAAAAGGTAAAATCCTAATATTGATTTATGTCCTTTTGCATAGATCCTTGGTAGGATTTAGATAAAAAAATTTTAATTTCTATTGCATATGCTGATTCGAAACCTAACACTAATACCTAATGAAAGAACAAGAGTACAAAAAATTGCTTATGGCCTTTATGATTATTTCTTCAGTGTCATAAATATTACAAAAGATACCATCTTTCAAGATATTATTAATCAAGCATTAGAAGCAGAGTATAAGCTCAAAGATTAAAAAGAGATGAAAGTGCAATTCAGTAAAAAATCATAGTAGATTTGAAGGGCCTAGTCAATCAATAAATATTAGAAGGATGCCTTCACCTCATCCTTCTTACTTTGATAGAAGATAATCAGTTTTAGCTTTTTATCCTAGAAGTGCCTTTAGCACACTTCTTAGAGGAAAAGGCCAAGGTTACTCTTCATCTTATTCATGTTTTCTTGGTACTTCTACCAATTTTAATAAGGGAATGTCTCAAAATAAAAATAATTTCCATAAGGAACTGCTTAGATGTTTTCAATATGGCAATAAACATTCCAATCCTTACAACATGATGAATATTTTCTATTTCTTTTATGGTCAACAAGGCCATAAATAAAAAATTTGTCTGAGTAAACTTCCAAGCCTTAATGTGAATTATCCTACTTTCTAACAAAATCTATCTGTAAACTAACCTGTCTCATAAACCTTAAATGTCATAAGGCCATAATGGTAGTGGTAACATTAAAGGAAAATACTAGTTGGGAAATTAAGCAAGAGTTTTTACTTTAACTCATTAGAAAGCATAAGCCTCTAACACTTAACTCATTAGAAGGCATAAGCCTCTAACACCATTGTTATAGGCACAATTTTTGTTAAAGATTTATCTATTCATGTTTTAATAGATTTAGGAGCTACACATTCCTTTGTTTTTATGAAATTTATTACATTATTGAACAACTTTTTAGTAAAATGTTAAACTTATCATTTGTATCAACACTAACAAATAAGAATTTAGTAATTACTTAATTTATAGAAAACTATTTTGTTCACATTCATGATTAAATTATACTTGTAAATTTGATTTTTTTTTTGCAAATGATAGGTTATGACATCATCTTAGGTATGGATTAGTTATCAAAGTATAAAGCTCAAATGGATTATTTTAACAAAATGATCTCTTTTGTTATAGAAGGAACCTTTTCTATTATCTTTTAAGGAGAAAATAATTTTAGTATTACTGGAATCATCTTAAACATCAAAGCTTAGAAGCTTATCCATAGTAGATGTTTCACTTATCTTACTATTATCTAGGATCTCAATTGCCCTTCTTTTGGAATTAAAAATGTCCCTATTATTTGTTGGTAATATGTTTTTAGAAGACTTCCCAAGCTTACCTCTAGACCATGAAATTAAATTCAACATTGAAGTTGCTTTTAATATTGATCCTACCTCTATTCTTTTTTATTGAATGGCTTTTATTAAATTAAAAGAGTTAAAAATATAGTTACATGAATTAATTGATAAAGGTTTTATTTGCCCCATTTCGCCTCCTTAGAGCACTCACATTCCATTTGTAAAGAAGAAAGATGGAATCTTGTATCTTTACATTGATTGCCAATAATTGAACAAAGTGACCACAAAAAATAAATACCGTTTTGCCTTGAATTGATAACTTTTTTGACAAATTGTGAAGTTTTAAATGCTTTTTTAAAATTAATTTGCATTCTAGTTATTATCAGTTAAAAATTCAGAAAGCGGATATTCTTAAAACAACTTTTAAAAACCAATATAGTCATTGTAAGTTTCTTGTCATATTTGTTGGCTTTACAAATGCTTCAACAACTTTTGTAAATCTTATAAATAGAATTTTTAAACCATTCCTTGAGAAGTTTGTAATCATTTTCATTAATGACATTCTCATCTATTCTAAGAATGAACAAGAACATGCCCAACAATCAAACTATCCTACAAACTTTTCATGAACATTAATTCTTTGCAAAATTCTCTAAATGTGAACTCTAGCTTCCTAGTGTGAAGTTCTTGGGGCATATAATCTCCTAGGATGGTATTCAAGTTTATCCATAAAAAATAAAAGCAATTCAAACTTAGGCTCAACCTTCCACTATTTCTAAAATCCACAACTTTCACAAAATGGTTAGATATTATTGCCGATTTGTTAAATATTTTTCTAAACTAATTTCCTTATTAACAAAACTTACCCATAAATGAGTGGAATTTGAATGGTTTGATAGATATGAAAATAGTTTTTAATAATTAAAATTTTGCTTGATAACTTTTCCCTCAAGATTCGATGGATTTTTTATATATTGTGATGCCTTTAGAATCAATCTAGGTGGTGTTTTGATGCAAAATGGGAAGATGATTGTATATGCATCTCTAAAGAAACATGACTTAAACTATCCGATGCACAATCTTAAAATGGTAGTAATTATTTTTGCTTTGAAAATATAACTCTATTACTTATATGGTGAATCTTATGAAATATACATGGATAATAAAAGTTTAAAACAAATCTTCAATTAGAAATATTTAAATCTAAAATAGGACAAGTGAATGGAGTTAGTGAAAGATTAGAATTGTACTATCCATTACCATTCAGGTAAGGTAAATGTTATAGCTAATGTGTTAAGAAAAAAGTCATCGAGAATGCTAGCTAATATTAAAAAAGATGATCAAATAGAAATTATTACTTAAGTGAAAGTTCAACTAATGTTAATAGAAAGAATCAATGTCCATCATTAAAAAGAAAAAGTGATGACAAATTAGAATATAGACTTAATAATTGATAAGGTAGGCATAATCCCATTTCAACATTAACTTTAGGTTCTTACATGCGAACAAAATAAATTACTCCATTAAGCTTGTAATTCTTCTTATACAATACATCTAAGTGTGTTTAAAATGTATCATAATTTATAATAGAACTTTTGGTGGAAAGAAATGAAGTAAGATGTACTTAATTTTGTGTTAAAATGCCTTACTTATTAACAAGTTAAAATTGAACATTAAAAGCCTTCTGGTTTACATTAACATCTTCTAATTCCTAAAAAGAAATAGGAAAAGTGCAACCATGGATTTCCTCATTGGTCTTTCAAAGACTCAGAAAAGATTTGACTTGATTTAGCTAATGCTTGATAGTTTGACAAAGATAGTTTACTTTATTCTGGTTAAAACTAATTATTTAGTAGTCTAATATGCCTAGTTGTATCTTGATTGAATAATTCATTTGTATGGAATCCTACTTGTTATCATTTTTTATTGTAGTACTTAATTTATAGCCTATTTCTTGTAATTTTTCTAGCAAGCTCTTAAAACTTAGTTACATTTTAGTACTACTTTCCATCCTTAAATGGATAGACAATTTCAATAAACAATCTAGATTCTTAAAGATATGTTACGTACATGCACTACTAAATTTAAAGGTAATTGGAGAAATACTTGCCTCTGCTTGAATTTGCATATGACAATAATTATCAATCTTTCAAAAAGATGGTTCCATATGAAATTTTGTATGGTAGGCATTATAAATCCCTAGTAAGATGGTTTGAACTAAGAGAATCCAAATTTCTCAACCCCAATCTTGTTTTTTATGCACTTGAAAAGGTAAAAATCATTCAAGATAGATTAAAAATTATTTAAGATTATAAAAAATTATATGTAAATAAAAGAAAAAAGGAATTAGGGTTTCAAGTTGGGGACCTTACATTTTTGAAAGTCTTTCTAATAAAGAAGGTGATGAGTTTTGGTAGAAAAGAGAAGCTTACTCTATGATATATTGGCCTTTTCCCAATTATTCAACATATATAATTTATTATTTATCACCTTAACTTACCAAATAAACTACATTCTATTCATCTAGTATTTCATATCTTAACGTTACTTGCAGATTTACATAATGCTTCCCATATCATTTAGTATGAATCACTTTAAATAAACTTGAAATTCTTATTTGCAGAGTGACTAATAGAAATCCTAGATCGTCAAATTGAAGAGGCTACCTAGGAAAGACATAGGATTGAAGAGGCTGCCTAGGAATTTGAAATTGAAATGAGAAAAAAGTATTAGTTTCTTTTTGATAAGCTTAAAGCTTAAATTATTCCAGTTTTCTGATAGTTAATTTCTAATAGTTCGAGGTTAAATTTTTTAATATGGGAAGAATCGTTACACCCATAAAATTTATAAAAGCTTATTTTAATTATTTTAATCAATAATTTCAAATTTTGTACTAGTAATTAGGAAAATACTATGGACAAACTTAAGGAAAGTATCTAATTAAAGAAGATAAAGTTTAAGAATGAAAATAAGTGTAATTACATTAAATATGAAGTTATGTGAAGTTAGAATTGAAATAAGATGTGCAAGAAAAAATTTATGAAGGCCAATTCTTGAAATGCCCTTCAAAAGGGCTAGAAATCCTAAAATGCTCTTCACCCTAATTAAAACCTTAAAAAACCTAATCCTCAGTAACTCTTCTCTCCAAACCCATAAACTCCCTCTCTTCCATTCCACCATACTTTTCATCATCTTTAATTTAAGGAGTTTTTAAGAAAAAAAAAGCAAATGCATAGAAGTTGAAAACTTATGAATATCTCTTCTAATTGTAAGGTATGTCCTTTTTTAAAAGTAGAGATGGATAGGAATCTTACTAGGAACTGATTATAGAAAAAAAGATAAAAATATTAAGGATTCTAAGCTAATTTTTTATAATTTTTTTCTAGGATCAACCTTTCTTTAATAAGCCATTTTCAATATTCTCTATTTCTTTAGAATTAAGATAAGTAAATAACCTATTTACCTGGTTAATTATATAATCAGGGATTTGGATAAATTATAGATTATTTTTATAGGAACTCAATGAATTATAGTTGTATTATGGTTATTAAACTATTTAAGCTAAGAAAATAGTTATATGATACAAAGAATGGTGTTAATGTGGAATATATGTTGATGCATGTAAGTAGGTGGCTTGAATTTCTAGGTTATTTACATTTTTCTAAGTTAAATATGGAAATCTCATGTGAATAGTCAAGTACTACTTGATGTAAAGATTCCATAATTCAGTACTCGAGTATTATACTGGAATACTAAGAGGTCTTAACTTACTACCTCCCATTATTTGAGTATTGTACTTAAATACTAGCTCAAAAATGGCTTCTATCCAAGTACAATACTTAAGTACCCATGCCTTGCTTACTTAATCTTCAAACATCTAAGTAAAGTGAATCTAAAATAGAATGGTTGTATAAATAAAGATATAAATTGAGTTATAATTGAAATATAGATTGTAATTATTTTATTAATTTGATTATAATGATTCTTTTTGTATTATTTTGATGAGCAAATGTGTGAGCCATTATTGAATAAATGTGAAGTTGAAATATTGTATTAAGATTAAAAACTCTCTAGATTCAAATGTTATGATTATGTTTGACGAATATTAAGAGAGATAAGATTGGCATTAAGATTGATAAAATCTTGGAAGATAAGGTTGGGATTGTAATTGATATTTTAAAAGGCATGATGTGGATTTACTATTATTATTTATGTATTGTATATTTTATTTGGTATTTATTAGTGGTAATTATGTTTTACTCTGTATGATGATTAAGAATATATATGTATGTACTTGTTAAGTAAATTATTTACTTTTATATAACTTCAAATCTTATTATTTTCCTTTAAAATGTTTTTAGGTGACCACAGAAACTTCACAACTACCACTAACAAATCAAGAATAGAGTGATCCCATGTGCAGCCATAACTAAAAGATAAGAATTTATTATAGATGTCTAATAAGATCTTTTGAGAGAAAGATGTAAATATTTAAATGCGTTATCACTAAACTTAAGTTATAAATATTATTTTAATAAATGAATGTAGTAACAATTAATCAAATGGGTTAATTTGCTATAGATAACTTAGTAATCATTTTGTGATGATACTAGAATAGGTGTAGATAGGTTAGTGGTTACTAGTAATAAAAAATACAGTAGTCAGGGTTAGGTAAGTTGTGGTAGAGAAATTAGAATGTCAGCAATATTTTGTGAGAAAGCTTCCATAAAAATAGTAACACTTTATTTGGTTATGGCAAATGCTATAATTCCTTATAAGGGAAATTATCACTATTTGTAGCTTGAATAATAGACATTAGTTAAAACTACTAATCTTGATAGACTGAATACTTTCCTTTTTAGGATTTAGTCCAGGCTAACTAGTTAAAGGACCCCAATTTTGAAATAAAGTTATTTTTTATCTGAATTGCAATTTCTAAAGGAAAATGAGCATTTAATAGATTATATTTTCAATCTATTCTAACTTGATCAATGAAATCAATGACTCTGAGAATATTTTGCATAATAGGCTAATAAGATGGCTACTAGTATTTGCTATATATGTTAAGATTATGTCCTGAACCCATATTCCATTTGAGATGATCCACATTAACTTGGAACTCTTAAAAATATGATTCTACATCTAATTAACTTTGAAATGCTTATTATTTATGCACTCAAAATTTCCAATACCATATTTTTCCATTATCACACTACCTATAAGAGATGCAGGATTTTCATAAAAGTGTTAGAACTATTTTGCTAACATTATTATATTGAAAAATTGTAGATTCTTTAAGCCCAATCCCTTATAATGTAAAAGTAAGATTAATTTATTTTATCTTATTAAATGAAGATGATAATTTTGCTAATTAGAATGCCATTAGGATTTTATAATGATATTTTGCATCTTTTGTAGGGTAGTTTGAGACAATTTAAGTACATTTAATTGATAAGTAAGTAGTGCTTGTAGAATACTCTTACAAAGAGTTAGTCTTCCAACTTGGGATAACATTTTAATTTTTCTCCCTTGCAATTTTCCTGGTAACTTATCAAGAATCTGGGCACCAATCTTCTGTTTATCATTAAGGTAATTAATAAAAGTTCCCAAGCATTTACCAATCTTTTTTGAAACTAGAATTCTAAGAGTTACTCCAAGGATTCTTTTAAAACATCTAAGCATTGTAGAACTAAAAATGATAGTAGATTTTCTTGGATTCATTTCCAACCTAGATATATTTTTAAAATTACTTGAAATACCTTTTAAAACTTTGTAACTATCCATATTGGCCCTGAAAAACATTAAAACATCATTTACATATAGTAGATGAGTCATTTTAGGCATTTTTTTAGAAATTTTTGTTCCTTTGAGCTTTCTTTCTATTTCTACATTGATCAATATCAAAGATAAAACACTTAAAGATATGATAAAAAGATAGGGAGATAAGGGGTCTCTTTACCTTAATCCACACACTAGAATAAAAGACTTTATAAAATCTCTATTGATTATTACTTTATACGTCATTATAGAAATACATTCATTAATAATGTGGATCTATCATTGTGGAAATTGCATTCTTTGAAGTATTACAAGTATAAAATTATGGGAGATACTATTAATTCCTTTTTGTAAGTCTAGCTTAAGTGTAGCCTAATGCTTTTTTTTAATTATTATTATTCTTTGATAAATTACATTAATTTGGTTGCTAAAATTTTTTTATCTAAAATTGACCTTCCTTTAATAAAATCATTTCAATATGGAAAAAGAAAATCTTCCTTTAGTTTTTATAGCCTTAAAACAAAAATTTTTTAGATAATTTTATAGACTATATTGCACAAGCTAATTAGCCTAAAGTTAATAAAACTCTAGATGTTTTCCCCTTTAGGAATAAGAATGATATAGGTTTAATTCAAACTTTTTAGAAAAAAAACCTTATTTAAAAAGATTAAATCATGAAGATTAAGCCCTTACTAATCAATTGCCAAAAATATTGACAAAATTTTACTGAAAATCCATCAGAACTTAGGATTTTATCTAGATGACTATGATTAATAGTAAATTTTACCTTTTTATATGTAAGTGGACTATGTAATATCTCCAAGTGATGTTCTTACAAGGAAGGAATGTCTAATCAACAAGCAATTAAATTCTCTTTTGTGAAAAATGATTGTAATAAAATAATTTCTTAAAATGCTCTTTAGCATAATTCTTAATTTTATATGGATCATCTTCCCACTCTCCTTATTTTTTTATTTTAGATACTCTTTTCTTTAATCTTCATTTATTAATTAGGAAATGAAAATATACAATTTTTCTACTCTCATTAATTAACCATATTTTCTTGGCCTTTATGCCTAACAAATCTCTTGATAATTAAGTAAATATTCTGGATTCTGCCTTATTTGAAGCTCTTTAATAAAATTGTATTCTTATAAATTATTTGATTCTCTTAGATTCCTTGCTATAATTTTAAGTTTATTTTGAAAAACAAAAGTAGAAGAACCTAATTGAGGATAATTCCATGCTTGTTGGATAACTTTGTGACAATCCAGATAGGTTAACCATATAGCTTGAAATTTAAATGTGAAAGACTTACATTTATTTTTCTATTAGTGGAAATAAGAATAAAAGCATGATCTAAAGTACAGATAGGAAAGGTAAACACATCAAAATAAGCAAAATATCTTAGCTATTTAAGATTGCAAATACATCTATCAAGTCTTTCCTATATAGCTTTTTCACCTATCCTATTATTAGTCCATGTAAATCATTGGCCTTTAGCTTTTAGATCCAAAAAATCACATTGTTAATAGAATTCCAAGAAATCTTTAGCACACTATATACTACTAGAATTGTTTAGCTTTTCTTTACTATCTAGTATTTGATTAAAATCTCTAAAAAATAATTATACTAGGGTATGGATGTCTGTCGTTTATACTTTCCTTAACTTCAAACCTACTATATCCTTATTCCCTTCCATCTTTTCTTCTTCCTTTACTATCTCCACCTCATTATTATTCATAAATCTTGGACCCTCAACCAAAGGAATCCTTAAATGTCTTTGCAATAATCTCCTATTCCTTCATAGAACCATGAAAGAGGTCATCATCATACATTACTTGCCTTCTACTTGATCTTGAAGATGATTCATTACCTATTTTTACCTTTTTTGCACTTCATTTTAGAAGATCAATCTCCTTAACAAATGGTTCCAAAGTAGGATTTGAAGGCTCCTCTATACAAATCTTAGTAAAATTGTATTGAGTTTTTTTTTTTTTGGAAAACCAAGAAAGATAGTTACATAAGGTTTAAGTTTATTACATACCAACCTTAGTAAACATACCTACAGTAAGAAAGATAACTAGTTATCAAATTAAAATCCTTTATATTACAAGAGATAGTAGAACAAAAGGCCATTTGCTATATTAGGTAGTACATATCCTCCTAAAGCACCTATAGCTGAAACTTAAGTAAATTAGATCCAAGCATATTCCTTAATTTCCTAAGATTATTGATTTTTAGCACCAAGTGTAGTTGGTAAGGGCTAGAGTAAGCATGAATCCATTATAGTGCTGTGTTCAAAAGTCAAAAAGTCGTTTGCTTCCATGACAGTTAGGTTAAGAAAGCAAACAAAATAACAAAGAGGATATATTAAGGGTATTATTATTATTTCATTTTATTTAATTTTCATTCTTCTCACTTTTCTACTTAATTAAACAAAAGAAAGTAATTTTTCTTTTATTTTCTATCTCCTTAATTTTCTTTTCAACTAAACACTACAAAAGAAAACATGATCTCTTTCCTTTTCTTTCTTTCTTTCTCTTCATCTTCTTTTTCTTTTTATTTAATCTGCATCCAAACAAGGTATAAGAAATCCTTACCTTCTTTTCCCAATAAATACAATGGTAAGTTTGTTGGAATAATTTGTAATAGGCTTTTGCTGGCTAACTGTTTTAGCTAACTGTTAAATATTAATGTTACATTAAAATATCAATGCTAAGTCAACAATGAAGGAGGGGAGTGAAATCAAGCACATAATAGGAGGAATGTTTAAATCAAAAATGAAAAATGAAAGGAATTAGTGGAGGTGAGTGTATTTGATCAAATAAAAAAAACCAAATTCCTGTAGAATTGCCTAAAATCTATGCACTTAAATTTTATGATGAATTTCAACACAATATTGTATCGATTAGATGTTTTATAATTTAATAAAGTAGTCTGTACTTCACCCCTCATCTTGTTTATAACTTAAAAAAAATTAAAATTTATTTCATTTAAAAACAGGTTCATAAAAAATTTAAAATTAATTATTATATTGATCATTGAAAGATAAAAATTGCATTATATTTTTCTTACAAATTATTTTACATCATATAAATTTATAAGCTTTTAATTTTCATACATAATA
The DNA here is from genome assembly GCA_020226215.1 of Sindora glabra. Taxonomy (NCBI): domain Eukaryota; kingdom Viridiplantae; phylum Streptophyta; class Magnoliopsida; order Fabales; family Fabaceae; genus Sindora; species Sindora glabra. The sequence goes on along the minus strand of CM035235.1, from coordinate 15,228,189 downwards.
TTTTATTAAAAAATAGATGTTCCATCATTTTTTTTCAAAGTTATAGTTGATTGGTGTAAAATAATTTTTTAAAAAATGATATAATTTCTATTTTTTAAAAACTAATTTGATGATTTACTCAAAATTTTATATATAATTTAAATTTAAATAAATTAAAATTTTTTATTATTCTAAGCATGATTGAGGGAAATTATAATCCAATTTATTGGCTTTAAAAGATATCCCCTCACATAGAAAAGATAGGATCACAACAGAATCCCTAGTAAAATCATTCGAGGCTAGAGAAATCCTATGATGCTCTTAAATAAGGCACTATGTCTTATTTAGAGAGAGAGAGAGAGAGAGAGAGAGAGAGAGAGAGAGAGAGAAATATGACAAAGTCATGATATTTATAATAAAATAAGCTTCATCTTTGCGTGTTCCATCCACCACTTAATCTCTTTTTCTTTCCTCAGGCCACTCGAAGTATAATAAAATTTCTGCCATGCCAGGGGTATTGTTAGGGTTTGTTTCATATCATGCTATTTGCTTGTCCTTTGTTTGGTGTGAGCGAAAATTGAGAGAAAAATTTAATATTTAAAATTTAGTTGAAATAAAAAATAAAAGGAAAGGAAAATTTTATAGTGTTAATATGTAAAATAATAATCATAAAATTTATCTTTTTATTTTCTTTTCTCTTCTTTTTTCCTTTAATCAAGTATATGAAAATTGTAAATTTAAAATTTTTAACTTTCTTTTCTTTCTCTTTATATTCCATGAGCACAAGGTGAAAAAATAAACTCTACGAGAGCAAGGGTTTTAAATATGAACAGATCAAGTAATTTTCAAGAACGAGGAATAGAGGAGAAATGCATTTTACCCATGTAATTACCATTAAATTTTAGATAGAAAAGAAGTTTAAGTGAGTAAATATTAACTGTAGAAAATATAAATGGATAAATTTTTTTTAAGATTACAAGTGAAGTATGCAAAAAAGGATAAAATTACATATAATTAAATATAATTTTTTTATTTTAATAAACTATAAAAAATTATTAAATCACAGTTCCTTCCTTGTAGACAACTGGTTACCGTTTTTCCGGTTAACATTTTTATATGATTTTTTAATTTTTTTTTAAAATAAGAAAATAGAAATTGAGAAATAGATCTAGGTGATGTAGACAGCTTTACATTTATGGGGTTTATATATATTTATATTTAACAAACTTTGAAAATATAAAAGGATAAATTACCTAAAAAAAAAACTGGCATGTTTCATATCATTTTTATAAGCTAATTTTGAAAAAGATAATTGAAATTTATTAAAAAAACTTTTAAATAGTGATGAGAAATTTGTTTACCAAATGATAATAATTTAAAAATCCAACAAAAGCGAACGTGCAACAAGAAGATATTTAAAAAGAAAAAAAAGGAATAGAATAATTAATTAATTAAAAATTTTGTTCTAAAATTGGTTAAACGTGGGATAGTGTAAATAGAACTACAAAAATCCTACTTATAGTCCAAAATCAGAGGAAATCAATAAGAGAAGTTTGTTGGAAGGGTAAAACGACCGTTGTCCTTGGAAAAAAAAAAGAATTTACCCATTTCCTATGCCAAAAAAACAAATACCCGCAATGCTTAATTTTTTTTTAAAAAAGCTGAATCACGGGTTGCAGTATTGCGTAATCAGCCGGCCGTGTTAGGCCCACTGATCACGTGGTGTCAGACCCTATGATTAGAAAGGCGTGTTAGGCCCAACTGGTTATGCGGTCTAGCATCTTGTGATTAGCTGGTGTGCATGCATGTTGACACGGAAGCTCCTGGCGTGACACGTGGCGGCTCCCCATCTGGATGGATGACACGTGGCAGACCCCTCCGCTCCTCTTCCCTGTTCACACGCCTCCCCTTCTAGATCCCCTATTTCATTCAATATAAAACCTCCCTCCCCTTACCTTCAGTTTATTTCAGAAAAAAAGGTATGCTCCCCTCCCCATCTCCAGAAATATAAAATCATCCTTCCCTAATTTTTTTTTGGCCATCTTTCCACCAGCAGTTACAAACATTTCAATATTTGTTTTTGTCTCCTCCCAACAGCAATCATAATTTGTGCATCTACATTGTGAAGATTATTCAGAAAATCATTATTCAAGTAAGATATTCATTTAATAATTTTATTTTATTTAGATGGTGTAAAAATACTATTTGTGTTAAGGATAATATTTGCTGCAAAGATTCCATGATTTTATCTTTTAATGGTAGTAGGCATTATATCTAAAGTATTGTTATTCTATTTTATTGAATACTTTATGATTAAATTTATATATGTTATTGTCATCTATTTATTTGGACATCTATATATTTATTGTTTCCCTATATTTTTATACTTATGAGTATTATTTTAATTTAACTGTATTATTTTACTTTATTTTTTGTATTATGGTGTTTAAGTATGCTATCATGGTTGTGGTCTAACCTAATTATACATATTGTGTATATTGTTATTATTGTTATCACCATGCTTGAGGGTTAGGGTTTAGGACTTAATATTAGGCATTAGGAAATAGGAAAGAAGGAAAAAAAACCTAAGACTCTAAAAAAATGATTTAACTGAGAATAGAAATTTATATACTTAAGAGAAATACAATAAAATAAGTTTAGGTTTTTGTGAACAATAGAACAAAAATTTAGTCTCTACCTATGAGAAAATGTTGTTGGTACTCATGCAAAAGTGGAAAAAAAATTAAAAACTTATATTATTAATCTGGGTTCATTAATCTTTGAAGTAATCATTTAATATTCGGGATGTTAATTTACTAATATTCTACACTTGTGAATGGGTACTATGGAGGGAGAATATTAAAAGTTTGAAGATATGCTAGTAGTAAAAAATGAGCAAAATTTTAAAAAAAATAATAAAACAATATTATCAAGAAGCATTGGTTGAATAATAATAAAATTCTCAATAAATATTAAACATATTAGTATAAGTATTATATTATTATTTTCATTATATTTACGAATTTTATTTTTTTATTCAATAATAATCATTTATATCTAGCTAATATCATCTTTATCATCATTCGCATTATTTCAATTATTATTAATATCTTAATCATAATTAATATTACCATGACAGTATTAATTATTATTTTTTAAAATATTAATTGTAATATTTTCTATTATTTTGTGAATATCATTATTTTATATTATCTTAAAAATACTATAATATTAAAGAAATAATTATTAAAAATATTATGAAACTATAAATATAAGTAAAAATAGTATAATAGTTATTATTTCGCTTATATTTAAGAATGTCATTATTATTTAAATATTATTTAATTGCATTATAATTATCATAAAAAATAAGGTTATTACTTCTCTAATAATTAAATTCTAAGAATTTATCATTTATAATATTTATCATTATTTTATGAATATTAAAATTTATTAATAGCTTAAAAATAGTAATAGATTAAATAAATAAATGATGAAGTTATAGTAATATTTTTTATATAATTAAATAATATAATAATATTTATTTTTTGTTATTTTAAAATTTTTTGATTGTATTATAGTTATTATTAAAAAATATTTTTATTTATTTATTTACTAATATTTTACTAATATTATTAAATTTTAATAAGTTGAAAATATTTTAATATTAAAAATAATAGTTACCAAATATATTCTTATATTATTGATATAATTCAATAATAAAATAATAGTTATTATTAATTTAGTATGTAAGATTATTATTTATTTATTAAATAAACATAATTTTTACTATTAATATATAATGATAATTATTAATATATTATTTAAATATTTGTCGATCACAATATAATTAATAATTAAAGATAAAATTATCACTTTTTACTTAATTATTAACATTATAACATTTTTATAATATTAACTTATTATCTAAATATTAGTGGCATGAAAAATGTTTACTCTACATAAAGATTTAATAACATAACATTTTTTACTATACATTTTACGTGGAACTTAGGAAGAATTCTTATTTGTAGACTTGTTCTAATATATGAAGTTACATAGAATTTAAAGACCAACATTGTTCTTGAGCTAAACTTGTAAGTACATTTTAATAAATAATTTCGGCAAATATGTAGAACTGCAATAATGATAATTAGAAAACTAATTTATGATGTTGAATAAGAGCCTGTCTGTAGTAATAGTTTAGGGTGCGGGTGTTTTGTGATTATGGTACTTTATATTTGTTGCATACTTTGATTATTCTTGAAATGCCATGTAACTTCGACATTGCTAGGAATCAAAATAGGTACCAGGGAGGAAAATATTTGTATTTACACTAATGGAAAAATTTATGAGACGGAAAAAGGTGACACGTTTACGTGTCATAGGGTGAGAGTAGTAAAAATAAAAACAGATATCACCTTGGATGATCTTAAAAATATTATGGCCTGCAAGCTATGACTTGGTGAAAGTAAATTTGTGTCTAAGTTGGTATATAGGCATCCTTTGTCATTAAACCTAACATGTTACAAGGCATGTGCATTGGAAGATGATGATGACATTCAACGGATGTGGGAAGCGATGCACGATTCCCTACTCAATTGTTTTGCCTAGAACTTTATGCATATGCCTCAGGCAGGGAACTTGATTTGAACATCAGAAGTCAACTTATTGATGACAACGGCCTATGCACACAACTATCTACCAGCCTACCCCATATCTCCAATGAAGGGCCGTTACATTACAATTCGTACGCTACTGCATTGAACAGACAAGTTGAGTGTGGACAATCTTCTCATTCCCTCGTAGTCGACTATGCACCAGAGCCATGTTTTTCATTGCCTCTATATGGTCTTCTTCCATCTCAATCTTCCCTGGAGGAAATAGATGATATAGTGGATGATTTTGAAGAGGAAGTTGCATATGACGATGTTCCTGAAAGGTTTGATAGTGATGATGACAATTACGAGGACGATCATGGTGAAGACAATGTTGCGGCTGTATTACCAACAACACTGATAAGCTGATATATGGAGTTAGCTGCTACCTTTTTTTCATAAATAAATATTGAAGCTGCGATAAGTCATGATCACCCTGAGGTAGGAGACGACTCGAATATAAACAACAATTAGGAGCCGTACATGGATATATGGTATTTGGACTAAAAATCATTTCACCCTGCAATGAAGATTTATTTAATTCGGAGTCACCATACATTTTCTGTGCATTACTTTTCGGCCAAATATGAGGAATATCGATGCCCTAACTATGGCATACAATGCAATTGGTGGGTTAGAGCATGTCACAAGCCTAGAGAAAATCATTAGCATATATCTAAATACAGTAGGCCTCATAAATGTGTCTCTGCATCTCTTTCTTGAAATTATCCAAAATTGAACACAGATGTTGTCTTATCATACATTGTTGGCATGGTGACTGAAAACTCAAGTGGGTCCATTCGAGAAGTGATCGAGCAAATCCATAGCATTTTTGAGTACTTAGTGTTATACAAGAAAGTGTGGAAGGGCAAGAATTGAGCGATCGCGCTCGCATTCGGGGATTGGGAGAAGTCATATTCTATACTGCCACGGTGGCTGGCCGCAATGCGATACTTCAATCCTAGTTCTTACCTTGAGATTATTAGCAGAGAATCCTTGCCAAACAGTTCTAAAGATGAGCTAACTGTGACGTTCCATTGAGTGTTTTGGACTTTCAGGCCATGTATTAGTGCATTTCATTATTTGAAACTAATAGTCCAAATAGATGGCACATTCCTGTATAGAAAGTATAAGGGAGTTTTGCTTACCGCGACATCATAGGATGGTGATAGAAAGGTCGTACCTCTTGCATTTGCCATGATTGAAGGGGAGACGTGTGATTCTTGGTCTTGGTTTTTATCAAACCTTCGTCAGCGTGTTGTTCAAGGTAGACAAGGAATCTGCTTAATATCAAACAAGCATCCTGAGATAGTTGTGGCTGTAGCAAACCCACGTGTAGGGTGGCAACCCTCTTATGCCTATCATGTGTTTTGCCTTTATCATGTCACCAGCAACCTAAACTTAACCTTTAAAATGCCTTGGCTGAAGAAACTTTTTACTAGCATCGGTGTGTTTTTCTTACATTGATGTTATCTTTTATTCATTGCCTGACATGATTATAATTTTTTCAATAACAACGGGATGTCATATAGGATACCTATATGAATGCCACGCGGTCGATACCAAACTAGAAGAATTATGCCAATTATATCCAAGAGTCATTGATTGGATCAGCAATATCCTAAAAAAATAGTGGAGTTATGCTTACGATAAGGAAGACCGATGATGGGGGCATATGACCACCAACCTTGCAGAGTGTATCAATAGTATTTTCAAAGGGGTTAGATTCTTATCAATAACTGGATTGGTCAAGGCTACCCTGCACCGATCAAATGCATACTTCGTTAATCAGTCAGACACAATTGTAGCACAATTACAAATAGGAGAGGTATTCAGTGAAGATATCTGGAAGAAGATTCAAGGGTGTATTCGAAAGGCATCTACTTGCTACGTCTATCGCTTTGACCATTTAGGGTCATCCTTTAAGGTTGATGAGCTATATGACCCGACTTGGAAATAATTTGGCCGGATTTGCAAAGTTAGCTCAACTGATTGAACATGTGACTGTGCTGAATTCCAAGTTGAGCATTGGCCATGTCAGCACGTATTTACAGCCTGTGCGAAGGTCTCACTGGATCCATTACAGTATGTCGATCTAGCCTTTCGATTAGATACAATGGTAAATGTTTATAGCTGTGAGTTTCGACCAATTGGCGGAATGGAGCATTGGCCACCAATGAACAGCCCTATACTGGTACTAGATCTAGCGCTGATCTGTCCAAGTGGTCGACTTTGTTCCATACGAATCAGAAATGAAATGAATTAGAGAGAGGTTGCATTAGAATCTCAGAGGTGTGGATTATGCCGCCAAACTGGCCACAACTGCACAACATGCTCATTCACCCGACATAACGTGCCATGACAATTCCAACCCAAAAGAGTCATTCCACAATGCATTCATTGAGATCTGTACAATGATTTGTAGGAACTAGGATTTTTTTTGTAAATTTCTGACATAGTTAATAGAAAACTTATTGCCACTAAACAATTTATGTACTTATCTTATTGAATTAATTTATTTTACTAGTTATTTTGTGTTGGAATACTTGCATATATTGATGGTGTGTTTTTTACTTATGGCATACATAAAATGGTAACCACTATCTCCTAGGTATAATGGCCGGCTAGCGTCGTGTTGTTACCTTTGGGCTCGAAGATGACTCTCTACTATACCTACAGTCTAGACATATTTTACAAGTTATGTGGTTAGACTAGGTAACTTTTTCCACTATCTAGTAGTTTGCTTATTTGTAAATGTTGTAACTAACCCCTTCAGATGATGTGTTAAGGAAGATTGAATCCTGACATTATGACAGGTCGACCATGCAAATCGGCTCTTCGCTCCACCACTCGCTATTGTGCCTTACCTTCAACAAGCAGGCTTCTACGGTGCCAGTCGGCTTGGACATTTTGATTTCAATGTAGCTATCGTATCCGCCCTGGTCGAGCGATGGCGTCCGGAGACATATGCTTTTCACACCACGGCAAAGGAGTGTACTATTACCTTACAGGATGTTTCCATCCAGTTAGATTTGCCATGCGCGGGCGTCCCTGTTTTGGGTTACACTGGACATGATTAGGTGGGGGAGTGCGAAGATCTACTCAGCATTAGATTGCCTGATTAATGTTTACAAGGCCAGCACCTTAGCATTCTGTGGTTAGCAGCTAACTTTGCACACCTGCTCGAGGATGCAGATGAAGAACAAATAAGACGCTTTGCACGTGCTTATATTTTGAGTCTCATAAGGGGTCATCTGATGCTTGACACCTTAGGTCACAGAGTATTGCTAATGTATTTGCCATTATTCGGAGACTTTAAAGAAACCGGCCAGTATAGTTAGGGTTCCGTAGTCCTTGCATGCTTATACCGAGAGTTGTGCACTGCCACACAGTATGATGAGATTAACATTAGTGGATGTTTTCACCTGTTACATTTATAGGCGTGAGATTGATTTCCCACTCTAGCACCAGCGACACCAGTGTATCCTAACCCTCGCTTAGACGTCTATCCTTTACTCTCACTATTAAATTTCAGGTTTGGATCATATATTATATTCATACTAAATTTATGAAAATAGGTAAAACATTTTGAAAGAATAATACAAAATGCATGTTCCTTGTAGGTGGAAGAATACTGGACTACCCCCTCGACCGTAAAAAAGGTCCTGCAACAGTACAGGATTTTGCTTGATCAATTGAGGGCCGATGAGGTTTGAAGCCATACTTCATTTTCTCTAACATAACAAAGTATCATATGTAGTATTTTACTTAATTATGTTACAATTGTGTAATACAGATTATTTGGATGCCCTATGACATTCCTGATATCCAGCAACTTATACTAGGGTATTGTTTGACCTTACCCAATATATGGTTCGCATCAGTCCCCATTATCTGCTTCCACATCGTCGAGTGGCATCACACTGATCATGTATTGAGACAATTTGGTAGGAGACAGTTAATCCCACAGGAGCCTTTCAACTTAAGTTCTCGTCATACCCTACAGCTTCAGGGGAAAACATCTAAGGACTAGCGCGAAGAACACATTATTTACATTGCTATGTGGAATGCATGGCACATCATAATTTCGTCTACTGAAAAGTCAACAGAAACTCTCGGTCCTAACTCAGGCTACGTGAGGTGGTACCGAAGATGTACCAGACAGTGCATTCGTCCAGTTAGTGGTGGTCCAGGATTTGTGGTAATTTTTTACTATTCACAAACTCTTATGCTTACATCTTTATATTACAGTAGGATTGCTGGTTGTAAATAATTATTTTTTTATAGGTTGATGTAGCTGATAGATTATGTCAGCTCCAGTGTCGAGGATACACCTTCTTAGCCATACAACCAATTTAGGGAGATAGTGAATCAAGAATGTGGTCTCATGCTACGTGCTTTGAGATAGCACCGAGATGTGACAGCATCCCAACCTTCCTACTTGGCTACGGAATTACTAAGACCACCCATTCCCGAACCTCGACGGGGCAGGAGGAGCCATGGTTTCATGTCGTTCAGGAATCCTATTTTGCTCAATGAAGGGGACGATGATGAGAGGATCTCGCATGGTCATTTAGCGATGACACAAGCAGGTGTCCCTTCCTCCTACTCCCCTCTTTTGATGCAAGCTGATATATGAGGTGCAGGACCATCTAATTATACCCCCTCAGCACATTTCTTCATAGGTGCAGATGTTGGACCTTCATATAGTTTCACATCATCACCACAGCACCATTATGATGCTCAATAGTTATCGTTATTCACCCCATCAGTCTCGCATTCAACTCCACAAGCCTTTGATTCCATTATAGGCATTGTTTGCTGATCCGTTTGCATTCGCCACTGAGTACGTTAGTGGATCCCTGACCAGCAGCAACAAAGGTTTATCACCCTCGAAAACCCTTTACCAACGTTTCAGTCCTCCTAGTGGGACTTGAACTCTCCAATATCCATGGTTCACACCTGCCTAACTTATGCAAATGATGCTGACGATGATGACGATGACAGACAACATGGTGCCTTTACTTAATGATCACGACGAGAAAGGCAACGCCCTCGATATGGGACTAGGAGCCATTATTTTGGTGACTAAACATTTTACTATTGTATTATAATATTTAATCAAGTCTATTTATTCAGTTAATTCATAACCATCAGCTCATTACGCCTCTCTTATATTAGTGCATTACGCCTCTTTTATCAGTCATACAACCACTGCGATAACTATGTTCTTAATTGAAATTTCATGTATTTTTTAACATAAAGTCTTTTGTATTAATATTAATAGTTAAGTAAAAAATGATGATTGTACTTTAAATATTAATTATATTGTAATTAACAAATATTTAAATAATAATTTAATAATTATTTTTACATATTAATAGTAATACTTATGTTTATTTAATAAATAAATAATATTCTTACATATTAAATAAATAAATAATAAATAATAATATTAAAATATTTTCAAGTTATTAATAATTAATAATGTTAGTAAAATATTACTAAATAATAAATAATACTTTTATAGTAACTATAATACTGTTAAAAAATTTTAATATAACAAAAAATAAATATTATTCTACTATTTAATTATATTAATAATATTATAATATTTTAATCAATTATTCTTTTGATCTGATACTATTTTTAAAATTTTAAAATATATTAACATTCATAAAGCAATGATAAATACTGTAAATAGAAAGTTGTTAAATTTTAATTATTAAAAAATTAATAACCTTATTTTTTTAAAATAATTATTATGTAATTAATTAATATTTAAATAATAATAATATTCTTAAATATTAAATAAATAATATACTATTTTTATTATATTAATGATATCATAATATTATTAATAAATATTAATTATAATATTTTAATATTTTAAAATTAATAAAAATTATTAATATATTAAGAAAAAAAGGTATCACGGGATGGAGGACGGCGTGATTGGTCTAAAACACAAAAACCCTGGATATATTTTGACGGCGCAGCGTACGAAAAAATTGAAACTCAACGGTGAGCATTTCGGTCAAAAAGCGGAACACACCTCCCCGTCGTTTATGAATTGTCATTTTCCCCGGTTGTTTGTTGGGAAAAAAAGAGCACCATTCACTGTTTCTCCTCTCTCGCTGTCTTCACCCTCGTTTCCCTTTCTTTCGTCGTATTCTCTGCCCATCCCGCTTTAATTTTCTGTGGAAAAGCAAGTCTTCTTGCCGTTTTAGCCATGTTTTGGACAGTTCATCCTACTCAGATGACGCCTGCGAAAGATTTTGCTTCCTCTTTCACAACAGATTCTGTATTGACTATTCTGCTGCACGCCTTCTCTTTTCCAATTCGGTATCTGTTTTCTTCCCAATTTGTTTATCTGCATTCGTAGTTTCCAGTTTTATTAAAGGCTAAAATATTCTACCTTCAAATATTTAATCATTTAATATTTTAATTTTCTATTTTTATAATTTAAATAATTTCTTCCCTAGTATGTGCTATAAAAATCAATCATAATTCTCTCCTATTTTCTTTAGCACAAAGTAGTGACTTTTAAATATAAACATTGACCATAATTTAAAAAAAATTATTTAATAAGACTAGTAATTTATATAACTAATTTTGTATTTATTATTTAAAAATTATTAGTCGATAATTATTGATCAATTTTATGAGAAGCTTTGATCCATTAATGATTATTGTATATTTGTCAAAGTGCTCTTTTATTTTACAAAATTGTGCTTATTTTTTATTTTTTAATTTTCAATTGTTAACTTTTAATTGGATTAATTATTTAATAATTTTGAATTTGATATTTATATTTAACTTTATTTATTTTTATTTGGACATATTTTATTAATTTTCATTTTTTTTTCAGTAATGCACAGTTTCTTCTCCTTCAAACTTTTTTATACTTATTAAATTTTTGAAAGACATTAAAAAAACTGTTGTAATTTCTATCAATAGGAAAGTGTATTTTTGTAGTTTTATTATATATTCAATTCGTATATATGTAGTTGCAACTTGAAAAACCAAATTACGAAATAGATATAATATCATTTTTATATAATAATCCTTATCTATCTTATAGAAACTAGTGTATAAAAGTGTTTCCTATGAGGACATTTGATAAAAATGAATAGTATAAAAGTGGACAAATTAAATGTAAATATTAATTTTATATTCAACATTTTTCTTCCACTTGACTCGTAAAAGTAAAATTAAATTTATCTTGACTCGTAAAAGTAAAATTAAATTTATCTTGAATTATTTAATAATTATATTTAATTAAATTTTCATCTATTATTAATTTGTGACTAATAGAAGTCTATCAACTTCTATCATCTAAACCATGCTCAATAGGAAACCAACAGTAAAATAATATTAAAAAATTGAAAATACCATTAAATAGCAAAACAAATAAACAAGATGGAAGGGAAAAAAATCTATTAGAATTGTAATTATAAATAATAATTTAAAATTTGGATGGAAATATTTAATAACTAAATATTTAAAAGTAGATGTGTATAATAATTAAAAATTTAGATGGAAATTTAATTGTGAGAAGTTAATTGCTCCATATATATAATTTAGGAGGTTTATTACACGCTTTAGAAGTTCAAAGGATTTTTCATGCATGGGCAGTAAAAGGGTGTTTCTTATATTTTACCCTTTATTAAATATGGGCTGAATTGTGGCAACTTTGCAGTTGCTCAAGCACCAGTTCTTGTTCAAGGAGGGTCTGTTGCAGATGCTGTAGGGTGTTGCTGCACTACCCTGAGACGCTTTTCGACCATCCATCTGCCCTGGGTGATTAGAGGTAAAGTTCCTGTCTTCTGCCCTTTTTCTAAACCTTTATCTAGGATTTTTGAGTTCATTCTTCTCTTGATAGTTTACTTGGGTTGTTGGTAAATTAGGTCTTTCCCTTGGTTGATTATGGGTGCTATTTTGGAGAATTTTGGTTAGGGTTTGCTTCAACTAGAGTGCCTTTGGTGTAGGATAAGTAGCTGATTTAAGCATGCTGTTGATATTTTTGTCTTCCAATTATCTTCCTTGAAGTGAAGAATAACACAGAGGGCAGCAAGTGCCTGTTTAAAAAAAATATGTATCAACCCTTTGGCTTGGGTTGTTTGTAAGTAAAGCTTCTTGCCTTTCTTGTAAGAATATACCTTCTGTAAATAATGCTCAGAATAATTGTTGTCTGATGTCTCCTTGTCATGTTAGCGCCTTGTTTGTCTTAGTGGACTTGGTTAGACTGTGAATGTGGTAGTTGTTCTTAGAGCTATTATCACCTTTAGCAAAGCTTCTTAGTGGTGAGTGGGCTTTCAACTCCCCTTGTCAATGTTTATGTTCGTATTCAAGAATTTCATGCATAAAGGGAATTTGGTATTTTGGCTCTTGATGTATGAATGTTTTAATGAACACATATGAAGTGGAGGCTTCAAGGGAACTAGATGTGCATATTATATCTATCTAAAATACAAATACACATTTTGTATGTGTTTTATATGCTATGTGAATCCTATGGGAAGTGAATGATCTACTAAATCTGAATGATAGTTTTAGTTGCAGTTATATGGCTGTGAATTCTTAAATGACAGTATGGAAGCATACCTCACTTACTAATTGTTGGAATGCTGATATATGATTGTATGATGCCTTAGGAAGGAATTTCAAGCAACCTTTTTGGGCCGTGTTCCATATGATGAAAATTTGGTTACTTAACAGCATATGTGCAGCCCGTATGTACTAATGACCTTTGGCTAAAACGGATAATATTAGCATGAGACTTTGTTCATATTGATAATACGAAATATATTTTTATAATTTTGTTTTGTTTTGAATGATTTTTACAGAGGGCTACAACCATACTGCTTTGTTTGAAAAGCATAAATTTCTCCTATTGAGGTTATAATGCTTATGGAAGTTATGATATTCAAGTTTGATACTCGGTAAACATGTTTGTGTAACTTTTACTATGGCATATCTCTGCAAACGTCTATATCACAAGGGGGTTTGAATTCCTCTTGGATCTACGATGCTTGTGTTATGCAATTGTCTTTAATGGTATCTTTCCTATGCGAAGGTTCTGTATTGAAAATACGTATTTGACTTGTGTGTTTGCTTGTACACTTCCAATTGTGCTTTGAAGCTTGAATTATCCAAGTTTTGTACAACATTTGTTATGGAATCGTGGTTCCTATGATTATCATGAATGCATGTGCTCAGCTGTTTTTGCCCTAAATGAGTAGTTGTGGAGATTGTGGTTGCTATCTCAACATTGACTTGAATGGGTAATTAAGAAATGAAGAAATCATGAATATATGAGTATCTGAAATGGAATTGTGAGAGGTTGTGGGGGATATTGGAGGGAATTATGGATTATAAAGTATTGACATGAAAAGGTTTTGTTGGGATTCAAATAGCCCTATGCATGTTACATGTGAATTTTGTATTGCATATGATTGAGTCTTGAGATTGTGTTTTTCTTAACATGATTGTGGAATGAGGAAATGTGATTGAAGGCCATGAGGTTCCATTAATTTACATTGCAATTATCACTTGATCTTATTGGTTCGAGGATACACACACACACGCATGCATTTCTGGGCTTATTTTCTCTATTGCTTTGTTACGGTTATGTCGTCTGATACGATGAATGGGCCACTTCACTCACTATGTCAATTAGGCTTACCCCCTCTCCTTTCTTTCCCAACATGTATTGTAAGTAGATCGAGTTCAGCTTGTTGGGAGAAACTGTGAAGCTGCCATAACCAAGATTATGAAAAAAAAAAAAATGCATGACTTGTTTTTAACTATGATTCCAATCTGAGTTACCGCAAATCATTTTCTCTTTTACTTTGGTCAAACCATTTTGAAACAGTTGACATTGAACCAAAAAGAAAATGGTCTTCTGGCTGCATTGGTTGTGTTGACACAGTTCAGTAAGTTGCATGGTTATTTTATATATATATAGGCTTGTAGAAATGCTTGTCATGGATCCTGGAATTTGGCCAGGACATTTTGTTTATTAACATTTGATTCAGACTGGGGGGATTAAATTAAGTGTTTGTTCAGATCATTCTGCTTCATGATAAGCTGAAGAGTAATTTAAGGATTTATTGTTCTCATTTTGCTAGGATACAGGCAGGATTATCTAAATTTCAATAGCTTGGATCTTAGTGTTTTTTATTTTTAACCAAAGAACTGCCCTTTTTTTAATCAAGTGAGTGGATACTAAATGTTCTTACCTAAGAAATCTTGGGCCTAATTTTTGTAAATTCATTAATGGATGCATACTCAAAGGCTTTCCAATTCATCTTTGGAATTGATTATATTAGGAAAAGAAATGTATGTGGATTGACAAGAAAGAGTACATGAATTAAAATTCTACTCCTTAGAACATTGTGACAGAATCATCTCATTGTAGTTCTCTTCATGAATTCTTTCTGCTAAAAGTATGGTATCTATCCTTTTCTTTTCTATTAAATTCATATGTATCTATGATGTATGTACAGCTTCCGCTAGTAGATTTTGTAACCAAAAGCTGTCACTGTTATCAAGACTAGAGAGGCAGCAAGGTGCTCTTTCAACAAAATCAAACTATTTAAGCATAGACAAGTAACTCTTTTGAAAATATACTATGTAAAATTCTCAGATGACATGTTGGCTATAAAATAGAACCTGGAACCCTTTTGTTTTATATTTTGTTTTACAGAAACATATATTAAGCTGAGTGCTGCCCTTTTGATAGAAACGTTTGCTAATTTTGCAAAAATAATAAGCCAAGTACTTAGCAGCTGTCACTTTGAACAGATTATTTTCCCTGTTCACTCATGGCAATCATTTGTAATTATATGTGGAAAGTATGTGATATGTATTCATAAGTTCTGTATATCTCTATGATATTTGGTGCAAATAAATAAATTCTTGGTTATTTTTATCTAATTGGTTACTTAGTAGTCTTATTTTCCCAGCAGCATGATTTAACCCTTTTTTTTTTTTTTTAGGTTCATGCTATTTAACTAAGAATTTGTATAGCATTTTCCATTATATGCATTTTTTAACATGTTTTTGATTTAATGGAATTGATAAACAATGACCCACAACATTGCTTGAACGGATTAAAAACAGAAAATTGAAAATGATACTGCAAACTCTTAATGAATTTCTCTATGTCTGCTTTTATTTATTCTTTCACATCAGTTTTCAGAATAGAACCACTTCGTCATTAACTGGTTTGTTTAGATTGTTGTCTGTTATCAACTGCTTTCTCTATCCAAATATAACCTGTTTTTTCAATACAGGTTTTTTCTTAAAAAAACACAGGAAAGCTCATTCTGAGCTATAAACGACAAAGCAGAATCCAATTCTCAAAGGGCTCTTGTATCACAAATTTGATGGAGAGATCATCTGATATCCCTTCTTTCTTCAAGGTTTTATTCAAAAAGGACTTCTCCATCCAGCTGGTAAGTTGCATCTTTACCTTGAGTTGTTGCTTCCTTTACAAGTTTGGTTGGGGAAGAATGACAGAGCATAAGCATGTAAGCTTTAAATAGGTATTATATTTGCCAATTTTGTCCTAACAAGAAGTCTGCTAATGACGATTAAGGATGGGCTATTGTTTTCATGTCTGGGTATTTTTTTGGTATGGCTTCTCTGGGTATCATAGTGTTTTTTTTTTCCCCCTTCTCCTTCATTTGCTTATATTAGTGTCTTGTATGTTCATTAGTATTGCACTTTCTGGTGTTACAGCCCTTACCACTAGCATTTGTGAAGAAATTTGGTGTAATTTTGTCAGAGAAATGTGTGCTTCAAATATATTCAAATCAATCTTGGAAAGTTGATGTGGTGAATATTAATGAACGAATGTATTTCACAAAGGGTTGGGATGCATTTGTGAAGGATAATCATGTGGAGTGTCCAAACTTTGTAGTTTTTAAGTTTGTGGGAAATTCAACATTTGAAGTCAGGATATATGGCACAGATTGCTGTGAGAAGAGACATTACATGTGTGAGGAAATTATTTACATTGACAACGATCCTTCTTTTGGCAAAGAGACTGGTAAGGAAGCATTATCATTAATAAACACTGTGGATTACTATTGGTGAATTTTTTTTAATTTTAACTCAAGTATTTGAGCTCATGCAGGTAAACGCAGAGGATCGAGTAAGAATCAAAGAAGGGATGAACATGTCAAGTGCGGAGCTCAATCTCTCGAAGAAGCAAAGAGATTTAAATCAGAACATCCGTTCTTCAAAATTACTATGAAGATGGCTTATATCCAAAGTACATATGGGGTGAGATTTCGGATCCAGATTTACTCATTATGTGCTAAATACTAGATTGACTTAATATTGTAGGTAATGGCTAAATAGTTTAGTGTGAATTGATGCTCAAATTCAACAATGGTACTAACATAGATTTCTGCCTTCAAAATTTTTAAGACTGTTTTGAGAGAGCTGATATCATGTGTTAGCCAATTTCCAAAATATGGTATTCACACCAAATTTTGTTAAGCTGTTTGCAATTTTTTTTGTTTTAATTGAAAGTCTGTGTCTCTAATCCGAATCTTCAATCCTTGAAAATTTTTAGAAAATGCCTCAAGTAGGCTAGGATCGGAGTTTTGACAACAAATTTCAAGGTTCTGTTATATCTTTCAATCTATAATTTAAGGTGGTGCTAGAAATTGCCAAGTGGAATCGCAGACTGAATGTACCATGATTTTAGCTATCATCATTTCCTCCTTATAATTTTGTGTTAATTTTGCTTGTACACCTTTTGCAGTATATGCCAACAGAATTTTACAAGGACCACATGAGTAGGGATGATAAGAATGTAGTACTCCGAATATCAGGAGGAGCTTGGACAGTGGGACTGCTTCACAGCCAGCAAAGAATCTACGACACAGTCAGGTTCAGTGCAGGTTGGAAGAAGTTTGCGAAGGATAATAAGCTGAAAATTGGAGATATTTGTGTCTTCGAACTGAAAAGGGAGCATAGTGCTGCTATCTTTGAGGTTTACATTTTCAGATGTTGATTATTGTCATAAAGTTTGATAGTTTTATTTTGTGTATCAATATCAAAAGTCATGTGCAAATTGTTGAAAAGGGCAGTATCAAGGGAAGAAAAACAGGATACTACCATGGCTGCTACATTGGTTTCTCCAGGATGTAAAGTGAAACAAACTACTATGCCCCCCCCCCCCCCAAAAAAAAAAAAAAAAAAAAAAAACTGCTGAATCACTGACGAAGTCTTCCAAACAATTACTACATTGCTCTGTCTTCTCATTAATTTCAAGATTCATCTTTTTTTAAACACCCAGGGGCTTCTTCAGATGCAGGAACCATTCTGATTTCATTCATCGACTCCGTTATAATCGTATCCATTACTTCGTTCTCTTCTATCACCGAATCAATCATAACATTTAAATGCAAAGGTAATGTACAGGTTGAAGCTGAGGACTCTGCAACAGAATTTTTCGACCTACAATTCTCAACATATCGTCTAACATAGGATATACTGTGGGGCATCGTTCTGTAAAATAAGATGTCGGGGAGCGCAGGCTGACCAACAATCCTTCGCAGGTTTGGAGGAATTTTTGCACAAGTTTTGAATAGTCATCCGACTTTCATAGAAACGGTAGGGAATTAGGGTTTGTCGCTGTATACATATTTGATGCCAGAGATAGAATTTGAAATCAAGAAATTCATAGTTTCGCGCTTCGGTTGATTCACGTTCTTCATTGACGAAGTATTCATAATAAAAATCGAGATGAGCTGTTGACGCCATTGTTGACTAGAAAAGAATGATTTTTGAACTGTGAGCTCTCGAGTTATGAGAGGAAGCAGGGTCAATTATCTAAGTTCTTTCTTTGGTGTATGTATTTATAGGAGATACGTGAATAGTAATTGTAGTACGATAGAATTTGGGTTCTGTATTTTCAAGAATGTTTTAATTTTAAATTAAATACACCATAATAATAATCTTTAAAATTGGATTGATTATTGAACTAGAGAAATTAATAGTTCATTGGTTAAACTAGTGATTCATTGATTGAAACGATTTTTAATTAAGAATATAAATTATATCTAATTTACTTAATATTATAAATATTTATAATAACAAATTATGTTAAGATTAAAAAAATATAATATAAGTTAATGATATAAACATATAAGTAATAAAATAAAATAAATATGTTAATAATTTGTGTTAAAATATTTTTATAAAAAATATAAATTCAATTGATATGAAATTATAATGGTATTATATTTTTATTATTATAAAATTATAATTTTTTTATTTTTTTTACAAAATATATAAAATTTAATGAAAAATTGATTTACTGGCCAGTTTTCATTGGTTCACACTGGTTTTGGCTGATTTTGGCTAGTTCATACCGGTTTGCATGCATTTTCGGTCTAACGGGGATAATTGAACCGATTCATTGGTTTGACCGGTCAATCCGATTTTAAAAATTATGAAATACACTACTTGTAAATAAAAAATATTAAAATTTATAATAGAAAATTAATCCTAGTTGAAATGGGAATGTGATAGTGTGAAAGTGAACGCGTTTTTATTTCCTTTTTTGAATTTGCTAATCAATGTTAGACTTGGAATGTATATCTGACAGAAAGGAGTCTAGTTGTTGCAAAGATTTAGGATCGTTTGGTTAAATTAGAAAAAGAAAAAAAAATCAATTATATGGTGTGTGTATATATATATATATATAGACATTGTTGTTTCACCCGAAAAGTTTGTGTTGAACTTGTTCTGAATCCACATGAACTATATAGGACAACAAAGCAAAGGTTTGAAATTTGTCCTATCGAAGAAATATAACAGTTGGATTTAAGAGAATAATACACCTGATATTTTTAGTACTTTTAGCAAATTTTTTTTTCGGGAGATGCAATATTACCCTATATATATATATATATATATATATATATATATATATATATATTACCCTATATATAGGTTTTGTAAAGTGCAAGTTACGCGTATCAGAACAACCAAACATACTTTGTTTTATATATATATATATATATATTACCCTATATATAGGTTTTGTAAAGTGCAAGTTACGGGTATCAGAACAACCAAACATACTTTGTTTTAATTTGTTTATCCTAATTAATTGTCTTAGTATAAGCAACTAGAATTTTTGCTTCCCCAAGAAATAAACAAAGAAAATATAGAGCATAATTTGGCGAGTTTACTTCTGATCCATACTTGTCAATAATTTTCTGTGGATATTTTAATGAATCTCATTTTTGGGTAAGATTCTAAGGAGGGGTGATAAAAAATCTTCAATCTGCTCTTAACCAATTGACTGTACTTAAAATTAGTTGGTTAAGAGTGGTTAATATGATATTATCAGTAAAAAATAATATTTTTTGGATAAATTTCAGGTGATTGATTAATTGTAAATGTAAATTCTTAACCACAACCCGCAATTAACCAAACTTAATCGATATTAATTAAAATTTATATTAATTTTTATTTAAAAATTCATATTTAAAATTTTATTAATTATTTTCATAATTTAATACTTGATTACTTCCTATTAGTTATATTAATGAAATTATGGTATTAATATATGTTTATTTAAATCAATTTATTTAGGTATTTTTGAAAAAAA
Organism: Sindora glabra; assembly: GCA_020226215.1. Lineage (NCBI taxonomy): Eukaryota > Viridiplantae > Streptophyta > Magnoliopsida > Fabales > Fabaceae > Sindora > Sindora glabra. The sequence goes on along the minus strand of CM035235.1, from coordinate 15,207,909 downwards.
AAATTCTAGATTTTAAACTGACTTAAATTGAACTTAACTAATTGAAACCGAATTTATCGGTTAAATTTAGTTAAGATTATGCAATCGGGTTCGGTCGATTAAAAAAATTACATTTCAATTAAAAATAATCGATTTAAAAATCAATTTTAATTGTCATTAACTAACTGATAATTACTCCTAATTCTAAGTACTAAACTTGTTAACTTGTATGGGTCAAACCATAATTTGCTAAATTTCTTCTATTTTTGTCGTTCACTAGAAAATATGAGGATTTTCATTGATCTATATATATATATATATATATATATATATATATATATATATATATATATATATATATTTGCTGCTTTGGCATTTTGTATTTTGGCCTTTTGTACATGTTTTGCTTCACATTTCCACGTTTTATACATATGAGATTTTTGACAGAATGTTTATTATATTTACATATGTGTTTCAGGCTCTCTTTTATATATATATATATATATATATGCTTGGTTGTCTAGATGTATATATATAAAATTTCTAATTTTTTATTTAGCATTCTGTTTGATGCCTTTCGTATATTTGTTTGATTGGCATATATGATTTGTAGAATTATAAATTCTTATCATTTAAATTTTAAATTTGTTTCATTTTAATAAAAAATAATAATAAATTCCCACTAACTTGACAAAAAAATTCTATTTTAAAATAGGAAGTTGTTTTAAGTAATTCAACAAAAAAATTATTGTATTGTTTTGTGCTCCACATATATATTTTATAATATATATATATATATATATATATATATATATATATATATATATATATATATTGTGGAATTTTTGAATATTGTTTGGTCCATTAATTATTTTTCATGTATATGTATGTATAGGAAAATAATTTTAGATTGTTTAGGCATATATTATACTATGAAATTTTGTGTAATTGTGAGTCTACCTAGCATCGATCCAATTATATAAAATTTTATTCGTTTTTATAAAATGATAATTAAATTAAGGAGAGTATCATATTAATCATATTTCAATATCCTATTGATATAATATTATTGATATGATTTATTGATGATAATATAAGTGTAGGACTAAGTATTATATTTTTAGAATTTTCGTCACTTTATCAATGTTAAAATTTTAGGAATATGATATTTAATCCTTATGTTATATTATAGAGCCTTTAATGCCCTATCAATATTATGCTTTATAATATAATAATGAGTTCGATTGCATAGTTTATTGAAGAAAATTTCTAGTATGATTAATGTAAAACATGTATTAATATTTTAAAATTTATTTTCTCAACTTCTTTACCTATGCAATTAAATACAATTAAAATGCTTAATGGGATTAATCATAAAGACTGGGCTAAATCACTAAAGTCATATCTAACAGTTTCTAACCTTGACCTGATGATTAGGAAAGTAAAACCTTAAATTAATACTAAGTTTACAACAGATCAAAAGAATCATCATGAAAAGTGGACTCATTCTAATAAAATATTTTTAATGGGAATGAAGTACATGTTGGTGTGTGTCCTGGGAACCAATCATATAAATGATTGAAATAATATACAATGTATTATGTTTTATTTCAGGCAATGCAATTATTATATTTTATTTTTAATTTTGTGCAATTTATAACTTAATATAATAATTATCCCTGAAATAATTTTACTATTTCTAAAATGCCCCTAGTCAAGTATTATTACGAAAAGGGATAGTAATAGTACATCGAAACTAGCATGTATAGTGACTGATAATTATGAATAATGGATATGTGATATCAAGTTAATACATGAGTACATTGTTAGTGAACAGATGTACTGAACTGACCCAATATGAGAATACTGTATGGATAAGACTTGTGTCATTAGTAGTTCTCATATGGTCTCAATTGCATATAATCCTTTGACTTGAAGTCACTATAGTTTCCTACATGAGAGGTTACTCACTTTAATGTCATCCTATGTTACCTTTAATTAGGATGATAAGTAAGGTGTTGATTGGATGTGTCACGAATCATGTAGAGGGAAGTGAGTGATGTAAATGAAATTTTGTTACTTTTATAAAAAAGAGATATATCCTTTAGCTCCTTGATTAAGTAAGACTTAAAAATGCATGGTCATACTCAAATGGATCAATATATGATATTGATCATTTATTTTGAAGTCTACTCAGTATCAAGAAATATAAATTAAACTTTGATGAGGATGATACTCTCTATGCCTCCAGTTCAATTTGGATATTATTACAAAAGGGATTATGATGTAAAATATTGATCATGTATTAGGTGGATGTCGAATCACAGACATTCTTACTACTTGAGTGGTAGTGATATATTGCTAGATACTGTTCACTATCTATGCCTCAATAATGAATCATTATCAATGTAGAAAGAACCTAGAGGGTCATACAAAAGGAATAGGAATAAGATAATAATTAATTAAACTTTAATTATATTAATTGGACTTTAATTATATTAATATCCAACTAATTGAACTTATTTTCGTGCATATATATATTATTAAATAATAGTATACTTTTTATGTAATAAATATAATTATTATTATATGATATTATTTGATATTAAAGTAATATCAAATATTTACGTTATCAGATATTAGATAAATATATTATGAGATAATAATATTTTAATATTTGATAACTATATGTAATTATCTAATATAAGATATTTATATTATGAGATAATATTATTATCTAATATTAGATAATTAATAGATAAGTCCTATCTCTCTTCATTATTTCTAGGATAAGGATAAGATGAGTTGTTAAATATGATTAAGATTTTAAAAGCATTATCCTAGTAGGACTACGATTGTGGCTTGCTTAAGTTTTATAAAAGGGGACTTGAGGGCAGCACTTTTAATACATGCTCATAACTTCCATAAAGTCCTGAATCACTCAGAAAATATCTAATCGTAAATCCTAGAGAGAAAAATGCATCCTAGCAAATTCGTGGAGTGTGAGAGGTTGTTGTTTACTCCGTGTGGATACCGTAGAGATATGGTACCTTCCGATTGGCATTTGATTCATCTGCTTTCAAGTTTTAATCAGCAGAAATACGAGTGCCCAATAGGTAAAATCCTAATCATTAATTTATGCTTTTTGCATGGATCCTAGGTAGAATTCGGATCAAATTTTGAATTTTTGCTGCATGTGATAATTTGAATTCCCAACAGCACATAATTGATAAAACGATAAAAGAGAGCATTTCCAAAATGACACATGCAAAAAAGTTCTTAGATTTTATAGCCAAAAAGTATAAGAAGTTCGATAAGGATTAGTAGGGTTGATATCTTTCATTGCTTAAGAAATTAATGTAAAATGGTGTTAGCAAGAGTTGCTATAACCATGAAAGAAAGAAGGGTAAGAAAGATGAATTTATTAGACAACAATGCTATAAACCTAATAAAGCTTAAATCAAGGGTAACTGCAGGATTTGCAAGAAATATAAGCATTAGAAAATGGACTATTTTAAATACAAGATATGGGTTTAGAAGAAAAAGAAAGATACTTATCTAGCTTTAGTCTATTTTAAGTTAAATATAATTGATATACCATTAAACTCTTGGTAGTTAAATACTAATGCAATTATTCATGTAACTAATTATCTTCAGGTGCTAACAGATCTAAAGAAAGCAAATAAAGAGGAGCTGATTATAAGACTTGGAAATGGAGATAAAGTTAAAGTAGAGCATATAAGATCAATGAAGTTGAAGTTAAAGATTATACATGAGCTTTTATTGAATAATGTAGCTTATGTACTTTCCATGAGAAGGAATTTAATTTCAGTTGTTACTTTGGATTCTCTTATTATTTTGGAAGCAGAAAGCCTAAATTATTTTATAAATCTTTTGTTATTGGTACTGGTTCTGTGTGTGATAGTTTTATATAGAGTTGATTTAGATCCTAATTTTGTAAATTCAATAAACTCTATTGTAGGCAAGAAAAAGTGTCACATTGATGAAAGATCCTCAATGTTGTGGCACATACGATTAGTATACATCTATAAAGATAGAATTCGAAGACTTATAAAGGGTGATTTGGACTTCTTAGATTTTGGTACTTGTGTAGATTGCATTAAAGAAAAATTTTACAACTAGATCTAAAAAAGGTAAGAGAAGTAAAAAGAAGAATATTCTAAAATTGATTCATGCTAACATTAGTGGGCGTATCACACCTAATGTTATAGGTGGCTATAAATGCTTCATCACATCCATCGATGATTATTCTAGATTTAGTTAGATAGAGCTCAGTGATAAGTCAAAATTGCTAGAAGCCTTCAAGTCATTCAAGGTAGTAGTTGAATTAAAATTGGAGAAATAAATAAAGTGCATTAATTCTGATAGAAGTGGTGAGTATTGTAGTAGATATGATGAAATTAGGAGAAATACTTGTCCTTTTGTGAGATGCCTACAAGATTGTGGAATTCAAGCAACTTATATCATACCTAGTACATCAGAGAAAAATATAATTATAGAAAGGAGAAATCGAACTTATAGACATGGTGAGATGCATGCTATCCTATGCTTCATTACTAAAATTCTTATGGGATGATGTATTGAGAACAACAGCATACATTCTAAATCAAGTTCCTAGTAAGTTAGTACTTAAGACCCCTTACAATTTTTTATATGATAAAAGCTTAATCTAAGGCATTTTCAAGTTTAGGGTTGCAAAGTTGAAGTAAAGTTGTACATTCCTTCTATAAGGAAACTTAATTCGAAGGCTATTAGTAAATACTTCATTAGGTATTGTAGTGACTTAAAAGGAAGTAAATTTTATTGTCCAACTCATTCGACTAGATTAATTGAGTCTAATTGAGCCATTTTTTTTGAGGATAAGTTGGATAGTGAGAGCCGAATATCATGCATGATGGATTTCTTTGAAGATAGAATAATTGTTCCATTGCACCAACATTAGGAGAATCATCTTCTATTACTCCACCAATTAATTTAGTATAGCCAATGGTAAAAGATATTGAACTAGATGAAGTAAATAAAGAAATTCCATTAAGAAGATCTCATAGAATTTGTAGATTGGCAATTCCTAATGATTATATTGTATATCTGTAGGAGCATGACATAATATTAATGATGATATTGATCCTACAACTTTTTCTCAAGCTATGTCCAGTTCAAATTATTCTAATTGGATATATGTTATGAAGGATGAGTTAGTTTTAATGCATAAGAATCAAGCATAGGATCTAGTGGAGCTTCCTGTAAGTTGTAAGCTGATCGAATACAAATGACTCTTCAAGATTAAAAAAAGTGCTCAAGGTGAAGTTGAGAGGTACAAAACTAAATTGGTAGCAAAAGACTACACCTAGACGAAAGGTATAGATTATAAAGAAACTTTTTCACTAGTTTCAACCAAAGAATCATTTCACATTGTCATGATTTTGGTGGCTTATTTTGATTTAGAGTTGTATTAAATGGATATAAAAATAGCCTTCTTGAATGGTGGTCTACCAGAGACTATTTATATGAACTAGCTAGATGGTTTCTAAGAGAAGGGAAAGGAGCACCTTGTATGTTAGCTTAAAAAGCCTATTTATGGTTTAAAGCAAGCTTTTAGATAATGGTACCTCAAATTTAATGAGGTAGTGAATTTTCTTGGGTTTAAGGAGAATGCAGTTGGCTAGTGTATTTACATGTTAATAAGTGCAAGCAATTTTATTATTTTGGTACTATATGTAAATGACATTTTCCTTATGAGTAATAACATGAACCTGCTAACTAAGATAAGACAAATCTTATCTAAACATTTTAGCATGAAGGATCTTGGAAATGCCTCTTATATTTTAAGGATAGAGATCTATTGTGACAGATCTTGAGGTTTGTTTAGTTTATCTCAATAGACTTATATTAAGAAAGAACTGAAGAGGTATAACATGTCAACCTACTCTTAAGTTTTCGCACCTATTTCAAAAGGGAAAATTTTCTCTAAGTCCCAATGTTATCAAAATGATGTTAAAATAGAAAGAATGAAAAATGTCCCATATGCGTTGTTATCAGTAGCTTGATGCATGCTTAAGTATGTACGCATGTTAATATAGTTTATGTTATTAGTGTATTAGGGAGATACTTGAGTAATCTTGGTTAGAGACATTAGACTATCAATATTCTCAAAATGATGTTGAAATAAAAAGAATGAAAAATGCCCCATATGTATTGGTTATCGGTAGCTTGACATATATTCAAGTATGTACACATCCTGATATAGTTTATGCTATTAGTGTATTGGGGAGATACTTGAGCAATCCTAGTTAGAGACATTTGGACTGCTGCAAAGAGAGTCATGAGGTACCTTTATGATATAAAAGATTATATGCCAACCTATAAGAGATTAGAAGATCTCATAATTATAGGTTACTCGGATTCAGATTTTACTAGTTATCTAGATGATCACAAACCTATATTTGGATACATCTTTATGATGGCAAGAGGATCTGTGTCATGGAAAAGTGTTAAATAATCCTTAATAACAACCTCCACTATAGAAGCAAAATATGTTATATGTTATGAAGCCACTTGTATTGCTATATGGTTAAGAAATTTTATGGTTAGTTTTGAGATTATTGAGAGCATATCAAAACCTTTAATCATTTACTACAATAATATTGCTATTATAAATTTCTCTCATAACAATAAAAATTCTACCTATACAAAGCATTGCCAATTTATGCAAAAAAAGGTACACGAATATATTGGATGTATTAAATATATTTCCACGAATTGTATGCTTGCGGATCCACTAACCAAAGGCTTAGCGATGGGAGTATATCATGATCATATAATCAATATAGGATTAGTTAAGTTTTTTAATGTTTTGGGTTAGTAGGAATACTATAATGTAAAATTTTTTTTGGAGATGTACATAAATAAAATATTCATAATGAAATATTTATTTTTGCATTATATTGTGCACATTTTTATTATGACATATTTATAGAGAGATTTAGATTATGTCTTAATATTGTGTTGAGAATGATGATTCTCATTTAGCATCTTAGGCAGATGCTTTAACCCAGTGTGTAAAATCTATATATATTATTATAATTTTTATTATGTAAATCTTATTAAGTATAAACTTGTTATGTATATTCCTATCGAATATTTTATATGGTTATCGAGGTGTAAGTATACAGTATATATATTTCATTGATGTCCTTATTGGATACTGTGTTTTATATTATTGGATATGTATGATTTCAATTTAGATTAATGGGTGTAAAGATGTCATAAGTTTTCTTTTACATCTTATTAAAGTGGCCACTATTATTGAATTATATAGTCCAAGTAAGAGATTGAGGGATTTTCTATTATGTACTTATTAATTCAATAATAAAATAAGATGTAAAAAGGTTTAGCCTAAAATTAAAGTAACTGAATAATTTAAGACTAATAGTAATTTAACTTAACTAATATGATAATGGGTGTTCTCAATGATAGGTTGACCCATTAATGTTATTAATATTAATAAGGGTCGCTACTCCTAATTCGATAATTAATTCTATACATTCTCTATTGGTGTTAGAAAGTCTCTTCAATTAAGTTCATATTTAGGATTGATGGGAACAATAAATTTTTATTAGAGTTTATGATTAAGACCAATTATGAATAGTTTGTGACTTGTAACAAATGTTGATTATACATTCATCTTATAATACATTCATCAGGTAATAATAAAATATTTTTTATGTTTAATATTATTCTTTTTTACATGATCCAATTAGGGTTATTATTGTATAAAATTTGATTTAGTAGATTTTATACCTTGTATATATATTTCTATTATTTTTATAATATTTATATTTATTACATAAATATATATTTTTATTATGACTCCTTATTTCTAAATTTTAAAAGAATGGAATGTAATATATATATATATATATATATATATATATATATATATATATATATATATATTATATTATATTTATATATAAAGTATGGAATTTTAAAAGGCTATGACTAACCTTACCCCTATGGCTCCATAGTTTATTGCCGTTATTTTCATTTTTTTAAAGATTTTAAAGAGATTATTTATATGCTTTGAAATTTTAAGAAGTTATATGATATTAAATCATATTTGAAAAGGTTATTTATATTCTTTCTTTTTAAATATGAATTTTTTTACATATTTTAGTAAAAATTCTAAATATAAAAAATAAATTTCAAAAATAAATTTTAAATTTTTTATATTTATTGAATTGAATTTTATAAATTTATTTTATTATTTTATATTAATAATAATCCTTAATTTTTATTTAAAATTTGATTTTAGATTTAATTTTAATATATATAATATTATTCTTTAATAAAAAGTGTGAAATCAAAATAAGGTTTAATTTTTTTTTGTAAAAGTGGGACAACAAGTAAGAATAAAAAACGAAGAGTAGGCTACCTTTGAATGATGGAACTTTTTTCCTTGACCAAGTTTGGTATAGATACAAAAATAAATGGTTCAGACTTCCATGCCTTACTAATTTAGTAAGGCACGAAGCCCTGCTCGTGTAGTAAATTAACAGTTATACATTTGTTGTCCCATTGCGCTTGCTGACATGAACATTTGGGGGACTTGACTAAATTTTTTTTGTAGTTTGGTCTCGTCCTTTCTGCTAAGAAACTTGCACAATGGCCCTTTGAACTTGATGGACATGTAGTGTTCTAAAAGTGCAAAAAAATTAGAGGCTCTTGGAAATCCTAACTTGAGCACAGTGATAGGTGTCAATCGTCAAGCAAAGAAGGTGCCAACCTTGGCCATCATCGGGCAAAGAGGTGCTAACCTTGGCCACTTCTCCTTACCATCCTTTTAAGGTTAGCACTATCTGGCTTTTTAGATTTACCACGATCTAATTCCAGTTTGTGCTTCATTTTCACTGGAAAAATTGGTGACTTCTCTGGTTTATAAGAACCATGGTGTCTAATTCATTATTTCATTGTTCAGTTGTCTACTATATTGGTGTTGCCCTATGTACCTATGATTTAAGAGTTATGAAGCTACACACATGTGCACATGCATGCATGCAAGAAATAGCTTACTGGTTAAGATTGTTTGAAATCAGGCTTGACTTGCAAAAGGTTTTTGAACATGGCAGTGTGACCATTTAGGTTGGAATCTTGTTCCTTCAGAATGAACAATTTAATATTCCTTGTGATCCTTTAGATCCTAACTTAAGCTTTATAGCATATTTAGTAATAGTGGCTCGAAGATAGGCAACATTAAAAACTATGCATACTACTTCTCTTAATTAAAACAACAAGTTTAATTTAATACTCTGTGTGATAAATGTCTTGACCATTCATTAATCTACCAATCTAGTGATTATTATTTTGGTAGGGGTAGATTAGCTGAAAATAATACGATACTCACTATATACTAGTTATTTTAGTTAGCATCTTATGCTTTTTGCCTTAACCTACCATCATAGTATAGGATCACTAACACTATATTAGTTCAAGAAGCCAAACTGTTATATATCATATTGTGCAATTTTGAAGTTACATTGGTTGATGTTACTGCTTGGTTGGCAAATAGTAACATCATTGTTTCCTTGCAGTTTCTTTATTAATCATTCTTGTTTTGTCTTTGTATTGCATTTCTAGGTTGATCAGTGTCACGTCAAATCAAGAAAACCTCATGTTATTATTTGCTTGACTAATAGCAACAAGTCCTTTTAAACCAATTATTTTAGTTAGCATGTTATGCTTTCTGCTCTAACTTATTATTATAGTATGGGATCACCAACACTATAATGACTATATTGGATCAAGAAGCCAAATTGGTATCTATCAAGCATGCAACTCTATAGTTATATCCACTATTTCATTGATTGACATTGCTGTTTAGTTTACAAATAGTAGCGTGTTATCTCCTCGTAATTTCATTATTAATTATACTTAATTTAATTGTCCATCTTATTTTTTTATTGATATTTCTGATTTAAGACCAAACAGCAACATTTACACCAACGAAGTAACATGTTATTATTTGGTAGGTAAATAGTAACATATTATCTTCTCACAATTATGTTGCATATCACACTTGATTTATCTCTTTATTACATTTTTGCTTAGTTATGATACTATTTCTAGGCCAAACAATAACACATTATATCAAAAAAATATATTGTTATTTTTTCATAAAGTGTAACATGTTTTTTTTTTTATCAATTTTGCTATTGATTAATGCTTGATTTATCAATTTACTTTAATTTTTGGTTACGTTACTATTTTCTGACTAAATAGTGGAATGTCAAACTAGGAAAACATGTTACTATTTATTCTAAAAAAGTAACATGTTATTTTATTGGTCGATTTTGTTATTAATTATACTTGATTTATGAATTAGAACAATTCTTATTCATACTAGACCTTTTGCTCATATCTAACCTTGTGTTTTTTTACATATATTTATATTCATATAATCTAAGTTTGAGAATCCATGTGGGACTAATAAAGCACTTTATAAGTATGCAAGAATTTTCTTGAATGACTGAGTTACTCTGTAAAATCGGTAGATGGCTGGAACAATGAAAGACACATGGCAATGTAAGTCGACTTATCCACGGACTTCAATTGCATGGCCGTTGCTAACTTTGAAAGTTCAAGCATGCAGGGTTAATAGGGCAATACAGTGGTTGAATAAGCTTAAAATCTTTTGAATACAATAATGGACACCATTCTTGGAATGAAATTTGAAACATTGGAAGATGCACAGAAATTTTATAGGAAATATGGTTGTTTGAAAGGTTTTGGAGTGAGGTTGGATGACATATATTGAAACAAACATAGTGAACCATATGCAAGAAGAATTATATGTAGTGCTAAGGGTAAATAAGATAAAAAGTACATCGAAAACCCTGAATGACAAAGAGAGCATAGACTTTTGACAAGGTTTGAATGCCATATTGGAATGTAAGTTAGAAAGAAAAAAAGAACAATGAAGTGGTAGGCCTTTTGTTTTAATGATTAGTACAACCATCTAATACTTAGATCTAAACACATATCATTACATGGATGTCATAGGAAAATGACAGACATAGATATTGGTCAAGTTGATACCATGTAGTCTTATAGTATGTAGGGCTCACAGATATATGGGTACATTACAGGGCAGTCTAGTGGATATGAAATAATTGTAGGGCAGTCTGGGGGATATGAAATAATCTAATTTCACCAAGTGATGGTGATACAATAATAGCTTTGCACTACTTGGAAGGAAAATCTGATAGTGACCTAATATTTTTCATGAAATATAGTGTTAACAGAGACAACAGATTAGAGCACTTGTTTTGGGCAGATGGTAATAGTAGAATTAATTACAAGTGCTTTTTTTAGCATTTGATACTACATAGAAGAAAAAAAAGTATAATAGGCCTCTTATAATATTCTTAGGGTAAATCACCATAGAAAGACTATTGTGTTTAGTTGTGTCATTATTGCCAATGAGACTAAGCAAACTTATAAGTGGTTGTTGACAACTCTAATTAAAGCAACGAATAGAAAGCAACCTATATCAGTAATCACAGATAGTGATAAGGCAATGGGGAATGCAATCAAATTTGTTCTTCTGCATTGTAGCCATCGACTATGTGCCTGGTATTTAGAAAGGAATGCAACCAACAACACTGCTAATCTATAATTCACCAAGACCTTTCGATATTACTTATTTAGTGACATGACTATGGCATAGTTTGAATTGAAGTGGAAGGTAATGATTGAACAATTTGAGGTTGGTGGACACAAATAGGTTAAGGAAAATGTATAGAAAGAGAATAATGTAGGCAATTGTGTATCTCCAAGGAAAGTTATTCATGGGATTACGAATAACATCATAGTGTGAAGAGATGAATTCATACATTAAACAATTTATCAAGAGCAACCACAATTTACTCAAGTTCATACATCACTTCCAATGATGGTTAAACTACTTTAGGCATGATGAGTTAATTGTTGACTTCAACATTATACATGGGATTCCTGTGCTGACAACAGGCTTGAAGTCAATAGAGTGAAGTGGTGCACAAGTGTACACACAAGAGGCTTTTTGGATATTTCAAAAGGAGATCACTATGTTCGCTACTTATGTTATGACTAATGATTGCAAACAACATATTACAACAAAGACATTAAAGTTAAAAGATTTATGAATCCAAATATTGTTTGGTCTGTCCATATTGACAAACAACAAGAGGTGCAAATTACTTGTAAATATGGGAAGCTGCAATCATTTGGTATTCCATACTAGTATATTATTTTTATGCTAGTTCAAGAGGAGATTGATAGTTTATCAATTTGCTTGAATATTCAAAGGTCGATAAAGAATGCAAAAGATATGAATTGATTGTTAATGCATAGTGAAGATGATGTCAATAAATTAGCAAATTTCAGTTTGGGTCTCTTATACAAGATTGTCGAATAATGTGCAAGCTAACTTCAAGGTTTAGAGATACTTTTCAATAGGTGAGAGAGAGTGTTCAAAAAATTGTCAAAGACCTTTAAGAAAAAAACCTAGATGTGTGAGGCCAGAGAAATTCTCAATTAACAAAGGAAAGAGTGTTAGACCTAACTGTTGTACAAAGCAAAAGAAGACCAGCACATAAAAGTCATTTGAGGAGAAGGAGGAGTAGAAGGAAGCAATGTGCGTTGTGCCATATTGAAGGCCATGCAAGGGTGACATGCCTATTAAAATTAGGAAAACATTCAATCAAAGCTATGACATTAGGTGAGGGAAGTAGCAAGGGTGAAAGGGTAACAGAACAAACTTCACTCTCACAGGAGGAAATATCATCAAGAGATGACATAAATTATGATTCCCTGAGTTACCCCACTTACATCTTTGCTAACAATGTGATGGTTAGTTTGGTCAGGTCTCTAATTTCTTCCCTATGATTTTCTTCCTATTTATGTTCATTTGACTTGAATTGAATTTATAATGTGGATAGGATGATAACTCAAGTGATGCTACTCCCGATGATTTTCACTGTGAGGACACTGCTCATCTAGAAATAGATGATGCAGTAGGATTATGGACTTTTGATGGCAAAACACTAGAGTACTAGGTACCTACCCATGTCAAACGTTTATCTGAATGTCTCATTCCAAGTAGTTTGATCATTGCATAACAATAGTTGCTATGAAATTGGAGGGAGACATCATGAATGAGATATGAAGCACACTAATCATGGATGGAGAATTAAAGTTAATTTGAATCACACATCCATTCTCCATTCAACATTAAATTTGGGGCTTATTTTATGCACAAGATGCTTTTGATGTATTTTATGGAAAAATAGTGAGGGAAAGTATTAATAGTTATCACATATTCATAACGTTCTTACGAGCCATTACTTAATGAATGTTTTTCCATAACATAAACTACATGTGCAAATTCTTTATAATATTGAGAAAAAATTAGGCTAGTATCGTTTGTTATAATTTATTGTAGGGAAGTACCCAAAATGCACTTTTTTTCATTTAAGTACACCCGCAAATAGCAATTTACCACAATATCCATAAGATAACGTGGCACACTTGAAGTGTGTCTCGGGAAGAAAGAAAGCTCTGAAACAGAAACCTCTCTTGTCACATATGAAAATGAAGTTCTTTTGATTTCATAAAAATAAAAAAATAAAATACTAAAAACTCATAAAAATTTAATTAATATGAAATCTAAATTATACATAAAATTAGTAAAAATGTAATTTTTAGGAATTAAAATAAATTTTAGTAAAGATAAAAATAAAAATTAATAAGAATTTAGAGGTACAGAACCTTTCATAAAATCATGAAATAGTCTCTTTCTCTTACCTTGTTCTTTTATTTAAAAAATAATTATCCTAGATAACTTATTATTATATTAAAAAATCAAACAATAACAAAGTTGTCTCTTAGGAAAAAAAATGAAAATAGATACAAAAAATAATAGTTGGAAAAAATAACTCATCTATTAATTTATTTTAAGTTTTTCGTTAATGTTATTATCTAGAGACTAAATAGTAACATGTTTTTCTTTGATGGTTTGATTATTTATAAGACTTGATTTATTTATATATTTTGGGATTAAGATTAATGTTACTATCTAAAGACCAAATAGTAACATGTTACTGTCTAGGGAAGAAATAGTAATGTACTCATCTTTAACAGTTTGGTTATTAATGAAACTTGATATTTTTCATTATTTGGGATTTTTGGTCAATGTTACTGTTTGAAGACCAAACAGTAACATCTAGACAGTAACATGTACTTCTTAAGCAGTTTAATTATTAATGATACCTAATTTATCCAATTATTTTAGGTTTTTGCTTGATATTACTATTTGGAGATTAAATAATAATACGTTATTATCTGGAGATGAAATAGTAGCATAATCTTATTTAGAAATTTGATTATTAATGGGACTTGATTTATCCTTTTATTTAAAATTTTTGATCGATGTTATTATTTAGAGATAAAATAGTAACGTATTACTATTTGGTCCTTAAATAGTAACATGCTTTTCTTTGACAGTTCGGTTATTTATCAGACTTGATATATCATATTATTTGGGGTTCTTGGCTGATGTTACTGTCTAGAGATAAAATAGCAACGTGCTTTTCTTTGGTAGTTTGATTGTTAATGAGACTTAATTTATCTTGTTATTTGGTGTTTTTAGTCAATGTTACTGTTTGGCATCTCCAAATAATAACATGCTTTCCTTTACCTATTTGGATGTTAATGAGATTTGATTTACCCTTCTATTTTGGGTTTTGGGTTGATATTACTATTTGAAAACCAAATAGCAACATGTTATTATTTGGTCTCTAGATAGTAACATGTTACTAAACAATAACATATTATTCTTTGACAGTTTTATTGTTAATAAGAATACATTTATCTGATTATTTTAGGTTTTTATTATCTAAAGATGAAATAGTAACATGTTGTTATTGTTTGAGGATAAAACAGTGATGTCCTTTTCTTTAGTAGGTTGATTATTAATTAGACTTGATTTATCCATTTATTTTAAATTTTTTTGGTGATGTTACTCTTTAAAGATGAAATAGTAACATGTTGTTACTATTTAGAGATCAAACAGTGTCATGCTATTATTTGATAATTTAGTTATTAAGGAGACTAAATTTATCTATTTATTTAGGATTTTTGATCGGCATTACTATTTGGAGATGAAACAATAACATGTTACTGTTTGATTTTGAAATAGTAACATGCTATTTTTTGATGATTTTGTTATGAAGAAAGTTGTTATGGCACTGATATATACTAAAAGAATTGAGGAACAAAAATTTAATATGGGATTCAAATGAATTTAAATTAAGAAAAGTGAGGTCAGGGGTGGCAAAACAATGAAAAAATAAAGAAAAATAAAAAATGAGAAAAATGAGGTCAAGGTCAATGGACCTTATTGAAATCAATTTTTTTTATTTTTTGTTGAAAGATCATAAGAAAACGAATGAAAATGAACAGTTATTTGCAAAAATTGATTTACTAATATTGGAGTTATGCCTTTTCGAAGTTCTTAATTCATATCCCATTCTTATTGTATAGAAAAAGGTATTTGGGGAATACAATAGTAATAGTTTATAGATCTAGAACCTATTTGAAATAAAGATTAGTATTATTGCAAAGGAAACAAGTCGCGAGTGTGTCATTTTGTTGTGGGTGCTTTGCGACCTGTTACTATTTATAGGTAGACTTAAAGGAAAGAAGGTGGTTCTGGAGTACCTCATGGCAAGTTGCAATGAATTTAGGTGCATTCACAGCGTGAAGGCCAAAATGACACACTCCCACCACATCTTCCTTTGCAACAGAAGCACTTTCCATAATAATGCACAATTCACATTCCATCACATTAGGGTTCCTTTGAAGCAACCTTATAGATCGAATGAACCTACCACAAAAATTGTTAGAAACTGTAGCTAACATTCTCAAACAACAGTGTATTGACATATATCAGCATTCTAGCCTTCAGCCACTCCCAACCATTATCATTGTTTCTTCTTTCGAATCAAGGCAAAATGGGTTGTTAACTAGTAAATAGTTTACCCTCTTAGATGGTTTGTGTATTGTCTTAGCATTAAGGTTACTGAAAATGTCACTATTGTTGTTTACATATGCATGAGTGTGCACATACATATATATATATATATATATATATATATATATATATATATATATATATATATATATATATATATATATATATATATATTTATGCATACATAGATGATGCTAGTATTAAGACGTAACCCTAGGAGTTAGGTTAATGAACCCGCACATCATTATCTCATTGCATGTTATTGTCACTTATCACACGCAGTAAGTTTTTGCCCACTTAATAAAGAATCTTCATTTTGCTATTTATCTAACAACATGGTATGGAAACATGTTATTCTTTGGATGATAAGCAAAAACACGTAATCCGACATGAGGTTTGCAGCCTGTATCTCATGACAAGCATTGGTTATAATTTCACTAACCCATTTTTAATCCAAACATTATAATGAGGGTCAAGATATGTTATTTTTGCCTTGTAACTTTTTGTGTGTCAAAGAGAAACATGGAAGCACACATGTTGCAGTGCACATGTTGACATTAAGTACGTCTTATGTTCATTACCATGATCTTACTATTTAATTATTAAATAATAATATCCAATACCACAAGTTATATTTTATTTTTTTTCTCACATAAAACTCTAGTTTTTGTTTGGTTAGTTGTCTTGAGTACAAATATAAGCATGATAACCCGCAAGTTAATTTTTCCATGTCTTATCTTAGCCCTCCCAATGATGCAAATGTCTGGCAACAGATAGTACCTAAATAGTAACACATAGGCGGCTGTGCAATTCTGGGGTTACATTCATTGATATCTTATTTTTTTATTAATGTTTTTGATTGAGTTAAAGATAGTAACACTTTGCTGTCTCACAGTTCCGCAGTTAATGATGCTTGATTTTCATATTTGTTTTTTTCTTACATTTATCGTGGGCACTCTAAAACAAACAATAACATGTTAGCTAGCAAAGTAACATGTTACTATCTTGAAATCGACAACGTAATGTTTCTTATTAGTTTTGTTAGTTAATGATAATTGATATGTCAGTTTATTCTAAATTTTTATTAGGTGTTACTATTTCCATACCAAACAATAACACGTTAATTTGACATCATTTCATCACACTAAAGTGAAAGATGGTAGCATACCTTGTTATGCTACAAGCCTCTACATGTTACTATTTTCATTCCAAATAGTAACATGTATGGTGAATGTTGTTAACAGCTTATTTCAATGCAAGTACAATAGTTGATGTCATTTTTTGGCACAATAGTACTATTTACAACTTAACAGTAATATCAGTTCTTTGTTGATGTTATTATCTTGCATGAAACAGAAACATGATATTGTCTAGTTTGTAGCCTAATTTATGACGAATCTAACTAATACATTTTTCTTAATCCCTGAACAAAAAAGCTGCTTAACACTCAAACAAATAGAAAAAGCTAAGGAGGTGGCTGAAAGATTTCAGCAACACAGATTCAACCTGCTAGTATGTATAAGGCAAATTGAAGATCTTTAATTCAACAAGAGTCACAAAAGGGTGCTATAAGAAAACCCTTTTTAGTTGCTGCTCAATGCCATATTGATGAGGGAGTTTAATCGTAACATGTGTAGGAAGAGTGATTAGGAAATACAGTTAGTAATTTACACCTTCTCATTAGAAAATAATGACTTTGTAATTAGGGGTAAACATTTAAGCATTATACCTACATCAATTAAGTTCATCTTTAGAATAAGAAATGGAGACTGCCCTATCCACATGACACTGGGCAAGAAGCCACAGTTGGACTCAATCACCAAATGATTTCGAGGCCAAGGATGCCTTACAAAACTAACTATATTCAAGGCACTTGAATGGGTAGTGGAAGGAACATTAGAAGCTGATGTTGAGGACGTCTCACGCCTTTGCACACTGATGCTATTGGTGAATCTATTTGTACTAAATAAGGCCCAAACATTGGTGTGGTCCTACCTAAAATACAATAACAACATAGATGATATGCCAAAATATAGGTGGTCTACACACATGTATTAGCAACTAATAAGCTCCATTATAAACGATAGGCCACCAAACATCATCGGTTGTGTCATGCTGTTGCCAGTAAGTCACCTGTGTCCAACCTGCATTGCTTCATGTCATTTTCCTCGACACTATCTTCCTTTATTTCTCTTGAAGTAATTGCATGTTCCTTTGAATTTTCATTATTAACAAGAATTCATTTGTTTGACAATCTTGGGTCTTTTATTTGAAGTTAATTTTTGAAGACCAAAGAGTTACCCATTTTCTTTGCAGTTTGGTTACTAGTGTGACTTGATTTGTTTATTTAATATGCATTTTAGTTTGTATTATTATCTGGAAATCACACAATAATATGTTACTATTTATCCTATAAATAGTACCTTACTGCTTGCCATTTTTGTTAACAAATAGAATACATTTGTTTATCATTAAGTTTTAGAACATGTTACTATTTAGAGATTATGCTGCAATATGTTACTATTTGGCTTGTAGATAATAATGCATTGTGTGCCATGTCTATTGACAATTAGATTACATTTGTCTCATTGTTTCGGGGTTTTGATTATCAGTGGCATTGATTTATCCTTTTATCATGGAGTTTTGGAACATGTTATTGTTTGGAGATTATGCTGTAACATGTTACTAACCAGTTACATAAAAAAAACTCAAAAAACCTATATTTGAAACATATTACTTAAAAATAATAAGTGGAACAACCTTGGCAATAGGATTTGTTATCATTATCTTAGTGACAACATGTTCAACAAGAATGTTATCATTCTTAACCTAATATCTTATTGTAAGGTACTTAATTTCAACATTTAGAACAACTGGATGTCTTATTATTCTTTGAGAATATTATTGCTATAGAATTGTCACAATAAATCCTTAAAGACCTTGATATGGAGTCAATTACTTTTAGCCTAGAAATAAAATTCCTAAGCCATATTGCATGCGTACCTATACCATAACAAGTAATAAACTCTGCTTGTATAGTGGAAGATGCAATAAGTGTTTATTTCACACTTTTCCAAGATATAGCCCCATTAGCCAAAAGAAAAATATAGCATGATGTTAATTTTATATCATCTACACAACTAGTAAAATCTAAATTTGTGCACCTAATTATTTCAAAATCATTGATCCTCTTATATACTAGCATATAATCCTTGGTTTTCTACAAATACCTTACTACCTTTTTAATATTAATCTAATATTTATCACTTAGATTGGAGAGATACCTACTAAGAACGCTCATAACAAAAGACAAATCAGCCTAGTACAAACTTAAGCATACATTAGACTTCTTATAGTACTAGAATATATCTATCTTTCATTAAATTTTTCTAAATTTCATTTTTAGGACATTGATCTTTACTAAATTTATCACCTTTAGAGATATGAACATCTCTAGGTTTGCATTTATTCATATTGAACCTTTCAAGAACACGATTGATGTAGGCTTTTTATGAAAGTCCTAATAAGTGTCTGGACTTATCTCAATAGATTTCAATACCCAAAATAAAAGATATATCACCAAGGCCTTCCATGTCAAGAGATTGAGATAACATAGATTTAGTCTCTTGAAACAAATTAATATCACTACTAACAAGTAATATATCATCCATATATAGAATAAGAAAAATGAAATAACTCTCACTTACCTTAAGTTATATGCATTGATCAATCTTATTTTCAACAAAACCCATAAAAGAAATAATTTTATCAAATTTCAAATGCCATTGCCTAAATGCTTGTTTAAGATCATAAATTGACTTCTTCAATTTGCATAGTAAATATGCATTTCCACTTTCAACAAAACTTTATAGTTGTTGTATGTAAACTTTTTTACATAAATCTCCATTCAAGAAAGTGGCTTTGACATCCATCTGATGAAGTTCTAGATCATAATGAGCCACTAAAGCTATGACAATATATAAGGAATCTTTAGAATATATAGGTGAAAAAGTTTCTTTAATTCTATCCTTTCTTTTTACATATACCCTTTTATTACTAATCTTATCTTGAATCAGTCAATGTTATCTTTTAAATCCCTTTTAGTCTCAAACACCCATTTGCAACCAATAGGCTTAAAACCATTTGGAATTTCAATTAAGTCCCACACTTTATTATAATACATAGATTGAATCTTATCATGCATTGCCTTTATCTACTTACTAAATTGTTCATAAGAAATTACTTTATTATAACTCATTAGATTAACAATTTGCTCAATATCATAATCAACTTCACCTAATTACATTACATAACCATTGGAGATTGCAAGCTTTCTTACCCTTTCAGAACGTCTAACAGAAGCATCAATAGGTATAATGGGTTTTTCTAATTCGAGTGAATTATTCATAATACTCTTATAATCTTGTACATAAAGTATTCTATTAATAGGTTGATACATGATCCTTTCTTGCATAATAAGTATATGAAAAATAACTGGTGCCTCCTCTAAAACATTATCATCATGTTGAAGGTCACTAGAATTACAAACATCATTTTCAAGAAAATTTTCTACTAATGTCTTAACTATCATTATCCTATAGGTAAGATAGTAGAATTTGTAACCCTTGGATCCATTGAGACATTGAATAAAATAACACCTAGTAGTTTTAGGATCTAACTTTAATACCATAAGGTTATAGATTTTTACTTCAATAAGATAAACCTACACTTGAAGATGGTTTAAACTAGGTTTCCAACCTTGAAAAGTTCAAAAAGTGTTTTAGGTACTAATTTCATAAGGACTCTATTTAAGATATACATAATAGAATTTAAGGCTTCACTTTAAATAAAAATTGGTAAGTTAATTTAGCTCATCATTGATCTTACCATGTCCATAAAGTGCAATTTCATCTTTCAGTCATTCCATTTTATTTAGGAAATAGTAAATTAGGAAACTATCCCATAGTCTTGCAAGTATTTGGCAAAGTCTCATGAGCAAGCTTGTATTACTAACTCTGCGATAACACTGACCACCACAATTAGATCTCACAATTTTAATCTTTTTATCATATTGATTTTCTATCTCAACTTTAAAAATTTTAAACTTTTTAAGAGATTGTGACTTATCATCTATAAGGGAGACATAACTATAATAGGAGATATCATCTATAAAGATTATGAAATACTTATTCCCACATAAAATATTCTTAAAAGGATTACTTATATTTATGTGAATTATCTCCAAGAATTCTTTACTATGATTAGAGTTTTTATTAGTTTTTCCAGTCATTTTTCCTTTAATATAGTTAACACAATCATGATTAAAATTATCATGACATGGAATAATATTTTCTTTTATTAACTTATTAATTCTTTCCTTTAATATATAACTTAAATGTCTATGCCATAAAAAAAGAATTTTTCTTAGATAAAAGCTTTTTAATACCAAAATTCATAACATGAAGAAAATTAAACTGTTTAGAATTAAGATTCAATTTATACAAATAAAAGATCTTGAAGGATTACTAATAACAATAGAATTATGAAATAACTGATAAGATCCATTGTTAAAACTTAAAAAAACATTTAAATGTTGAAGTTTTGATAAAGAAACCAAACTTTGCCTCATGGATGATACATATAGAGTACCTTTCAAAGATAAAACAAATCTTGAATCTAATTTCAGTTTAATTATGCCTTTCTATTCTACTTGCACTTATTCACTATTTCTTACATATAGATTGACTTCATCCCTACTTAGTTTTTAGTTGCTTTTGAATCCTTGTAAGGTATTAAAAACATGGACAGATGCCCTAGAGTCAATCCACTAAGAATTAATAAGAACATCTATCAAAATGGATTCAAAACAAACAAGAGCAAAAGAATTACTTGATTCATTTTTATTTTTCTTCTTATTTTTGTCTTCTAGATACTTCTAATGAGAAAAACAATCCTTCCTTTTATGACCTATCTTATAAAACTAATATTCATTTTTAGTTATCATAGGTTTTAGACTATGGTGATTATGATCGAGGTTTCTTTCAAGACCACTTTTATCTTGGGGCTTAAATTTTCTTTTATTAAAAGGTTCTTAGGACATGATTGATTGACTATGTTCACACTTTTTGAAACTTTATATTTTATCCTTTTTCCTTCTTAAGTACAAATGGATATCAAAGTGTTAATATCCTAATTTTTTTAGGTATTTTAAGAAGTTTTCAAGGCATTAAACTAGGAAAACAAGGCATTTAAGGCATGGTTAACAAGAAAAATATCATTAACGGGGCATTTGAGCTCAACGACCAATATAATCATATCTCATATTAATAAATTATCCCATCAATTAACCAGCTTCAACTTTTTCAGAAACTATATAACTTTTCCCAATAGAAGTAAAGAAAGTTTTGGCATTATCAATACTTAGAAAAGCCCAAACTAAACCCTCAGAGATTGATCTTTTCATCACCATCAAAGTTAAGTGATTGACCCTATCTTATTTCTCATAATAAGTTTTCTACACAATAGTGCTTTGAGTAGTTAAATTAGCAGGCTTTTCAACTTTAATTGCCAAATCCATATCCATCAAGGTCAAAGCTAAATTTACATCCTTTTTCCATCTCTTATAATTTCCCCTAATTAAAGTTTCAATAAAAAAAGGTTGATCATTTAGGGAAAAAGCACATGGAACTAAAAAACAATTATGATAGTAGAAATTTAGTTAATATCATAGGCAATAATAATAGCTTATATTTTTAAACATTAGGTATCTTAAAATATTATTATAAATTCCCTTGTGAGTGGAAAAAGTAGTAAACTTTAAGATATCATTAAAATATCAAGCTAATGTAATAAACAAAGTTGAAAAATCCAACACCTATAGGTAGAAAGATCATCAACCTGCTTATTATTATAAAAGCTCTAAGTTATCTAAATTAATTCATGTAATAACCTCTTATGAGTAGATGATTATATGAACTAACTTAAATAATGAGAACATTCCTAATGACACAAAAGATCACTAGCTTGTTAAATAATTATTGTGGTGATAAATATTTAATTTCATCAATTCAATTCTAAATAGGGAAAATATATATCCAAATTACACATAAAAAAAAATTTCACCTTTATATAATTTTTTCTTAAGATGTCTCTCATTCTTAAAATACATCAAAATAATTTTAAAAATTAAATTCATGCCAAATTAAATAGAAAAAAAGCATATACACATAAAACTTGAAGCATGAATAGCATGTACAAGATTTTATACACACACACACACACACATAAAACATCAAATATTTATATATACACAGAAAATGCTAGAATATATATATAAAATGTCTAACATAAGCTAAAATATATATATAAGGTCAAAAATGAAAAATATAAAAATGCTAAACATAATTCAAGATCATTCAAAATGCCAATATATACATATATAATCAAAGCGTATGTGTGTATGTGTGTATATATATATATATATATATATATATATATATATATATATATATATATATATATATATATATATATATATATATATATATATAAGATTGCCAAATAGAATGCTCTTGAATATTTATATAAAAATGAAATGCTAAACTAAACAAATATATGAAAAGCATCAAACAAAGCAACATATATAAAAAGTTAAACATATATATATATATATGAAAAAAACCTAAAACATCTCTAATAATGCTAAATTGTATATATATAGAACACTAAATTAGAAATAAATTTTAATTTATAATATAATATAATTTTTTTGTTTATTTCATGAAATAACATTGTATGATTCAAAATTTCTTTTCAATAACATCATACAAAAATAATTATTGATGAAAATTAAATTAGAATGTCAATTAATTATATTTAGGTTCTAGTTTGATATAAGTTATTTTGATACACTTGTAATAATTCATAATTTTACAGATCATGTATTAAGACTAGAACCATAAATAAAAAATGTTAAAATTACCAATAATGCATGATTCTTGAGTCCATTCATGATCTCTCATGTTTTTACATAAATATTTATGTGAATGATAAGGTCTTCCCTTCCTACACCTTTTGTTGTTCATGGTGCTTTAATGGAGAAAAATAATCATAAACATCCGATGTAGAGAGAAGACCTAACCTTAATAATAATAATATATAATATAATAGTAAATTATATTTTGGTGCCACTTTATAGATTTCCTTTCAAAGAAGTGCTAATGCTAGACTTCTTTTCAAAGAGGTGCTGATTTTATGAATGATCACTTTTATATTCCTAAAATATCCTTTTTAATTAGGCGCCATTCTCATCCTTTTCATACGAGACATAATGTGTTTGTGTTGAGTTTTAAACCTTTCTATGTCTATTTTAGGTCTCGACTATTGATCAACATGTAGCTTTAGTTGATATCCTCTATTTTTCAATCATAATTGCTTGTATTGATCACCTCTATTTTTTTTATCACATTGTTATTAGGTATTTGTGATTTTTTTATCAATGGAACAGTGCCTGTTACTTGTATATAAGTGTAGGGTTGAAATTATGGTATTGAAGATTAACATTAGTATAAAATATGATAATTTAGTTTGGATGATGTGTGCGAGTTTTAAGGATCTATTTATCAGTGATTTTTCCTTATCATATTCTCTCCCTAGCCATCCTATTTATTTGTTAAAGAATAGGACATAACTAAAAAATATGATTGAGTTAGTTACAGTTCTGAAGTTAAAATATTTGAATATGAGTGTTAATATTAGTTCGAGTTCTGGATCACATTCGCTCTGTGATAGTGTTTTTATTTCGGAGAGACATGTTTCTGTTTCTGATGTTATGGAGTGTGATGCTGCTTTGGTTCCAAGTTTGTATTCTTCAACTAGTGAGAAGGTTCTATTATCCGATTCATGGTCAGGTGTAGTTAGCTACATTGGTCAGAGCTTCCTTAGTGGTGTTATTAAGTTTAAGAATGCATTGTGCAAGTTTTTGATTAAGAGAGGTTTTTTGTTTAGTTATGTTAGGAATTCAAAAATGAAAGTGGTAATTTTATGCTCAAAGAAGCACGAGGAAGGTTGTGAATAGGCTGTTATGACTTCATTATCCAAGGTGAATGATTTTTTCTATATTAAGAAGTTAGTGAATTATCATACTTGTGGTCTTGTGTTAAATAGTTTAACTTCAAAGTGAATGAGTTCCAATTTAATTTTTGAATTAGTCATGGATTTAGTTAGGGGATCTCTATCATTGACAAACAGTGAAATTGTAAATCATTTTCAAAATAATTATGGATTGATAATTCTCTATTGCAAGGCATGGCGTGCAATGAAGAAAACAAGAGGCATGGTACTTGGTGATTTTGATGACTCCTTCAAACAAATCAATTAGTATGTATTTGCTATGAAGGAAGTAAATCCCAATAGCTACATTGTCGTGGACATGGACGATAGTAATAAGAGATTTAAAAGGATGTTTGTTGCATTTTAGGCTTGCATTGAAAGGTCATGTTTTACAAACCTCTTCTATTTATTAATGGAACTTTTTTAAAGTCCAAATTTAAGGGGGTTATCCTATTAGCTATTAACAAGGATGGCAATCAAGGTGAGTTAATTTTCAATTAAGAATGATTTTGTTTAGATTTTTTGTTTGGTGTTACTATTTTGGAGACCAAATAGTAATATTGCATCCCTCGTTACTATCTGGTTTTCAAATAGTAACATGGAAGTATTAATATTTTTTTTAGTATTTTTGTTATTAATGAGAGTTACGTTGGCTATTTATTCTTAGTTTTTGTTGTTTGGATTGATAATTAGATGTATTCATTTGGCTATTAGATTGATGTTACTGTTAGAAGATGAAATAGTAACATTAAATTAGTAACATGGAAGGTGTTGTTAGCCTATTTGATTGGTATTATTATTTGGAGGCCAAATAAGTACATGGCATCCCTTATTACTATTTGGTTTGGAAATAGTAACATGAAAGATCTTGTGTTTTTCCCCTTTCTTTTGTTAGTATTTTCATATAGAATATCCTCTTATTTAGATATTTTATTCTATTTGCTATTAATGTTATTGTTCAAAAAGCAAATAGTAACATCGATAAATTAAATGTATTTGTAGTTTGTGTTAGTTGTATTGATAACTAAAGGTACTTATTTGGCTATTGAATTGATATTACTGTTAGGAGACGAAACAGTAACATGGAAGTAGTGTGGTTATTTTTTTATGAATTTTGTTATTAATAAGAATTTATTTATGTATTTATTATTTTTTATTGATATTATTATTCGCATGTAAATAGTAACATGGGTTATGATATGGATCATGTTTTTGTTTTATGGCTTATGTTTCTATTTGGTGTGATTATTCCATTTTAGGGTTGTTTCCTCTAACTTTTTGTTATGGTTGATTCTAAAAATTAATAAAACTAATTTTGGTTCCTTTCATAAATGTCCATTGTACTTGATGCAGACTGACATATGACTTTTATTTCCGATCATAAGTTAGGATTACTTGAAGCAATGCTAATGGTTTTTCTAATAGCACCTCATTTCTTTTATCTTCATCATTTAATATAGAATTAGCGGTGCTGTGTTTTTAAATTCCTTCAGGGACATATAGTTCACTTATTTGGAATGTCTGCATATTCCTTAACAATAGGTGCTTTCATTGAGAACATGAAAGTTTTCAAATGCGAAGGAGGTTGGATTGCTAAGAATTTCCTCACGAGGCTTGTGTTGGAATGTTAGTTGAATGCTTTTAGCTATAATTGTTATTATAGCAAGATAACATCAAATGCAATCGAATCTTACAATTCATGGATTCATGATGTGAGGAAGTTATCAATCATAAATATAATTGATAATATTCGTTCAAAGTTGATGGAGTGGTTTGTTAAATGAAGGTTAGAATCATTATATTGGAATGGTATTATTTGTTTTATTTGGTTATTAAAATTAGAATTACACTCAAGGAAGTACAAATGTTAGGTTGTTAGGAAGTTATCAAAAACTATTTTTAAAGTATTAGCAAATCCAACTGTGTGTGTGGATATTTCCCAACATAGTTGCACTAGTAACTAGTGGCAACCACATGACTTTCCTTGTGTTCATGTAGTTACTACTATAAGAAGATATGGGATTTCTTTGAATTAGGTTGTTAAGAATTATTTTCATGTAGCACGTATAGGAAGATTTATGAACATGTTATATACCCTATTCCTATAATGATAAGGTAGAAGGTTAATGTAGGTGATGAAGTAGCTATCTTACCTCCAATTTCAAAAAGACAAGCAGACAGACTTAAGAAGATAAGACTTAGGTCGATGGGTAAATGTGTTAAAAAAATTAAGTGCGAAAGATGTGGCAAACTAGGACATCACAATAAAAAAAGTTACAAGGAGCCAATTTAAATACAATTTTTTTATGTGGCACAATTGCATTCATTATGATTTTTTTCCTATGTAAAAAGAAACAACAATATGATTCAAATACAATAATGTAAGTGATTATTAGTTAATATTAGTACTTGATATGTTCTTGTTTGGTTAAAAACTAAAAATTACACAATTACTTTGATGTTATTATTTTGATCGAAAACAATAATACCAAGGTAGAAGTTCATAAGCATAGGGTAAATGAATTCTGAATATTGAAAGAAATTGGCAAAGAAGAACTTGCTGTGTTTTTATTAGTTTTAGTAGTAATATCAATGAAAAAATAACATAATTACTTGCATGTTACTATTTTGATTTAAAATAGTAACATCAATGAAACAGGAAATTAATTAATTTATGAATGTTAAAGGAAACTAGAAAGAAGAATATGCTAAATTTTTATTAGTTTTAGTAGTAACATCAACAAAAAGTATTACATAATTGCATGTTACTATTTTTATCAAAAATAGTAATACCAAGATAGAAGTTCATAAATATAAGGTAAATAAGTTTTGAATGTTAGAAATTGGAAAGAAGAACATATTGTGTTTTTATTAGTTTTAGTAGTAACATTAAGGTAGGAGTTCTGAACATAGGATAAATGAATTCTAAATGTTAAAGGAAACTAGAAAGAAGAATATATTATATTTTTATTAACATTTACAATTGAACATTACATATAGTTAAATGTTATATACAATTGAATCTAAGATGTCACACGCAATTGAATGTTACATACAATTTAGTTTGATCTACAATTAAAATGTTACATATATACATAAGAATTAACTTTAGCTGGAAGGATTGAAATCTCTGAGGAATTTATTCACTAATCTTGACTTGTGTTTCCTTATAGATTCCAACAGAAATTATTCTTCAAACTTTTTATTGTTAAACTTTGTTTGCAGATAAAAATCCCACAATCTTGCCTAAAATTGTAAATTTATGGAATAAGTTAGTTTAGTGCCTCTTAATCATGGTACTTTTGAATTAGTAAAGAAGCTGTTACTTACAATCTGACTTCCTATTGTGGTGACCTTTCATATGATATGGGATCAAAAGGAGACTCTATAATTATTGCTTCTACTTTCATATCCATTTCATTTTTGTGAAGGATTTCATTCTTCTTTTTCTCATAATAGTCCTTCTAATGTTAAATAAATAAGTTAGGTTATGTATCAAGTGAAAAAAATATGTTACTATCTAGTCTGCAAACAATAACATTAAACAAAAATTGAAAATGAATTAAAAAATTAAGCATCATTAAGAAGAAAATTGATAAAAAAATGATATGTTACTATTTTCACAACTAACAATAACATATTATTTTCTTGTTTTGACATATTATTATTTGGCATGCAAATAACACTAACCATAAAACACAATAAATAGATAAATAAAGTATGATTAATAATGAAATTATGACAAAATAACATGTTACTGTTTTCACATGTAACAGTAACATCAAGTAAAAATAACATATCATATAGTAACATCAAACTTAATATGTTTTCTTGCATGGAAAAATGTGTTACTATTTACATACTAAAGATAACATGTTATTTTTGTTAGACTGAGATGTTACTATTTAGTCTGAAAATAATAATATCAATAAAAAAATAAGATAAATAAATAAATCAGTTATGATTGATAATGAAACTTCAAGAGAAATGTGTTATTATTTTACAGAATAAATAGTAAGATTAATTAATAACAATACTTGGTATTTGATTATAGTGTAAATATCACTCACTACCATTTTGACATCACAAAAGTATGGATTTGCAGCCCCTTCTCTTTTGGGCTTCATCAGTTGAAATGAGTCCACTTGGACTTTACGTTATTAAGCACAAGCAGTGTGTAGTAATTAGGGTTGCTACAGTCATTAATAGCCATTGAGTTTATTAGGAATAGAACAATATCTATAATAATTATTTCCTCTACCTTTTCATCGAATTTGTATTTCCTTACTTCCTGGTATATTGGAAGTGAGCTCACAACATAAGACTATCAAAATAGTTTAAACATGAGTTAGTATCAAAGTATTTTCTGTATTTTACATTTGGGGAATGGATTTAAGATCTTACCTAGTAGAAGTTGTCGAATACAAATATCTTGGTTTTGCTAGATGTGCCAATTATGATGAGGGAGGACGCATGGCTATTTATGATATGAAATTGAAGGATTAGTTCTTGTTAGATAAATTAATTAAGAAGTCAAAGTCCAAACAGTAACATTACTATTCCCAATTTTTAACAATACAAGTAGTTGCATGTTACTATTTGGATAGTAACATCATGTTTTTGAGCCTAAATAAACTTAGTACTGCCATGTTACTATTTTGGCTCGAAACAATAACATTACTAGAAAAGGAACAAGACAAAATAGTCATGCTGTAAAATTTCAAAGGAGCATACATACATTATTTGTTATTGCCTTATCTACAAGCACATCCGATAAATCCTATAATGTGATGCACATATCCTATTGAGAGATGTCTAGACAATAGTCCTGTAAATGGTAATGTGGTGTAGAAATTAGTTAAGGCACTAAGTAATAATGTTAAGTTAATCAAAGGAATTAGTAAGAAAATAAGACATGACTTACATTATGTCTCCTATTTTTCTTATTTAAACTATTTTGTCCCTAAGATCTTTGGGGAGGTATTTTGTAGCTAGCCAATTTGTACTTTTAGTTGCCTTTTTGGTCTATTTCTTTTTAGCCATTTTTATTGCTATTTCCTTCAAGATTAATATAGGAGTCTCTTTGTTCTTCTCAATGTCCTCCTCAATAAGTGCTTTTTGTTGTTGTATTTATTGTTATTTTGTGGGTTTTTTATGTTGGCCTGAGTATGTGTGGTCTATGTCATGTTTTGATTTTCTTGTTTTCCGTTTAATGTCTTTGATCATTAATCTTTGATTATGGTCAGTCTTATCTTGTTTTTCAACTTCTATGGTTACCATGTTTTGCTGTCCAACCACTGCATAGTTATTTCTGTAAGCTGTGTATTTAACTGTTTATTTAAATTTTCAAGACCAATATTTGCATTCTCCAATGTCTCGATGATCATCTTGAGGTTTTCTATCCATTTTGTTAAGTCGGACAATTGCATTTGGAGCTATGTGTTTTTACGTATGAGATTTGTTATTGTTTTCTTGTTTTAGTTGCAATTGTTTCTTTAACCTCTGAAGTTTCTTTGTCAGAGATTTCAATTCATCGATCAGTTCATTTATTCTACTATTTGCACTAAGAAGCTAATCCTTCAGTTGTTGTACTTCATTTTTTTCTTATTCTTATTGTTCTTTATGGAACAATGTAATATCTACAAACTGGTCTAGTTTTGTTATTCATGGTTGAATTATATACTAGGCCATTCCTGTATCGTCATCACTTACAGATTCCTCCGATTAGGAGGGTGTGATTTGTGTTTTTATTTGTTCATAGTATTCAATTAGTTGTAGTTGTGTATCAATGTTGTATAGGAGGTTTATTTCTTCACTTATTGGTCGGAGTTCTTTATTGATGACCTGAAATGTAAGAGTGATTGCTTGTTAGTATAATTATTTGACACGTTTTTGTTTTAGTGAGAAACAATAACATGAAGATAAAGATTAAGTTGTAGCATGACAATAACATAGGTAAATGATAAAATGGAATTTACATAGATTAAGTTGTAGCATGACAATAGCATAGATTAAGTTGTAGCATGGCAATAGCATGACAATAACATAGACAATAAATAGATAAAATGAAGTATGATTAACAATGGAATTTCAACAAAACAACATGTTACTGTTTGCATGAGAAAACAGTGACACCAAATAAAAATTGGGAATAAATTGATAAATAAAGCATGACTAACAACAAAATCTAACAAAAAAATAACATATTAATATTTTAAGAACAAATAGTAATATGTTGTTTTCTTCTAATGACATGTTTCTGTTTGATTTGAAACAACAACACCAACCATGAAACATAATAAATAGACAAAATGAAGAATAATTAATAATGTTATTATTTTATATGGAAATAGTAATATCAAATAAAAACTTTTAATAAACTAAGAGATTAAGCATGATTAACAACAAAAATCAATAAAAAATATATGTTACTATTTTTAGAACAAATAGTAGCATGTTTTCTTTTAGTGACATGTTTCTATTTTTCGAACAAATTCACTTTTTTCAAAGGTTACTTGAAGCTGGCTGGCCATTTTATCCTTCAATTAGCGTGTGAAGAGCTTTAGGTCTCATTTAAGGCATTTTGACACTTTTTGAATTTGATGTGTATCAAGCACATTTATTTTCTCACATAGCCAATACTGTTGACAATACAATATACATATTGTCATATTAATTTTCAATGGAAGTTGCATTTAAAGATGGAGTAATAAAATGTCCTCTTTGATGTTATTAACAAAAAATATGCTAAAAAAAGAACATGTTACTGTTTGGTATTTAGATAGTAACGTGCACTAAAAAACTCAAAATAAATAGATGAATCAAGTATTCAAATAGTAACATAGACTAAAAACTCAAATTAAATAGACGAATCAAGTGTCACTAATAAAAAAAAGCTAAAAAATAATGTTATTATTTGTAGAAATAAATAGTAACACATTGTTATTTAGTATCCAAACAATAATACGAACTAAAAACTTAAAATAAATTAATAAATGAAGCCATACTAATAAACAAACTGCTAAAAAACATAAGATAACTCTTTAAGTTAGTATTACTATTTGGAAACTAAACAATAACATTAACGAAAACTGCCATAAATATGCAAGAAAAGCAGCAAGAACATTCAATTAAATGAATAGAAATGAATGAAGACAATATCGAAGAAAATGACATGGAGGAAAAATAAGTTTGACAATTGTAACTTATTACTAATAGCATGACACAGCTGGTGACATTTGGTGGGCTGTCCTTTGTAATGGAACTCATTAGTTGCTCATGTATGTATCCAAACCACCAATATTCTACTATGTTATCTATTTACTTTACATGTTTGAGGTATGATCAAGCCAGTGTTTGAGCCCTGTTTGGTACAAATAGGGTCACCAACAGCATTAGCATTAGAAGGCGTGAAACATCCTAAATATTAGTATTTGATGTTCCTCCCACTACCCTTTGGAGTGTGTTGAATATAATTAGTTTTATAGGGCATCCTTGGTCATGGAATTGTCTTATGTCTAAATCTATTTGTAGCCTCTTGCCAGTTACTGTGTTGATAGGGCATTCTCTATCTCTTATTCCAAAATTGAGCTTCACTAATGTAGGTGTGATGCTCAAATATTTGCTCCTAATCAAGAATTTGTTGTGCTTGGTTAAGAAGGTAGCAATTACTACCTATATTTCTTGATTGCTTTTCCTGCACATATTATGATCAAGGTCCTTTATCATTATTGCATTGATGAGAATCCAAAAGGGATTTTGTTATAACACCCTCTTGTGACTCTTGTTGAATTGAAGGTCATCAATCTACCTTATACATACTAATAGATTGGACCTATATTGCTGGAATCTTGGAGTTACTTCTTTAGTTTCTTCTATTTGTTTAGATTTTTTGCTACCTTTCTATTCAAATAAATTGAAAAATTAAGCATGATTAAGAACAAAAATCTATAAAAAAATAATATGTTACTATTTTAAAAATAAATAGTAATATGTTATTTTCTTGCAGTAATATATTTTTGTTTGTTTTGAAACAGTAATACTAACTAAAAAACACCATAAATAAATAAAATAAAGTATGATTAACAATAGAATTTCGACAAAATAATGTGTTACTATTTCCATAAGAAATAGTAACATCAAACGAAATGCTATTATTTTATGTGAAACAATAACATCAAATAAAAACTTGGAATAAACTAACAAATCAAGCATGATTAACAACAAAAATTAATAAAAAAAATAACATGTTACTATTTTTAGAATAAACAATAGCATGTTGTTTTCTTCTAGTAACATGTCTTTGTTTAGTCTAAAACAATAACACCAATAAAAAAATCAGAAATAGATAAAATAAAATATGATTAATAATGGAACTTCGACAAAACAATGTGTTACTATTTCCACAAGAAGCAGTAACATCAAACGAGTTATTACTGTTTTTTTTTTTGGAAATAGTAACATCAAATAAAAACTTGGAATAAACTGACAAATTAAGTATGATTAATAATAAAAATAAATAAGAAAGCGTGTTTCAGCAACACCATTTAAAAAAGGCACTAGATAGGCAAAATGAAATATTATTAATAATGAAACTTTTGACAAAATAACATATTACTATTTTCACATGAAATGGTAATATGAAATGAGATGTTACTATCTTATGTGGAAACAATAACATCAAATAAAGCCCAGGAATAAACCAGTAAAAAATATGTTACTATTTCATAATAAAAAGTAAGATGTTTCTATTTGTTTCCATGTGAACAAGATTTGAAAAAAAAAGAAAAGAATATGTATGATTTCATTTTTCTGTTTGTTAAACAAACAGTGACATGAAGATTAGCAAGAGTAACGTCTAGATTGGTTGTGCAAGCAGTTATTATGTGGGATTAGTGACATTAACATATAGTAAAACAATGAGATGCATGTTCATTATTCTAACTTCCGGGGTTTCATTTCGAAATAGATACATATATATAAATAGACACACATACACACACATGCAAACAGTAACATTTTCTGTGAAGTTAATGCCAAGATAATCCATATACACAAAACATTTAATAAGATGTAGGGTTTATCGATTGACGATCCATTTTGACATGTCAATTTGTGGGAAGTTACCATTTTGAATTGGTTGAGAGTTGCCAAAGGTTGAAGATGCTAACTTCTGATGGTACAATGTCGAATGAGTTTGATTTTTTGGTGATTTCTACAATGTCTTCGTTCAATTTGTTAAGTTGCTTGATTGCGACTACGCGGTGATGGAATGCAATTTGTCTATTTTTGTTTATGTACTTTTATTCTTCTTGATACACGTGTATCATTTGGACTTATAGGCATTTTGATAACTTGCTCTCAGTAGGTGCACTTAAATGAAATAAAGTCCACTTACGGTATCTCGTTGCAATAAATTGCAGCAACTGATATTGGCTTAATTTTTTCCCTATATGTAACCTTAGTTAAGTCCACTAATCATGGACTCAACAATAAGCCTTACACCAAATATGCCTAAATAAACCCAAATTATATTCTTAAAATAATATGTATAATATAAGGTAAATATATAATCCATTGGATTACTTTATTACTTTTAAGTCTCATATAATTGAGTTACATGCTCAATTTAATTTTATAATGGCCGCCCAAAAAATAAGAAAATTTTTACAAAAAGGTCTCTCAGAAACTTAAAATCGTAGTTGCAGCCATTGCTTGAGCAACCACAGAACTC
The DNA here is from genome assembly GCA_020226215.1 of Sindora glabra. NCBI lineage: Eukaryota > Viridiplantae > Streptophyta > Magnoliopsida > Fabales > Fabaceae > Sindora > Sindora glabra. The sequence continues at coordinate 15,172,996 of CM035235.1, read as the reverse complement.
CTTCCAAATCCTTCATAGTCATTATCTTTTCTTTTCTGGTCAAACTCTGCATCATCAAGCCCAATACAATCAATTAATCAATCTTTCAAAAAACAAATAAAAAATCATCTCGCAAACATCATGAAGTTTTTTTAAAGAGTAACGCGGCCACTAAAAAATCAAAAGTCATTAGAGAAATAAAAAATGTCTATATAATGATGTCATAACGTAGTTATGAAAAATCACAACAAGGGAAAGTCACTTAAATTTCCTTTATGATGGGCTTGCAATTTTGATTGCAAAACGCGTTTTAAATCCCCACGTACAATCGATGCTCATAACTAGAAGAACTGCAAGCATTGATGGCTACAGTGAAAGATTGAAATCAGTAATTATAAATAAACTAACCACGCAGAGAAGTAGATGATGGTGGGCCACCACCAAAGCAACAAGTTTTTCAGGATCTTTTGTGCCCCTGTGAAATCAGTACCCAGGCTTTAAGTGCATGCAAAGCCACAAAACAAATCCGAAATTTCACCATTTTCATAGCAAGACAGATGCTCAGCAGCCAGCTACTCCATACACATTGCTCCAAGAACTGGAAAGAAGAATTTAACTAGTGAAAGAAGCAGACACTGATAAAGCAAGCTAAAAGTACACGCCAGGAGACACACACTTGAATCATGCTACTCACACAATAAGTAAGGTTGCACAGCATGTTTGATTGATCATGTTTGATACACCCATTTGCTGGGTTGAAAAGAAAATTAATAAGTGAGTTTTAAAGTTAAACAAATAAAAGATAAATTTACAGTAAGTTAATTTTTTCCTTTTTTCATCTATATAGGTTAAGCAAATTTTGTAATGGACTCTCATTTTTTCATATTTCCTTTCATCCTTTTTCTACCCATAATGAAGTAAATAAAAATTTTACTTTTTATTCTTTTTCTTCTCACGAATTTTCTTTTCACAATTTTTTTTTATTGAAAGAGATAAAGGATAAATGTTGCAGCAATCATAACATGTGCCCTCATTGCATAATCTACCGGCGTTAAAAAATATCTTGCTTCAATTTTAAGACATCAAAAATCATAAAAGATGATATTTAATTTTATTTATTATACAAAATGAAGACAAGGCTTCCACCTTCATGTAGTTTACCAAAACATGAATACCCACAAAAATTACTAGCCAAAATTTTTGACGTGTGTATAAAGAGGTGAGATGATCATTACTTTGTTCAAATGAAAATAGAAAGTTTTATGAACTCATCCCTTTATAAATCCTAATTGTTAATTTGGCTTTAATCCAAACAAAATAAAAATATTTTATAAGAAATTTATACTTAATAGATAAAATTATGAAGTCGAATACGGTATATGACAAACGCGAACGTAAGAATAATAGCCCTACAATAAAATATTTTCCCTAATTCTACTGTTAAAGAATATTTCAAATATTTTTTATAAGAATAATTTTATTTATTTATATTTATATTTATAAAATACTAAAATAATAAAAAATTATTTACTAATGTTAAAGAGTTCGATAAAGAATAGCATCTTTAATTTTAAGAAGGAATTTTTTATCGCTCATATATTTTTTAAGAATAAATTTTATTCATCTCTATAAAATTTATTTTTTTACTTTTATTTTGATGAAATATATTTTATTAATTTTATCTTTAAAATATTAATTTATCAATTATAGCTTTTTATTAGCATTTAAATGAAAATTAATGCGTTATCTTTAGAATATTGAAATAATTTATGGTATGTGACTATGGTATATCACTAAGGTGCACCATCAAACATAATATATTAAATTTGAGTTAAAAATAAATTTAATGTATAATTAAATCTAACAATAGATTACTACATCAATGTCTTAATCTCTCCCATCTCCCCCATAGCTTTTATGTAAAACATATACCAACCCCAATTTTTTTTCTTTTAAAGAAAAAAAAAAAGGTCACAAAAAGTGATTCGATGTACAGTGGAAAAAAAAGGCAGTGGTCCTTTTTCACAGAATTTGAATTCTTTCTTTTTTTATTATTTCAAGAAATGAAAATATAATTTTTAATTTAGAATTCCTTACTTATTTCTCTAGACTCATAATTAAAAAAAATTATATCTATTTTTCTTTAAAATTCCTTATATATATGTTTTTTTTAGAAATGAAACAAATGCAAACTCTTTTTCATATTTGGTCTAATTATAGGTGTAAACACAAAAGTAAGTTTATCAAACCAGGATCAGCCTAATCGGTTCAACCGATTATACCGGTACTTGGGCATGCAACCAGGCCGGAAAGACCCATCAAATTGCTTAAGGGAAAAACTCGGATCAAACAATTGAAACCTAATAAAAAAACTAGTTCAATCGCTGACCCGTTAGAGACTAAAATACCATATTAACGTTTTTTCAAAAACTTATTACCGTTTTACTGTCGTTCGAAAACATATTACCAAAATACGCATTTGGCCAGGAGGCGCCAAACAAGATGGCGTCCAGGGGGAAGACGCCATCTTGGATGGCGCCATTGGGAGGGCTCGAGGGCGCCTTTCAAAGTGGCGCCCTCGCCCTGAATTTTTCCTTAAAAAAATTTTTAAGAATTTTTCCTTAAAAAATTTTTTAATATTTTTTTTAAAAATAAATAATATATTATTATAACTAAAAATAAATTTTTAAAAATGAATTACTTATTTTATAATTATATTTGATGTCATAAAAAAATATATTAACTCGATTTTGATATTTAATACATAAATTTAGCATAGAAATTAAATAAGAAAGTACTTAATGTAATAAAAAATTTAATAAAATTAATTTGTATGAATTAAATATAAAAATAATTAAATATTATTAAAATAAAATATAGGATCAATAAAGAATAATTACGTAATTTATATTAATATCTCTCAAAATTTGATTCAATGACACTTAGTATTTATCATTTTTCAGAGTTATAAACTTCCACCGTTACGTATTAAATTATTACAAGTAATTATTTAATATGTTATTATACATAAGCAAATTTATTGAATTATTCAATAATATTCTTTATATACGAAGTTGAAGATTATTAAAAATGAAAATAAATATAACGAAATAGATATGTTTCTTTTTATTATGTAATTAGTCCAATAATATTTTTGCTATTTTGTATTTATTTGAATAAAATAATTTTTATTTTGTAACAAAATAAAAACGAAATGACGAAATTGAAGATAGTTGAAAATTAAAAAAAATGTGGTTATTTCGCTGCAATAATCTTTAAATATTGTGATGAAGTTAAAATTATGACATGAATTAATTATTTTTTTTGTCACAATAATAAAATATTTTGGCAATGAGAGCTAAGAGTATCGATTTACTATTTTTTTAGAAACTATTATTCGTTTTACCGTTCTCTCGAAATATTTTACCAAAATACGCATAGAAGATATGCACAGCGGCGGAGAGACGCTAAATGGCGTGTTGAGGGACGCTAGATGAAATGGCGTCGATGGCACTCGAGGGAAGGGATGTCAGGCGATATGGCACCTTTGGCCTACGGTACCATCGCTCCTCATTTTTAAGTTAATTAGGCGGTAATCGTGCCTACAGTGGATCCAAAAGACTTGAATTTTGGTATTGTGCAAGGCCAGTATTTCCATCTACATTGACAATTGTGCTACGTGTTTTGACCTCAATATTTGGTGGACTCAAGTCATAACATATTGAATAAACATAGCATTTAATGTCAATTACAAGGATGATGGTTATTTGTCCTTCAAATATTATAATTAATATTATTAACTTTTTTATATTAATTATATCTATTTAATCCTTTCTTCACTAATAATATTAAAATAACTAATGATAAAAAATTTAATTGATTCTGTATTTATTATAAAAATTGGTAATTAAGATCGATATAAGTACCTATGCAAGAAGATAATATTTTCGTAATAATGAAGATCATCTTGACTGTTGATGTTTGGCAATAAAGTAGTAAGACAGATGTGCATAAATATACAATAAACATGAAAAAGAAAGCTAATGTCTATGTAAGTGATGTCCAGTCCCACATCCAGGATCGGTAATGTGGCGGCCATATCTACTCACCCTCTGAGCAGGCTCGGGAGTCACATCTCCGGTGTTTGTGGCTCCTCTGCCCCTGCCTGCCGCTCTGCCTCTGCCCCTGTGTCCTGCTCTGCCTCCACCTCCACCTCCACCTCGATCTACAAGGTCTGAGTCATCTGTCATCATGCCAGCAAGTGCTGGTCCTTGATCCTGAGTATGAAAATCAAATGTAGGATGATATGGCTGTGACGGACCAGTATCAACGGAAGGAAAGGTGTGGAATGAATATGGAACTCCTGGCATGTGTGGAAATGTCTGGAGTGAGGATGAAACACCAGAAGAAAACTGGCACAGCTGGGGTGATGACAGACCAAATAGTACAGGCGGGAACATGACGGAGGATGAAGGATCATCAGGTGCAGTAACATACATATGAGATGAGGCAGTAATGTCTGGCATCATCATCATGGTGTCCTGGGTAGTCGATGGTGGAATCTGGTGCACTGTCGGAGCAGACGGAACATCAAGCTGCAACGTAGGCTGTGGATGGGGGCGACGACGCCGACGAGAACGAGGCTGATTATGGTCATCCTCCGCGGGGTCTGGGATATGATGGGCATGAGGTGCTGGCTCTGCATGTGAGTCAATAATAAGATGATCAACCTCCTAGATGGCGTGGAGGATGGAGTCCATCGCTGATCTGAGCGCATCAAAAGTGAACCTAGACTGGCCATCAGGTGTAGTGAATTCTTGGAGTGTGGTCACCTTATCCAACTGTGCAAAATTTTGATATTGAAGTTAGTAAAAATACTAAAACCCGGGCAAAAAATCAAACGTAGAAAACTAGCTCAAAGTATTATCACAAGGTCTAGCGCTCCCCCAACGAGTGTAACACATTACCTGGTAACCCGTCTGTACCATACCATATAATCGGATCGTGGGCCCAGAACTAATCGTGTGGTCGGCTCGGCGATAGCGCACAAGTCTCGCCGGATATCCCAGAGTGCAATGTACGGCTGATGGCGGATGTGCCACTCCTCATCATGCCGACCGGACAAGTGGAGGCAATAGACCTCCGCCACCTCCTTCGGTGGATCTGGAATAGCCTGACGTAGTCCAAACTGCCACAAAACCCGATCTGGCTGGTGCCACTCGACAATCTGAAAGTGAATGAGCGGCACCACTGCAATCCACAAGTCACTCCCGTCAAAACAGAATTGAGGTAGTGATGCGGTGACCTCCTCAGTGTACGGAATCCAGGCGATATGAAATTACACACTTATTTTATGAATATAATGGGACAAGGAAATGAACAAAGCCTTAACATAAAAATATGCATTATCCCTTACATACCTGATCGAGACGAAGACGGTCCAGCGCGTATCTGTAATAGGGAAGGTTGTGTGTTGGACTATCCTGGAACGTCTTCTGGAATTGCCACCTACTAAGTACAATAACTAAGTTAAACAACTTCGAAGCTAAATTAATTACAAGTGCAAGTTGTGAAATTTTCTAACCTGCGGGTTAGGGGGCCAATCCCTGCATCCCCCTTCAGTATGTCTGAGACAATGATCGCGGGGGCGATAATGGGAAATCTATCCCATGCCCAGAGCTGCAGTAGCAGACAACACCCTCCTATCTCCCTGTAATCCGGGGCTGTGGCCTTACAGAGCTCTCTGTATAGATAGGCCAGGCAAGCAAATCCCCAACTATACGTCCCAGCCTCATGTAAGTGTCCGAGCAAGGGTAAGTGCATGAGGTGGACATACGTGCCGGAGTGGTCTGGAAACAATGTCCCACCAATCAAACGTAAAATGTAGGCCTAGGTGAATCTCTGCACTGTCACCTCGTCCGCATCATCTGGGAGATGAGTGAAATGTCTCTCCAACCAACTCATCCTCAATCGGTCTCCTCTGATGACATTCTCGTCCGGCGGTAACTGTAGTCCCAGATACTCCTCTATCAGGGCTCCCCATCCCCACACAGTGGGCCCCGTCACTACACGACCGTCAATGGGAAGGCCGAGCTGGAAAGCAACATCCTGTAGTGTAATAGTCGTCTCCCCCTGCGGCATGTGAAAAGTGTGTGTCTCCGTCCTCCACCTCTCTACAAAAGCACTGATCAACTGATGGTCGATCGGCATAAACTCGCACATTGCCAGGGCGTAAAAACTTGCCTCTCGTAAAAAGGGGACAATCAACTCTGGCGGTTGTTGGTGGTGGTAGTGATGAGCCCGGCGTATCCTAAGCACGCGGTCAGGCTGCAAAGAAAAAAATTTCACTAGTTATTTCATCCGACAGTCCGGAAACTGTTCAACCAACTTACATTAAGTTTTAACTATTTCCATACATGCCCTGCCCAAATGGACTGGGAGATGTGTTCGGCCTGGGCTGTCAGCAGTGAAGGATCCCGTGGACCAGGATCAACACGTCGCGATATGGATGCTATCTGCCATATCAAAAATTGCATTACGATGGAATCTAAACACACACTAATATAACATTCATGTGCAAAATTTCAGCAGAGGTACACATAAGAATACACAGCACTTTATATTTTTAAGTATCTTGTTATCATTATAAGTAAAGGGATCACATATATATACATAATGTCTTGCAGTTTTACAGCAATCAAACAAAACACATCATCCGGCTGTGACATTTTATGACATTGCTTAATATATTACATAACGTACGTGTGCAAAAGTAAAGACCAAGGACAACGTCAAGATGGGCCTTCCTCTCCATGTAGTAGTGGGTAGCAGCGACGATTATGCCCTTCCGCCTTACAAAGACCGCATTTTTGCTTCACACCACTCTCTTGAGGCCAATCCATCTCATTTCTGATTTGGGTCGACTTTGGTCGTCCCTTTGCACGCAATCTTCCATAATTTGGAACCAGGATCGGAAATGGTGGTAGGTTATTCCATTGTGACCACTCACCGATCGGCCACCACTCAGATTTATAACAATTGAGGAGTGTGTCAAGTCTGTATACAGGGTCGACATATGGCTCCCATGATATGTTGACCGATGCACAAGCAGCAATAATATGAGTGCAAGGATACCTATACGCTTGGAATTGTCCACATTCACATTGCCTTTTATCTAATAACACTTGAACGACCTTCCCACATGATCCCCTGGCCATATCAGGGCCCTCAACCACTTCAAACCTGGTTCCTTGTCTATTGTAAGCACGAACGTGGTAAGAAGAGGCACGTGACTGGATAGTTGCAATGTCCTGTCTGAACCTGCTTGCGTATATGTGACCTTGCTGCAGTTCAGTATATGCTTCTTTTGCCCTCTCCACAAAGTACTTGACACATCTGTAGTACGTTTGTTGAACAAGGCCTGTGATTGGTAGCTTCCTTAATCCTTTAAAAAGGTCGTTGATGCACTCTACTGTGTTAGTGGTCATATGACCATACCTTCTACCTTCGTCATAAGCAAGCGTCCACTTCTCTATCGGAATAGCGGTCAACTTCTTATGGATCTCCTCATTAACTTTGCTAAGGTTCTCCAATCTCTCCATTGTTTTTTCCCAGCTGGGCTCGTACGCTGAACAGAAGGAGACAAATAGGTTAATCAGGTTGAACTACTAGTCAACAAAGAAGGTGTGCTATAATATTTACCAATCTTTAGGACAGCTTTCCTGACATTGTCATCCCTGCACTTCTTGCAAACGTTACTGGCAATATGTCTGATACAGTACCGATGAAATGCATGAGGAGGCTGCCAGCCAAGGGCTTCATTGGCTACAGCATCTTTTATAGCTCGGTGTCGGTTTGATATCAGGCTTATTCCTTGCTGGTTCGTAACATTGACCCGCAGTAGTGCCAAAAACCAACTCCAATTTTCGTAGTTCTCCCTGTCAACAATGGCAAAGGCGAGAGGAACGGGACATTTGTTACCGTCTTGGGTCGTAGCAATCAGTAGCACGCCTCTGTACTTGTCATACAAATATGTTCCATTAACTTGTAAGAATTGCTTGCAATAGGGGAACGCGGCAATGCACGGCTTGAAAGCCCAAAAAACTCGGTTGAAAACATGTTTCTGTGGATCAACACGGTTGTCAACAGTAATGAATTCTCCTAACTCTAACTTGAACACAGCTTGGTCACAATATCCTAGGATGTCCAACCATTTGGGTAGCACTTCATACGACTTATCCCAATTACCGTACACCTTGACAACTGCTTTTTGTTTTGCCTTCCATGCTTTTCTGTATGAAATCTTATACCCGTACATGCCTTCCACCCTCTCTTGTATAAGCGAGATTGGAACATTTTGCTTCACTTTAACCATCTCTAGTATCAAGGAACTGATATACTCGGAGTCAAGAGACTTGTGATCCTGTGTCAAACTGGCATTAATACATGTGTGAGGCCCTGAAAATCTAGATATTGTCCAACTGTTAGAATTCTTTGGAGAGGTCGCCCTGAGACGAAATCTGCATTCGTCCCCATAATTATCACACTTCATGCTCAATCTTTTGGTATCCAACTCCTCCACGTAATAACTGTGGTGCCTTCTGATGTGGTAATGCTTGATTGCAGCAACTAATGCATCCTTGCCATTAAACTCTTGTCCAACCTGTAGGTCCTCCATGGTGTAATCATAGCTTGGCTTCAACATTTCTGGGAATTCATTAGCATTCCTTATGGCATCCCAATCGATGTAAGAGAAGACAGCATCTTGAGGGACACCACATGATGTATGCGTAGCGTTGTCACTCCCTACCCGCCGTGTTGCAACATGGTCTCCATGCACCGTTGCATGTGCTTCATCATCAGTGTCAGGATCATCACCGCTACTGCAAAACACCTCATCATCTTCAAAACCAGATTCAAGATGGGCATCCATTAATATAAGATCAGTGGATTCTTCCTCTACAACCGGTAAGGCACTTGTTGAACCCATTCCTCTGGGTGATATACCTCTCGGGAAAACACCTGCAACAGAGGAGTCTAATGCAGGAATATAACTATCAGAAATGTGGAACTCGTATCCACTTGTGTAAGGAAGGTCTTCCCGCACCATCGAACAACTAGTACCGACATTAGCTGTTGGATCCACAGGTGATCTACTAATTGGAACTCTGTCTTGCGCGCTCAGGTTGGCAGCATGCAGTTCGGATGTGATCACCTCCGTGTATAACTCCATTATTGTTATCGTTGGATGTTGTTCGTAGCTTGCTATCGCATACGCCAAGTCTTCATCGTCAGCTAGTTCATATGCCATATACTGAGCCTCTGCTTGATGCTGTGGAAACCTGTAAACAATTTTCCCCACAGCTTGATCTCCGCGAAGCTTCAGTCGGGCATGAATTCTCTCCCGCAAATCATCCATTGTGCTGCATCCTCTCAATTTCAATGCTTTTGGGGGAGGTCCATCGTATATTACACCCATTGATCCCTCAGTCATTGTACCATTTGAATATATAAAAGCAATTAAACTTTTCTTCATCTTGTTACTTTTTGCTGTAAAATATTCACTGCACCCGCACAACTGACACATATTCTCATATACAATTTTTGTGCCCATTAACGAATGTACTAATAACTAATATTACAGGTAAAAATGAACGGAATGTATCACTATTCTTGTCGTAGTATTTATTTAATACTACGTAATAATAGGATAATTAATCTATCCCAACCAAGTGTTATTTCTGTTCAACACTAATATAATATTTGGCTATATAATCTTATCTACAGATAACTATAATTTTTTTCAGGCGTCATTTTCTTTATTTGTTATGCACAAATTATACTAATCAAATTGGTTAAGAATTACATTTAGACGTCTAATTACATTCACATAGTCTCATATACGTCATTTTCTTCTTTAGACGTGTAATTACATTCACATATCCTGACATTTTATATTTAGTACCTCTCTTGTGATATATTAAGGATTTACATGAAAAAAATCTCTAATTATAACTTTCACCAAGGTCCTCCTAACCTATATTAGGACACCCATCTTTATCTCGATTGTTATTCTTTTATTAGCATAACCTATCACAATACATATCAATTCCTACAAAATTTTCACAAATCATAATTTCCAACCGTAAATCATAATTTCACATCATAAACCATAATAATTAATATGAAATAAAATTTTTCCTATCATTTATATCCCCATATTCTAAACAAATTTCTCTACCAATATAAAAAATATTTTCATGATGACTAATAAAAATTATAACATAAGCACAAAATTTATAAAAATACTAACCGATAAGTAGCCCGAGAAGCAAACAGCAAAAAAATGCTGCATGAAAAAAATTATCACATATCTTAACAACTTATTTATCTAAGTAAAAGTTATTACATATTACTGTATTGGACTAAAAAATTATGCAAAAGATACGCACAATCAAATATATTTTGCAAGACAATATATCAAAGGAATAAAAACACCAACAGAGATCAAATTTCATTAATGTATAGTTCATTTTCAATAGTGTGTTCGAATTATCAATGTATATTTCATTTTAAAAAATTTTATTCATGTATATTTCATTTAAAAAATTTTAGCAGATATTTATTTTTCACGCTTAATTACTTTTGTTAAAACTAGGATATATAATCAATTATTTCAATTAGCGCTTTCCATAACATGAATTTTTTTAAATAAAAAATTTGACCATTAAAAAAAATTTATGTCAAAAAAAATAAGGTGCACTATAAATATACAGCATCAATATGTTGTGTTTGAACTTTTAATAAAATAATTGAAAGAACAAAGAAGAAAAAATCAAGCAAGGTATATGAAATGAAGAAAAAATTGTGTACGAACTATAAACTCTTGGAGAACTCTCTGTTGATGTATTTTAAATTTGAAATATAATATTTAAAAAAATTTCATCTACAAAAATTTGAAATAATTTATATTAACAAAATTTAATTTAATTACTAGATATTTTTCTAAACAATATCTCATGAAATTAATTATTTTTATTACTAAAATGTAAACTAAAGCTTTAATTTACTTAAAATATTATAATAAAATAGAAAATTATAACTTATTATATTTGTGTTAATTAATGATGTTGATGTTTTAAACCACAAAGAATAAGAATAGATATAAAAAGAATACAACAGAGTAAATAAGAAATAAATAATACGTACGGAATCGAGTAATAAGAAATTAATTATATAATAAATTATTTAATTGAATGATTTATACAATTTATATAAAATATATTTATAATAAAAATGTTGACTTATCCTACTGCTAAAAAATATTAGTATATATGGTTTAAATACCATGAGTTAACAAAAAATAGTAATGAAAGAGTACAATAAAAAATATAAGATAAATAAACAAACTACATAACATATCAAGACTTTTAATATTTTTTTTTATTTTGACCTATATTACTTTAGAATTAACCTAAAAATATTGATCAATAGAATAATATATTCTTGTAATAATAACATATAATAAAAATAATCTTATTTTTATCATATCCTATATCCTAAATAATTTTATATTTTAAGAAAAATTATAACTAATTTTTACCTAGATCATAATTTTTATTTTAAGACACTTTCCTTTATCTCCTTTGTTCTTCTTTTAAAATTACAAATTATCATAGATGATATAAATTTCTATAATTTTCTCCTAAATCTTATAACATAATTTCACAATACAAATCATAATAATCAATATAAAATAAAATTTATTCTCCTACTAAAAAATATATTCTTATAATAACTAATAAAAATTAAAATATAAATATAAAAATTATAAAAATACTAACCAATAAAAATTATAAATTATCCTAAATCATAAAAATTTGTATAAATATTTTCTACATCCTAAATCCTCTTTTTTATCATAAATTATTATAATCAATATAAAATAAAAATTAAAATATAAATACAAAAATTACAAAAATACTTAACAGTAAAAATTACACATTATCCCAAATCATATAAATTTGTATAAATATTTTCTAAATCCTAAATCATCATTTTTTTATCATAAATTATAATAATTAATATAAAATAAATATTAAATTATAAATACAAAAATTATGAAAATATTAACCAGTAAAATCCACAAACTATTACAGATCATCTAACAATTTGTACAAAATTTTTCCAAATCCTAGATTTTACATCATAAATTATCATAATCAACATAATATAAATATTAAAATATAAATACAAAAATTATAGAAAATTAACCAGTAAAAATTATAAACTATCACAGATTATCAATGAATTTGTACAATTTTTTTCTAAATCCTAGATCATTATTTCACATCATAAATTATAATAATCAGCATAAAATAAATATTAAAATATAGATTCAGAAATTATTAACATATTAACCAGTAAAAATCATAAATTATCACAGATTATCAAACAATTTGTATAATTTTTTTTAAATCCTAGATCATCATTTTACATTATAAATTATAATAACCAATATAAAATAAAAATATAAATTATAAAAATACTAATCAGTATAATATTTTCAATTGCTTCAAAAAAGGAAGGATGAACCGCAAAGAGTTGCTGCAAACTTTTGGAAGACAGAATGGAAGAGGATTGCTGCAAAATTTTGCAAGGGAGAAGGGAAGACAGTAGCTGCGCAAGGGAAGGGTTTGGTTATTGCACAAGGGAAGATGGTTTGGAAGGGTTGGGCGGAAGGTATATATAGGGCAAGAGGCGCTTCTTCAAATGGCGCCTCCTAGCTCAAATTCAAATTTCAAACGGCGGAAGGCGTCTCTGCAAATGGCGCCAGTGAAAGTGAAGCCCACGGAGGGCGCCAGTTTGAATGGCGCCTCCAGGGCCAAGGGCGCCACCCGAGATGGCGCCTTCGCCTTGGGGCGCTAAATCACCTGGCGCTCTCCAGGTTTTTTCGTTGCCCGCAGGCGCCATTCAACCTGGCGCCCTGCGTATTTTGGTAAAATGTTTCAAAACCACCGTAAAACGGGAAAATATTTGCAGAAAAATGGTAATCCGGTATTTTATCCCCTGTTAGACCTATCAACCTATTTCAATTTTTTTTTTTAGTTACATAACCATTAACTAGTCCAAAGCCGAAAGGTCTGAAACCCAATAAAACCCAGCCTACCCTCAGCTAGAAGCAACATAGCATTAGTAGTGCAGCAGTTGGTTTGCAATTAACTGAGTTGAGAAATTGTCAAATTGGGATTCGAGATTAAAAAAATCAAAGTGGAAAACTTAGCTTTACTCTGGTGCTCAACTTAGCTCTATTTTGGTGCTTGTGCTTCCTAATTGTTCTCCATTTTTTTGCTAGTTTAGTATTTTGCTTCTGCGTTCTGCCTAATTGTTCTTACTTCTTCTATTGTTTTACTTCTTTATGTTGTTCTACTTCTATTCTATTTCATCTTCTGCTATTCTGCTGCTTAGGTGGCATCAAGATTCAAGAAGCTTGCTGTTTTGCAAAGGTGTGATTCAGTAATGCTCTTCTGCTTAGCTTTAATTTGAGGAGACTTGATAATTTTTTTATTGCACTATTATTTCAGAATCGGTTGTGCCTGTGAAAGACATTATTATAGTCTTGCTACTTGCTAGTTGCTCATGAATCTGCTGTTGTAGCTAGCAATTACGAATTTAGATTTAACAAAATTACATAAAGTTATAATTTTAAAAAAATATATATAAAGTTATAATTTTTTTAAAAAATTATATAAAATGTATGTAAGAATTAAATACTTCAAAGAGAAAAACTTTTGAAATATACGAACCATGAAGCCCATTAATTGGGCATTTTTAGAAAAGGCAATTGAATAAATCTATCAAAAGACAAAATGCATTCACCTAATTAGTGATTATTCTATAGAATTTTTTCATTATCCCTGAAAAGTTTCTTCATCTTTTATTGCACTATTATGTTCTATTTTGTTTATCATCTTCCTCAATCTTCAACACTATTTAGTAGAGCAAAAATTGACCATGCATGGAATCATTATATGGAAGGTGTAGACTCAAAGGGGGAAAAATTAAAATGTTTGTATTGTGCAAAAGAAATCAAATGTGAAGGGATAAATAGAATGAAACTACATCTTACTAAAAGAAAGGGTAAAGTTCAAGTATGTTCAAAAATTCCATATGATATTTAGTATCAAATTGAAAAGTACTTGAAAGAAGCTGAAGCAAAAAAAAAGAATGAGTATACCTAAGATCAATGGGAGGAAGATCCATATACTCAAAATACTGCACTATTTGATGAAGATACATTAGAGATTGAAGAAATACATAGTAAACAATGTCGAGCCAAAGGTAAAAGAAAGACAAGTGGGAGAATTGAAAAAAATTTGCACCAAGAACCACTTCTAAAGCTCAACCATCAATCAAGAGTGCATTAGCAAGTAAAGAAGCTATACATAGAATAAATTTCGCAATTGCTAGATTCTTTTATGATAATTGTATTATGTTAAATGCTGTGAATTCATTTTACTTTCAAAAAATGTTTAATACAATAACAACAATAGGTTCTGATTATAAGGCTTCAATGTATCATGCAATGAGAACTAAGTTATTGTATGATATCAAAAAAAAGTTCAACTATTCATTGATGCTTGTAGAAGTACCTAGGAGGACACTAGTTGTACTATAATGGCTAATGGTTAGCAAGATTAGAAAAATAGATAACTCATTAATTTCCTTGTTTATTGTCCAACCAGCATTACTTTTATTAAATCTATAGATGCTTCAAATGTTGTTAAAGATGCAAAAACACTTTGTAAGTTATTTAAAGAAATGGTTGAGTTTGTTTGGGCAAGTAATGTTATCCACTTAGTTATTAATAATGCTACTAATTATAAAGTTATAGGAAGATTGTTGATTGAATAGTATCCTTGAATTTACTAGTTACCTTGTGTTGCACATTGCTTAAACTTGATTTTAGCAAATATTGACAAGATGGAACTTGTGAGTAATCTAACAAAACGTACATTAATGATAATCAATTTTATCTATAAACATGCATTTTTATTAGCTTGGTTAAGGAAGAGAGAAGGATGGATAGAAATCATACATCCCAGTCCAACATGTTTTGCTACAATTTTTATTGCTTTGAAAAGCAATCAGGAGCACAAGCATATTCTTATAGCATAAGTGACTAGTAAGGCATACATTGACTTTAGATACTCCAAAGATCAAAAGGCTAAGAATATTATTATTATCATTTTAAATGATAAATTTTGGAATGATTGTGCCATTGTGACTCAAATTATGGCTCCACTTATTTGAGTATTGAGAATTATTAATGCAGATGAAAGGCCTTCATTAGGCTATGTGTATGATGCCATGTACAAGGCAAGGAGAGCTAATAAAAATATTTTCTTAAATAAAAAACATTATACAAGCCTTATACAAAAATTATCAAACAGAGGTGAGATAGGCAACTTCATCAAAAAGTTTATGTTGCTGGATATCTATTGAATTCGATTTTTGCCTATGATAAAAAAAAAATTTCTCCATCAAATCAAAGGTACAACATGGGTTCCTTGATGTTTTGAAAGTAAAAATCAAGTCAAACAAAACTGCATTTTTAAAGGAAAGCATGCTTTATCATGAAAAGGGTGAAAGTTTTAGTAGTCAAATGGCTCTTGAACCTTCAAAAAATATGCTGCTTGGTAAGAATTTTAGTTTAGGTAAATTATTTTTTATGTTATGTTATTTGAATTATGATTAAAATGATTGATTTAGTTTTTTATATTATGACTTATGAATTTGTGATAGATCAATGGTGAAAGAATTTTGGGCATAGTACTCCTAATATGCAAAAGTTAGCCATCACTTTTTTAAGCCAAACAACATCTTCTTTGAGTTGTGAAAGAAATTAGAGTGTCTTTGAAAGAATACACACTAGGAAAAGAAATAGATTTGAGCATCAAAAGTTAAATGATCTTGTGTTTGTGCATTACAATTTGCATTTGAAAGATAGGTAATATTATTTAATGCTTTGTTCAAGTTGTTAATATTAATTATTGTATGTAAAAATACAATATTCATAATTTACTTAACACATACTTTATAGGGCTTTAAACAAGAATAGATCATTGGATGCCATTGACTATGAAAGCATAGACAAAACTCAATTTTAAATTATGAAAGAAGATGATTCACCATTGCTTGATCATGAAGAAATAAAAAGAATACTCTAATATGATAAAGTAATTCCAAAGGTTTCATCTACTAACGAAGAAGGTAAGTTTCGTTTCTTTTATACATGGAACTGATTTTAGACTACTTTTTTTCCTTTAGGCTTTTACTTATTAAAATAGCATAATAAGCTTCAAAATATTAGAAATTATTCTAATCTTTTTAAAGTTGTAATAATTTCCTTTTTTTGGTTTGGTGACATAATTGAACATGATATTCAAGCACTGAACATTGAGGCTCTATCAGTGGATTTGGACTCAATTCTACAAGTAGAGGATTATAATATTAGTAGAGATGATTTTGATGATGGTGATAATATGATTTAATTTGATCAAGTTCCTCCCATGTTTGATAAGGAATGGGATAATGAATGTTTTTATCATTTGAAGTTATTATTACTAAGTAAAAAGAATTAAGACTTATGTGAAGATTGAATTAGAGACAATTTTTGTTTTTTGTTATTTGTCTTTTATTTGAATTAAAATTGTGTTAAATAATTATTATAATTAAAGTAAAATTAATGCTTATTTATTGTATTTTAAAAATATAGGAATACAATACATACATATATGTAATATATAATATATTATACATAAAAATATAATAATCAATTTAACCACCTAATTGAACTGATTGAATCAATCTTCGGATTAATAGCTAAATCGGATTTTAAAATATTGCACGCAAAGTAGTTAGATATTAAAAACAAAAAAATTGCATACAGCAAACCAACCAGAGTTGCAGGAAACCCGAAATTATGGGCAGCGCGGCAGGTTTTCAACGGTTTATTATTGTAAACTTGCGTTTGTCCTTATGTAAGTGAAACCTTAATGCTACGAATGTCGAATGTTGGGAAAATATTTTATTTTATTTTTTTCACGTAAAAGCGACGTAGAAGTTGATATAGTTTCTAATGGTTTTATTACTGTTGGTTGGGGAAGACCAAGCTGCAGATTTACAAATACAGTAACTGAAATTGAGGAAACTGACAAGACGAAGTCCAGAGGGAAGACGATGACCCAAAGCATATATATGTGACTCAGTCGTCATATCTCACGTCTTTTGTTTGGCTGAACAGGAAAAAAATAAAATAAAATAAGATAACAGCGCGCCAAGAATTGACCCAATTAGAACCGACAATCCATCATGTTCTTGTGTTTTAATTTGATTTAAATTTATAATTATTTTTATTTTATTAAAGAATTTAAATTTAAATTTAAATTTAATAATATTTTATATTCTCAAGAAAATTTTTGTAAATTTTAAAATTAGATGAACATCCATATAATTTTATTAAAATATAAAGGCAATCAATTTATTTTCTAAAATAATTAAAGAGAATTAATAAATTTAGAATTATATTAAATAATTAAATTAAATATAAAATATATTAATTTTAATAATTCAATATTTAAGTATAATAATTAAAAATGATCTATTCATTTAACATAAATTTAAATAATTATTTAAGAATAATATATAATAAATAATTAATTAATGTGATATAAATTTAATAATTGATATGAGGTTTTTTTTAATTCAAGTGAAATTTTCAAGGGATTTAATGTTAATTCTTTAAAAAATTGAAACCTATAAATCAAATTATTAAGAAATTAAATTAAATCGTTCATTTAACAAAAAATTAATTTGATAACTAGCATCTAGATATATGGTACGGGGACATAAAAAATTAATTTTGTATTGAGATTTTGGTCTGATAAATATATCTTTACTTGTTAAAAAATAATAAGAAAGAGATGATTATTTCCGTACAAAATTGACTCTCATTGTCAAGATAAAATAAAATTAATTAACGGGAGCGTCTTCCATGCTCCACTGGTTTGCTGGTGCAACACTGCATCACCAATCCGATGGCCCACATTGCACCGCATTGTGGCATTAGCGGGATTCAGGATTCACTAAAACTTTTTTGAAAATCATATAATGACCCCACAAAACAGTAATATTTTCAAAATTCATACATCATTTTCCTATGGCAAATTATAACTTCTACAGAACCTCTGTCCCTTTGTTGTTGTACTATTTAAGCAAATGTCCTTCCTCAATCAAGGACATTCAGGTTGATTTTCTTTTCAGATTGTCGATTATGTGCTGCAGCACGGATTTTGCCAGAGCTAAACCAAGACAAGTGCAATGCTTCCCATAGCTCAAGACATAACACTGCAGGATAATTTTTCCGGATTCCATTCCTACAGTACTATCTAAAATTCAATAGTTGCTTCTAAATTGTGAAATATGCAGGAACCCTAATTCACCAAATCTCCATATGCGTCAAAACCACAAAACTTGAAAAATGGATTTTGGACTTCATACAAGTCTGTTCTAAAAAAAATAAAAATAAAAACTAGGGTAAGGACTGGGACTCAACTCCTTGGTCTTCGTCTTCGTCTTCCTTTATGGCGCATCTACATTTGGCGAAGACTCTACATTTTTCACTTTGTCGCCGATGCTCTCAATCTTTCGACTTGGGCTGGGCTACAAATGTCTAAGGCTCAAGACTCAAATTCAATTTAGATTTTTTTTTGGGCTAAATTGTAAAATTTTCTTCTTGCCTGCTTCTATCAGTTTCTGGCGCTGCAATCAAAGAGAGCAACAAATCAGTGGCGCACATCTCCTAAAGCACGGATGCACCACTTTGTTAGTGGTACATGTTAGAATTTCCCTTAATTAACATAGTCAAGGGCATCTATTTCATTTTGAAGTTACATCACCTCGCGTGTGAGAACTTTACTGACAGTGCGATATAGGCCAGATTCTGTCTGAGCGGGCCTTTGGAGTTGTGGTATTACGATTTGATTTCGCATCTTCATATTTCTATTAATCCAACGTTCAAGTGGGGCCACCGCTCCTCGCAGAGTTTAGGGGGCATTTGGTTGGATGCAGAAGAATAGAAGGAAATTGAATATAATAAAGGTGGATAAGGAAAAGAAATTTAAAAGTAGTTTGATTCGCACAAAAATAAACTTTTGTAAAAAATTAAATTTTTAATGAAATAACTTTTTATATAAATTTTTTAAAAAATATTTAAAATTATTTGGTTGACACATAAAAAGTAACATTTTTAGAAAATAACTTTTTATATTTTGTTTAGTTCAATTTTAAATATTCTAAAAAATATTAATAAAATAACTACTATATTTTCAATATTATCATAATATAAATTTATAAATTTTAATTATCATTAATTAAATTAAATATACATAATTTTATCATTATATCTATAAATAACATAAGAAATAAAACTTATTTAGAGAGAGGTAGGTAAGTTATTTCTCACATTTTATAAGAAGTAGGATTTCTTAGAAAGTCTTATTTCCTTTATTTTGTTAAATAATAGCAAATCAAACAACTCACTTGTTTTCTATTTTTCAAAAAATAGAATTTCTCATATTATTGAAATGAATTAAATGAACTCTTATTATTTTTTTTCAAAGCTCTTAATTTAGATTGAAAATGAAATCATATTTTTGTAATTTTTTTATCTTATTGTTCGATTCACTAGTTATGCAATAAAAATAATTAAAATTAATTTAATAAAAATATAATTAAATTCTTAAAGTTATAATAAAATGTAATAAAAATTTTAAAAAATAAATTTTACAAAATTTTTATTGAGATTACAAATTTAAAAGGAAGAGAAACTCATTTATCAATGGCTTAAGAAAGCAAATAAACAAAAGGCTTTTGTTTTTATTATATAAATCCGCACACAAAAGTAAGAAACTTGTTTAAAATTGAAAAACACTCAACCCATATAGAAGAAATGAACTCATCTAAAATAGAAGGTTTGCATTTTTAAGAATAATATACCTTTTTGAAATTTGCTGAGATCCAAAGTTATGTTATTATTGCTCAAAAGGTTTTCATTTTTTTTAAAAGTACATAGACATTTGAAAATGTAAATTTGAGATGAAAAACTTGAGCAGAAATTACTTTTTAATAACGTATCTTAAGAATGATGGCACAGTTTGATGGAACAAAGAATAGTCAACATTATGAGAATGAAATTGAGGAGTCTTGAGTATTTTTTTTATTTAAACTGGATAAAGGATTATGAAATCCTAAAGGAGATAAGGGTTTCATTTGGAGAGAATCACTTAAGGTTAGGTAAGAATTATAAGTTTCGATCCATGTAAACTAAACAATATGTATGGTAATCAAATACTTGATTCCATTTCCGACCTATTAAAAATTCTTAACCAAACACTTTTTAAAAGTGTTTGAGGCATTTATTATCTATAAAAGATTATTTAATAAAAAAGGAAAAAGAAATAATAAGAAGAGAATTTTAACCTAACCCTCATATTTATTAATCTTTTCATTTCTTATTATTTATCATAATTAGTTAATTTTATAAATATTAAAAAATTTATTTAATTTATTTATTTTAACATTTTTTTAAGATTACCATTTATATGTAAAGTTTAACATAATAAAAAATAAAATGAGAAATATGATGGAATAAATATAAGTAGGTTGCTAGTGTAGAATAATGAAGTATTTATTGATGAAAAAAATGATAAAAATAAAAAGTATTTAATATTTTATTGAAATTCTAAAGTGATAAATAAAAAAAAAATTCTTTTTTTCAAAATATAACGGATAATAAAGAGTGAAACAAGTAATTGGTAAGCATACAATATGACCCCATTTATTGTATCTTCATTTCTTTTGATTATATAACAATGATGAAGACTTGCTACTAATTGCCAATTCATAATTCAAGTCATCCCTATTGATAAGAGAGAGCATATTCATAATTCAAGCCATCTTCATTGATAAGAGAGAGTAAGTTTACTTATGAGTCAGTTATGATTAATTTGTACTTACATTTTAAATTGATTGAATTAACTAATGTTCAAATTTTTTTCACCTATCATAAAATAAATGGCACATGAAATTGAATTTAATAGCCTAATACATAATCGGTTAATTAAATTCAAATACTAACAAGTTAAAAGCTATTAATTAGTCCTACACATGTAAGGCCCATTTCTAACACCTAATTTAGGTTGTATACACATCAAATACAAAAAGAAAGCTTAACATGCATAATTTAATAAAATAAAAATTCAAACACAAAAAATAAATACAAAATAGAAATGTTAAATGAACACCCAACGATCTAAAACTAAATGCAAAACACACTAGTCTTAGGCATTCGGGCAAGGCATTAAACATTAAGGTAAAGCAACAAGCTTTATATCCACTGCTATTGTTGCTTGCTAAAATTCAAAGTTCACAAAGCAATTAAATAAAAGAGTGAGCTAAATTTGAAAAATAATTCAAGTGAGCCAAAGTTTATATGGTAACATATTCAAGTTTTGCTGCATTCTTAGCATACACATTCATAATTCAAGGACATTCTAGCATGGAAATAAGGAAAGTAATACCAAGGTACCTAATTAGTAATTAATAATAACAAAGTCATAATTTAAAGTTTACAAATAAGAACCTCAAAATTTGCACAATGAATCAATATTATAATTGTATCATGTATGTATCACCATTATTGTTTTAGCTATATCATGTATATATTACCATTATCTTGTACACTTATACTTTATATTGTGATTACGTAGGGTAGAAATCAAAAGATGTATTATATGCCATAAATGGCACTAATGGTTGTTTATACATAAGCCAATAAGTCCAAAAAACCATGCTAAGTAACAAGTTACTTAATCAAGTTACTTATGCAAGTAAGAAAATATCAAAAGCTCAGCAATCAATAGCATTATATACCTCTTTGTTCCTACTAAACTACCAACTAACATGTCTAGCCTATCATCCTTCCTTTGTACATTGCTTGGGGTCTTACTCATTAAGAAAGAAGACACATTTTTTTTTATTTCCAAATATTGATGCTTGTAGTTAATTGTTAATAGCTATAGGTTGTTTTCCCTTCTTAACAATAAAATAACTTATTCCAATAGTGTAAGTATAACCACTACCAGCAACTTTTATAGATGATATTATTGTAACAATACCACCTTCTAGAATTTCTAGACAAATAAAAAACACATTAAGCTTATTAGAAAAATAGTGAACAATACGAGATTAACAAAATAGATTTAAACTAAAAAAAGAAAAAAAAAGAAGTAACTGGATAAAATTATACCTTGCTTAATTTCCTTGCATTTACCAAAGTTCATCATATTTTTTAATTTCATGGAAGTCACACTTTGAGAGCCTCAACCAGTTTTGAGTTTAAATAAGTGCCTCGATCATTTAAGGAGTAAGAAAACTCCTAAAAAATAAAAAAAAACTCAACCTTCAATGCTAAAAGCAAATTTTAAAGCAACAATAGAGATAAAGGCAATTAATACATCTTTAGCTATCTTACCAAGGATACTAAATCTTGACACATTGACTTTTCACAAAACTAGGACATTAAAGTTATCTTAATATATACAAGCTTTTTATAAATATCTTTTAACCTTATTTTTTACTATAATAATGTTTTTTTTCTTCAAATATAAACTAAATGTTGTAATCATAGCCTTATAAGTAAGACTTTTGATTGGTTGAGAGGGTTGTAGATCTCCCATAGATTGAAAAATTGTAGATGCCCTAAGTTGTTCATATTCTTTTGAAGACCATTAATATATCCTTACTAATTCAACTTCCACTTTCTTAATCATTAATTGTGATACAATTTCACCATATATTCCTACAAATGACCATATAATATAAGCCAATTTATATCTAAGGTTAAGCACATTTGCTATAGATAAAAGAGGGTTCATATTATCGATCTTACCTTAATACTTGTTAGACTTCTTCTTCATCTCCATTGCCATCTTATGTAATACTGAGTTAAACATCCCATCATTACTCCATTCTTAATCTCACTTTGCATTATTGATAAGTAAGTATAGGCAGAATTTAAAGTGATAAGTTACTCTATATTTTACCCAAGATGGGGGTGAATTGGGTTTCAAATAACTTTTTAGCAACAATAACAATAATGAAAATTTTTAAGAATGAAAGGTGAATATAAAGATATAAGGTATGCACGTTTGTGATTTCAACAGAAAAAATAAGAAAAATAGAGCAACAATAGATAGATAATGAGATAGGGAAGAGAAAAATTAAATACTACTATTTATAATGGTTCTAGCCTTGAAGATCCAACACTTCAAGGTGGACATCCATTACTAAGCCTCTTTGACTTATATTTGAACTCTAAATCACTATCCCTTCAAGTTTCAGGGCACTTGAAGAAACCTCAGTACAATTTTTATTTTTCTTCCACTAATCCCTTTAAGAAACCTCTCTCAAAGCTTTAATCTCTTAAGAGATTCAGCACTCTTGAAGTCTCTAGGAATACCTTAACCTAGTGTATAGTAAATGAGAACAAATAATACAATTAAGTAGCTCTCAATCTCTAAAATATGAATTATATAAAGAAACATTATGAGAGGAATGTTTCAATTAAATACGCTCAGGGATTCTCAGGTTATAAAGAAGGGAAAAGATGTTTCTTATGTCTATGTAACAGTGTAAGTACTTTCTTGTATGTTCGAAATAAAATGAAACCTTTATATAGAAGTTAGAGATGTGAAAAGCTCGTTACTCTTAAAAAAATAGCCGTTATGGAGCAATTGGCGCCTTGTAAATCAATTGGTGAATCGATTCGAGCTATCTTGAAAAATTTTGAAATAGTTTTAATGAATCGATTGGTGAATCGATTCATATTTAAAAAATCTATGTGGTGAATCGATTGGTTAATTAATTTACTTAACCTTATTTCAGCTCTGGATGTGCTGAATCGATTGGTGAATCAATTTAGCCTTTTCTAAAATAAGGAGAAGTAGAAAATAAGAGATAAAGAGTGGGTTCAACAAGCGATTCTTAGAGAATAAAAAATGAACTTTTGGAAAACATGAATCAATTGGTAAATCAATTCATTCTTCGTTAAAAGCTCTTTGTATCCTTGAATCAACTAACGAACCAATTCATGCATTCTAGTTTGCTCTTTGGATGCCTGGAATCGATTGGTGAATTAATTCTTGCTCTCTGGATACCTGGAATTGATTGGTGACTTAATTCATGCATTGAGAAAATGATTTTTTACAAGATTTAAGATGAAAAATAACAAACTTCTTAAAAGCATAAACCAAACTTATTTTTCAAAGAAATTTAGACACAAGATTTGATGTTTTCTTTTTATGAAAACCTTGAACTCTTTAATGAATAATTCTTCTTTTCACAATAAATTTCTATGAGCCTAACTAGAATAACAAGATCTTCATCATTTGAACTTCACTTTTGCACCAAGATTTTAGTTGAGCAAGTGCTAAGTCCAATAGTGTCAAAGTATTTTGTTGTCATAAAAAAAAATTCTAAAAGGGGCTAAGGTTACTAGTGACAATTAATGAACTAGAGAAAGATAAGGTTATATTATAGAAAATTTTGAGAAAATTAATGAATGCCTTTACATTGTTCCAATCCTTAATAGTAGGTAAACTAACCTTTTTGCCATCCTCCATAAATTAAATTGTGTAGTCATTATCTTTTCCTCTAACCTTTCAAATGCTTTATGGTATTTTTCAATAATCTTTAGCATTTTATAAAAAGAATTCTACATTGTAGGTACATCAAGGCATATAAAGGATTTATAAGTAATGTACTCTTCCTTTATGGCTTGCTTAAACCTAGCCATCCTTAAAGGAGAGGACCTTATATACCACACTGCATTCCTAGTTACAAAAATTGAGTTATGGGAGCCTTTTAATCCCTTGTTAACCATTAAGTTCAAGATACGAACATAACATCTAATATGTATCATGTCATTATCTAAGACTAACCCTTTCCAATTCCTCAATTTTTTTCAAGTATGCTATAGCCTTATCATTTAATGATGTATTATCCATGGTCATAGTAAATAACTTTTTTATACCTCTATTTATTTAAGCGTTGCTCAATGTGTTTCCCTATAGTTTCTTTTTTATGGTTTGGTATAAGGCAGAAATTAATAATCCTTTTTTATAACTTCCACTCATTATTAATAAAAGAAGTTAAAATGCCATGTAATTAAGGTTTTGAACACTAGTCCAATAATTGGTTGTTATATAAGACTTAATACAATCTAACTTCAATAAGGTCCTTAATCTACCTTTTTATTTTGAATAAAGCCTCATGCAATCTCTTCTTATGGTATATCTAGATAGAACATGTAACTAAAGATGCAACCTTTTACATATGTATTGGAAGCCAAACTTTTCAACTACTTTAAATAGTTATTCATAAAAAATGACAAATATAGAAATAGCTTTCTTACATTACTCAGAGTTACATGCATAGGGGGCTGAATTAACTAACATTTTTCATCAAATTTCCTATTAAAGTCAAGCATTTATTGCTTAGAGTTAGTTTTCAATGTGTATGCATACTTAGGACACTTAAGGACATAGCTTAACATGTTTGTTATCCCATGCCCTTTACTATCATAAAGAAACCTAATTCCATAATGTATGCATTCAGTTAGTGATTCATTCACCTCTTCCTCTAACACCCTTTTGAAATGATCCTATCTAATGCTTATTTTCCTTACGGCAATATTAATTATCTTATTTGCCAAGGGTGAAAATTTTCTCACTCTTTTTTTTCTTTGGTGCAAGTTTCTTGCTGTGTGTGGTTATAGTGTTGATAAACTTAGTAAGCAGTAGGATTAACAATTAGCATTTATGTTGCCTCACTAGTTAAAGTTTCAACGTGCTTCTCTATACAACGTTACCTATTAGTATTTAAATCACAGAATT
Organism: Sindora glabra; assembly: GCA_020226215.1. Lineage (NCBI taxonomy): Eukaryota > Viridiplantae > Streptophyta > Magnoliopsida > Fabales > Fabaceae > Sindora > Sindora glabra. The sequence goes on along the minus strand of CM035235.1, from coordinate 15,147,002 downwards.
AAGCAATGAAGTCAAATTAGAAACAAACTACATTAAGGAATGTATTGCATCAAATAACACAAGTTTGCACTTTCACACAATCAATTTGTACAAGAGCATATCTTCATATAAAAATATTAAAGTTGCCCCTTAAGTTAACTTAATTTGGACTCTAATTTTAAAAAACTCAATTGGAGTGGAAATTAATAAGAAATGAACTAGAAGTTAATAAAAAAATCAACAAACAAAATAATAAAAAATCAATAAAGAAAGAAAAGTTTTTTGAACAACTAAAAAAGTGGAAAGCATTAAATCAATAACACTAATATTTGTCATTAACATGAATAAAGTAATAAAACCATCACTAAGAAAATCATTAAAAGGAAAAATGAGAGAATTCAAATCCTTTTTCTAAGGGCAGAAGTGGCTAGAATTTGAATCCTTAACATCATGTTTATATTCAATTTGATCTCAAAAGTTTAGAATGTTAGGAAAAAAAAATCTTATCACTAATGTTGTGTTTGAATTTGAAAATTGATGTTGGTAATTCAATTACTAAGGAATTTAAATTTTATAAGTTAAAATATTTTATTTAACAATAACTAGATTAAACTTGTAAATTATTTAAGCATTCTAAGTGAAGAATTTAAACTATCAAATTTAGCACTTTAAATTCAACCAAAATAGGTGTTATTTAATAAGTTTCACATTTATTCTTGAAATATCATATTGACTATTATTCCTCATTTATGAGAACTAAATAACATTATCCTTTTTCAAGTACAAAATTTCAAAATTCCTAAAATTTTTCAAATGCTTTATCCAAACACAACATAAAAAAATAATATTAAGCTCTATTTTTATAATAGTCCACCCCTTTGACTATTAAATATTTTTTGGTAACTGATTATGTAGTTTTTGAAATAAGGTTTATGTAGTCTGGATATAGACTACAACTACAAACTAAATTAGATGCAATTAAGTTTGGATGTTTAAGAAAAAAATCCAAATTAATTAATATAATTTTCAATAGAAGATTTTAATAGTAGAAATTGATTCATTAACACTTTCTTGTAAAATAAAAAAAATCATATTCTCCAACACTATTTGTAATGTGTATCTATATACATGGAAGCATAAACTATAGCTATCCTATATAACATAATCAAAGGACAACACAAAAAATTATTCATTTATATTAAGGTTAGTGAAAATCATAAGTTCTAAAATTTTCTTAACAAGACTACAATTCACTATAGGAGGACACAACAACATTAATCTACTACGTAACAAAAGACATTACAATATATGTGTATGTGTATGTATATAACAAGAAAATTGTCTACCATATCATTAATGAATGGACATCATCAAAGAATTTACCATATCTAGTAATCAACATTAACAAAACAAGATAAACATAGGAATTTTTCAAAATTGCAACAAGGTAATGAAACTATTAGATTCTATTTTTTTCAAAATTCACATCTAAATAATGAACATTAATAAAATAGGTAAACCCCTCATTTCAACCTATTTATATTTCAAAATTGCAATGAACCTAGACATTACTAAGAAATAAGAGTTATCATAACTTGCAAGTTCCAATAACTCAAAGCATAAAAATAGAACTATTGCAATTTGCAAACACAAACTTGAACACAAAATCACAGGAGTTCTACTTACAAATTAAATTGTAAACTTAGAGACAAAGCATAAAGTATAGCAAGAGCCTTATAGCAAGATGAAATGACAACTAGATATTCAAAGATAAGATAAGAAATTATGTGAAATGTGTTACCTTAATGATAATGTGCCTTGGAATAATTGGTTAGATCTTTCTTAAATGATTGGTGGAACAACTTTGTTTGATGGTATAAGTGGAATCTGACCAAAAAATTCATTGGTGAGATGGCCTAGTAGGGTAGATCAAATGCATGAAAGTCCTTGGATGCTCTGCTTAGGTTTCTTTATGGGGAAAGGTTTTAAGTGAGAAATGAAAGGAAGAGTAATTGAGCAAAGAAGGTAGACATGTAAAAACAGGTGGATGATAGGCATGTCAAATGGATCAGTTTGTGCAAATACATGTCAATTAGTGATGGGTTAGGTTCATAACAGGTTAGTTAGTATTACTTGTATCCAAAATAGGTTCAATTTTAGGAAAGTTCAAACCCACCCAAATTCATGATGGATATGGGTTTATCCATGGACTTTAATTAAGAGTCTATAGACTCCATGGATACGAGCCAATTTGTGGCAAGTCAAGTTCATAATGGGTTAGTTTATATTATCCGTGCTAAAAAATGAGCTTAATTTTTAAAGTCCAAACCCGCAAAAACACATGACAAGTTGTGGGCTAATTCACGAGTTGTGACCTATTTTACAATCTTAGTGGATGGAGCATTGCAAGTTTAGCCTATACAAGCTTGTCCACATAAGTTTGCAAAAAACACGAGAAAAGTTTATCAAGTTCCCACATGCCCAACTTGTATTATTGAAAAAAATTTACTATTAACAATGATTAAATTACTAGACATTTATATATAAGGATTACAGATTGAATCTTAAATGTAAAGGAAAGAAGGTATTTTTAAGGAACATTGGATTGAGTTAGATCAAAAAAATCTATTTTTTAAATTGTAACTAGACTATTAGATTCTTTTTTTTATTTTATGCAATAGATTATTCAAGTAAGGCTGAAAAATTAATAGTAGGTCATTGGACATTAGATTATGAACTAGGTTAAATTGAAAAAATTCTTAAATACTTGAAGGATTATTAAAAATCTTAATGGTAAAAAAAAATTAAAATTGAGTGCAAGCCTCCACCCATATAAGTTTTAGTTTGTGTAGGCTTACTTATATAAGTCCACAAAAAATATGGATTCCAAATAAGGATGTCTAGCCCATCCTATAACTATGGGCTACCAGCATCACTTGCAAATTTTTTACCCATTTTACATGCCTAAAGGGAGGTTGGTTTGATTATTGAAGGGGTGGTTCAAAATGATAATGTTTTTATTTCAATTCAGTCAATTCTTAAGTTTGTTCAATCAGTCGGCGAATAGCCTAATTCCAATCAAAATCCAAATAAAATGTGCCTTAGGCCTTTGCCCTCAACCTCGCCTATTTGTTTCAAATAAACCAACACAAATCGCTTGAATTCAAGTTCAATAAGGTTGGTTTGTTTGAGTTCAGAAAAATTGAGTAGTTTTAAGAGAAAGTGATCAATAAATCATCAAATCAAATTATACATTAAAATGATAATATTTTAAGATATATCATATAATGATATATTTTTAATAAAATTTGATAGTATATTAATATATTATTATAATGATATATTTAAAATAAAACTTAATAATATGTTGATATATGAGCATAATTTTTTTTAGGTAGATAACTTAATAACTATTGATATTGGTTGTATAAGCTAGTAAAGTTAATGACTGATTATATTTTGTTTTACTTCAAAAAAATATAGCCATCAATTTTTTTATGAAAATTGAAATAATACTAATAAAATGATGTTATAAATTTTAATTTTTGAATGAATCTCATTATTTTTTAATAGAATTCAATAAAATAAAAGGTTAAAATTTAATATTTTAAGTAGCATTATTTTTTGTGTAATTTTAACCTTCATCTAGACCTTTTATGTGAACAAAACTTAAAATTTTTGAGTGTATAATTTTTTTATGTCAATACACACACACACACACACACACACACACACACACACATATATATATATATATAGAGAGAGAGAGAGAGAGAAAGAGAGAGAGACAACAATAATGTTGCAATTTCAATGCGTGTGGATTTCCATCAAGAAAGTTTATAGCAATTGATGTGAATTCCAAAAGTGAAGAGGTACTTTCACATTTATTGGAGGGTCCAATGATAAGAGTTAAGGCTAAGAAGATCAAGGAGGGGTTTCAAGAGCTTATGAAAATAGTTTAGATGCTTGAAGAAGTTAGATTAGAAGAGAACAACAAAATTATAAGGTGTATTATAGCTAATCAATCCTAAGTGATATGAATTCCAAGGAGTGGTTCCACATCACTGCTACATCATCAAGAGGTAGAGCCACATTAATCACAATCCATATCATTGCCACATCATTAAGCCACATCATTAAGAAGATGGTGCCACATCATTGCCACATTATTCATAGTCCTAGTTGACGTTACCTCATCCTATTTTCTATTATTTAATATTTTGGGCTTTAATATAGCATTTAAACTTTTAATTTGTATTTATTTTATGTTGCATCACTATAGAGTATTTTGTGCCTATTTGGTATTATTTAAGCCTATTTTTCAATTAGAGTTTTAGCGAGTTAATAAGGAGGCTTGTTCCTCATTCTAACAGATTTTTAGACTTTAGACATGAATGTAAGCTGATTGCTTATAAGAGTTTCCTCTTTAAGTTTTTGTATAAACTTAAAGACTTATAAAAGGGGATTCAACCTGTGTAACGTTAAATATATCTCTTATTACTTTTATTTTCTTCCTCTTTTCTGAAGCATGACGAAAATATTATTCTTTTTTTACTTTGATTGCATTTGATTTGGGATAGATCTAACACAATATCACATTTGCAGCTAGCATTGATTCTTTATAAATCTTAACCCACCGTTAGTGCTTGAAATTTTCACCCTTTAATAAAAAAATATAAAAACTAATTTTTTATTATGAGCATGTAAAAAATAAGAGGAAGAAAAGGGAATATTATTATTAATTATTAATCATGTAATTGCATATGATGTTATTTTTAAATTTTTTAAATGTTATAAATAAAATCTGTAATATTATTTATATATTAATTAATTTGTTACTTTTATTAAAAAAAAAAAAAGAAAGGCGGAAATGGACATTACTCATTTATTTTACTAGTCCATTAATTTTTCATTTTTTTCACTGCCGACAGTGACTAAAAGCATCTGCCGGATGTTTGAGCATTCATTACTGCATAATCGCAATTTCTTTCCGTGTGAAGGCAACTTGGTGAATTTCAATCTTCTTTTTTCTTAATTTTGATCAGTCTTATGATAATTATAGAAATAAATATTTTAATTCTTTTTGCTGGCACTCAGAATATTTTATGTTTCTAGCATCACGAGAATTAAAAGTGAAATAATCGAAATTTGTGATAAGAGAAAGAAATGAGAGAAAGTTTTCTCTGGCAGGGGGTTGAGCAGTTTGAGGACCTTAACCCATTTGAAGCTGCAAATGAATCAGTCAACTCCAACTTTTCTGCTGAATTTTTTTAAAGACACCAAGTAGAAAATTATTTTAAAAATTAAAATATTAATAATTTTTTATTTCAAAAATAAGTTATTTTTGAATTTAAATTATTATTTATTATCAGATAAAATATATCTAAAATTAGTATGTTTTTCACCCAATCAACTAGTTGTTAGTTGCTTGTGAATTTCTATAAGCAAGGAATCACCGTCTTAATTTCAGAAAGCTTTTATATAAGTTTCAGGTTTTCGCATGGTTCAAAAAAAGTATTAGAAATATGGTTAAAACTTTATTTTTATCCTGTAATATTAACTTCGTATTAACTTTATTCTTCATTAAAAATTTATATTAATTTAGTTTTTGTAAAATTAATTTCAAGTTAAATTTTAATTTATTTGTACAATAATTTAGATACTCCATTTCATGAATAAAGGAAATAAAATTTAAAGTAGAATTAATTTTATAATATTAAATTAATATAAATTCAATTTTACATAAATTAAAATTAGATTTAAGCTTAGAAATATCATATGTTATATATTCTTATAATGGTAAGAATATACTGTCTCAAATTAGAATATCCTTCAATATAGCGATGCATTAACTTTTCATCATTTTAAAATGTAAAAGCTTACTTTATTATTTTTTTCTTTACGAAGCAAAAAGTGATCACTTAATTCATTTCCGTGGGCTCTCCCGTCTAAATCTTGTCATTTTAGGTTTTCCATTTCAATATATTATTAATTTTTTAAAAATATCTATAATAATACCTATAGAGATCATTTGGTTATTAATTAAAATTATTAAAATATAATTAATTTAAAATAAGAAATTTTATTACAATGGACACAAAAGGTTGCATGAAACACATGTTATGTTCACGCATCACTAATCATCACTAAATGCGTACATGTATTTGTTAAGTACATGCAATACCACGAGGTTAAAAAATCTATTTTTATTATTATAATATTAAATTTTATTAATTATATTTTTTATTAAAATTTTTTATTAATTTAATTCTTATAAAATTAAAAATTCTTAAATTTTAGTTCTTTTGTACATAAAATAAAATATTAAATTATTATAAAAATTAAAATTTAAAATTTTTTAAATTTATAAAAATTAAATTTAATATAAAATTTAAATTAAAAATAAAATTAATAAAAATTCAACCTTAAAACTATCAAAATAAATTTTCAATGAAGGATATAATAATAGGCTACGAGTGAAGGAAAGGGGAAAAAGTAATAGAAATGATTTTCTACCTTTTCTATTACTGTGATTTGCAAAGTAAAGAAATGCAACTTGATTTTTGTGTGCTTCCTCTCAAACGAACAGAATACTATGATGCTTTGTTCTGCATTTTATTTGATGATAAACCTGTTAGGCGTAAATTGCTAAAGATAAATAGGAGAAACTATTTATTAATTAGCTTTACTTTAGTTGATTCAGTTTGCTTGCTGATAGTTTAATAATTGTTGAGTGGTTTATCTTTTCTACTTTTAGGTTGTATGATTAAACTAGAGAGAAATCACACATTCTAAGCAGAATTTAATTAAATCTCAATACTTTAGTGACAAAGCATAGTGATGCCAATCGCTTTATTAGATTTGGTTGTAATTCAATTGTGCATGTGTCTTTTGGTCTAATTAGATCTCACATATTTTATAATGATTGTCTTCCATTGGATATCAAATTTGCTTACTCAAGTCCAGATAAGCAAGGAACAAAAAGAAAATATTCAGATATATAGTTATACTGAGTAAATTAATCATTTTTAGTTACACTCCAAAGTTAGTAATGTTAAATTCCTCATTTTGCTGCCCCCAATTTACACAGGCGGTAGCTGTTCTATTCTTCAATAGTCTCGCAAATGGCAAACTGTAGGCCTCGTTGCTAGCAAATTAGCTTTCTATATTTTACTGAAGATGCTCAACATCAAATCATTTTATAAGATCTATTCCTATAGAAAACTGCAAAGAGATACTAACTAAAAATGCATATCTAATTACTTCTTATTGAGAAAATTGCTGATGAATAGTAACAGGGAAGCCAAAGTGAAGAGAACAGTTAGACAAGTTTTAAGTAAGTATTATTATAGTTCTATATTGTAGTTTATTAATATTTCCATGAAATTATGTAGTTTAAAAGGTCCAATTTCTATTTATTAAAAACTAGTTTGCTGATTTGATGCTAATTACTCTTATGCAAGTATGCCTAGCAATCTATTCAATTTCTTTTAACTTCCTATATATATTTCATTATTTCATTGGAAGAAAAGGCTTCATTGTTAGTTACAAAAGAAGGCACATCAACTCTACCCCGTGCAAGTTCTTTTTAAATCATTTTCTATATTAGCTTTTAATTTGCAAACTCAAAGAAGTTTAGCAAATCTGCCTTAGATTATTTTACTAACATACAATGCTACCGTAAACATATTGTAATGATTTTATTTAGCTTAATGATGTCCTGCCCTGGTATAAGTAAAGGCAACCATTGGTTTTAATTCATGTATGGCATAGACTGTTTCAGATATCCTCCCCACTCGAGGAAAATGTGTCAGACCAAAATTGCTCTAATGTGTACAAGTACTATGATTTAAGGTCAAAGCTTCCTTTCAGCAGTCATAATGGTATAGAGCAATACATAAAAAGATGCAGCCTCTAATTGCCTGCTAATTTTAAGCCTCCTTAGGCTTGCATTATTTTAATAATTGGTTGATTGCTTTTTAAAGCCATAAAGCCATGATCATGCACCTTGAATGTAGTCATGAGGAATATGACTTATTCATATGACTTTGAGAAGTGAATGTGCAAATGGCAATAATGGATGTCGTGTGAAGATATTAAATATGCAAATACTATATGAGAACTAAGCATTTTGTAACCTAGGTTGTAAATACTCCAATAGCTTTCCCCCTTTTTTTTAGGTGAACTTTTAAGTATTAATTTAATTTTTATAAAATTAATTTCACATTAAATTTTGATCCTTTTTATAGTAATTCAGATGTTTCATTTCATGTACAAAGAAAATAAATTTTAATATTGAATTAATTTTATAAAAAATAAATTAAGCCATATTTTTAATAAGAATAAAATTAATATAAATTTAATTTTACATGAATTAAAATAAGATTTTAATTTAGAAATACCGCATGCTATATATTCTTATAACGGTGAGAAAATCATGTCTCAAATTAGAATATGATTCAATATAATGATACGTTAACTTTTCTTCATTTCAAAATGTAAAAGCTTACTTCATTATTTTTTTCTTTAAGAAGCAAAAAGTGATTTATCAATTCATTTCCACGGGCTCTCGCATCTAAATATTGTGATTTTAGGTTTTTCATTTCAATATATTATTAATTTTTTAAAAATATCTATAATAATATTTACGAAGATCGTTTATTTATTAATTAAAATCATTAAAAATTTATTTTATTAAAAATAAGAAATTTTATCACATGGGACACAAAAGGTTGCATGGAACACATGCTCATGCATCGCTAATCATCACCAAATACGTACTTGTTTTTATTAAGTACAAGCAATGTCATATTAACGATTGAAATCAAAAATTCATTTTGATTTAATTGAATTTTTATTAATTTTATTTTTAATTAAAATTTTATATTAATTTATTTTTTATAAAATTAAAAATTTTGAATTTTAATACTTCTATATATATATATATATATATATATATATATATATATAAAATAAAATATTAAATTATTATATCAAAGAATTAAAATTTAAAAATTTTTAATCTTACAAATTTAAATTGATATAAATTTTTAATCAAAAATAAAATTGATAAAAATTTTATTTTACAATTATCCTACTCGAAGTGATAATTCGCCCCAAGCTTGCAAGTTTTGCAGAAATTGTTTCGCGAAACATGATCATGGTAGGGAAATTTTTTGTCTGGTATGAGAATGAGGCAAAAGTTTACTCCGTTCCAAATTTTGAAAATAAGGTAAAAATTATAATTTTTCCTTATTTATTATATTTAAAATAAGTATAAAAATTATATAATATTATTTTTTAGTTATTTTATATATTTTAAAAATATTTTAAGATTAAAAGAAAATATCATCATTGTAAATTGAATGACTAATAATAATAAATAATATTTGATGGTAGTTACTACTATTAAGTAGTGATTAATAGTATTAGTTAGTGGTAAGAGATAATCAGCAATAATAGATAATAATTAATATGAATAGTAATAGATGATGATTATTAACATTAAGTGGTACTTAAAGATAATCATTAACAATGAATGATTAATTATGGTAATCATAGATAGTTGTTGCCGTTCGACAATAATTATTAATAATTAGTAGTTGGTAATAATAATTATTAGTAATAAATGATGAATAGTGATGACCAATGATAATAAATGATGATAAAATAGAATATTAATGATAATGAAATTTTAATAGTAAAGTAAATAAATATTTGATTTATATCACTAAAATTGATAATATAATATATCCATTTTTTTAGAAAAATATCTTAAAGAAATATTAAATTAAAATTATTTATAAAATATTTATAATTTAATATTTCTTTAAAATATTCTAATCCATCGCTATATTTCACGAATCTGATTTTTGGTCAAGGGGTGCCCATCGTTGTTTTTAGTTGTTTTTGGTGATATTGCCTGTGTCAAATACACGAAACTCGAAACTTACCTAATCAAACAATAACAAAACTAAGAGTACGTTTGTTTTTTATTTTTAAAAATAATTTTTTTTTATTTTTTTATTTTTAAAATAAAAGAATTTATTTGACAATCTATTTTTAAAATTTATTTTTAATTTTTTTAATATGTAACTTAAAATTAAAAAATAAAAATAATTTTTAGTTATTTTCTAAACTTATTTTCTTATTCTAAATATTAATTTTATAATTAAATAAAATATTATCTTATTTACAATATTAATCACCTTCTAATTTTAATTTTTCTTCGATTCAAAAATAATTTTTAAAAATATAAAAATAAAAATATATCTAAATACACCCTAAATTATCCTATTCTTAATGTCCACAATAGAAGTTCAGGAGGTCCATCCCTCAGTAATAAATAATCAATTATAACCTTAAATCCTAAACAATCGATCAATAATAATATATATAATTAAAATTGAAATTTAAATATAATTTGTCTTCTTTTTTTTTCCCTTTTTCTTATTATTCTCTCTGCCAAACGTACGAAGTTGACCTCCACTTGCATACAAAAAGGAGAATAGCATACATAATGCAATCAAGGGAAAATTTTCAATTATTTTTGAAGTAAGGTATTATACCTTACTCCAGAAGAGAGATATAGAGAGAAAGAAATAAAGTAAGACTTGCATAATGGAGCCCATTCCATTTTTTATTTCTGTCTCTCACTCCCAGAGTAAGATTTTGTACCTTACTCCGGGAATAACATAGAATTTATTTGTAATCAAGAAGGCAAATAACAAATGAAAGACAGACAACACGACAAAAGACAATAGGGAGCTAAAATATTGTCATCTTGATAGGGTGCACCCATTAGTCAGCAATAAATCATGTGCTTTACTGGCTGTTTGGAATAGGGGTAACCAGGGGGAGGGGGAAGAAGAGGGGGTGGAATTGGGGTGAAATTCAAATTTGACCCCATTTGGCTGGAGGTGAAAATTGAAGGAGGATAAATGGGAGCGAAAAAAATTGTAGGGCCCATAATAAAAATTACCCTTTTGAAATGAGGAGTTTTAAAGGTGAAATTCATCTCATTCACCCATTTCCAACTGCTACCCTTCATCAGAAAGAAGTTGCTAGCCTTCCTCAGCCTTTAGCTCCTCTACCATGTGCAGCACCTCTCACAACAAAGAAGGTTGACCTGTGGTTGTCGACCAAGCCCACCGAACAGGTATGTCTTATTTCCCAATTGTATTCCTTTCTGAGTTGCCACTAGTGTTTGCTTCCTTCCTAAAGTAATGTGGTTGTTGTTTGGTGGAAGGTCCAACAAAGGAGCATTTCTAGCCATTAGGAATAGTATGGAGGAGGTTACCGATAGCTTAATCTTGCCGATCTGCAAGGAGATGTTGCAGACAGTGCATGGCCTGACGATGGGCTTTGGTTTCTGTCATACCAGGTGGGGGCGTTCAAATAAGAACTTGACCTGAACCCAAGTTGATAGATACCAAACCCAATTAAAGGTTTTTTTTTTTGAAATTTTTTTTCTTTGAAATGGTTTGCTTTTTCTCAAATTACTTATATATTGGAGTTGTTTGTGGATGAAATTTAATAAAAAAATAAATGCTAAATAAGCATTAGTCTCATTTTATAAAGTAATTACATCCTTGGAACCATATTAAATAGCCTGTAGATGAGTATTGAGTGAGATTATGCAATTAATATAATGTATAATTAGTTGATGTAGTATAATAGTTAATTACTAGGAATATAAGTACTTTTTTCTATTTTTGCAACATTTTGAGTAATATGGATAAATCTTAATTATTAAATTAAAATTAAAAAATCTTATTCATAGAAAATAAATATACAATTAAAGATAACAAATCAAAAAGTTATTGTATTATTCCAAATTTTAATATTTCAAAGTCATCATAACATGCAAGGGCCTCCATTATTCACTATATTAGGATAAATATATAATCAAATTGACCACTTTATTTAATAAGATAAAAATGATAATTTTTATCTTTCTCATCTTGAAAATATAATATAAAGATGAAAAAAATGTACTCATCAATTTTAGCTTTTTATTGTTTGATGAAAGCACTAAATTTATTCCAAAACACAAAAAATTACTTATTATTTAACACTAATTCATGTTGAACACGAATTTTAAATTTGATTTATCATTATTATAAATTTTTTATACCATTGATAAATAAAAAAGATATTTCATTGAAAATTTAATATTACTTAAAAGTTTGTGCTAATGGTAAAATATTTTAATAAATCATATTTAATATAATCACAAAGAATGTCTCTTTACCTTGTCATTGTAGCAATTATACACTAGCTAGGTAGATTCATAGGTGATAATTAATGTTTTAATTTAATAATCAAATATGTTGGCATTATGCTAGTGCGGGTTGCATAATTTATTAGAGATCTTTAGCTTATGGCCTTCCAATAATATTATAAAATTAAATTTAGGACTGTAAAATAAATTAAACTACCAACTCCGAGGGATTTTTTACTCCATAAGTTACAATTGGCTCAATTAGTCAGCGTGAGGGGAAGATTAATCATTCATAATTTGAATTTATTTGAGCCAGATCATGCTAAAATTTGTGGTGAATTTAGGTTAAATATTATTTTATATTAAAGATTTAATACAAGAAAATAAGCTTGAAACTAATGAAAATATCTCTAGAGATCAAATTATAAGTTTGTCTATATAGGTCAAATTTAGCAATAAACTTATAATTATTAAATAACTTTGAAATCATTGAAAATATCTATATAAATCAAATTTAGATAATTGATTTTACAAATATCTATATATAGATCAAATTTCGCAATAAACTTTTATTTTTTATTATTTCTATCAGTTAACTAATTTTACAAATATTAAAAATAATTTAACTTATTTATTTTTATAAGTTTTCCAAAATTATTCTTTATATATAAATTTTAAAATAATTAAAAATAAAAAATACGATGAAATAAATGTAAATAGATCAAAAATATAAAATAATAAATATTTATTTAATATTTTATTAAAAATTTAAAATAAAAATTAAAAAATACAAATTTATTTAAAATATGATAAATAAAAAATTGAAAAAATATAAAATAACGAATTTTCACATTTACCAGACTTTACAAGTTGGAATATGATAAGCAAACATGCATTATTAAACTATCAATATTTGAAAATATTTGAATCCAATAATATATAATATTAGGTAGATGTAAAAATAAAAATTAGTATTATTATTTAAAATTATTTAAAGAATTTACCTATTATTAAATATATAGCATTTTATCCATATATTATAAATTTTTAATTGACTTTATTGAATTAATATTATAACAAAAACTAATAATATGTTATAAGGTTATTATAATAATTTAATTCAATCCTATTTCCTTCTCCTCCAATTTTTATCCATTCCAAATAAAAAAAATAATTTTACTCTTATTTCTTTTCTTTTTTATTTTCACTAATTTCAAATAAATTATGTTGAAAGTATTTTACATTCAATTACTTTTGCTTATATTTTTTTTCACCTCTATATTCTTTCTCCCTCCATTGACACTTATAACCAAACAAAACATAAGACATAGGACCGGAAGGGAAAAAAATGGGAGGGTGAAATTTGCAATGAAATTTACAATTTCACATGCGGTAAAAATGCAGTGAAAATCGGGCGCGGGAGAGGAGGGGAGGGGAGGGGAGGAAAAAGTTGGTGGGGTCCATCGGTGATATTTCCTTCCTTAAGATGAGGTGAAATTCGGGTGAAAAGGTTAGTTTTTTCATCCATTCCCGAGCTGCCCTTCTGCTGAAACGCAAAATTCAAGCCTCCTAACTGCTGTGCTGCGAAACCGCATCCAATTCTGTAACCGAAACCACCGCAAGTAACGTTGCCACACCACGCCCTCCCCATCGGAAAGTTGAAACATCGACGTGTAATTGCAGTGCCAATGAAAGGTTTTGAACTTGTTATATTTTCAAACTTCAATAGTGTCACAGTCCTTTCAAATTTTCTATAATTTAGAAAAAGCTTGAAAAAAATGGTCTCTTCGTGATATTTGCCGTTTGGAATTTTGGCTCATTCAAATGGTAGAAATTCAGTGTCTCAGTATTTGTATCCACTGCATAAATTCTGAAACAATGTGTCCTCACCTATCTCACATAGAAGAGAAGAGAAGAGAAGAGATGAGTCCTTCTAGCGAGTATCGAACAAGTTCAGAAGACCTCGACTTAATAGAGAAATCAACAGGGGCCAATACTCCCCGTGTATCAACAGTGCAAAAGATGCTGATGGAATTGGAGCTTGAAGAATATAATTATAAAATAATAAATTAGGAAAAATATTTTATTTATTTAATATTAAATATAAAAATTTTAAAAAAATTATCAATATATCATTAATTTTTAATTAAATTTTATGAACTAATATTATAATTATTTTCTCATAATATACTATAGGGGCATTTTAATTATTTGATTTAATATCATTTTCTTTCTTTTCTATTTTCATTCATTTCAAATAAAAGAAATTAATTTCACTCCAATTTTCTTTCTCTTTTATTTTCATCCATTCCAAATAATCTAAGGTAAAATCCTCTCATCTCTAATTTTTTTCCCCTCTATTTCCTTTTACCTCTAATTTCTTTTCCTTCCATTTTCACCCCTATCCAAACACACCATAATAGAGGAAAAAGCAAATCATTCACCACTCATTCTATGTGCAGGTCATGGAATTCATCACCCAACACTCACGTACTGCATGTTTATGTGGAATTAATGATTTTACTATATTTTTAATTTAATATAAAATGAAATTGAAGTTATATGTAAACTTCAACCAATTGATTAGAAGCTCCAATATGACTAAATCTATCTAAATGAGTTAATTCAACTTTATTAGGTTAACCTAATAGGTAAAAACTATACGTTAGGCTAGTATCAAGTCGAGCTACTTTTTCACCAAGTCGGATTCAAATTGAATTGTTACAATCCCAGCTCTAGACCGACATTTATTAAGTGAGTTCAAGTGAATTTTTATAATTTGTTACATTATATTATTATTATTATCATATTATTTATTTATTATTAATTAATTAAAATATATTATTATTTATTAAATATAATTATATTTTATTATTATCACTTAAAATTTTATTATATATATTAGTGAGCATATATATTATATATGAAAATAAATATATGTTATTAAATATATATTTAATAAAATAAATATATATTATTAAAATATAGTAAATGTGTGAATTTGCATTTAATAACATATATATTTAATAAAATAATTTAAATTTTATATTGATCAATAATTTTATATTATATATTTATTTTATTTAATAAAATAAATATATATTATTAAATATATATTGATCAAGTCCAAAGTATTATATATAAAAATAAATATATTTAAGAATTTTATCAAATATATATAAATAAATAATTTAATAAATAATATATTAACAAAAATAATTATAATAATTTATATATCAAAATAAAAAAATAAATAATAAAGTATTATATTATATATATAATATATTTAAAATTAATATCAAAAGTATTTATTTAAAATTTTTAAATAATTCAAAATTTTATTATTAAAGTACTAATTGAAATTTTAATATAATTATTTATTTTGATAAAACTATATAATATATATTGATAATATTAGATATATAAATTTATTTTTTTAATATTAAAAATTATTTAATATTACTTATATATTATATATATAAGAGTATAATTTTAATATATCAAAATTATTATTTTAATATCTATATTAAAATTAAATATACAATAATAAATTAACCATTAACTATTTATATTAAAATTATAATTTTAATAAAATAAATATATATTATTAAATGTATATTGATCAAGTTCAAAGTATTATATATAAAAATAAATATATTTAATAATTTATATATTATCAAATATATACAAATATATAAATTTTAAATAATATATTAAAAAATAATTATAATAATTTTTATATAAAAATAAAAAAATAAATAATAGTGTTTTATATTATATATAGTATATTTAAAACTAATATCAAAATTATTTATTTAAATTTTTTAAATAACTTAAAATTTTAATATTAAAGTACTAATTCAAATTTTAATATAATTATTTATTTTGATAAACTTATATAATATATATTGATAATATTAGATATATAAATTTATTAATTTTAGGTTAAAAATTATTTAATATTACTTATATATATAATTTTAATATTATATATATTAAAATATAGTTTTAATATATAAAAATATAATTTTGATATACTAAAATTATTATTTTAATATTTATATAAAAATTAAATATATAATAATAAATTAAATATTTATTACTTACTACTATTATCAAGTCAATGGATTAACCTAATAACCTGATGGATTAACATTTACCAATGTCATTCTTTTATCAGGTCAGATTAACCAGTCCCAATTCCTTATTAGGTTAGATTACTGTTATTATTTTTCATATTAATTCTAGTTTCAAGTTAAGTAAAATTATACTAATCTTAGGCCAATTTATTAAATTCAATTCATTTTGACACCTCTGAACATGACACACTTATAATTCTTTGGTTGCAATGAAAATCAAAGGGAAAGAAATTGCCCAAGAGAAAATGTAATGAAAGTTTAGATTTCTTCTATTTGGTTATAGAGGAGAAAAGAAAAAAAAATAAAAAGTTAAAGAAAAAAATGATGGTCTTATGAAAAATTTTCCCTCATAAAAGGAAAGAAAACATGGGAGAGAAGGAATATTTTTCTCAATTTCCACTCACTACCTTTAGTTTCCCAAAGCTCTCAACCTCTTCTCCCACGTAGCTAATCAACTGCAACAATTATTGGAGGGCATTGTCAAGCGAAACTTCATCGCTTGTCACCAGAATAGTTTTGATCAGGTATTGCTTGTGCTTTGTTCTCAATTTTTGGTGAATGGCATGTTTGCTTCTCTGAAATAGGTTAAGGATATTATGCAAAATAGCTTTCACTCAAGTAATGTCGTGCTGTCATCAAATCAGTGGTTGTAATGGAAAAGCTTGATGCCAAAAGAGGCAAGATTGTGATATGGTTTTGCCAATCTGCTACCCAAAGTCCACAGCTACTGCCTGCGATGCTGGATGCCATAGGCAGGTCTATGTTAACCATCCAATCAGGTTGGGTAAAACCAACTCAAAATTTGACCTTGACACGGGTTGGTTTAGATGGTTATTCATCCCAAAATGCAATTTTTTTTAATTTTTTTACTTATTTAGTAATTTTTTATTTTAGTGTTTATACGATTTTTCTAATTGTTAATTTTTTTTCATCTTCTTCCTATGTTACTGAACCAAACTTGGAAGATTGTGAAGCATGTGAGTATGGATTTTTTTTTCCTTTATCTTCCCTTGCTACATATGTATTCAGTGTAGAATGAATTTGAAGAATGTGAACATAAAATTATACAAGTGAAATGATAATTACAAGAAACTAACATTTTTTATTATATATATATATATATATATATATATATATATATATATATATATATATATATATATATATATTATACATCAAATTTTAAGAATGTGACTACAAATTATGTATGAAAAATAATAATGGTAGGGAACTTGCATTAAATATACCTTCAATTTTTTATATAATAATTATATTTGGCTGTAAAATAAAATATTAGTAAAAAATATATAATATGATTATAATAATTAAGGATACCCATAAATACAAACATCATAAACCATATAATAGAAAATGTGTTTTAATTTTTTTTATTTTAGAGATAAATTAAGTTTATCAAATTAAAATTTAAAAAGCAATTTAGAGATAGTCTTGTAACTCTTATTTTCAAAAGAAATGAGATAAATTTTATTAACTAATAGTATTATCTTTTGTTTCCATTTAAGTAATAATCATAGGGAACTTGATTTTCTTATAAATTTTTATTTTCATTAAATATATAGGACATACATGTATTTATTACAGTCATATTATTATTTATACATTAATATAAATATATGCATTTGCTATACCTTGAAGCATGAAATAATAATCCTTGGA